>JAQPZY010001334.1:0-1200000 GCA_029931535.1 Margaritifera margaritifera | reverse complement strand
GTATTGAAATAGATGTATTTATTTTTAAAATATGGTCGTTCAAATTATTTCAAACATTTCACTGAATTTTCATTGTTATACCAAGAGGTCTTTTAAACAAAAAATGATTATATGATACACTTACCACTTCAATTTTTAACTCAAGTAGTGTAACCAGAAGCACAATCAATTCTTATCAACATCATGCTTACATGGCATTAAACTCTACTACTACTACAGTAGAACCTGTCTTGAAAGACCACCCCTTCTGCCACAAAAAATAATGGTCTCTTAAGACAGGTGGTCAATCATAACAGGTCATAACACTATATAATCAATAAATCTGTGCATGGAGATCCTGGTCTCTCAAGACAGGTGGTCTCTCATAGCAGTGGTCTCTCAAGACAGGTTTTACTGTACTACTATTACTACTTACCAACATTAATCAAATATGATAGACAAAGTTTTTAAATCTAAACTAAGATTAAATTATATGTAATTTCTTAAACTTTAGTTGATAATTTTGAGATATATCTATAACTTGAGGTAATCCTGCCTCCAAACTTCAGTAGTATCTAATAAAATGCTTTGTAGAATTTGTTTACGAAAAAAAAAAAATGAGACACATGTGCTCTTTGTTCCATTGATTAACATGTGTGGCCTTAATATATACCTCAACACAATTGGCTTATAGCCAACATTTGCCTCCATGTGCTTTGTCCAGACCATGCCAATATGGCCGAGAGTTTATCAATGTGTACCCAATGCTGGTAATATAACCTTGCCTTTGTTACCTACACAAGGACATACTGGCATGTTTTGTGATGAATAGGACACATATTTAAAACTAATTTTTTACTGTATACAAATACTTACCAATATGTGATTGGGTTTATGTTGTATACTATGTGAAAGAGTGTAGAGGGTCACTTGCAGAGAAAGATTCAGAGAAGGGTTCAAGGGTTCAGTTGAATCCCCCTTTTCCAGTTAAAAAGTACACTTTTAAGTATAAAAAAACAACAGGGAATTAAGCTGTTCATTTTAAGCACACAAAAAACCAGTCTTTGTCAAAATCAAGAAATCAAATCCCTATAGAAAAAAACCTTGATCCACTCCAAGGGTAGAATCTAACCTGATGCAGCAGTTTTATGAAAATCCATTGGGGAAAGGGATTTCCCCTGCTACTTTAGCTTCTAACCCCAGCTACTTAAGGGACAGCTGTTCATTCTGATAATGATCTACCCTCCAAATCCCACTTCTACTTTTGTCAGTCTAATAAACTCCCACAACATGAAAAGCAATTAATGTTGCCACTGTTGTCATGAAGTACAGTATGAGTCACTCATCTGCAAAATGTGGATGTGGATTAAAATCATGAATGTTCAGGCTCTGGTCAGTGTATATCTCATGCAAGGATTGGTGGTGGTGGTCTGAAAGGCATAGTGAAAACCATTTGCTTTGCAATTGTGTGGACCCAGGTTTGATCCCTGCCACTAGCATGTGTGAGAGTTAGCCGTTTCACTTCATGGTCAATGATTTTGTCAAGGAATTACAGATTTATTATTTAGTTTTAATCCATTTCGAACTCTGACTTTGATAGTGAACAAAATCCTTCCAGCCTGCCATTTTTGTTTTGGAATTAAATAATTACTGCTAATAACACTGAAATTTATTCTCAAATTTTCCAAAATTAATTGTGCAAAATTCTGTTATTACATAATGTTAGAATTTTAAGTTCAGATGAAGGGTAAGACCCAAGTAAACCAAATGTTTTAACCTATCAAAAATCATGGGGGTCTTGTCCAGTGTAGCCTGTATGTTAAAACTATGGATTGAGTCCAACTAACCCTATACTGTAGTCAATTTATGACCAATGCTCTTTTCATCTGATCAGAAATGGCAGTTTATTTTTCTTTTTGATGCACAGTTTAACAAGAATGATAAAGAGATGACATATCCCCCTGTGCACCACTTACTGGTATGTAAAGACTCCAACTGAAAGTACCCTATGGTCTCAATTGTTACACTACTTATGCTAGTACACCATGGCCAATCACTCTTAATTTATATACTACTAAAGCTACACTGTGTTCCCATGGCAACATAAAAAATATTGAATGCAGAAAATTATAAGTATCAAAAGGCACCTCAATGCAACTTGACTGACATAAATACCAAGAGTTATGCTCTAGAAACGAAAATGTGCAGATGGTAGATATGAGTTTTCACTGTTTACACTAACTGTAATAGATAAATGGCAAATTTTTCGATACAACTTATTGAATTGTCTTAACAACCTCTGTTATTGCTATCATAGTTCATCATGATGTAGTCACATCAATTATCATATACAGCTCTCCCCCATTATAATGTGGTAGTCGGGGACCATAACCGCCGACCACATTATGTACCAAACAGTGTTATATTGAGAACAACGATATGTATGAAAACATGATATATTGAGAATAGTGTAATATACTGAATTGTGGTAGAGCGGGCACTATCAAAATTGATTAAATAATGGTGTTTTGAAAAGGAAATGAAGATATAAGACTAAGTTTCACCTTGTTTTCTTTCAACCCATATTTTTATACATTGGTATGATTTTGGGCATGGGGTCCATAGTAGTATCGTGTTATATTCTGAATCGTGTTCTATCGAGATGCGTTATAACAGGGGAGAGCTGTACTTGTACGTGAAACAAGAAGATGGAGACCTCTGTATCCCCTACTCCAACAAAATGATATTGAAGCTGATCATTTCTCAACAGCAAAAGGCACATCCAGATTACTTTTAGGGATTTATTTAATTGTTTTTTGAGTTTTGCTCCAGAAACAAAAGTGTAAATGATAGATGGATGGATGGACAGATCAACAGACAAAAACATAAACAAATATTGAAAATGAAGAATTTCTAAATAGCCAAAGACACAATTAGACCACTAGACTCATATGAGCAGAAAGTTTCAGTGAGATCTCTCGAATGTTTGTCATTTGCTTTGTAAATTAAAGTGTGAATCATGGTTGGATGGATAAACAAATGGATGAAAACATTTAAAATATTGAAACTGAAGAACTGTGAATATCAAAAAGAACATTGACACCACTAGTCTAATGAACATACCAAATTTCATGGGGATATTTTGAATGGTTATGGAATATTCCACAGAAACAAAAGTGGATAACGGGTGGCTCGATTGGAAAGACAAATGGACAAAAGCATTAAAAATACTGAAACTGAGGAACTGTGAACATCAAAAAGTACATCTAGACCACTATACAATATAATATATGCACCAAGTTTCACAGAGATATCTTGAACAGTTTTGGAGTCCTGCTCCGGAAACAAAAGTGAGACTGATGGATAAACAAAATGATGGAAAACTTTACAAATATTTAAAAAACTGAAGAATTGTGAATAGCAAAAGGCATATGTACCACTAGTCTAATATGTGTAACAAGTTTCATTAAGATATTTGGAACAGTTTGAGAGTTATGCTCCAGAAAAGAAATTGCTGATGGACAGACAGACATACAGATGGACAGACAGACACAGCAATAGCTACTGTACATCCCCCCATTTTACATACTGGGGGGGGGGGGAGAGAGAGGGGATTTACATGTACCTGTCTGTAAAATGTATATAATGTGAATTGGTTAGTCTGCTTTTTACAGCTAATGTCACCAATATACAGCTGGTTATGGTAGTACACCCAGCATAGTTGGTAGAAAATCTCTGTGTGTATTATGTATTCAGCCCCACAAGCTATTCCCCAAATGACATGACGACTGTCAATATATAATCCTCATGTTTGATTTCTAGTGGATATCAACAAAGGAACAAAGACTGGGCTACCTTTCTCTACCCCCAAAGTTTGAAACTAGTCCAAATGAGACAGTTATCAAGTACAGTCATACATTATGTTAATGTTTCTTCTAAGCATTGCAAGTCAAAAACTTGAGCATTTACCAGTAATATGAAATGTTATCATTTTCTGACATTATTACTGCTAACAGATTCTTTTTAAATGATGATATGCAAAGATCTCTTTGGTGAGTGCAGAGGTAAAGAAGTACCTTAATATTTGAAATGTCACCATGCAGCATCTATTCTAGAATGCATGACTGGGAGATCCATGATAATTTTTAAAAAATCGTACCCCCCCCCCCAAAAAAAGCCCAACAGAATGTGCAAATATTGCACATCATATTTTCAAATATTACCATTATTTCTTTACTACATCCATCCTATGTCCAGAAAATTATTACCAAAACTTCCTTACAAGAACCATATTTTTCTGAACCCCATTTTTTTTTTCATTCATGCTGAGAAAATACCGAATAGAATATGACAAGACTTTTTTGCAGTATCCAATGAAGATGGTTTTTTAAGAATAAACTGTGACACGAGCAGAAATAAGTATTTTGATCCACAAAGAACAACAACTTTTACAAAAAAACAGATCTTATTATTGCTTCTTTTAAATTCATTAAAGAATATATATGATGTAAAACTTTTTGGAATTTAACAGGAAGTGGAATAATTTCTTAAATACACTTTCAAAATTGATCTAGTCCTCATTTTGTAAAATGGTTGAGTTTGAGGGGAAAAAGAAAAAAAAAGAAGAAAAAATGGAACCTTTAAGGTCCCTTATTCAACATTTAAAATATAGGCCTGGAATATTAGATGCTTATCACATGTATGTATCACATGTATCATTATTGCTAGTGTTTAAACTCTGTGTGATAAAATATTGCTAAACTACCTGTATTGCATTTCAAATTAAAAGAGAACTTACATGGATCAATTCAAACTTAGCTGGTAAAAATATAAAGAATGAGGATAATGATAAAAATCAACTTTTAACTTGCATTTTATTAGCATTTGTCCAATTAATTACAATTAAAAACTATAAATATATAAAACATCGATGAGAAAACCTGAGTACTTTAAAAATGGATCTTACCTTTATGTTATTTCCTTGGTCGATTAAAGTGTGCTGCAATGAGGTTTATCACGTTCTTCTTATTTTGTATAAGTGACTGACCATACTATTATAAGTCACATCAACAAATATTTTATAATGTAAGGTCAACGTTTACATTTGTACTTACAGTTTATAGTGATATTAACAGACCATTTGACATTTTCAAAATTAGCTTACTAATTTTCAATGATATGTCATACCTGTTTGTACCAAGGTACAGCATATGTATTTTTGAGTAGTGGGATAAGGTACCTATAAGAGTTCTTGCTGTTGGTTGGTTTTAACAGCACTTTTAGCACTTTATCTGGCTATATAATGCCAAGGGAATGCTAAGTGCTTTTCCCAAGTGCACACCGAGGCTGCCGACCGAGCTGGCCTGGGTGGCTATTGTATGTATCATGGATACTTAAAAAAAATACATCCCCAAGCTAGATGTAATAAAATATATAAACAATGGATGCATTCAGTGTTTTCACTAAGGAACAGAAGAAAAAAGAAAGAAATATATATGCTTTTTAAGCAGCAGAAAAACCATAATCAACAGTGAATTCTGCTTTTGATGAAAACACTGTAAATTGTGCAATAGAGAACATGCACTAAATAATTCTAATTGAAAGATTGAAAATCTGACATTTACAATATTAACTTCAAACAAGAGTCCCTTGGAGGGATTGACACTCTACTGGAATTCAAGATAAGACCATTTCTTCCTTTTAACTGCAGTGTTGAAACCATCTTTGATATTCTTTAGCGATAACAAGATTTTCAAATTAGCTGTTGTGGTGGATATATTGGATGCCAACTTGGCACCAATTTCATTTAGGCCCAACAAGGCATCATAAGATGTCTTCTTATGGAAACCCCATGTTGATATGACTGTATGTTTTGAAGGAGCAATGATAAGAAGATTTTCAAGATGGATGCCAGGGTGGGCATATTTGATATCAGATTGGCACCATTTCTATTTATGACCAACCAAACATCATAAGAAGTCTTTGGTGAAAGCACAATGTTGATATGACCAGCCATCTAGGAGAAGTAGTGATAACAAGATTTTCCAGATGGCCATTGTGGCAGTCATATTAGAAGTTAGATCAGCACCATTTTTTATTAGAACCAACTAGACATCATAAGTCTTTCATTGAAAACCGCATATTGATATGACCATTCATTCAGGAGATATAGTGATAACAAGAATTTCAAGATGGCCACTGTGGCAGGTGTACTAAATGTCTGAATGGCACTATTAGGACCAACTAGACATCATAAGAAGTTGTTTAGTAAAAACCCCATGTTGATATGACCATCCATTCAGGAGGAGTAGTGATAACAATATTTTCAAGATGGCCACTGCTTTGGCCTTTTAGGACAACAGATCAACACCATTTTCATTTAGGACCAACTAAACATCATAAGAAGTCTTCTGGTGAATACCTCATGGCAATATTACTTTTCATTCAGGAGGATTAGCAATAACAAGACATCATAAGAAGTCTTTTAGTGAAAACCTCATGTTGATCCATTCAGGAGTAGTAGCGATAACAAGATTTTCAAGATGGCCACTGTACTAAACTTTGTTTTCATGGTAACATAATAAATATTAAATGCAGAAAATTCTAAGTATTAAAAGGCACCTCTAAGCAACTTGCTTGACATTTATGCTATGTTTGGTTGAAATACCTTTAACAGTTTGAGAGTCATTCTCTGAAACGAACATGCTTGCTAGTACCCAATGGACAACACCTTCAACTGATATACTACTTATGCTACTCTTTGTTTCCATAGTAACATACAAAATACTGAATGCAGAAAATTCTGTTTATTAAAAGGCACCTCCATGCAGCTTGCTTGACTTAAGTACCAAGTTTGGTTGAAAGACCCTGAATGGTTTGAGAGTTATGTTCGAGAACAAAAATATTTATTGACAGAGACAGATGGATTACAGACAGAGAGATGGACACTGCAATAGATATATTCCCCCATATTACAGACAGAGAGATGGACATTGCAATAGATATATTCCCCCATATTACAGACAGAGAGATGGACATTGCAATAGATATATTCCCCCATATTACAGACAGAAAGATGGACATTGCTGTTAATCTTTTTAATCTCTGAAAAAGTTAATGCATGAAAGTTTTCTTCAGTTCACTTTTTCGAAAGCTTGTGTTGATTTAAAGGTACTTTTATATCTGGTCTGAATGAAGAAATGCTTGTTTAAGATGCAAAACATATATAGCAAGGGAATAAAACATGTTGGTCTACATTGGAATTTGATCAAATATATCCACATCCCCCGAAAAATCCGTGAAAATGCCATAAGCTTCACCAACAACTTGTGTTACTGTGCCAAAAACACCAAACAACCAAATCCCGTCAACAAGTCTGCAAAAGTAACTGAAAATGTACAAGAAAAAATTTTCATATAAAGTTAGCCTGAAAATTATCACAGAATGTACCTTACTATAACAAGAATATTTTGTTAGAGTTATTAACAGGTTTAAGTGTGTTGCTATGTTTTGCACCATAAATGTATTTATATAGAACTCACCGAGTCCTGATTATGATCTTTGGTTCAAAAATCACAAAATTCTATACTTGTGAAAATTCACTTTTGATTGACTTATGAGTGAAACTTAATCTCAAATGCCAAGCTCAGAGTTGTATGATCTCCTGGCCCCACTTGCATTCATATATCAAACTCAGAATTGTATGATCTCCTGGCCCCACTTGCATAAAACATTTAAAATGCCAAGCTCAGAGTTGTATGATCTCCAGGCCCCATTTGCATAAAACATCTAAAATGCCAAGCTCAGAATTGTATGATTTCCTGGCCCCACTTG
Source organism: Margaritifera margaritifera (assembly GCA_029931535.1). Classification (NCBI taxonomy): domain Eukaryota; kingdom Metazoa; phylum Mollusca; class Bivalvia; order Unionida; family Margaritiferidae; genus Margaritifera; species Margaritifera margaritifera. Next base: position 1,192,188 of record JAQPZY010001334.1, on the reverse strand, counting down.
CATTCATATATCAAGCTCAGAGTTGTATGATCTCCTGGCCCCATTTGCATATAACATCTAAAATGCCAAGCTCAGAATTGTATGATTTCCTGGCCCCACTTGCATTCATATATCAAGCTCAGAGTTGTATGATCTCCTGGCCCCATTTGCATAACACATCTAAAATGCCAAGCTCAGAGTTGTATGATCTCCTGGCCCCTCTTGCATAAAACATATCAGATGTCAAGCTCAGAGTTGTATGATCTCCTGACCCCTCTTGCATAAAACATATCAGATGTTAAGCTCAGAGTTGTATGATCTCCTGACCCCTCTTGCATAAAACATATCAGATGTCAAGCTCAGAGTTGCATGATCTCCTGGCCCCTCTTGCATAAAAATATCAGATGTCAAGCTCAGAGTTGCATGATCTCCTGACCCCACTTGCATAAAACATCTCAGATGTTGAGCTCAGAGTTGTATGATCTCCTGACCCCACTTGCATAAAACATATCAGATGTCAAGCTCAGAGTTGTATGATCTCCTGACCCCACTTGCATAAAACATCTCAGATGTCAAGCTCAGAGTTGTATGATCTCCTAACCCCACTTGCATAAAACATCTCAGATGTCAAGCTCAGAGTTGTATGATCTCCTGACCCCACTTGCATAAAACATCTCAGATGTCGAGCTCAGAGTTGTATGATCTCCTGACCCCACTTGCATAAAACATCTTAACTAGAGTAACATACTCAACCCCAAATTTGTTTGCAGTATGAAAATTTTACTGGGTCAAATTTCATGGTATTATCTGATTGTCACATCCTAAAATGACCAGCTTGGTTTAAAACATCAGTTAAGTGAAGTGTTTTTATTGTGGTTTTCACATAATTATTAATGTAAAAATTTGAGCCAACTCTGTCCTCAACTCTAAAACAGTTTATTAAATGAAAATGGTGCCGATCGGATGTCCAATATGGCCACCAGAGTGGCCATCTGGAAAATCTTGTTATCGCTTCTCCTTGTGAACATAAAGTCATATTGACATGGGGTTTTCACCAGAAGACTTCTTATGATATCTAGTTGGTCCTAAATTAAAATGGTTCCTATCAGATATCCAATATGGCCTCCACAGCAGCCATCTTGAAAATCTTGTTATGGCTACTCCTCCTTAATGGGAGAATTATTGCTAAAAGACTTTTTATGATGTCTAGTTGGTCCTAAATATATTCAAAGAACAATTTCTAAATTTATGTAAAAGCATGCTTATTGGAGTATGCAAAAATCTGTAATGTCTCATCATATCTTCATCATCTGACCGATTGGATTATAAAATATGACCCAAATAAGAACAGCTGTTGACATATGCAACAGCATGGCCATTAAGAAGCAGAGAGAGAGGAGATGGTAATTTGAAAGAATTTGACTGAAAAACCATGCATACCAATTTGTATGTATTATATATAATATCATTCGCAAATGCGTAATGTTCACATATCTTTAATCAGTTCCTTAAATCAGCAATAGAAAGACTTATCAATGACATATCATCAGCAAAACTAAAATTGTTAAGAAATACATTATTTGGTTTAAAATGTATCCCAACGTGACACTGACCTCACTTATGATTTAAATCGTCTAAGTATATATTAAATAACAAAGGCGAAAGAACACATCTCTGCCTCACTCCTTTTGGTTACATGGAAGGAATTGGATACTGCATTTTCCTAACACACACAGAACAACTGTTTGCCTTACCAGTTAACTAGAGCATGAACTATGCAGATGGTTATTTGATTGTCTAGCAACTTTTTAAAAAGTGTTCAATGATTGGCCGTATCAAATATCTTACTAGCATCTAAAAAACATGCAAACACAGGGCTACCAGGTTCTAAATAATAGTTGACAGTTTCTTAGACGTATAAGTCTATTGAATGTTGTTTCTTAAAACCAAACTGATTATCAGAAATTGTGACTTCACATCGCTTTAGTACAATATATTCAAATATTTTCAAAATAATTGTCGTAAGATATCTCAGTGAAACTTTACATTCCATGGGCTAGTAGCAATTCTTCATTTTCAATTTCTTTTTACAGTTCTGTTTCTTTTTTCCATTGGTCTGACCCATCTATCATTCACACTTTGGTGCCTGAGTAAAACTCCAAAACCATTCAGTATATCCGTATGATTCTTAGTAATATATATCACACTAGAATCTAGTAGATGTGCCTTTTACTACTGAGTAATTGTCAGTTTTCATGTCATTTTGTTCTGGCAGGATTTATATTTAACTCCATCTTCCTGTTTCACTTACAACTATATGCTGACTGATGGGCCTACATCATGATGAACTAACTGAACCATCTGCCAATTAAAGGGCTATGAAAGGACATTATATTTTTATCCCACTGGTATATAACACAAGTGGATATATCCATTGCTATGTCTGTCTGTCCTGAAGTATAACTTTCCACCAAACTTGGTATACATGTCAAGCAAGTTGAGTAGAAGTGCCTTTTGATACTTAGAATTGTCTGCATTCAATATTTTGCTATGTTACCATGGAAACAAAGTGTAGCATAAGCAGTCTATAAATAGATAATGTTAGACCATTGGGTACTAGCATAAGCAGTATAAAACTTGAGCATACTGGACTATAGGGTGCTTAAAGTAGCATGTTGGACTATAGGATACTTAAAGAAGCGCGTTGGACTACAGGGTGCTTAAAGTAGCAGTGATGTTGCACCTTTTTCAAGCCCAGGGGACATTCTCCCACCCAAAACTGCCACTGTTCCCCTAAATTAAAGAAATCCCTATATATTGATCATTATAGGGAGACAATGAGGTACATAAAATGTCTCCTTGACTGGTCAACCAAGGTGCAACACTGAGTAGAGTCTTTACATAAGTGGGAACTGGGAGGGGGGAGGGGTATGTCACAAACTTCAGGCTTCAGATGTTTAAACAGGTACGAATAATAAGCTCAATTATAAAGAAATCACTGGCAAATCTTCTTCATTCCCTTTGTTGTCTGTGAAACAGACTATGCAGTGTAAATATTGACTGACAAGACAAGAGAAAGGTTAGAATCATTTACATCACCAATTCCAAGCAGTTAATAGGATCTATATTGTGTTGAGTTTCAACAATAACAGTGAATACAGTACTGGAAATGTGCCTAAAGAATATGTATGTAAAGGGATTTTTTTTTTTTGTCAAGGGGCACAACTCTAGAAAATCTCATCAGATCATAGCCACTAAGTGATATGGACATCTATGGAATCATGATCCATAAAGTTTTAGCACAATCTGTAATAAGATTAGATGTGAATAGAAGATTATTATGATAGTCAAACAAACATACATACATATGGACAGACCTGACTAACACCATAAATACTCCATAAAATATCCATGGCAGGGACATAGCTGAATGAGTTCACAATTGTCAGAACTTGAAAAGCATCTTGTATCAAATGATTAAGGTAGTCAGTTTTTGTAAAATCAATGCTTACCACACAGCTTGAAATGATGTGATCATTAAATTATAACATCATTAATATACAACATCACTTTTTACCTATGTGAATCAAAGCCCTATGAACTCTGAAAGAGATTGTATTTAAAATGATGTGGATGCGACTTCTGTCTCTTATTAAATGAAGAACAATAGTCATGAGAAAGAAACTGATAAAGTCAGCAAAAAGTATATGAAACCTCTTGAAATCTTCAGTGATTTACGATGTGCCATAAAATCAGCCATGCAGGCTTTGTTGTGGAAAAATTATGTGATCTCAATAATTGTATAAAACAGAAAAAATTCATTCATTAACAAACCATTTTCTTGGTGTAGTTGATAAGTGTAGTCATATAATCTTCAACCAGTCCAAAATTTGATGAATTTTGAAATACTTATCAGTTATTATTTCAAGCACAACCAGTGCCAGGGTGCTTCTTCCCATGTAATGACTCTCATTTAGGAACATATATTCAACTAATAGTAGTTCAAGAAAACACACACCAAACTATTAATTTTAAGTGATTATGGATTTCTTGGACTCTCAGCTAACTAAAACTATAAATTTGTAAAAAAAGTTAAATTCTCCAACATTTCATAAGCGATCATCCTTAAAGTTATTTATGCCATACCATAAACAAATACAATGAAACCCTCAAGATCGAAACCTTAGTAAACCAAAATCGCCTGGAACTGAAATAGTTTTATAGTCCCTTCAAATGTTCCTTGTTTCAGTACAGTTATCTCAGTGAACTGAAACCACCTAAAAACTAATTTTTTAATTTGTCTTAAAAAGTTTTCTCTTTTGAAAAGTTTCAATGTATATAACAGATATTTCATTTATACGGGTCAGATATTTTCATTCCAGAATTAAGCAGTCTTTCCTTAATGATAATAGAAACTTAAAACAATGATCTACCCCAAATTATTCAATGACCGACTGAATGTGAGTGCAACAAATGTGTGAATGCACATCTGTCCCTTATAATGAAGGGGACCTGGGCGGCCGAGTGGTCTAAGGCGTTCGCCTTTACAGATCACTGACATCTCACCTCTGTCTGCATGGGTTCAAGTCTCATCTCGGCCAACGTGGGTATGTGAGAAAGCTTGCCAGTAGCTTCCCATGGATCTTGGGTTCTTCCTCCACCAAATATACTGGCTGCCATGTATAAGCTATCATGTGTTGAAAAATGGCATTAAACCCACACAACCAACCAACCAACCAACCAACCCTTATAATCAGATTCTGTAACGTTCTATGTTTAAGCTAACTGAATAATTTGGCTTCCATTGTGTTGTAACATCCTGTCAATAAAATAGAGCTTACCGTATATACTCGTGTATAAGCTTAGTCCAAATGCAAACAACATAGACCCTGATCTGCCATTGCATAATGCACCGGCAGATCAGGGTTTATGTTGTTTGTTCTACTGATTAGTCCTTGCAAACTGCATAGACCCAGATCATCTGGCGCAATATGCGATGGCAGATCTGGGTCTATGCAGTTTGCAGTTGGTATTAGCTTATACACGAGTATATATGGTATTTTTTTCAAATCTAGAAGCAAAGAAAAATTATGTTCTTATTGTAAAATTGTTTGAAGGTATGGCACATCATCTTCAAGACTCTACCAGTACAGCATGACTTATAAGCTGCCAATCCTCACTAATTAGTAGTACACAACATAACCGAGATAAAAAGTGAATTCATAAGTTGCACAGAACTTGTTCTTCTGGCAATTACACAGCAGAAAATTTTCTTTCTTCACAATCAAGCCAGTTTTCAATAGGGGATATGTATGGTAAAAACAAATTTAAGAGCACAAAGTAAATGCAGTTGAAACTTTGTGTGACTCACTAGGTTAAATTGGGATGTGTATTTTGGACAAAGACTTGGCACCTAGTCAAAATCAATCTTGAAAGGATTAATTTTCTACTCAGCTTTCTTAGCTCAAATACACCTCTCAGTGACATGGACAAAATAACACAATAGAATATCAAACAATTTGTTTTGTAATGTATATATAATTAGGTATAATATATTGTTACTCCTCAGCAAAATTGACCTAATCTATGAACACAAAGAGCTGTTTAGTAGGCCTAGAGGATGGCTGAAGAATTGACACTCCTATACAAAGCAAACTGAAGTGGTTTGAACACATCTTGATAGAGAACACCAGATTATCCTGCTTTACCATTTGCTACTATATTTGAATAGTAAAATAGGTCTGAATTCATATAAGCTGATATCTTTGAAATAAGAACTTCAGCCATTGTAGTCAGTAAAATTGACAAGATGCTCAATTTTCTTAAATAAGAGAACAAAATCTGCAGGTAGATATATAGTCTATTCTTTTTATTCCGACTTTCTCATATTGGACTTTTGATTTAATATGATACCCTTTATGGGAAAACAATTATCAATGATCAATTCAAATTCAATTACTTCATGCAACAGTTGGGTAAATCCAAGGCTGGGGGTCCTGGGTGGCCAAGTCGTCTAAGGCACTTGCCTTTACAGATCACTGATATCTCACCTCTGTCCACATGGGCTCGAGTCTCAGGCAATGTGGGTATGTTAGTCAGCTTGCCAGTAGCTTCCCATGGGTCGGTGGTTCTTCGCGGGTTTTTCCCGCGTTCTTCCTCCACCAGATATACTGGCCGCCATGTACAGCTGATCATGTGTTGAAAATGGCACTAAACCCACAAAACCACAAACCACAAAAATCAAGGACTGGAAATGTTTGCGTCAGGTTAATAAATATAACCTGCCTTGATTTGCCTTGGTCTTTTACTGCACAACAAGACAAGTAGGTTATTAAGTGCCAGGGCAATCAGAGTAAAGTGCCTTGCCCAAGGACACACCATGGTATCTGACTTGGGCTGATTCATTTGTAGGATTCGAACCAGCATCCTTATGGTCGTGTGTCCAGCATGCTAACCACTGAATCACCACTATATCTGGTTACTGAATAACGTTTGTTAAGGGAAGCAGATCAAGTTTTAAAACATATTAAACTCTGCACCATAACAAGTCAATTAACTGTTTAATTATTTTGCACAGTGACTGAATAAATTAAATATATTCTGAGGCAACACTACTAAACAAAACAGAACAATAATGTCACAAAAATTCAATAAGTTTGTAATACTGGAAGTAAAGTGCAACACGGAGACTCATGGCCACAGTCACTTTCAAAACATGAAAAGAATACAGAATAGGAAGATATCCACACAAATTTAATTTACACAAGAATCGTTTGTAGCACCTAAGCATGTCATGCCAATTTTTTAAAAATAAAAAACATTAATTCTAAAACATCCTTTAATCTAACACATTTTCTTATTGGTCTAATGCCAAAATGTAAGCCATTAGAATCATTCTTGTTCTAGCAGACAGAACAAGATTATTACAGCCCTTATACCATATTGTTTTTTTTATATAAAAGAAATGCCTTTTAATTTATTCAAGTAAGATTGACTCCACTTGGGACTCTTCTTTTACCTGAGCACTAACATTCTTATTTAAAAACAGACTGCTACCCAAAGTTTTGTTGTTGTGATTTTTTTCTCAGTATATTGTACTTTGAATATAGTGATTTATTTCCTTTCAAATTGATTTAATGTCAACCTGTTGCTATGTAGTTGTCTGTTGCTAGGCTTGTTCCTATATTTAAAGCTTGGTGTATAATGTATGGGTAGACATTTAATTCATCACAAATGAAAACATTTTAGCATGCATCAGTTGCATGTCCCCTAACTGACCCTTACAATAAACAAGAAGCAAAGCCCAGGAAGCACTTAAAAAGAATTTTTGTTATTGAAGTTTAAAGTAAAACTTAACCTGGCATGATGGAACTATTGTTGATACCAATGACAATCGGATCCCAAATGTCTTTCTTGTATAGACAAGACAGGAACCTTTCTGTAAAAAATTCCTAAATACAGTCAAAGTTCCCTAACATGCTTACCATCTATACTCATGTATAAGCTTATACCAACTGCAAACTGCATAGACCCAGATCTGCCATCGCATAATGTGCCGGCAGATCTGGGTCTATGCAGTTTGTAAGGACTAATCAGTAGAACAAACAACATAGACCCTGATCTGCCGGTGCATTATGCGACAGCAGATCAGGATCTATGTTGTTTGCATTTGGACCCGCTTATACGCGAGTATATGCAGTAGGTTTTGGTTTGGTTGCTGTTTTACAGCACAGCAACACAAGTAGGTTTTTTAGTGCTGAGGCAATTGGAGTACAGTGCCTTGCCCAAGTTACAGTGCACTGATCCAATGGTAGGATTTGAACTTGCACCCTTTAGTTATGAGTCCAGCATGCAAACCACTGAGTCACCACAACTCCTGCCTCAATTAGTCACCTCTTATGACATCTCACCTCTGTCCTCGTGGGTTCAAGTCTCGGGCTCGGCCAATGTGGGTATCTGAGAAAGCTTGCTAGTAGATTCCTGTGGGTCGGTGGTTCTTCCCGGGGTTTTCTCAGGTTCTTCCTCCACCAAATATACTGGCCACCATGTATAACCTATTATGTGCTGAAAAATGGCGTTAAGCCCATAACAGCCAACACGAGCCTGCAGGAGGCTCCTAAAGTCTGCTCATTAAATAAAGCACGGAAGTATATAGTGGTTTGATCAGCATTAGAATAGCTGAGAAGGGCCAAATTATGTGACCAGTCTGCAAAGGTTATAATGGACTAGTTTATGGCAGTTTCACTTAAGCATGACAAACACCCATATAAGACTACAAAATCCTTATGCAAAAGGACATTGTGCCTCTTTCAAATAAATACCAATTATGTAATATATAGTTAAAGCAAGGGACTACTATATTTGAAATAATTTATCAACATTATGCTATAAGTGAAGCAGTGATCCTTTTTTAAAGAGAGTGATAAAATTCTAAATGTAATCAGGAATTCAAACTAATTCATAAACCCTACAATATCTCCAATTATTAGATATTAAAATCTATGTTGAATTCAAGCAATTGACTGGGTCATTTCATATCTCTGTGAGCTTTCTTACTATCTTTTCTCTTTCTTTCTTTCCTTCTCTTTTTCTTTCAATCTGTTTTTCAAAATCAATGCTTTAACTTCTCATTTTCCTATACCCATGTAGTTTTCAAAGGTGCGTCCATTTTATCTTCTGTGCAACTGGATAATTATTTTTATTAACTGTAGCATGAGAGTCACTTTTAAATCTTGACATATCATCTGGAAGATGTATTTGCATTAATCAAACCAAAAAAACAAAAATGTACTTTCCACCAGAGTCTAAATATAATGATTTTAAAATCATATAAATCTTTGGTCCATTTCCCTGTCAATCTCCATTAAGCATGCATGAAAATATCAATTAATCCCACATCAATTTCCAGATCTGCAGCCAACAAAGATCAATTTCATGTTCTTTATACTGAAATACTATGGTCTACTTTTGTGCAAAGGTTAATCAACAAAAAGTGTATATAACTCTTTAAATTTTGATTGTAGGCTATACATGTAAAATGTGTAAAGAACCATAAAATCTGCCAATATATAATGTCCCCATACATGTAGGCAGCAGTATTGCTCAAATCAGTCTGCATTATATGTGACAAAAACAAATACATTCTGTCATTAAGTCATGGTGGAAAAGTATATTTTGGGTTGATGGCAGTTACCAGTTTTAATTCTTCTGGGTAACTTAACTGGAGTAACTGCAATGATGCAAAAATCATTTTAGAAACCAATTAATCAAGTGTAAATATTCAGGAGTAAATGGTTTTGAAATACAGCACTTCTTTATTTTAAAACTGTCCATGGGAACCATAGAGTATACCACATTATAGTGAGACCACCTTATAATGATGTACATTATACATTACTCCCTCATTATAATGCTGTCCATAGGAATCATAGAGTATATTGCCTTATAGTGAGACCTCCTTATAATGATGTACATGATACATATAATTTTACTAATGCATAATAAAATGGGATCCATGACCCTACCCACCTTATAACAGGAAATGTGTTGTAATGAAGGGCCCTAGAGTAAGGGAGTGCTGTATTTTGTTTGGGGATTAGGGCTAATGACACTAAGATAGGGACCTATTTACACTCAGGGGAACATCTTAAAAGTCCCTGACAGTTAAAGGCCATCATTAGTTAAGTTTGGTCACAGAGCCCAAGATGACCCAGTGGTTGTTTTGCCAGTCTAGTGATTGAAAGGGTGCAGGTTTGAATCCTACCACTGGATCAGCCGGGGTCACCTACCATGGTGTGTCCTTGGGCAAGGCACTTTATTCCAATTGCCTCAGCACTAAATAACCTACTTGTGTTGTCGTGCCATAAAATACCAAACTAAAACCTAAATTGCAAGAGCTTCCTTTAATGCCAAAATGTATGAACATAAATGGGATTACCGGTTATTTAAATGGCAAACTGCCGATACCAATTTCACTAACAAAACAAAAACTATGACAACAGAGTGTAAGACATGAAGATTCCATACTAGCTGTGCTCATTCTAAGTGTATTTAAAAAAGAACAACTTTCTTTTTCTTTCAAATTTCAAATTTAAGTGGCCATATATCCAGACATAAAAATTTCAGCAGTGTTGATTCCATTATATTATCTGGATAAAGATATATTATAATAACTCGGAAGCACTATATGTAGCAAGAGATTCAAATGACAGTTACACCTGAGACAGGAACAATGATGGCAGAGAGCCAAGTCTTTGTTCAATGGTCAAAATAAAAAGAATCCTTGTAGCAAACTACTGGACTGTCAATAATAAGCTTCACTGGATTTGCAAAAAAAATAAAATGTTTTCTTAATATCTAGTTTCACAGATCAGCAGGTATTGCTAACTAAGCATTTATACCTGCATGCTGTCACACAATGTGCCAGAAGATGTGACCTGCAATAAGTATAACCTATATCTGCATGCTGTCACACAATGTGCCAGAAGATCAGGGTTTACACAGTTCATTCTTCTTATAATTTGTGTAAAGTTGGTTGAACCAGATCAGCCAGCACATTATTCTATGGCAGATAGACTGGGTCTATGCTGTTTGCAGTTGGATGCATGCTATACACAGATAAAAAGGGTAACAAGTGACCTAATAACCTAGTAAACCATATTTACAAAACTCCTCAACTTGAGTGTACACACAGACTTCATTTTTTTTATACTCCATTTTTTTACACTCAATTATGAACAAACTGATTCCATGAGAGCTTCACCATACAAGGATCTGGTAAAAAAAACTGAGTTTTTCTCATAATGCCAGAACGATGCTTTCCCAAAAATTGGAAAAGCAATTTAATTGGCTTATGAGATGAGGTGATGTCTTACATAAATGTGATGATAAATTGATGTCATACATATAGATATTTTCACTAGCTGATAGAGACACACCTCCTGCATCAGTAATTATATCCTCCCAGATTGTCAATATTACTAATTGGTTTGAATAATTGCAGAAAAGATGTCTAGAAAAAGTTTGAGATAAAGAGCGAGATGTCTTTGTAGTTTCACTTTTATGAACTTTTAATGAATTCTCTTCTATCAGTAACAGTGATCAATGAAGCATTTTACCAGACACTCATATGGCAAAGTGATCAATGAAGCATTTTACCAGACACTCATATGGCATTTTACCAGACACTCATATGGCATTTTACCAGACACTCATATGGCATTTTACCAGACACTCATATGGCAAAGCTCTCACAAAGCTATGCACGAGTCTGGTTGAACAACTTGAGGATTTGAAGATGTTAATGGTGGTTTTCACTAATCGAATTTACCAGTGACACATCAGCAGAGGTGGTAAAATGGATATTTGTTACATTAAAGCCAACATTAGTTTCCTCAAAATCCTCAAACACACGACTGTTATCCCCAAAATATTCAAAAAAATTTTGAATAATATAAAAATATGCAATTTTCCATGGCACCATGTGAAAGGAAGAGCAATGACATCACAATGGCATCAACATTGCCAATAGTTTATAGTAGAATGCAAATTTTGACAGTCAACCAATCAGAAATCATGTTACATAATCATGTTAGAATTAGCTTCCAATGTCACCTCCAGTAAGCAATCACATTTAATTTGCATCAATCACATTTAATTTGCATCAACTCATGTAAGGTCCATTAAGTCCAATCCAAACTGCAAAATGAAAAGCATACATGTCAAACGTTCATTTTGACAGCCATATTTTGCAATCCTTTTTGAGAAATCTCCATTTCTTTAAAAGGCTTAACCTATTCAACACATTTAACAGTATCTACACAGGAAAATTTGAAACTAAAAATTAAGATTTGGTTTGGGGTGGTTTTTCACAGCACAGCAAAACAAGAAGGTTATTTAGGGCAAAGGTAATTGGAGTACCATATATACTCACGTATAACCTGCATCCAGATGCAAACAACATTGACCCTGATCTGCCGTTAATGCGCCGGAAGATCAGAGTCTATATTGTTTGTTCTACTGATTAGTCCTTACAAACTGCACAGATCCAGATCTGCCGGTGAATTATGCGACGGCAGATCTGGGTTTATGCAGTTTGCAGTGGGTATCGGCTTATCAATGAGTACATATGGTACCTTGTCCATGGTAGCTGACCCAGGCTGATCTGACAGTAAGAATTAAATCCACATCCCTGTGGTTCTGAGTCTGGTGGCATGCTAACCACTAAGCCACCATGGCTCCATTAATAATTAAGCCCTGAAAAATTACAATAGTTTGATCCTGTCTCTTCTATCATTCTAATTGTCTGTCTATCTGACCCCATTTGTGTCCCCCATCCTACCTTATCAATACAACTGTCATTTACATAAATTTATTCCCCTTGTGCCCCCTAATGAAAAATACATTCTTCAACTGATTCTAAGGATGCACAATTCTTGTGTATTTGTCCCCCTCTTCTTAAGACTAAATCACTCCATCTACACCCAACAAAATTGTACGACAACATTACGGAAGCAATTTTCTGCAGAGTCAAAAGCTTCAAATGTGCATGTCAACAGTAAAACTATTTTGAGATAAGAAATTCTATCATCCATAATGACATTTACAAAACCATTTTATTGTGAACACTTGTCATTTACAGGGAGTCCAAATGAGCTAAAACCTACCATATATACTCGCGTATAAGCTGTGTCCAATTGCAAATAACACAGACAATGATCTGCCGTCACATAATGCGCTGGCAGATCAGGGTCTATGTTTCTTGTTCTACTGATTAGTTCTTACAAACTGAATAGACCCAGATCTGCCAGTGCATTATGCAATGGCAGATCTGGGTCTATGCAGTTTGCAGTTGGTATTGGATTATACATGAGTATATATGGTAATCAGTCCATGAATTTATTAATGTCAATTATTTGCAGCAACATTTAAGGACAAGCTGACTTTTGTCAGTCAGAGATCTTTATAATTCAGGCAGGTCCATCCTTTTCGTGTGAGGGGCCATATTGCAATTTTTTTCTCACTCACGGGGCCGTTTATAAAATTGGCCTACGTTTTTCACTACCAGTCAGCACGAATTATGAAAGGTTTGCAGGCCAGACAGAAACCTTTGGCAGGGTGGATTCTGGCCCACAGGCCGTATGTTGCACAACTCTGTTATAACTGAAAAGCAAACTCTAACAAAACTGTCATTTATAGCAAGTCAAATCTGAAAAGACTGCAAACAGATGAATTTAAATGCCTTTGACCCTCTATTTTCAAATGTTTTTCAAGCAAAAATATTAATCCCAAAGCCCAAAAACCCAGTACAGTAAGGGGAGTACATGTATATCAATGTCACTGTAAATAGGCATGCAGGTATCACAACCAAAATTATTTAATCCAGAATATTTTGCATTTCTATCTGTATTCTAAAAACGTTACAGAGTGTCAAAATTTTTGTACTTTGAGCCTAAATTCCTGGGATATCTTTTTGTATCCATGTAGATCCTGGAACTTGTCAGCAGTGGGTTAGAAAAACCTGAACATGACCCTTTGAAGGAAAACAAAAAGCAGGTCAACTGGCCAAGAAATCAAGAAATATTCAAACCTGAAAGAGCTACCACTTTTATATACAGACCACCTTGGTATGAAGTTCATATCTGATAGGTCACATTTAATCACAATATACATCTTTTTGTGTACTCGAGTGAACATGCTTCTATGTAAATTTTTTAAAATGTCTTTGAAAGTCCAGTTTAAATTATTTAAATCATTGTGTTGTAATATGTTTTGTGTACTCTTATGGTCAAATTTAGTAAATGCATTAAAAAAAAGAAGTAATTTGTTATAATAATAGTTTATTTTGATTAATAGATGGAATCGTGTTTGTAAATACCATATATACTCGCGAATAAGACAATACCAACTGCAAACAGCATAGACCCAGATCTGCCGTCGCATAATGTGTAAGCAGATCTGGGTCTATGCAGTTTGTAAGACTAATCAGTAGAACAAACAACATAGACCCTGATCTGCAGGTGCATTATGTGATGGCAGATCAGGGTCTATGTTGTTTGCATTTGGACCCGGTTTATACACGACTATATATGGTAAATATAGTTTTAGCTGTGTTTTTTCTATGCAGGCAAGAGTATTTAACAGTCAGAAAATATATTAGTGTCTATTTGGAATCATGATATACAAATAAATTCATTGGAAAAACATATTATATAACTGTTTTAATGTTATGTTTTAATGCTGAGAAGGCATTTTTAACAGTCTTTTAGAGTTTATATTTCATAGGTATTTTCTACTATTGGATATGTATTCTTATTTAATATCTGAATATTTTCACCAACATATATGTATTTTATCTATCTATGTACCATGGAGTCTGAAATAAAGGATACTTACATTTGTTTTATCTTATATAAATCAATACATATTTACCTACATATTAAAAACACCTGTGCATAATGACAACATTGAGCTGGTCCTATGTGGTTGTTATAAACAAGTTTGACTCTATGGATTTTGTGTTTCCAGACAAAAACTTCTTTCTTGAATGGACATTTTGGGATTAAGCTGTATGATCCAGTAGAAAAATATTAAGGGTAACAGCCCCTTGTCACTTGATATCCTGCTGCAGGTAACATAGCCCTGCCATGCATCCACTGTATCAACCTTCCACTGTCATTCTGACGATACTGATTACTTTAGATAAAATAGAGTTATGACACTACTGGTGGCTGTGCTACAAATTAGTTCTTGCAAGAGGAAATATCAAATTTGAGTTAGCCTTGCCTTTGTTAATTAAAATAATAATTTACCAAGAACTAGGCAGTAATCAAGACTGAAAATTTATATGAGAAATTCCCTCCTCCATCTGAAATTTGGGAGAAATTTTCTCAATATAGGAGGAATTTAATAAAGAAATAACAATAACGCTTGAAAATCGAATGCATGATTTTCACATATTCAGTTGATTTTTCAGCATGATTAATTAGAAATTAGCATGAATCCCACAACTGCGCATCATTGAGTAGACCCTGGTGGTTCCCCCATATCCTCTGAATCCAACTAAATTTGTTTTATGTGAGTCATCATTTTTGTGGGTTCAGCATCCCTATCTCTGAATCCTTTAGAACCAAGCTCTTCTCCAATCAACCCTCTCTGGATTTTATCTCTCCCAGTATTTAGTAGAGTTCAAGCATCAAATAACTACATACCTTAGCATGCCCTCTCTTTGCTGCCCATATCAAAGGGGTGTTCCCTGTTCGTTTGTCTTTTACATCAATACTGAATATGACATCACTTCGTCGTTGAAAAATGTTCTCAATTCTGTCATAGTCTCCATCCTGAAAAGCACAATTAAGTAGTGATTAAGAAAGTAATTCACAATTTGTAAAACTATTTTCAAAGCAAGTCAGTTACTGTCCAATGCAATGAAGAATTATGTAAACTTAATATACAAGAGTTGAAAAATCTCTAAAACGTCACTCGCCCAGTCAGGCAAGTACTAACAATTTATATTCACCCAGATTAAACTCTTACTCATCCAGCCATTATAGAAATATATAAGCTGATGATGTTAACAACTGAAATTTGATTTTGTGAAACACTGTTTTCTGGAACTTATTCTGTGACCCTTCTAAGACCAGTTGTAAGGAATTACAAACTGAGTCCAGTCTGCTCTGCCTCTGGTAAGCATTTATTAGAATTGGAGATTGAGAGTGAAGTGCTTGTATGAACTTGATCAAAACAAGTGGAAAACAAACTTCTGATAGGAAGTATATATTTTCAGTTAAAAAAGTTGGCAATATTCTCGACTGTATTAACTTTCCTTATAGAGAAACACTGGTCAGCCCTGAATCAGAAGTGGGCAAGTGACTGGAAAATTTACTCAATTGCCAGAAATTTTTGTTCTCGATTACCAGTTGGGTGAGTGAATTTTCAACTCTGATATAGTAAAACAGGGATTATCTGCATTCATTAGCATATGTAGATTGTGACTTGTTGATTGTTAAGATGGCTGTTAATGATATAAGAACAAAATTTTATGACTTGGGGGACTCAGTTTTTGCCTAAGTTTTTCCCAAAAAATGGAGTGATTTCTGCCCATATGAAAATGTAGCCTTTTAAAAAAACACGTCATAGAGCAACAAACACCATCTGAATGAGTGATATCTCTAAAGACTGTTTTATGAAAAAGCAAAACATCATGAAATTTTACAACAGAAATTTAGAAATTTAAAAAAGAGTGTGTCTAAAAAAAGCAAAGAATTTGTCAAAAACTTGATAAAAAAAATATTGTTTTTTTCTCATATATGGTTAAGTTTACCAAGTTTCATACAAAGGGACATCAAGTCAAGGAATGGTAAAAAAAATGTGCATCATCCCATATGTCTGAATAATATGGTAAGTGTACATCACTGGTCCTCAATATAATGAAAAGAGCTGTAATTGTTGCCAATCCATGGGCCATGGCTTCCTCCACTGGTATTCAGGTTCGCTTCCTCTCTACCATATTTACCCAATGTTAAGTTCATACTTGATGATAAGCCCACTCACCTACCATTTTAAAAACTTTTGGCAAATACAAATTTACTAAGGATAGCTTTGTCTGATAATAAGCCTACTTTTTAACACATTTATTAGCCTGTCTCCCTGGTTTTATGATGGGAGAAATTCCGTATTTGCAAACTCTGCTTTTTTATAATGTGCTTAGAATAAAATGCTAGAATTTGTTGTATGACAAAACTATTATTTTTCAAGTATTTTGGATATTATGCACCTGAAACTATAAATGTCTTCATGGGACACAAATGTCCCACCACAGTGCCTGAAAACTGACCTAATACAAAATTTAACAGATGGACATGGTGGACAGACTGACAAAGGTAACACTATATGCTCCTACTACATTTGTGGTGAGGCATTAAAAAACATGCTTTCAATCTTTCAGTCATGTAATCAAATATGATTTCAGGACAATTTACCAGAACTATTAGTGATGGTTACATCACAAAGGGCTGTACACAATATAATCAGCACCATAGGGCCTTAAACAGAGAAACTTGTGTTGGGAAATAAAAATATGAGAAGATGGGCATTCTGGGGCTATGACTCCCCTAAATGATGACGTGGAATGCTTCAAATCCAACTCCTTCAAGGTCTCATCAATGCAACCAAGATTCTGTGTCAAAATATGAAGTTGATCAACAAGGGCCATAACTCTCAAAAACTGAGTAGACAAGACAATACCCATA
Source organism: Margaritifera margaritifera (assembly GCA_029931535.1). Classification (NCBI taxonomy): domain Eukaryota; kingdom Metazoa; phylum Mollusca; class Bivalvia; order Unionida; family Margaritiferidae; genus Margaritifera; species Margaritifera margaritifera. The sequence continues at coordinate 1,174,960 of JAQPZY010001334.1, read as the reverse complement.
AAAGACACATCTAGGTCTATGAAACAATGTTAACATCAAATGCATCAGAATATGTTGAATGGTTCTTGAGCTAAGCTGATAACAAACAACATCCCATGGAAAGATATGAAGTTGGTTGGCAAGGACCATAATTCTGTCCAAAAAGGTGTACATTAGACAAAACCCATAATAGGCACATTCTAATCTAAGAGACAATGTTCTTACCAAATTCCAGCATAATATGTTTAATGGTTCTTGAGCTATGCTGACTGCATGCAATATTCCAAGTTTCCATATGAAGACAAGAATTTGCTTAACATAGTAAATAAGTCTGTCCAAAATGGAGTAGATGAGAGACTAAACCCATAAAAGGTAAACATAAGTCTATGAGATAATATTCATACCAAATGACATCAGAATATGTTGAATGATTCTTGAGTTATGCTGGTTACAAGCAACATCTCATGTGAAGAAATGAAGTTAATTTTCAAGGGACATAATTCTATTCAAAATGGAGTTGAGACAAAACAAATAAAGACACATCTAGGTCTATGAGACAATGTACATACCAAAGTGCATCAGAATATTCTGAATCATTCTTGATCTATACCAGTTATGAGCAACATCCCATGTCATGATATGAAGTTAATTGTCATGGGCCATAATGCTATCAAAAATGGAATTGACAAGATAAAACCCATTAAAGACACATCTAGGTCTATGAGACAATGTCCATACCAAATTGTATCAGAATATTTTAAATGGTTCTTGAACTGTGTCAGTAACAAGGAACATCCCATGTGAATATATCAAGTTAATTGTCAAGGGCCATAACTCTAACCAAAGTAGCATTGATGTGACAAAACCCATAGAAGGCACATCTCTGTCTACAAGACAATGTAAAACACCAAAATGGCTGCAGAATATGCTGAATCATTCCTGAGCTATACTGGCTACCAAGATCTGCTGTAGTGAAGATTAAAATGAATGGAACAAGGGTAATAACTAAATAAAAATTGGCTTTTAAAAGACAAATCTTTAAAAGGCACATCTATGAGTAATAGACAATTCACCTACCAAATGGCATCCAATTGTGTGTAAGGGTTGCAGAGCTTCGGTGATTACAAGAAGTTTGAATGGATGCACAGATGGACAGTTGGATAGATGGACAGACAGACAGATGGATGCAAAAGGTGATTTCTAAAGGGCTCCCACATCTTGATGCAGGGCCGTAAAAGGCATGAGGAGAATGCATGAAGGATTAGTAAATAAAAGCTTTGAATTGAAAGCTCACAGTCAACTATCTTAGTAATGAAAGCATTGATTTTATCAGGAATACAGTATTCTGAAAGAAATAAAAATCAATAGATTAAGTGATCAATTGCTAAGAAATGAAGCGATTAGAAATTATCTTGGCATGCAATAAATCTACAATGTCTTTAAATCAATTAATTTGGAAATGAGTGCCCAAAAGTTTAAACTAATGAAAAACCTATTGCTGAATATTTAAATGTTCACAAACAAGGTATTCAAATGTCGAGAAGAAATGGCTCAAAATAGAAAATTTCTGAAAAATTCATGACAAGTCAGTCATATCCTAATACCCTTAAGAGAATCTCCCAAATGATCATCTCTTGCATTATGCAAAAATCCTGGAAATATTTGAGTCATTGGTGTCTGCAGCAGGTTCTCACTGCATTCAATTGATTTTGCATTATATATCCAATGTCAATAATTCCATAAATGTGAAGCCTTCTTGGGTTGAAATCAGCTGTTGAACTGACAACAAAGTAGAGGTAAAAATGGTTTTCTTGTCCTTGTATTGTGTGCCACTTGGCATGGTTCCAATAAAGTGAGACATAATATACATGTACTAAAAATATAAGGTCAAGGGCCTATGGAATAGTGCTATCCAAACTACTCAGGGGAAATAGTCAATTTACTGCAATATTTACATTTAATTGATCCAATCTGATGTTCTAATATGTGCCCTCAAAACAAAAAGATATGTATCCAACCTGTGGGTTGTTGAGATACATGAAAAGTACAGGGATAGCTCAGGCAGTAGAGCATTCAACTCATAGCCGGTGGGTGGCAAGTTTGAACCTCAGTGCTGTTGGGAAGTTTCGAGTACGCTTGAGCAACATAATTTGCCTCAGCCCAGCTAGTTAGAACTTTTGTTTGTGGCAAAAATAGCTGAGAAACAGCTAATGTTATTTGTTGAAAATGAAAAGCCACATTAAATAAAAATTATTATCATAATGCACTGGAACTGAATTTTTACAGAATGAGGTAATTAATTTTATATGATAAATCATTATTTTTAAAATTATTATATCCCTTAATTAGTAAACAAATTGTATTTCCTTTGATTCAAACACATTATAAATTCTGAATAACAAAGACACAATCCATGGCAAATGGTGATCTCAAAAGTGTAGGAGACTAGTGATGCTGTCATATATCGCCTTTGCGATTTATTGTCGTCAAATTCATCATGATGACTGCATAAGGTAAAAATATAAATCAGCTATATCGTATTAATTTGAGATACACACACACACACACATGCCCATAAAAATCCATCCAATTCACGGCAATACAAAGTACCATCCTTTCCATAATCAGCCACGACATCAGCATTACTCAGTTTCAAATGATACATGTTTGTCAGATATAAATAGCAACAGTATACAGACAATGGTCAGTGGGAAAAAAAAAACACTGGAATTTTCCATGATCTGTAACCTTAGCCTTGGCACTTGGCCCAGCATGTGTCTTCTGTGAGCTTTGTGGAGAATGACTAATTGCTACATAAACATTGTGATATTATCATAATGATATCGTAGCAAGAACCCCGAAAAGGGGCTGATACTCTACTGACCAAAAAGAATTTCCTGGAATCAGACATGTCTTCTTTTAACTGCTGAGTGTTGAAACCATCTGGTGGCCTTATTGGATGTAAGATCGGCACCATTTACATTTCGGACCAACTAGACATCACAAGAAGTCTTTTGGTAAAACCCCATGATGATATAACCATCCATTCAAGAAAGCAGCAATAACAAGATGTTCAAGATGGCTGCCATGGTGGCCATACAGGATGTCATATTGGCACCATTTTCACTTAGGGTCAACTCGACATCATAATTAGTCTTTTGGTGAAAGCCCCATGTCAATGTGACCGTCCATCCAAGAGCAGTAGTGATAATAAGATTTTCAAGATGGATGCCATGATGGCCATATGTCATGGTGGCAATATTGAAGGTCAGTCTGGCACCATTTTCATTTAAGACCAATTAGACAGCATAAGAAGTCTTTCAGTGAAAATCCCATGTCAATACAACCATCCGTTCAGGAGAAGTAGTGATAAAAAGTTTTTTTTTAAATGGCCACTATTGCAGCCATTTTCATTTAGGATAAGCTAGACATCATAAGAAATCTTTAAGCAAAAACCCCATGTTGATATGACCATCTGTTTAGGAGTAGTAGTGTTAACAAGATTTTCAAATCAATACTGGCTGTCTGAGGGGCACCATTTTCATTTGGGACCAACTACACCTTGTGATGAATGTGTGTGTAAAGTTTGGTGAGTAGCAATAATAAACTTGTGTTAAAGGACGATGAACAACAGACGCAGCACAATGGACAAAAAGCCATTGCATAAGCTCTTCTAGTCTATAACCAATTGAGCTAAAAAATAAGTGGCAATATCACAATACAACTTTAGGCTCCCAATAAGATCACTACAGGATATGTGAGTATTTAAAAATGTCATCAACCATGGATTCCATCACCAAATCTACAATTGAACAAAGCTCCTAATGGATATAGCAAATTATATTCCATGACACACTAAATCATGTATTTTCTTGTCTAATTTGTGTCTTTTTCATAGATAAGAATAAAATAATTATACCCCAAAAGTTTTAAGTGAATAGTGAAGTAAAAAGAAATGTTATTGTGTAAGAAAAATGCTTTGCAGAAAATCTGATGTTCTATCTCTCCAATAAGAAACCAAGACATCTTCACAAAAGGAACTTGAGAAATGGTGAGCAATTCGCTCATATAAATATACCCCACCTCCCCTGCATCCCACCCCGATCCAATGATGGAGATGAATCTGTAGTAAAAAAAACACACAACTCTTCTGAAAATATTGTGAGCAAAACGATTGTCAACAAGCATATCTTCTGATGACAGGCATAATCTGTACTAAGTTTCACAACAATCCACTAAAATCTACAACAGTCGCAGCTGCTGCATTCACAAAATTCTGTCATACATTCCATCCAGTTGTAAGCTGAAAAGGGTAATAACTCTTACAAGGGAGCACAACATTTTTTTAATTTGTGCATTTTTTTTCTGTTGAATTGTAAGAACACAACCTGTGTAAACTATCTCCCAAAACTTTATATCATGTTGATTTTACCTATATTACTATATCCTGATAAAAATTCTTTCTAAAGATAATGGCATGAATAATATACATGGTATCTTGCACATAATCAAAGTCATCCAAGATCTTGATGATATAAACCCATTGAAAAAGTTTTTCCCTGAACTGGATGAGAAATATAATCTCTAGATCTAAAGACATAACAAGCTCAGCCAATCAGATTCAAGGGATCTGATTAATATGCACTGATCTCACTTATTTTAGAACCTGTCGACAACAATGATTATATAAGCTTATTTACCAAGATGGAGATTAATCTGATTGGAATTCTGTCTCCAGAGGGGTAGCAAGCTTGGCTTATCAGATGCAAGATTACCTCATTACATGTAATACATGTATGTGCTTAGATCTTGTTCATAATCAAAATCATCCAAGATCTTTATGATATAAGACTATTTAACAAGTTTGATCAAAATCTAATCAGAAATATAGTTGTTAGAGTGTTGACAAGCTCACTCAATCAGATGCAAGGTCATTTCATTAGTATGCATGAATTTCACTCATAATCATTCTCAACAAAGATCTCAATAACATAGGCCTATTTGCCAAGTTTGATCAAAAGTCTATCAAAAATACAGTCTCTAGAGTGGTAAAAGTCTCATCCAACATCCTGACAATATTAGCCTTTTAACCAAGTGTGATTAAAATCAGGCCAGAGATACAGTATTTCAAGTGGTAAGAAACTCATCAAATCATGTGCAAGATCACCTCATTAATATGCACTGCGCATTATCAAACCCATCCAAGATCTTAATGATATAAGCCCATACCTCAAATATGATCAAAACTGGATCAAAAAAATAATTTCCAGAGTGGTAACAAGCTCAGCCAATCAGATGCAAGATCATCTCATTAATATGTGTGTATCTCACTCATTACAGAACTTGTCCAAGATCTTGATGATACAAGTCCATATTCCAAGTTTGATAAAAATCAGATAAGAAATATGGCCTCCAGAGTGGTAACAAGCTCAGCCAGATGCTGGATTACCTTATTAATATAGATCTGCTCATTATTGAACTCATCTGATATTTTGACAATATAAGCCCATTCCAAGTTTTTTTGAAACTGGATCTGAAATATAGCCTCCGGAGTGGTTACAAGCAAGATGGTCTAACAAGGAGTAATAACAAAGAAGTTTTGCATGACGGAGGATACACTTGTCCTACTAATATCTAACAATCCCAATGGTCCCACTAAATTCATAATAAACAAGGTTTCTATTGAGTCAAATTTTTAAAATGTTTGATCAAATTTATGAGAATGATCACATACTAGTTACATTTTGTAAGTACATCAATATATAGCAACAAAAAAATCAACAGTTGTAATTAATAATAATAATAAGGAAGACTTGCAACATACCCTTGCTGCAGCTATAAACATCTCCTCCAGGTCTGAACCATCCTTGCCCAGAAGCTGAGTGGCAATGTCATAATATTTATGGCCAGCTGAGGGAACACGCTTCTTGCCACCCATCCCAACTCCTCCCTGACCCTCTGGGGTCTGATCTGGTTCAGTGCTAGGGTTCTCAGGCATGTTTTCATGTCATCAGCTGCAGCTATATATCTGTCTTGGCTACAGATCCACAATCTGAAATAGTCACGTTATTACAATCTTGTTATATACATGTACCATATATAACTATGCATAATCTGAAGCCAACTGCAAACAGCACAGAATGCATATCTACCACACATATTGTGGTGGCAGATCAGGGTCTATGCTGTTTATCCTACAAATGATTTCAAGTCAACTGGGCAGACCCTGATCTGCCACCATCATATGTAACAGCAAATTTGGGTCTATGATTTTCATTCCACTAATGAGTTCAAGAAAACAGGGTAGACCCTAAAGTACCACCACAATATGCAACAACTAATCAGGGTCTATGCTGTTCATTCCACTAATGAGTTCAAGAAAACAGGGTAGACCCTAAAGTACCACCACAATATGCAACAACTAATCAGGGTCTACACTGTTCATTCCACTAATGAGTTCAAGAAAACAGGGTAGACCCTAAAGTACCACCACAATATGCAACAACTGATCAGGGTCTACACTGTTCATTCCACTAATGAGTTCAAGAAAACAGGGTAGACCCGAAAGTACCACCACAATATGCAACAACTAATCAGGGTCTACACTGTTCATTCCACTAATGAGTTCAAGCAAACTGGTTAACCCTGATCTGCCACTACAATATACATCAGATTAGGGTCTATGCTGATCGTTCTACTAATGATTTCAAGACAACAGGGTAAACCCTGATCTGCTACCACAATATGCAACTGCAGATCAGAGTCGATGCTGTCTGATATTGGCCACATGTTATACGGAAGCAAATACAGTAAGCTTATTTACAGGATGATCAGCAGGTCAAATTTTTGGGTGACTCTGATAAATTGTTCTCAGGTGTTACATTGTAATATCAAGACCAGACCGTATGTTAAAAAAATTCTATGATAGAACAAGTGTTGGGAATTGGTCGAAACTTAAAGATTGATAATAGGTTCATCATAGCCCATCAACCAACAATTTTAATCGTCTAAAGATATTTTCTATATTTTGTCAGGGGCAATGTCATTTTGCGCATATTTAGTAATGATTAAGTTGCTTGTATCCCATAAAGTTGAATGGTTTACCAGCATATTTGTTGTCTGCCGTCATTGCTGGTGCTGTACTAAACAACATATGGGTATATGGAATCTGTTATTCATATATTTTAACTATAATTGTTTATATCTGATTATGGAAAACCATAATCAAATGCCCGGTCATTTGACTTTTCCAACCAATCTTCAATTACTTTCATTAATTATCACACCACTAATAGTTACTAAATCAATCAAACAATGAACATATTGTAAATATTACTGGACTCTAAACATCTAACACCAACATTAAAACCACCAGAGAACAATAGCCATATCTCTGACCTACTTTATATTTTACAGTAGCAATGGATTCCACATTACAAATATCATGTTATATTTCATGATTGGCACTGTATTATATATATAAATATCTGTAGAAAAAATTGAAAAATTGAAAATAAGCCTAGACTGAAAATAAGCCCCACAAGGCTTTGATCTCAAAAATAAACCCTTCTTGAAAATAAGCAACTTTATTACTCAGTACATATCTTGTATGTACCAATATACAAGGTGGAAATGAGGCATGCATGTTATTTACAGAAACACTGATATTCTATTCTAAACTTAAAAGCTAATTTAAAGAATAGTGTGTTAATAAATACAGTAAAACCTGTCTTGAGAGACCACTGCTATGAGAGACCACCTGTCTTGAGAGACCAGGATCTCCATGCACAGATTTATTGATTATATAGTGTTATGACCTGTTATGAGAGACCACCTGTCTTGAGAGACCATTATTTTTTGGCAGAAGGGGTGGTCTTTCAAGACAGGTTCTACTGTACAAATTATACAAACCATATTTAACATAATATCTGTACATGCCTTAACAAATGCAAACCTCTCTTTTTCATCAAAACTATAAAAAAAAAAAAAAATCCCCTACTGAGCAAACGTTTCTCAATCCTGGGATGCCTATAACAGGAGCAGCTGTTAAAACCTACCTAGAACTTACCACTATGCATGGTCGATACATCTCCAAACCACTTAACGAGTTAAATCAGTCTAAAAAAACAAATCATACATACGCTTTATTCACCACAGCCATATTTGGAGAGACAATGTACCTCCAAAGTGGAGATCCCAAACTAAAACAAAGTTACATATATACAGTTACCGTATATAATTGCTCGTAAGTCAATCAAGTCCAACTGCAAACAACATAGACCCTGTGCTGGCAGATCAGGGTCTATGTTGTTTGTTCTACTGATTACTCCTAACAAACTGTATAGATCCAGATCTGCCAGCATATTATGCGATGGAAGATCTGAGTCTGTACCGTTTGCAGTTGGACTTGACTTACAAGTAAGTACATACGGTATTCAATAACTATAGCTGAATGGAACAGGATGTGGAATATTCTTTTCAGTTTTTGGTTACATGCAGTTTTAACTGCTCAACAAATCATATTGCACATCTAACCATTTATTTTACTTTCTTGATGACCCAATCTCAGATATAAGCCTTGCCTGATAATAAGCCAAACGAGCATTACTAACGATTCATTTAAACCACATCTAATTTTCATATTTAAAGGTATCCATATTACCAGTTCTGCTAACAATTTGGTGGTAAAACTTTGTGACAGTAAAGCCACTGTTAATATCTTCAAAATATGAGACTCTTTTCCCTTAAATCTAGTCTAACTCCTACAACATAGACCCTGATCTGCTGGCACATTATGCGATGGCAGATCAGGGTCTATGTTGCCTGCATTTGGACCCAGCTTATACATGAGTATATACAGTAAATGATCCTTCAGTGAGTATAACAGGATGCAATGAATGAGAATAAATTTATTAAAATCCATGCAAGATTAAACTAGTTTTTCCTACAACAGGGTTTATCTGATATATCAGTAGCAATATTTCACATCATATATACAAGAGTTGACTGTATAACAGATGTCGTTGAGTCCAACTTTGCTATTCTGAGCAGCCATGCCCACTTCTAGCAGTGAAAAAGCGAAATCTTTGGGACAAAAATTTTTCAATTTCACGCTATGTTACATGCTTTATTAATCGATGAAACTGTTACAGTGCTCTGGTTTCATTGATTCCATTCTATTATCAGCCAGCTACTAATGCCCTCCTTTATTCTGGATCAGCCATCACTAAGGATTTACCATAGACATTCACTGAATACCCATGACTTTTGCAGTGGCCACTGAATTAATCAGTGAATCATAGGACAGTTACTTCTCTTTTCCACCAGAAAAGAATTATCATTCCCTCTTCATAAAAAAAAACAAAATATCAGGCTCAAGATTTTGCATGTTGATTTAATGTTACTTGCAAGAAAAATATATTTGATTATCATGTGTAGACATTTGGTTTTCAGGGCTTTATTTAAGAGAAATTAAAAGTAAATGTTTTCTATTAACTTTTATTTACAAGTTCTAAACTTTTGAAAAAAATATATTTTAATACTTACTAGACCATGCCTTTTCTCAACATTGCACAAAAATGTTTCTACAATTCTGGAAAGAGTCCAAAAATGAGGGATTTTGGAAAGTATGTGACGTTGACGCAAGGACATAATGACCACTGTCATACCTATACAGTTTCACATGAAAGCCCAAAACTCCCAAATTTCTTGGACAGAAATAAAAAGACCCTTAAGAAGTGACTATGACCATATTCAATATAATGGTCATTTGAAGATAAAACACAAGGAAATAAAGAAAATATAAACTATTCATGTTTATTGATTATAATATCAATACACCAAATGAAACTAAAGCAGTACATAAGGTCAAATAAAGTTCAATCCAAGTGTATATCACCTCTTCAAGGCTAAAAACCACTCTTGTAAATCAGACCATAAAACTAAGTTGACTCCAACAGACTGATGGTAAGGTTATTCAGGGCAAGAGTCTATGGTATATATATCTATATATACCCTCCAGTGACAAATGTGGTAGGACAACAAAAAAAAAGGCATAAAAAATCAAACAAAAATGAAAAGGCCTCCAGAGCAGCATCTTGTCAAATACCATATATACTCGTGTATAATCCAAATCCAAATGCAAACAAGATAGATTCTGATCTGCTGTTGCATAATGCACCAGCAGATCAGGGTCTATGCTGTTTGTTCTACTGATTAGTCCCTACAAACTGCATTGACCCAGATCTGCTGGCGCATTATGCGGCAGCAGATCTGGGTCTATGCAGTTTGCAGTTGGTATTAGCTTATATGTGAGCATATATGGTAATTGAGGCTTCAACCATAACAGTTTCCTTTTTTTATGGACAGCCCTTCCCAGGACCAACCAACAAGTATCTGATACACTGCCAGGCAGTACAATGAAGAGAAGTTTGGAAATGGCAAATACTGCCAAGGAAAATGGCAAATAGCACCAGGGAAAATGGCAAATAGCACCAGGGAAAACATCCTCCTTATAAAGAATTCCATTGTACATGGAATTAACAGCAGAGGATTGAGGTGTTGTATTAGGAAACATGCTGTTTCATGTGCTAAAATATAGACAATCCTGGAGGATATAAAAATATATAACCTCTCAAAGTTCACTAAAATAGTAACCTATACTGGAGGGAACAATGCAAGTGAGGGGACTACTTTGAACTCTTTGAAGAACTTTATTACAAATTATTGACACACATCAATAAACAAAATGAAAACTCATAAAACACTGTGCAAGGTGGCCCCAGGGAAGATTTGATCCAATGAAGTTGTATGCATGCATGGATGGATGGATGGATGGATGGATGGATGGATGGATGGATGGATGGATGGATGTATGTATGTATGTATGTATGTATGTATGTATGTATGTATGTATGTATGTATGTATGTATGTATGTATGTATGTATGTATGTATGTATGTATGTATGTATGTATGTATGTATGTATGTATGTATGTATGTATGTATGTATGTATGTATGTATGTATGTATGTATGTATGTATGTATGTATGTATGTATGTATGTATGTATGTATGTATGTATGTATGTATGTATGTATGTATGTATGTATGTATGTATGTATGTATGTATGTATGTATGTATGTATGTATGTATGTATGTATGTATGTATGTATGTATTATGTATGTATGTATGTATGTATGTATGTATGTATGTATGTATGTATGTATGTATGTATGTATGTATGTATGTATGTATGTATGTATGTATGTATGTATGTATGTATGTATGTATGTATGTATGTATGTATGTATGTATGTATGTATGTATGTATGTATGTATGTATGTATGTATGTATGTATGTATGTATGTATGTATGTATGTATGTATGTATGTATGTATGTATGTATGTATGTATGTATGTATGTATGTATGTATGTATGTATGTATGTATGTATGTATGTATGTATGTATGTATGTATGTATGTATGTATGTATGTATGTATGTATGTATGTATGTATGTATGTATGTATGTATGTATGTATGTATGTATGTATGTATGTATGTATGTATGTATGTATGTATGTATGTATGTATGTATGTATGTATGTATGTATGTATGTATGTATGTATGTATGTATGTATGTATGTATGTATGTATGTATGTATGTATGTATGTATGTATGTATGTATGTATGTATGTATGTACAGTATGCATCTACACGTATCTATAGGGCATAACAGCAAGTAAGCACATTACTGGCTGATTAAGAGAAAAGTTATAAAAATGTAAAGATAACAAATTGCAAAAAATCTTTATGAAGATAAACCCTTTCAAATAATATAAACATGTACAGCACTCCAGGAAAAAAATAAACAGCAAAGATGTTAAAATTCTTTATAAGTAATAAAAATAGAAGGGTAAAAAATATTAAATTCTAAAAATATAGGGTCCAAACATTTTATATAAACTGCATTCCTTCAAAACGTCCAAGTATTTCTCTGGTGCTGGAAGTCTCTGGAAGTCGATACAAGTGACAAGAATGTGTTCAACTGTCGATGGACATTGGCTAGGTATGTGTTCTGATCGAGGTTCACCTTCCAGGAGGTTTGTGGTTTTGTGGGTTTAACGCCATTTTTCAGTACATGATAGGCTATACATGCCGGCCAGTTTATTTGGTGGAGAAAAAAGTCAGGAAGAACCACCAACCTATGGGAATCTACTGGCAAGCTTTCACACATACACACATTGTTGGAGCCAAGACTCAAAACCACACAGATAGAGGAGAGATGTGAGTGATCTATAAAGGTGAACGCTTTAGACCACTCGGACACCTGGGGCCCCTCACCCTTCAAAGAGATATGCCCGAGTCAGGTACGTGTGTTCTATATGTAACCAGCACAATACTATCTACCGGAACTTCTTGTGACACTGCAGTCACACTTAACAATTATGTGTCATTGGCAGTGAAGAAAGTAAATAAGTAAAGCTGACAAAAAAAATAAAATAATGGAATAATAGGGAAAGAAAGAGATATAAGAAAAAGGAAGATTTAAATTCCATTTTCAGTTCATCAGTCGAGAAAATCTGGCTACGGAAATGACCTCCGAGTTACAACCCAACAAGCTCTTGACTTCATTAACTCTTACTTGCAATTTGTCCCTAAGTTGTTCTTAAATCTTCAGAGTGGACAGCGTCCACTTGAAAGATACGATGTCAGGAGTCTCAGCTACTACAGCTGGTAAAGAGTTCCAGAGAAGAATTAAATTTGTGAAAAAGCTACCTGTACAGGTTGTATACTGACTAAATTTCAGAAAATGATTTGATCGTGCTCTGGAAGATGCAGGGGTGAGGAATTGGGTGCTGGTCTAATATTCCTGGAATCACATGGACTTGGTTTAGGAGGGATTCCTTATTCATGAAGAATAAATCCAGGATGTTGGCACAAGTCTCTGTTGCTCTGGTGGGCTTCTAAACTTCCTAATACTGTATCAGGTTTAATACTGAAACGAGTCATGAATTTGTGTTGACGTATATTCAAATAATGAATTATATTTCTTCCACTTACCTCTAAGTAGATGACACTACACCACCTGATACACACAGAACAAAAGCTGAACATGAAAATCACTTACAAGATACTCCTCACTGAAATGAAGTATGGTGCAAGGAAAATACCATTTGTACTCACGAATAATCCAGATCCAAATGCAAAGAACATAGACCCTGATCTCCCATTGCATAATGCGCCGACAGATCAGGGTCTATGTTGTTTGTTCTACTCATTAGTCCTTACAAACTGCATAGACCCAAATCTGACGGCACATTATGCGATGGCAAATCTACGTCTATTCAGTTTGCAGTTGGTACAGGCTTATACATGAGTATATGGTATCTGAGATGTCATCAGCAGCAAGCTGCACATAAAATTTTGTTGAAATTCAACAACACTACTAGAGAAGGTCATTCTGCACAAAACCCGAGTTTATGAGGGATGAAAATAAGGGGCCATAACTCAAAGCTCAAAATCAAACTCCTATGAAGTCTTTTTAATATAAAGCTACATACTAAATTTAGCTGAGATCCAGCAGTCCTTGGTAAAGTTCTGCTGCAAAAACCAAATTTGAGGAGGATGGGCAATCACTATTGCTATGGAATACTAGAAATCAAACTCATTCAAGGTTTCATAAATATAAAGCAGCATTCCTAATTTGGTTCAAATCTAACAATCCTTGGTAAGGTTATGCTGTAGAAACCAAAGTTAGAACAGCCAATCAGGGACTAGGAATCCTCTAAATAATGGAGTACTGACAGCAGGGAGGATATAAATGTCCTCTCGATAATGTCAGTCCCTGGTGAAACTGCACTGGTCGGGAATGCTTCGATTGAATTTGAAACAATCTGGGGGAGGGGGAACTGCTGCTGAAGCAGACGAACATGGCATGTGACGTGGAGATGATGTTCATGTTTCTGGATGATTCAGTACACATACAGATTCAAGGGGATTCGGGGGAACGAGTGGTCTAAGGCACTCGCCTTTACTGATCACTGACATCTCACCTCCGTCCGTGTGGGTTCGAGTCTCGACTCAGCCAATGTGGGTATGTGAGAAAGCTTGCCAGTGGTTTCCTGTGGGTTGGTGGTTCTACCTGGGGTCTTCCCAGGTTCTTCATCCACCAAACATACTGGCTGCAATGTATAGCTATCAAGTGCTGAAAAATAGCAATAAACCCACAAAAACCAAAAAATCATTTTTTTCAAACTGATAGGTGTAAATTACACATAATTTCCTTTTGTGATGATACATTTTACACTCTAATGGAAGGTCACAGTGGCTCAGTGGTTAGTATGCTGGACTCATGACTGAAAGGGTGCCATTTTGAACCCTGCCATTTGATCAACCCAAGTCATCCACCATGTTGTGTCCTTGGGCAAGGCACTTTATTCCAATTGTGTAGGCACTAAATAACCTATTTGTGTTGCTGTGCCACGAAGCACCAAATCAAACAAACCATCCACTTTAAGGTACATGTAACAAACTATGAAAAAAATTTATACTCGAGTTTTCCTTGGGCCAAATGGCCAAAAACTGGAAACCAAGAAAATGTTTCAACATTAGGGTTATTTTGTGACAGAAATTGCTTAGAATTTTCAAAATGATCTATTTAATCTATGTAATGCACAGAAGAAGAACTAAGATGCTCAACACAAGAGTATTAAATTTGATTTATAATCTCCAAAGGAAAAAATAATCAAAAAGCGAACCGCACCTAAGACATCATGATATGTATCTTTCCAGCTATAAAGTATGAGGAAAAAAACCTTTAGAGTAAATGATCATATCACCACTGTGTGCTGGGCAAGTGGCAGTGCTTGGCTGTTTGTGAAGCATTTAAGTTAGTACTGAAAAGTATAGATTGATGTGTTTTATATATGTCACCTCACACAGCAACTGCTTGACTATGTTTTGATGACCTGCTGCACTGTCCTTTTCGAACTGAATTGTAGTAGAGCTAGTACAAGAAAGTGGAACCTAATGTCATTATGAAATCGGGTAATAATAAAAATAAATATCCAGCCATATCAATTAGTTATAAAAGTATGCAATCTCTGAAAACATTAAAATTATGACAAAAGACGTTTCTGAAAATATTTGCAAGAAAAAATGCAAAATAAACTGAGGTTAAACGTAAACAATTTTAAGACAACTGATGGCAAATTGTTGGTCACTTTACTGAATACTGTATGTATACCTGTTTATTTTGGAATTTTTTTAAAAAAATTCTCAAAAAACATGACTTAACCAATGTGTAAGATTGATGAAGGGATACTATGATTTTGTATTGCCTTTGTAAACTTGAACTTGCATATTCTTTTGCAATATTCAGCTTGTTGGTGTATTTGTAAAAAGCATATACAACAAGTAAACATCACCCCTTTCAAATGCAATAAATGTTACCTTACTTATGTAAGCCCTGTTCTGAATTCTGCTACCTGAAATGTCAATAAAACTAGCTGGAAGAAAAACACAGCTGAATTGATCTGTCTGCTGTCCCTGGAAAAAAAGTTCCTTTCAGGTGTCTATCATGACAGTAGTGAACAGGTGCACACTTACTGTACGAAATGTATACACTACAGATGGAAGATTTTGTTCTTGGCATGTCTGCTCATAATTACACACAGGTGATCAGACCTTAATGTAGCTACCAGTACTTTGGTATGGATTTTCTAATAATAACTGCAGCATTTTACATAAAGTCATGTTCATCCAAAGTTTGTTTTATCCATTTTCATACATTGCCCAAATTGGAACTTTTAATTGCAATCATAAAGATATGTATTTATTCAACAGTTTAATTTGACAATATTAATGGCAACAGTTTGTGTAAATGGCGATGGATTTGTGCACTTATAGTTTGCACATGAGAAGCATTTAAATAGGACAAATGGTAGTTCTAAATCATCCACATTTACAGTAATTTATGCATAGCTTCCAGAAAAAGACAAGTTTGTACAAAATTCCATTTAATGCCTACACATGGAAGACATATGTTTTATGAATAGAAAGAGCTGAAATGGCTTGTTGTTTCTGTTGTTGTTGTTGGTGGTGGTGGTGGTGTTACAAAATAATGAATTGAGACTTTCTCTTATGATTACAAAATAATCACAGTTCTAAAATAATGAAATGGTAGGATCTTAATCAGAGGCAGATTTTAAGAGAGCAATCAAGATGGAAATCACGGAAATTTAGCAAAGTCTAGTGAATGATAATGTAAAGACCAAAGGAAAAGAAAAAAAAATTTGGAATGAAAGGTATGAGTTTACAGCCCCAACAGCTCCCTGTCCCTGTAATATGACTAGTGTATTAGTAGTTTTATTGATAAAATGGATTATAAGAGAAAGAAAAAAAACAAAATAATTCTGTGAATTAAATCTGTTGCATGAGGCAAAAATTGAAGGGTCACTGTAAGTTGGAAGAACTTTTGCACGAACAATGGGAAACTTTTGGAATGCTTGACCCCCTCTATAAGTCCAAGCCATCAAGACTATATCTGTCCAGTTGACCTATTTTTTTCTTATCAACTAATACATACAAATCCATATTCCAAAGGAGATGAAAACATTTCAAATGTTACAGTAGGTAAACAAATAAAGCGGTTATAGTGATCAGTAATCGCAGGGAACAAAGAAATCTAACAGTCTTCAGAATGTAAAGGTCTCTAGTAAGTGATGCATACTTATCAACAACAAGAAAGCTACCTCAACCTGTGACTGATAACTCGACAACATTGTTTTGCAATGTATAATGGGTTCCTAGCTCAGTGGTTGCTGGAGATAACATATTCAGATATTTACCATCGGATATGTGTTTTTGACATAAATAAATGAAGCATGCTTTGGACAATTTACACGCAAGCTGGAGTTTCAAGAAGAAACTTTTATGGAAACAATTGGAATCCAGTAAGATGTGTCATACAGATAACGAAAGATGCAGTTCACAGAAGGGACTGGGTGTCTATCAGTACAAGCAATCTGAGTTAACTTGTAATGCATTGTTCCAATTAAATAAATGTGACCCCAACCAACCTTGACCTTTGACATGCTGTATCAGTAACTGGCCAAGATTCATTAGAGACTGACATGTGCTTGCCAGACTGGATTTCTATGGCATCAAAATAATTCTAGCATTACAAACTAAATACTAATTATATCATGTTGCTTAATCTGCATCTAGATTAACTTCAACTAACAATTAATATCCCAAGCATTAAGACTGCCATCTTTAAACTTGTCTGATTTAAACATAAGGTTGAAGGCAATTAAGATATCAAATGTATCATAATAGTGTGTTACACAATGATTACTACATGTATTTTGAACAGTACAGACCATAATAATGAAGAAAATCTTTTTTTGAAGTAAATCAAGAATAGAGTCACCCGAGCTTCACTGAATAGGATGCATATGAATATGAAATGTTTATATTATGATATAAAAATTTGTACTGGTACCATCTATACTTGCTTATAAGTCAAGTACAACTGCAAACAACATAGACTCTGATCTGCCATCGCATAATGCACTGACAGATCAGGGTATATTTTGTTTGTTCTACTAACTACTCCTAGCAAACTGCACAGACCCTGATCTGTCAGCACATTATGTGATGGCAGATATGGGTCTGTGCAGTTTGCAGTTGGATTTGACTTATAAGCAAGTATAGATGGTATTAGTAACTGAGATCACGTGGATGCTCTACTGATAAAATCTGTCTCTTTACCACATAAGAAACACCACATGTTTTTGCAGGTTACATCAATAACATATCCTAAATCTTTATGTTGACTCTTGTGTGAAATATTTTACTAAGCAGACATTCCTTTTTCAGCATATCACTGTTCAAACCTTGTATATAACTGACCTGACATGCAGTATTTTATAAAGAAATAAAACATCTCTCTGGGAAAACAAAGAAAAATGTGGATCCAAATATTAACTTAACACATAAATTAACCTTCATTTATATCCCTCTCATGCTGGAGGCATGTGTCGCAAAACAAATTTGGTTCTCAATTTTTTTTTCTTCTGAATACTCAATGCACAAAATCAATGAAAAGTGTAGAAACTTGGATCAATTTTCACCTGCTTTTCTGCCATAACATGTTTCTTTTCTGCAAGGTAAAGGAATATTTACATGCTCTAGAAAACAGCATTCACTTAAAATGCAATGCAAATGAGCCTTTGGAAAAAGACTGCTATTTCCCTTTAACAAAATGCCAAGTTTTATAAAATGTATAATTTCTGTAGTGAAATAAGTGCATGCCAATTCATAACTTAAATATTTTATATGATAAAAAGATCAGCTAAACAGTTTTTCTAGAGAAAATAACCCTTGAAGGTGTATAACCATGCCTCCCCTCAAAGATGGCCCTGCAACATCCTACATTTGTCAATACAGCACAAAATGCATGATCAGTGAGTAATTGTATGATAATGAAATAAAGCTGTGCATTTTGCAAAGGTCAGCTACATAGCTGGCTTACATTCCAATACACCTCAAAAATGGACACTGTATAAAGGCCACTTGGACCAGGTAAGTGGTCATTTTTTCAACATGCACACAAATGTGTAATTTGGAAATCTTTAGTTCGATCTTTAAAAAAATTAATTTTGGGAATGAATGTTTCTATTTAAGGATAAACACTGCCCTCCAAGAGGGTGATGGTCAGCAAAAAATGCCTATTTTGATAAAAAAATTGCATTGATAAAAAATTGCATGATAAGGCTAGATAAGGCTAGTTGCATGATAAGGTAGTTGCATGATAAGGCTAGATAAGGCTATGCGTGAGAAGGCTAGATAAGGCTAGTACTATGCATGATAAGGCTAGATAAGGCTTGGGCTATGCATGATAAGGCTAGATAAGGCTAGGGCTATGCATGATAAGGCAAGATAAGGCTATGATAAGGCTAGGCATGATAAGGCTAGATAAGGCTATGATAGATAAGGCTAGATAAGGCTATGATAAGGCTAGATAAGGCTATGATAAGGCTAGGGGCAAGTTGTTTGAAAGTGAGTATCATTAAGCATGGATTTATCACTGAGTAGTACATTTACAGCTAAATTTATCATTAGGTGCTTCAATTACAAACCAAGGTCATATTGCATTAAAAATATGTATGATGCCTATATCTTCAACATATTAAAATATGGTTTTGATTCTTTATTGAAGCGCTGACACAAATTGAAACAAGAGTACAATAAACTGCACATTATACGCCCACCATATGTTCAACAGTCATGTATGTAGAAAACTGAAATTTCTGTGCAGAAACCATTTTTCTTCTTCCAGACACACTGATCGGTTGACTCCAAAATCAACAGACTTTACCCCAAGTGCAAAAGTCATTCACAAAGGTTGGTAACCATAGATGATAGAGAACTGAAGTTATTGTGCAGAAATCATTCTACTTCATTCAGTCACAGTCATCTTGATCTTTGACCTTGTGACCCCCAAACTGATAGGCTTCCTCCTTACCTCAATTGCAAGATGTACATCAAGTTTGGTAAATGTAATTATTGTGCAGAAACCATTTTTCACAGTGACCTTGACCTTTAAGATTTTGACCCCAAAACTGATAGGATTCTTTCCTTATTTTTTTGGTTTTAATTCTCAAATAAAGCATTTAAGCAATATAGATAATTTATTGATTGGTGTTTAACAGCACATTACATTTGGGGGGGGGGGGGATCCAGGGATTTTCTTTCAAAGCAGGATATTTTTTCTTCAATCTCAAGATATTTTTTTTCTTCAGCTAATATGATGGATAGAATTAGTTTTTCTTTCTACAATTCAAAACACAGGTTTTTTTCAAGCTATTTGGGGGCCAGACAATTTTTTCCAAACAATCCTAGACCCACCCCCAAATTAAATGGTCAGTCCCTTACAACATAAACTTGTTAATGATTTCTGTAATAAATAATTACTGATAATTGAACATAAATGAATTTATAGGGCTAAATAATCCATGCACTGACAAAGGCACAGACAGATAGCAGACTGGTTCAGCATTAATCTTATAATACAACTAAAGCATATTAAGTACACTTTATAAGGTTTTGAATGTTGAATAGGTCAATCATGTCAAATTTATTGAGTGACCTTAATCTGGTCCAGAACAGCTGATTTATATTGGCCTGATGCCAAGACACATGAAAACAAGACTGGTAAAGGTGAATGTTTAACACAAGATGAATTTAAAAGTCCCAATCAATAACCAGACTGTGGTCCAATATAAACAAGTATCAGCCTTTGGAATATTAAAACAGACAAGAATGAGGTTTGAATATAAGGTCAAAAGGTGTAAAAAATATATTAGAAAAACATTTTGTAGTGGCAAAAATTAAACATGCTGAATTGGTGCATCCATATACATGTATCAGACCACCAACATGTCTCTACATTCATTGTTATGGTCCACAATTTTAGGTATTGAACACTACTATCATGCATATTTTTCCACAGTTTGCAAAATTATTCTTGCTTTTGTGGATTTACAATGAAGATTTCTACATAAAAAGTTGTAAATGCAACTGAATAAATAAATAATTTTACAAATAAATGATTCTTCTGGGTAAACTATTATGTTTCATTCCATTGCTGTGGATAATATTTCATGCACGGCTATTTTGTTCCTAGGAAAACACTTAATAATGCAAAAATTGAAGCAGTAGATGATAATCAGTTCCAGTTTTAATAAATGAACTGATAATGTTTCCAAACTGATTCCTGTACGCTTTTAAATTAGCATTATTTTCTCCATATTTAATATGATTACCAAGCAAACATTTCTGGACATTGTTTGAAAGATTATTTTCAGTAGTAGTACAGCATCAAATTTGCAGCATTATATCAGAAAAACACAAATTATTTAAGTAATTATGCAGAGAGTGCATACATGTATCTAACTGACGTAATATCATGTTGTTGAGTAGTACTGACAAGGTCTTTTCTCAAAGGGATAAAATTAGGTCATGCAATCATGGTTCACATTCAGCAAATGGTGGGAGAAAAAGTGTTACAAATTATTACTATTATAACATGAAACAAGACACACAGAGATTATTTTGGTAGGCCTTAGTTACTGAATTACAAGTACCATATTGTCTGTAATTGTTTCCATATTTATTAATTTAATTGTTGGGGGCGGGAGTGTAGAAATAATTATATGTAAACAATATTAATCATAATTTTCAACTGCAAAAATATTTACACAGTATTAATAAGAATACAAAGTTCTCTGTACAAAAAATTATAACACCAAAAAAATTATAATTTTATATTTTTGTTTTTGGTGTATGAAAAATTGCAGACAATACATGTCAATGACCTATTGACTATGCATCTCCTACTTGCATTTATATATTAACTTCTTCATTAAAGATTTTTTGGTAAAATAAATGCACACACATATATATATATATATATATATATATATATATATATATATATATATATATATATATATATATATATATATAACCACATTATCTTTTATTCAAGTTCTGAAGTCATTATATAACTATGAAATTACCGATATACTTAAAATCGGACACAATCCTTTTTTATTTCTTTGGGGTTTTCCACTGCTTACTTAATTCAGGTTGTTCCCTTCCCAGCATGCAGCATCGTTTGGGAATTCTGTCCCCAATCCACTCTACTTACAGACCAAAAAAAGTTATGGTGACTCCACCTCAAAACAGCGGCAATTCTGTCTTGACAATTCTGTAATTCAGTCATACTGCCAATTCCACCTCATAGATACTGCATACTTCCCTACCATTTTATCACTTCTAACCTCATGCAGCGGATAGTGGGACCCAAGGAATGCCAAAGATATATAAATATGTACTGTTTAATAATCGTATAATAGTTGTTTAATTAAAATTTGTATATACTACTTCTCTATTATTTCTTCTTATGTTATAATGTATCTTATGTACAGTTCACCTGTCTGTCAGTCCATCTAGCTGTACATCATTATTGAGTGAATTAGCTGTTATAATTTCATAGTCCACCTGTCCATCCTTCCATCTATTTTTATATTGTGTAAAACTGCTTTGACTGGCTACATGGAGTGTAGCTGGACAATGACTCTTAAACAGAACAATTTAAGTTGTAGGGGTGGAGTGGTTTGCTGTTGCAATCAAAGTTGCTATTCTCTGTTTTGGTTGTGCATTAGTACAAAGCCATATTTATCAGCATAGATTATAATTTGAATTGAGAATATTTCACTTTTTCTTTCTATTCATCTTCAAAAACAATCTGTATGTTGGGGATATCTCTGTAACCCATGAAATCAACTGGTCTACTCCCAAATTTGGATGAGACAGGGAACTAGCTGCCTGGTAGAGGTTACCGTGTACCATTTGCTGAAGCACTATGGCAAGCCATTGTGGACAAAAATTGGTATTTTCTAATATTAGAAAATTATTTTCTAATTAGATGTTTCAGGCGTTAATTAACTTGTTCATATGACTAGTCATTCGGATCCAACCCTGAGCATTGCACTGACACAATATCAACAAGAGTTATTATTGCCTAAATTTATCAAAACAAATTTCCTTGTTCTCTAATGGATTAAAATATTATAAAACATTCTTATTTGAAAACATGATGAAAGATACATGAAAATGTGCTGTTTTTGATTATTGAGCTTAATACATCACTGCCCTTCACAGTTCCCATATCTTTTGCTGTCCATTGTAGTAGGGTCATTACATCATCTATGTCAACCATGAAAGCCCTAATATTAGAAAATCATTTTCTAATATTAGTAAATGTGTCCTATTTTCTATTATTAGAAAATCAACGCCACCTGTAGATAAAAGTAGTGTAGCACACCTTATAGGAACCAATGAACAGTTCCTTCACACAGATGGTAAGCAAGGTATGAAGACATAAGTTGCATCGCTGTCAGCAAAGTGTGAAGACATGAGTTGCATTCCCTGTCTACTGACACATTTAAACACTTGAATGAATTTCTCAGTTTGTGTGCTTTCGAAATGATGTAAACTTTGATCTTATTCATCCATAAGACCCAGTTTCAAATGAGAAGCTATCAAAATGTATACAAAATTTTACATAATACATAAAATAATTATCAACATGACATGTTTTATCAAACATTTGAAACTGTAAGTAAAAAATAGACATGAATACAAACATTTTGCTGTAAATAAATAAAATAAAACATGTACATCACAAAATATGATACAAAAAATGTGTCTTACATTAACTAATTAATTATTCAACTAATTTAGAGACAGAATTATCCACTTCTGATACAACTGCACCAGGAAATAATAATAATAATAATAATAATAATAATAATAATAATAATAATGTATTAATATTATTTGCAACAGCAACTACAAATTATTTATTTGTTTTCATCATTATGAGCTGCAGCAGCAACAACAATAATAATGACAATAACAAGCATTTCTGTGTGTGATATATTACAGGATGTTTCTGTAGGGTACTGATGGATAAGCCAGAGGAAGATTGACCTAATGTTTGTTTGAACAAAAGAAGACAAGCATAGTAGGTCATAAAGAGAATTATTGGCAAATTAATGAACCTGTAGACAAGTGCAATAATAAAATTAGTTTATAATGACCAACAGGTGTCTCAGCCTTTAACTTACTTGATTCATTCATGAAAGAGATGCTCATTACAGGTTAAAGACAAACTTGTGTTCATTTACCATCAATCAATACCAAATGATATCAAAGTACGGGAAGTACTGTAATACTTCAGCCACATGAAAGTGGCAGGATACTGTTTATTGCTGTTTTATCGTGGGATATGTGTGCATTGCCATTTTTCTTCTTCAAAATAATTTTACTCAACCAAGTAATGAACCCTTTGAAAAAGCTTTTCAACTAAGCCTCAGCTATGCAGCAAAAATTAAACCTGTTCATGTACTTGGCTGCATGAAGCACTTATAAAAACTTGTCAAACAAAAGACGAAAGAAGATAGTCTAAAATGATTTTTTACATGTCTGATTGTTACAGGCACAATTCAGCAAGATCTATATTTAATCCATTAAGATGTTACTGGGAAGAAGCAACTGCTACTGGGTAATGTACATTGCCTCGTTGTTCTGGGTTATTCGGTATATATTTGGTCAAAAAGCATTACATGAACCATATGATTCAAATACATATTAAAATGGCCATAGCTTCAACATTTGTCACAGATTTTTCATGAAACTTTCTGCAAGTACTCAAAATTTATACTAAAGGGGATAATTGTCAAAATAAAACTTTGATTTTATATGACAAGCTATGCTAATGAGTTGGCGTGGTTATCTTGATAAGTCAACTTTGAAATGCCATTGCAGGAAGCAAGAAAAGTTTTGAATAAGACTACAGTGATTGTTTATCATACTGTATAAATGCAGCTTGTATATCTATTACTTACCTCTTACAGCTCATGAATGTATATGTTTATGAAACCTTCACACCAAAGACAACTTCTCAGTAAAATACAAGAAATAATTACAGCCATTACCAGGCTTGATTTTAGACCAAGACAAGAACCTATCAATACTGCATGCAAAACAACAGAAATATTTACCCTTTCATAAGTCTACCATACATACTCCTATCTAACCATCGTGAAGCTACTTTCAGGACATTCATATTCCTAACATTTGAGATCATTTGATAATGGATAATAACTCAGAAACTCCTTGATATCTTAGCATATGGTCATGATAATGAGCTGCCAGGCCCCTGCATCATAAAACTTTACTCAACTCCAAATCTTACTCAAAAAAATTCAGACCAATTGAATGGCTACATCTGTACATTCTGGGTATGATTTCCAAGTCTGGAGTAACATTTATCACTCAAAATATTGAGTACAGTTGTATGATGGAGAGGCCAGAGCATTTGGGGACAAGAAAATCTGAACATATATTGGTTGCAGATTGGTCCTGCATCATAGGAACACTACACAGAGGCATAAGACAAAAATGGTTGAATGATGAGAAGTACCATATATACTCATGTATTATCCGGGTCCAAATGCAAACAACATAGATCCTGATCTGCTGTCACATATTGTGCTGGCAGATCAGGGTCTATGTTGCTTGTACTACTGATTAGTCCTTACAAACTGCATAGACCCAGATCTGCCGGTGCATCCAGTGACGGCAGATCTGGGTCTATGTAGTTTGAAGTTGGTATTAGCTAATATGTGAGTATATACGGTATGAATGACTGTTCAAACAATTTCCTGCAATTATGTATGAATTTTTAAAACCTTTATTGTTACTCAAGGAAAATACCGTCTCAATGTGAACAAAACACAAAATGAAAGTGTGGGTTGTTAATCTTTCTTACTCATACAAATTTTGACCTATCACAAAGCCTCCAAGAAGAAAAGCAATTACCCAATCAATCAG
This sequence comes from Margaritifera margaritifera, assembly GCA_029931535.1. Lineage (NCBI taxonomy): Eukaryota > Metazoa > Mollusca > Bivalvia > Unionida > Margaritiferidae > Margaritifera > Margaritifera margaritifera. The sequence goes on along the minus strand of JAQPZY010001334.1, from coordinate 1,149,503 downwards.
TAGCCTTTGGCAGGATATGTTTGTTCAGGTCTGAACCTCCTCTGAACAAGTTTTTGTCACTTTGATTGTACCTTTAATAGCCAAGGGGATTTACAAGTATTTGGTAAGAAAAGAAATACAGTTCTCTGTCATTATAATGCCCTTCATTTTAGTATGATTCCAGATATAGCATGGTAATGCCATTGTATTAACTAATAAAATGTAAAAAATATAAATATTTTTACAATTTAGAATTTGTAACATCCATCAGTGACAAAATTTAGGTCAAAACCATTGCACCTAAATTGAACATCTTTTCACAATCTGATTTTGTCTCTAATTAGCCACTATCATATTCTGTCAATGTATGGTACTGTATTCCTAATATTAACTATAGCAAAACTTACATTACCCATGTCTCTAATAAGTCACAATATAATTGATTTGTGTCAACTGTTGTATTAAGTAATAGTATAAAGGACTGTCAAAATGGCCTCTACAACAACTCCAACAGGTCAGCCACCTCAGCCCTGTAGACTCACCTCACAGATCATGCGAGTACAGCTAAAAGTGGCTATCATAATCTGGAATCCCTGTGATCTGTTCCCATACATGTGTCAATAAACAATGGCCTACAATATTTTTTTCCGTTTTTTTTATTTATTCGTCACACAAAACTAGTGACTGAAGTGCTTCAGAGCAGCCCAGATTGCATTATCCAATCACCAAACAGGAAGTGATGGCCACTCAAAAATGCTCATTTACATAATATACCTGCTAATAATGTCAGAAAAACAATTACATGTCATTTAATTGTGAAATCAGTTAGATTTAAGAGCAAATTCCGATTGTGAGAACTCAGTTTCTATATTACCTAATAGTGAAACCATATAGATTTTCGAGTGAATTACAGTATATAAGCTGGGAATACATGTACATACTATGCTGAGTGACCAGTGCTTATTCTATTTGGATTAGTAATTTTTATGAACAACTGTGTTTGTTTTTGACATCACTTGATTTGAAATGGACCACATACATGCATGTAAATTTATTATTTCTTTTATTTTGTGCTTTAGAATTGCTAAGAAATCTGCTGCGCACTGTGTGACATCGTTCAATCAATAATCAAACATATGCAACCTGTGCTTTTGAACTATAAAAGAGTGATTTTATTTTTTTTTTAAATAGCTTGACATTACTCACTGCAATTTTTCCAAATATATAATTAGATGTTCATTTATTTAATTGCAAACTGTGTTTAGAAGTAAGAGATTTTCATTTATTTAATTGCAAACTGTGTTTAGAAGTAATAAATATATAATGTTGTGATTTTAATTAAAAAAAGAATCATGTTCTTAATGTTAGAAAGTGTTGGCCTAAACTGCAACAGGAATTTGGTCATACTATTTTTGGCCAAATGACTGAGATTTTCATATTTTTAAATCACTTCAAACTTGATGACAATGCAGTGGTAGATTAGAAATCAGGATTGACAAGTATATTATCAAAGATGGGTGTTACATCATTATTTTAATGTTAATTATATGATCTGAAATGTATGACAATGTGGGTTGAAAGAAAACAACATGAAGCTTGGTATTACATATCTTTCTTTCCTTTTAAAACATTTTTTAACAAAGTGAAATTATATTTAATTTATGTGAACCAAAATTATTACCTTACATTTGATTGGCATTTTGTGTATTTCCCCCCAGCCCCCCACCCCCACCCCAAGTGAAACACACATACATATATTAATCAAATTTTCAATCAATCTCGCTATACAGTGGTTTGATACATAATGCAGTCTGCAATTATGGACACCAATTACCACCTTATTACAAGGCAATACACAGCAAGTTTATCATATATTTATTCTGAAACAAAACTCAAAAAAATACCGACCATGTAGTTGAAAATCTCAGTCTGTACTCAGTATACCTACCGCCTCTCATTAGCGCAAAGTGAAATATGGCATGAAGTGCGGACAATGGCTCTTTTATAGCAGGTGTCTCCGGCTTACTCGAATAATGACCCCCATCCATTACATCTAAAGTATGCTTGGATGGGGGTCCATTTTTCAGGACATGATAGGCTATACCTGGCAGTCAGTATATTTGGTGGAGGAAAAACCTGGGAAAGCTCTGGGAAGAACCACCAACCCAAAGGAAGCTACTGGCAAGCTTTCTCACATACCCACGCTGTCTGAGCTGAGAATCGAACCCATGTGGACAGATGTGAGATGTCAGTGATCTGTACAGGTGAGTGTCTAATAGACCACTCTGACAACTAGGAACCCAGAAGTTCATGGACAATATACACATATGAATCTACATAAGGACACATTGATTTCTTTTAAGTGTGAGGATGATTATATAAATCAGATTTGTTTATGTGTAAAATATTTTAATTATGGTAGAATATCAACCAGATTTGTAGCATATGATTAATTATGTCACTTTCTTATTGAAAACAGTAATGAGAATGTAATTCCATATTTCATTATCTTTGATACAATACATTTTCATAAATTACTGTCTTTCATGTCCTAAAATATCTACAAGCATTCATAAATAAACTCATAGCATGGACACTTTCAATATAATACAGTGAAGGTGGCATTTCAAGTAAACCAAGAATGCTCAATATGCACAGAGCTATATGATGAAATGACCATGATGTGAGAGATCTTTCAAATGAATAGGCTGCTGCCTTTGTGGCACCATCAATAAAAGGATATAGGTCAAGGGTAGTACTTGTTAAAAACAAAGCAACAATTCTTTTACTCTAGGAAGAGTCATTTGAGGGATATGCATGCTACAAAAAAAAAATTACAAGAGCTGGGGAGTTGGGGTGGGGAGGCACAATTTATTCTAACGTACCATCATCAGACATGAAATCATGTGATTAGAAAAAAAAGCTGAAAACTGAAACAACAGCAAAAATTCCCTTTCTTATGCTACACTCAATCAAAAAAATTTTCTTGACCAAAATGCTGAAATCAGCAAATCAGCTGAAATGTTTCATGTCTGCATCATGAAAACATGATCTGTCATCATGAGAAGACTCTTAACTAATTAATTATTGTTAATTACTCCAGTTCAGTCATCTCTAATATCATCCTACATGTATGTCAAAGCCTTTGAATCCATTTGTACTTCATATTGGGACAAATTTTGTAACATAAATAAAGTTAGTTACAATATTCACACACACACACACACACACATTGCACTTCCATAATTTGCTACACAAAATAATTCTTAGTAACCGAATTCTACACATTACCTATTACTAGAGCCCATATTAGTTGTCTAGAACAATAAAATAGAACAGACTCCATTTCACAGCAACATTCAGACCCAGAAGAAGAATAGAATTCATTTGCCTAACAAAGTTGTTGATATAGGTCATGCATACACAATGATTGCAAATATAAAGATTACACAGAACTTAAATGTTAATTTAAGATTGAGTACAGCATCACCTTGTCCTTGTTTTATTGCTTACAAGGCACTGTAAAGATTACACAGAACTTAAATGTTAACTTCAAGATGGAGTACAGCACCACCTTGTCCTTGTTTTATTGCTCATAAGGTACTGTCTTTTTGATGAAATAAAAATCACCAATATACATGTTATGCAACTCATGCCACTCCATTCTAAGTGTACCTATTCATAAAAATTTCAATATGGAAAGGCCATTTCTATCCCTCAGTGTCAATAATGGAAAACGTATAAATTATTTTCATGTACTTAACATCTAGCAACATATGGAAAACAACGTGTTTTATGCATATTATTATTTAAAACCTTAAAGTAATTTTCTATTCAATTAAAACACCAGTGGCAACTTTTCTCCCACATAAAATTTAATATAGCTATGGCCATCCCTGGTACACAAGCAGTGATGGTCTTGCATTTCTACCATGTCTTGTGTTTCCATGGTCAAACCTGGTACACAAGCAGTGATGGTCTTGCATTTCCACCTTGTCTTGTGTTTCCATGACCATACCTGGTACACAAGCAGTGATGGTCTTGCATTTCCACCTTGTTTTGTGTTTCCATGACCATACCTGGTACACAAGCAGTGATGGTCTTGTATTTCTACCTTGTCTTGTGTTTCTATGGCCACACCTGGTACACAAGCAGTGATGGTCTTGCATTTCCACCTTACCGGTATCTTGTGTTTCTATGTCCATACCTGGAACACAAGCAGTGATGGTCTTGCATTTCCACCTTGTCTTATGTTTCCATGACCATACCTGGTACACAAGCAGTGATGGTCTTGCATTTTCCGTTGTCTTCTGTTTCTGTATCTAAGCAATACACTATCCCCTTAAAACCAATGAGTTTAAATATTTAAGAAATATGTCCGTATTTTTTTAAGCTAGTAATACAGTCTGTTCCATTAATCCAACTTCTATTTATCCAATTCTAGTACATGTATTGCTTTAATATGGTGTCATATTACCATAATTTATTACAGATCATGCAAATTTAAATCCATTTATCCAATAGTCTGAAAAGTCAAAATCCTATAAATAAACAAAATCAGTAAAAGATACAGTCTCTTTTTGTCTGTATAAATTTTGTGTTTTTACAAAAAATTATGTTTTTTTTGTTCTGAAGTTCTTTTATTCCCCCCCCCCCTCCCCTTTGTGGGCTTGGTAATACACAACAGGCCCATGTGCCCTCCTGTATATCATAAAAGGCAACTAATGGAGGCAGGAGCTACAGTGGCTCAGTGGTTAGCATGCCAGATTGGTGACTGATAGGGTGCAGGTTTGAATCTCACCACTGGATCAGCCCATGTCAGCTACCAGGGTTTATCCTTGGGCAAGGCACTTTACTACAATTGCTTTGGCACTAAATAATCTAGTTGTATTGCTGTGCCATAAAACACCAAATCAAAATAATGCCTCTAATTCAAACGTGGCAAAACTTGTAAGACTCCAAAAGAGGACATGCCATTTAATTCTACATCAATGTATAGACAATTTTCAGGATGCAATGAATGATATAAAAATTTTGCCACTATATGTAACGGTATTCTTTAGAAAGACCAAATTTATGTATAAAGTGTCCAGAAAAGCCATTCCTATCTACCTATGCAATATCTTTCACCAAATAGATGCTGATGTTACTCCAAATTTAAGGTCTGTTAGAAGTAAAAACTACATTATACCAGAGCCAAAGAAGGAATTGTTAAAAAGTGCTTTAAATATACTGGTCTACTGGTATGGAACATCATTCCCAGTGACGTAAGGCAGGTTCCTAGCATTTCTTCTTTTCATAATCAATGTCTTAAATGGATGAAATCTTAAGACACTCGAACAGGTCTAAGTAATATAAATACCTCCTGCTTTTCTCTGCTCATACATCTTTTTCACAGATGAATTTTTCAATACAATGTGATATCTTATTTATTTGTATGTGCTCACTGATGCTTGTATATTATGAGCTTGAAACCTTGTTTGATTTTAAGAATAACTCAATTCTTTAGTGTTAAGCCAAATTGTTGTCACATAGTGCTGTATATACTGCATATGTTATACATAACAGAAGGCCTCAAGGTAGATTAGTTCTTGCAACTAACTGAGTTACCTTCTCTAAATAAAGTCGTTATTATTTATTATTATATTTTATTATAAACCAAAATTCTTTTGACATTCCTCTGTTGAGAATGGTGGTCCTAATGTCGTCATAAAAAAATCATTGTTCTTTGATTGCAGCAACCACAAAATCCACCAAAATTGGTATCCTAAAATTGCAAACACACTTTTTTGTATTGTCCTTGATACACTGTGATATAGCAAGAAAATCTTATAGCAGTTCACTCCAATACAACTGCACCTGCCGATACAAAATTTACAACAGGCAAAAAAAAAAAAAGATGGCATGGCATTGGTGTTTTGGTTCTTGGCCCAGGCTGCCAACATCTTTGCAATTTGAACAAATTTGAAGATCATGTTTTTAAATTTTATCAAATATAGAAGAAGAAAAAACTGCATTCAGAAATATTATCAAAAATTTGATTACCTACCTTTTAGCATGTCATGCATGCTGCTGCTCATACTATTATTCTGGTGAGAGATTTACATCTGTGACCTGAAAAAGTGGATCAACACATGGTGTCAGGTAAAATGTTATCATTACTGGTGATAATGTAATCAGCAGGTAAGATAGATGTATACCTGCCAACTTATCCTTGTGTGTAATGGACCTCTTACTCAGTTGAAAAAACTGACCAAATGATTCTTCACTTTCATAGTCAAAAAGTTTATAATAATAATAATAATACCTACCCTACTGTAAGGCTTTACAAATGAACATGCATTTACAGAAGGAAACAAAAAATAAATTATACTAAATTAAAGCTCATGTAAAATCATGGTATACAAAAGGCAATGTACACAGGTATCTTCCAAAATATACATAACTGAAAGATATATATATATTAAACAGGAAGCAAAACAAAAATTTGACTTGCCAAGATCAAATTATATGTAAATATATAAACAGTCATTATCATCTCTATTTTCTTCCATTTTTTAGAATTAGGACCTTTACTTTCCTCTACAGATAATTATCTTTATATCAACAGTATTGTTTTCCTGTTAAATCCACCCCACACCCATTTAGTTCCACCAATTGTAAGCTTATAAGCAATGCATTTTATATCAGCTTATACTTTCTCCAGGATTCTGAAAATATTTTTTAAAATGCTGTACTAAATTAAGCACTACATGCATTTGTACTCCTTTAGGGGGGGCCATGGTGGCTCAGTGGTTAGCATGCCAGACTCGCAACCGAAAGGGTGCGGGTTTGAATCCTACCATCAGACCAGCCTGGTTCAGCTACCATGGTGTGTCCTTGGGCAAGGCACTTTACTCCGATTGCCTCAGCACTAAATAACCTACATGCGTTGTTGTGCCGTAAAGCACTAAACCAAACCAAACTCTTTTAGGGGAGTCATGGTGACTCAGTGGTTAGCGTGCTGGACTCACCACTGAAAGGGTGCAGATTTGAATCCTGTCATTGGATCAGACCAGGTTGACTATTGTCGAGTGCCAATTGCCATGGCACTAAATAACCTACTTGTGTTGCTGTGCCATCAAACAGAAAACCAAACTATGTACTCCTTTAGGCAATGAATCATTGTGAAAAGTTGATACTTTATTGTCTCACCTTTATCTGAAAAAAATGGAAGACAAAGCAAGAATGATGATGTCTGCTGCCTTTGGCATCAAAGATGAATGTTGAAGCTATTATGCAAGTCGATGTTAAGGCTTTTGTGCAAGATCATAACTCCAAACAAGGCAAGACACCATATATGTTCCACAGAATCCTTGTTGATGATAATCAAAACTACTATATCTGATATCTTTCCTGATTGAAGAAGTGTGCAACAACACAGAAGTTGCAGTAGCCCAGCTGGTTGAGTGTCAGATTTGTAATCCTAGGGTTGTTGCTTCAATACCTGTCCAATCCAGCCTGGGTTGGCTGCCTTGATGTGTCCTTGGTAATAGCACTTACTCACATTTCCTCTGCCTGATATAGCCAATAGCATTGAAAGTACCATTAAAAACCAACAGCAAAAAATCTCCTGCATAATGCATACCAGTAAATGCATGTAAGTAACCTTATACTTTGGGTTATCTGTCAAGTAAAATGAAGCTATGCTGCAAACTATGTCGGCTTTGTTGTATGGGACAGAAGCAGATTTTATATTGTGGTCATCGTATGTGACAGAAGCAGATTTTATCTTGTGGGCATCGTATGTGACAGCAGACTTTATCTTGTGGGCATCGTATGTGACAGAGGCAGACTTTATCTTGTGGGCAACATATGTGACAGAAGCAGGGTTTATGTTGTGGGCATTGTATGTGACACAAGCAGGTTTGATCTTGTATGCATCGTATGTGACAGAAGCAGACTATATATTGTGGGCATTGTATGTGACAGAAGCAGAGTTTATATTGTAGGCATAGTATGTGACAGAAGCAGACTTTATATTGTGGGCATTGTATGTGACAGAAGCAGACTTTATATTGTGGGCATTGTATGTGACAGAAGCAAGCTTTATATTGTAGGCATAGTATGTGACAGAAGCAGACTTTATATTGTGGGCATCATGTGTGACAGAAGCAAGCTTTATATTGTGGGCATCATATGTGACAGAAGCAGGCTTTACTTGTATACTGTGGGCATCGTATGTGACAGAAGCATAATATGCATACTGTGATTTTTTTTTTCCTAGGTATTAGCTATTGTGGTTTTGTGAAAATTTACATCTTTTCTTCACTGTTTAAATTCATGGACTGGGGTAGAGGTCCTATTTCTTTCCCGAGAGGGATAATTGATTTTTTGGGTTACTGAATTCATGGTTTGTAACAACCATGAAATCCACAAAATGTCTTACACCATGAAAATTAGCGAATTCACAAACTACTTTATAAATTGCTTAATTGATTTTATTTGTCCCAAGTTTGGTAGAATTGAGCTAAAGTACAATCTCTCAGAAAAGTGGGGGCTAATTTTGAACAAAAAAAGTGCCAGGAACAACTGGGAAAACAATAAATGACATACAATAGCCACAGTGTATTCTCAAAAACAAAAAAAACAGTATACAATTCTGTCTAATGTTCTAGTCACAATTTTGTACTTATCTGGAAATATGTATTACACTTTTATCAGGTAAAGTAGATTTGGGAAAGTGGATGGGTTTTATTTTTTATTCACAGCTCTATTTTTGTTTTCATGTCAAAACATAAGATATGAATGGTAATCCCATGTACTTATATTTCCTCAGAAATACAACTTTGAAGAATCTGTATGTTTATTTTTCATTTTACAGCTTTCAAGTTTGCTCTCATTTGATTCACAAAACCTTTCAATTACTATATACATTTTAAGGGGAAAAAAAACGTCCCCAGAGAAATGAACAACAAGCACATTTATTTTCCATGTCATCGTGACAAACTACTGTCTATACTCGCGTATAAGCTGGGTCCAAATGCAAACAACATAGACCCTGATCTGCCGTCGCATAATGCGCCGGCAGATCTGGATCTATGCAGTTTGCAGTTGGTATGGACTTATATGCGAGTATATATGGTATGCTGTAAAATACTTCAAATTTTTGTGCATCTTGCATAGGTATTACTTCCATACAAAATTTTGAATGAACATAAATGTCTTTGGACAAGGAAGAAGTTCATCAATTTGTACCACCATAAAAAATACATTTCATTTTCTTCTACTGGCCTATTGACATGATGAAAGAATTCCTAACTTGTCTTGTTGAATAAAGAATCAGTCACAGTTTCCTTCAATACCATAACTCATATATAATATGAAATTTATGTGTTGGCAAAATTTTGCAAACTGAAGAATTTTAAAAAATTGGAATGTTTTATTTTCATGGCTTTGCAAGTTTTCAATGTGCAATGTTCCAGTATCTAAACTTCCTTGAAGATAAATAATTTATGACCAGATCATGAAAATGAAACACATGGATACTTCCTGATACATGGCACTTGCCTATAATGACAATAAATAATTTATGGCAGTGCATGGTATCTTGAATTTAATGTTTAAAAGATTACTTGAATGTCTTGCATTTAGCTGTTTAGTATTGCAAAAGTGTCTCAACTGAAATCAACCAGCAACATGACCCTCTCGACTGTATCGGCCCTCAGTTGTCTGAGGTTAAAATCTATCCTCAATAGCTGATATCTATGTAGTAGAGTTTTACAGCACCTCAGCACAACAATGGCTATATGGTGCCAACTAAAAACTCAACAAAAAAATGTAAAAATGAACTGCACAAAAATGTTAGGAACATAAAATATCAAACAAAAAAATATGTTAAAATGCTGAAATGTATATAAAATAAAAGCTAGCTGAATTAACATCCGCTCAATAAAATATCTTCAAAACTAATAAATTCATGGTTTTGATTATTGGATATGTGTACCAACAGATGATATAAACCACTGCATCAAGTTTCAACTTCTCACAGTATCTGACCATGTATAAGAAATCTAAACACGCAGGGGCAGTAGATCTTGAACAGTATGGAAATCAAGAGCATGGTCATATATTTATGAAAAAGTGGGTGCAAACCCATTAGAATATACTGAACATGTACATGTATGTATATATCCAAATATGAGACAAGATCCAAACCAATACATATACCAGTCTACAGAATAAATGAAGTTGCAAGCCCCTTCAAAGTATGTGCAGTAGGGTATACTGAAATATTTTCTCTTCACCTGTACCCAACATATCTGACTAAAATTAAATCCTAATGTAATGAAGTTAAGAAAAATATCAAAGTAATCTAAAATATTTCAGAGCAAGTTCTTCATACCAGTACTATTCATTTATATTTTGATTCTGTCCAAATTCTGGTAATTTATCATTAAAATCTGGCAAATTTCATGCATGCAATCTTGCCTATATCCCTTCCATTAATGTGTATGTGTCGACATCAATGCATACAATTCTGTATTCAATAAAAGAGATGTTATACAGTGGCATAGCTATATAATCCACCAAGGAATCAAGCTGGAGACAAATGCCATGGTAGGGATTGCTTTAATATTTAAATTTTCCTGTGTAAAGATATCTATAAAACATATTTTAAAAATGTAAACACATAAAAAACTGATCTTAACTTAAAAACCAGAATTTCATAATAATACTGGGTTTTTTAATTACAATGTTCTAGTGAAGATAAACCTATTTCAGAAGCAGCAACCTTATATGCATACATAAAACAAAGAACAGTTACTACCACAAGTAAATGGTTTTAAATGACGATAAAAAAACTTATCAAATATTCCATATTAAACTATCTAGAACTTCAAATTTCTCATGGTAAAATTAAATCTTTCAAGGTTTATCTATTATAGGACATTAGCAACATACATGAGGCAAAGAATGAATTGTTCTAATGTTTTGCTTATCAATAGCATGTGACCATTATAATTTCTACAATTTGCAAAAATAGTATGTAACCCAGCATAACAAATCACTGAAGTTGTCAATGTCAGAAGGTAAAGGTAACCCAGCATAACAAATCACTTAAATTGTCAATGTCAGAGGGTAAAGGTAACCCACAATATCGTAGTGTAAAACTGTCAACAACATAGGGTATGAAAGTACAGCTTATGACAGAGGTTTGAGCCCAGGTATAGGTATATTTGGTCTCCTCTATCATTGTCATTTATCCACTACATCATAGTGCAGGCTCCCTTCATCATTGGTTAATGCTCTCTCTGTCATTAACAATTAAAGTGATTTGGTATGCAGTGTGTGATGTAATGATATTTGTTCATAATTTATTTCAAAAGTTTATGTGATCTTTATTTATCAGTCTATATTTATATTAGTAAATTGAACTCTCTCTAATTCTCTGAACAGACAATTCTGACCTGGTATTACAAGTCACACTGCTGTGTGTATTGTGGAGATCATTTCAAAAGTAGTTATTAAAAAAAAAAATATTTTAAAAAAATTGTGAAAACAGGTTTCATGATAATCTTGTTTAGTACAATGCACTGTTTTCATTTGCATATATAAATCAATGTATGGAAACATGGCGACAACTTATTATGAAGGAGAAGAAAACATTTTAAAGCTAAAAATTGTCTGCACAGCTGACTTTGCCTTTGATACAACCCATGTAGATGTACTGTCATTTCATAAAAACAGGTCAGTTAATTGTGAAGAACAGTAAACATGGCAAGAATTTATTATGATGAAGAAGAAAACATATTTTAAAACTAAACATTTTCTGTACAACTATTTGCCTTTGACACAAGCCAGGTACTGTCATGTCCTGAAAACGGGTCAGTTTCTGGTGCAGAACAGTAAACAATGCCTATATGACGTAAAACTTTGTGGTGTTAGTAAGTGGACTCTTCCCACCTTTATTGGGAGCACATTTTGACCATTTGATATAGATGACAAAGAATAATTTTTTTTGTTAATGTAGAAAAACTTCCAAACTTATGTGTAGTTACGTTTAAACCATTGCATATGCCTGAACCAGAATTCAATCCCAGACCAAAATGGTAAAAGAGTTAGACACTTTGCAATACAGACCCCTTGTATTGTACTGTAGCTTTCAGAATGAAGCAAATGCTGTATCTAAAACAGGACCAAATTGGACAGTTTATTCATTCAGTGAAACTTCACTATAACACTGCACAGGGGAGCAATAAACATGTACTGTGTTATAAGCAATTTCAACTTATACATAGGTACTGTAGCTTCAATTTCAAAACTACATTAATTCTAAAAATGGAATCCATGACAATATTATATGAGGGGTTGCACTATACTGAGATGCCTTACAATGAGGGGCCACTGTACTAACTGATATAAAAACAACAAAATTATCTGATTGATGAAAGTCTGTAATATTACCGTCATGAATTATAGTGCACGTCATTTATCAGATGCATACATAATGAGACACAATTTGACATGGGAACAAATAAAGTCAGATTTTACAAAACATACAGTACTTTATTTACTGTGCCAAAATATTGTAAACATAACCAACTTCCTGGCATTGTGTCAAAGTATGAGGTATCTTCCTGTGTTCTGGAGTAATCTGAACTGGAAGTGATCCAAAATAAAATTGCCCTTAATACATAGGATCATTCTTGTGTAATGTTGTCCTTAATACTTAGGATCATTCTTGTGTAATGTTGTCCTTAATACATAGGATCATTCTTGTGTAATGTTGTCCCTAATACATAGGATCATTCTTGTGTAATGTTGTCCTTAATACCTAGGATCATTCTTGTGTAATGTTGTCCTTAATACATAGGATCATTCTTGTGTAATGATGTCCTTAATACATAGGATCATTCTTGTGTAATGTTGTCCTTAATACATAGGATCATTCTTGTGTAATGTTGGCCTTAATACATAGGATCATTCTTGTGTAATGTTGTCCTTAAAGTTGGCAAGAAAGTTGATACTAGGACTAAAGGTGTTTACAAATTAAAAGAATAAACTTTGTTCAGACAAATGCTCTAGACCAGGGATGTCAAACTCATTTGCTATGGCATGCCAGATTTGATATAAATAATAATAATAAATAATAATAAATACTGAGTCTGGCGGGTCGCATCTGGCCACATGTTTGACACCCCTGCTGTAGACCAATTAAGGAGTATGTACCCATTTTTGCCATTACACCATGTATTTAGACCCTAGTTACTTCAAATGGACACAGCAGAAATTGTACATCATAATTAATTCTAACTGATATGAGTACCAAGATTACATTACTGTAATGACAAATATGTCAAAATATTTAATTAGCTGCCAATACATCATCTCAAGCACGGGCGATAATCTGCTAAACTCCTTTATCACCTGTGGCTACCTGTGCTGAGCTTTCCTCATTTTTCATGAGTACACACAAACAAAATTATGTCATCAACAACACAATGTAACAATCTCCTACACATCAGTGAAAGTGTCCATTTTATCAATCGATAAGAGAGACTGTGCTTTGAATAGAAACTTTAATTGGCTCATTCAAACAGTGTGAAAGGTCATGAAGAGAAAATTTACTTGTGCTCGCAGTGATTGGTTAAGCAGGTTTATGCACAGTCATGAGAAACGAAGAAATCTATGCACAGGCAGTTACAGGTGATAAAGGAGCATAGCGGATTATCACCAGTGGCTTGCAACAATGCTGCTACTACAACAAACAATTTAACAATTTAACAATTTCTTTTTTTTTAGAGTCCAAAACATTCACATTCACTTCTTAAATGACCCTTAACATGTACTTGTAAAGTTGAGTTAACTCACCTGTAACAGTAGTGACTACTATATTTTGAATATATGACCACCTATGGTGTGTAGACATTTGTGCATGTGCTCTCCTGTACATATATAGAGTTTATTTCAAAACATTTTTCAATATTTTTGACTTTGTAATATTTTACTGAAGTTTTAGAAACTAACAAAAATATAATTTGTTGTTCTAGTGCCAGTATATTCAATAATTTTTGGGCTATTAGTAATTACCATAATGTTATCCAGGTACCTCAATCAGTTAGAATTAATTACAATGTATGGTTTCTGCTGTACTGGTACAAGTCGTGTTGCCCAAATAAATGGCATAATGACCAAAATGGGTGCATAAACCTTAAATATAGTTTTATAAGTCGATTTTTTTTATAAATCAGATGCTTCAAAAACATTTCCTAAATATATATTAGATAGTATGATGTAAGAATATTGTAAAATAATCAATAGATTTCTGTATAAGAAAACACAGTAAAACACAGTACAAAAACAGATACAACAAATGTACAGTCAGTATGAAGTAAACTTTCATAGCCAATACAATGAATATATAGTAGAGACTAACAATCAGAGATAAAATAAACTAATTTTTGTTGATGAGGTTCTTTACAAACCTGTTTTACTGTATTTTGTTTGATATAATCCAATTTGATGAAATAACAGAAAGCAGTATATGGTTTGATATAATCCAATTTGATGAAATAACAGAACATAGAAGGAAAAAATGACAATTACTCATAAACACTTTCACTGTTAATACAAATAAAGAAGATTTAAAGCATTTACCCACCTTATCTTCACGTAAGTATAGTTTATTTTATACTGGCTCTAAAACTTAAAATTAAATTTAAATCCAAACATGGGTATCTCTGTAAAATAAACCCCTTCGCAAAGTTATTGGCTTTGAAATAAAATTATGAAAAAGTACTTTAAAGAGACACAAGACTCCTGACTTTATCCAAACTTCATTCAGTTGTAAATTATTGATACAACTACGCACTATAAAGTTACCTAACATTGATCTCATGATATTTTTGTAAATTCTGGCTCCATTCCAACAGAGCTACTTTATGTTAAACATGTCTGCATGATAATAAACTATACTGTAATATTGTTTTACCTTGCAGGAGACTCATATTCTATAGACTGTTTTGATTACTTCAATGTCATGCTTATTTCATCATTTAAACTGGGATAATTATTGTTACACCTAGTATTGTTTTAGCATGTATTTTGGCATGGAGGTGACAGGGAATGGGAACCTGGAACTGTTAATTTGGGTTAAAACAAACACTGAATGGAAAATCATTCTCATGAGTAAATTGCTAAAATCAGGATTCTGAATGATTCTGAAATATTTTTCATAGAAGAGTCCCATTGGTATATTACTGACTCATGAGGACCACCCCCACACTCTCTATATCAATTCATTTCAAGTAAAATGTTCTTCTTAACCACCACACACACAAAAATTCTTGCATGCAGTTGTGTACACTGACTTAACATATTTTTAGTGGTCAAAAACAGTTCTTTCTCTAACAGCAGGTCTGATTTCAAATATTTACATCATCATCAAGTTAAATACAACAGAATATATTCAAAATGATTGCTAACATCATGGGGAGGTCATTTGTTTAAATGATTGTTACCACCATGAGGAGGTCATCATGTGTTCAAAAATTACTGTTAACACCATGGGGAGGACATGTGTTCAACTGACTGTTAACAACATGGGGAGGTCATGAGTTCAACTGATTGTTAACACCATGGGAATGTCATGTGTTCAAAATGATATTTAACACCATGGGGAGGTTATGTGTTCAAATGATTGCTGGCACCATGGGGAGGTCATGTGTTCAAATGATTTTTAACATCATATGGAGGTCACGTGTTCAAATGATTGTTAACATCGGGAGGTCATGTGTTCAAATGATTGTTAACACAATGGAGAGGCCATTTTTCAAATTATTGTGAACACCACAGGGAGGTCATGTGTTCAAATGAATGTTAACAACATGGGGAGGTCATGTGTTCAAATGATTGTTAACATTATTGAGAAGTTAGGTGTTCAAATGATTGTTATCACCGGGGAGAGGTCATGTGTTCAAATGATTGCAAACACCATGGGGAGGTCACGTGTTCAAATTATGCTAACATCATGGGAAGCTCAATAACAGTAGCAGTGGAGGCATCCAAATGTACATGTATTTCAATCATATTACTAAATATTTTTCAAGGCTTTATGGAACAAAACTTTGGTGCATTTTAACAAGTGATAAATAGAATTTGGCTAGATCTCACCTGCACAGTATAGGTGAGACAAAGAGATCACTTGTCCCATGGCATTATTGTTATTGTAGGCTTCACCATTATGTTTTGCATTTAACTCAGTAACTATGATACCACTTGATGCAAAGTCATGAAACTTGATGGGTGTATTTATCTCACCATGAGCAAAAGTAAGTCATCATGACCACTTTTCATGTTCAAGCAATGACATAAAGTGTTTGCATTTACCCATTTACTCTGACACAGTTGCCATGCACAGTCAGGGCCATCGCAAGTTTTCACTTGATGAAATGGTGGCCCGGGTGAACATCGCTTTCAGCCCCCCCCCCCATCAGAAAAAATATACCTTAAACTCTGCAAAATGGCACCCCCACAGACTTGGCGCCCCAGGCGGTTGCCCGTATTGCCCGCCCCATACCATGGCCCTGTGCACAGTCATGAAACTTCATGGGTGTGTTCTACTTGGAGGGTACTACCCACTATGGGAAAAAAGTAGATCACAGTGACCTAATTTTCATGCTCCATTGACACTATTTTATGTACAGTCATGAAATATGATGGGTGTATTCATCTAGGAGGGTAATACCAACCACTGGCAAAAGTAGATCATAGTGACCTATTTTTCATGCTCCATTTACACTATTTTATGTACAGCCATGAAATTTGATGGGTGTATTCATCTAGGAGGGTAATACCAACCACTGGCAAAAGTAGATCATAGTGACCTATTTTTCATGCTCCATTGACACTATTTTATTTACAGTCATGAAATTTGATTGGTGTATTCATCTAGGAAGATAATACCAACCATTGGCAAAAGTAGATTATGGATGACCAACTTCTTATCCTGCAACATTTATGTTATGTTCTGCATTTAGCTTAGTTACTCTGTCACTATTTTATGTACAATCATTTATTTACCTTGGTGGGTACTACTCACTATAGGCAAAAGAAGGTCACTGTGACCTACTTTTCATGAATTGTAATTACATTAAGTTTTAACATTGTGCTCAGTTACTCTGTTACCACTGTATGTACAGTCATGAAACTTAATGGGTTTATTTATCTTGAAGATTACTGCTCACCATAGGCAAAAATAGGTCAATGTGACCCACTTTTCATGCTCCAGTGACTACATTAAGATTTTGCATTTAGTTTAGTGACTCTGACACCGTTTTATGTACAGTTATGAAATGAATAGGCGTATTCATCTTGGATGGTACCACCTAAGACAAAGCAGGTCAAATTTACCTACTTTCATGCTTCGGCAAGTCTGTTAAGCTTTTGCATTTAGCTCAGTTTATCTGACACATATGTTCCGACCTGAAACTTGATGGGTTGTTCATTTTGGAGGGTACTAGTCATCATGGGCAAAATTAGGTCATAGTGACCTATTTTTTAAGACAAAGCAGGTCACATTTACCTACTTTTCATGCTTCAGCAAGTCTGTTAAGCTTTTGCATTTGGCTCAGTTTATCTGACACATATGTTCAGACCTGAAACTTAATGGGTGTATTCATTTTGGAAAGTACTAGTCATCGTTGGCAAAATTAAGTCATAGTGATCAACTTTTTATGCTCCAGTGATTGAGTTCAGTTTTTGCATTTAATCAGTTTCTCTGACACTGCTGTATGTACAGTCAGTTAACTAGATGGGTGTATTAATCATGGAGGGTATTCATCATGTGCAAAAGTAGTGACCTACATTTTACCCTCCAGTGATTACATTAAGTTTTTGCATTAAGTTAAGTTTTTCTAATTGTTGTATGTGGTCAGAGGGACCTGTCTTTCTTGCTCTAGTAACAATGCAAGATTTTGGCATTATGACACATTGGAGTAGCTGAAACATAGCATTCCATTGATTTCTTGTCTAAGAACATTTTACAGCTCATTTAAACTCATTTCATTATCTACATATACCAAGGTTCGCAAAACAAATTCAAACAGTTTCATAAATTTCAATGTATGAATCGAGTCATCATGTAAGATTTTTGATATATAGAACTCCAGAATTGGAATGGATGTAAAGGGGACTGCAGCCTACACTTACAGGTACAGTCTGAGTCTTGTTATCCATCATTCATTTATCTGACAATCACTTGAACACAACACCACAAACAGGAATTATTTCCAAAAAGTCTTCCACAAACTGAATCTGTTAATCCTACAATTACCTTTATCTGACATTTACAGTGGGAATGAATTGTGTCAGATGAAGAAGATTAGACTGGACATGTTACATCTCCAGCATTTGCTGGAATCGCCTATATATGAATAGTCTTAATAGTATTATACACACCACACTTGAAATAAGAAGTTAATAAATTGTTATTTGTATTTTAATTGGTATAAAATGTACTATGATGTCAGCAATAGGAAATGATTATCAGTGTGTGCATACACCTATTTTGAAACAAGTTTCCAGCATTATTGTCCTATCTTCTTCATTTTGAATGCTAATTTCCAGCATATCATTTCTGAGTTTATAAAATGTATGCTGTAGCATGTCAGCACTTTTCATTTCATCATATTTCAGCACCTGTCTGTAATCCAGTTGGGGGGGGGGGGAGGGGGCACAGTAGCTCAGTTGTAGGGTATTGGACCCTTAATCCAAGGGTCGCGGGTTCAATACCTGCCCAGACTATGCAAGGTTGGCTGGCTTGGTGTGTCCTTGGGAAAGGCATTTAGCTCTCATTTCCTTGGCATGATATAGCCAAATAAAGTGTTGAAAGTGTGATTAAAAACCAACCAAATACATGTACCTAACATAATCCTGTGGGTCTATCAGGTGCAAACCATGTTTACCTTACCTGACAGGTACAGTGCAGAACTCACCTTGTGGTTTAATAGCATACATTATCTGCAACGATAATATCAAGGTAACAAAAATTTCGTTACCCAAAGTCAAAAAGATGAGTTATAAATTATGGTCAATCAAGTGAAAGATTAAAATGGGCAAAAATATATATTGCACTTCCTTTAACCCAAGGTGGCATATTTTGGGGACAGGTGTCAACGATGTTTTCTTACATACATACTCACATTCCGAAGTCTATATTCAATATTATCAGTTTAGTGATTGAAGTTAGACCTCAGCAGACTAGTTTGGCCAATTAGAAAGAAAAAAAAAATCATGTTTTGTATTAATGTTGTAATTACTTCACTTAAGCTTGTAATGATTGCATAAATCTAGATAGAAAATTAATTGTCCATTTTAACACGAGGAAGAAATAGCTCTGACCATGACATGGAAACTGAAATAAAACATTGGAATATTATTACTTTGTTCCATAAAAAAAAGGTCATAAGAAATATACTTGGATTACATATATCTTCAGTCATCAAGAAAAAAATCAAAAATGTAATTGGACAAAGCAATAACCTAATCAAACTCAGTCACATTCCTGGTGGCAGATTGCCAGCTTTAATGCTATCTTTGGCCAGTTATTGTCCAAGAGTCAAGGCAGCCAGGCACACTCACTAAGACGCAAAAAGGGTCAAAATAACAAGATTACAGAGACATGGCCTAGTTTTTGTTTTCCCCCAAACTACAAAAGTACAGCATTTATAATGTCCACAAGGACTGAATGACACACTAATATATATTCTGTATAACCAGATGAAGTTCAGTTAATGTCATGCAAAAGAAAGATGCCAACAAAATTTAGTCAAATAAATGTAATTTATTACACATCATATATGCCGAAATTAGATGATGTTACTTAAGAAGCCTTCTTCACGGCAAAATACACGTGTCACTTACAGAATAATTTAAACTAAAAGACACTATTATTATTATTATTATTATTATTATTATTATTATTATTATTATTATAGCCCAAATAACTGAAGCAAGGGGAGAACAAAATAGTAACATGCAAAAGGTATATAACACTTCATCTGAAAAAAGACAGAACTTTTAAATCAACGATAAAAATACGGAAAAAATCTAAATTCTGTTAGAGTGATACTTCTAAAATAATTTTAAAAATTAAAATATTGTTCATTTCCATAAAAATAACATCTTGTTTCAATAAAAATTTGCACAGTAATAAACATTTAATAGTTAAGTAACCTGTATCTGAGAATGCAAGATTTATTAGGAACTTTGGAATAAAGTAACGAATACCTATATTCATACCTGAAATTTCCAAATATATTTGGAAACAAATGGAGATAATTAGTTAAAACAATTATAAACAGATTACTGAAATGGCTATAGGCTTTTAAAAATCAAGTCATGCTCATGTGGCTACAATGATATTCAGTGACAAAGCTGTCCATATTGCATTTCATTGTGAATCTTGAATTTCCTTACACAGCAATATTTTATGACCAGACAAGTCACACTGACCTCAGTACTCCATAATTATGTTTTGTGATAATTTGTTAAAGAACTGATACACAACATATATACCCCAACACTGTAAATAAAAAATAACTGTATTACGTTTATACCAAATCGGGTTGTTCAGCATTTTTTGGCATAAAACTTTGATAATCTATCCATCAGCAATGTGCACAATGTATATGTTTTACCTACTAATGTGTATACATTTTTCACAAAATAAGCCGTTTCACTCAGTTTGCAAAATTGTGTGCTCATGAAAATTACCATATATACTCGCAT
Source organism: Margaritifera margaritifera (assembly GCA_029931535.1). NCBI lineage: Eukaryota > Metazoa > Mollusca > Bivalvia > Unionida > Margaritiferidae > Margaritifera > Margaritifera margaritifera. The sequence goes on along the minus strand of JAQPZY010001334.1, from coordinate 1,128,752 downwards.
ATAAGCTAATACCAACTGCAAACTGCATAGACCCAGATCTGCCATCGCATAATGCACCAGCAGATCTGGGTCTATGCTGTTTGTAATGACTAATGAGTAGAACAAACAACATAGACCCTGATCTGCCAGTGCATTATGCGACAGCAGATCAGGGTCTATGTTGTTTTCATTTGGATCTGGCTTGTACGCGAGTATATATGGTATGAGATTTACAGTAATGTGTAAAATAATTCACAGACGTTCCATACACAAAATTACATGTGCTTTGTTCTGAATCGGCAGAAAGAACAAGATTTATATGGTGTAGGGATTCATATTCATAAGCCATATTAAACGAGTTCTTTTCCCCAACTTGGAACAAAGCACGAATGCAGTTTTGTATTTGTTACATACCCTCTCTTTTACGCTTTCTAAATATTTATAGCTTTACAGTGTGAATGAAATTCGAAACAAACTGGAATTTATAAAAGCTCGATTTGGACTGCGTCTAAGAATACTGACATGCAGAGATCAGAGAATACACCTAAATAGTTGCAATCTGGGGGACTAATTTGGAAATATTGACTGAACATCTGTATTGAATGCCAGATCAACTATGCAACATTAAATGGGTATATAATAACAAATGTTGTCACATAATAATGGTACATGTATGCAAGTCTTCCAAAAAGGGACATAACCAATGCATTTCTTAATTTCAAAGGTACATGTACCATAAATCCTAAAACATATATGTGACCCACCACAAGGATTTTTCTAGAGTAACTGGGAGTGGCACATGGGCCCATAATTTGAGAACAAGAAATAGACTAATTTAGAACATTTTTTTTTTCATCAGAGAAATTCTGCATGATTTCAAAAAATGTATAGTTGCAGTAGGGACTCATTAATGGCTTCTAAGGAACCTGAACAAAAATATTCCATATGATACACTGGGTCTTTTTTACAATATGCAATTGCAGGATTCACACTAATTTCTAAAATATCACACTGAAAAGTCAACCCAATGCATGAAAATCGCACATCATAATTTCAAGCTCTACCTTTATTTTTTTCATTAAATACCTCAAGGGTTCTCCTTAGGATTTTGAATATTGCAGTCCAGGACTCCTTCCTTGAAAAAAGTTGGAGTCCATGCCCTTAAAATAGGAGTCCCAATAACAAGACCTTTTTATTCCTTGCAATAATTCAGAACATTATGCATGTATTATTGTGTCATCAATATAAACATCAGATTGCAAATGCAGGCCTAGAATTTTAACAGAAATTTCTTTGTGGCTGGAAGGACTAGTAGATTGAGAAATTTACTCATCCTGCTCAATGTTCACTAGTCCTTCCTAGAAAATGCTGACTGGAGACAAATGAAACTTTACTAGCCATTGGACTATTGAAATTATGAAAACCACTAGTCTGATGAAATTTACTAACCTCTGGCAAGTGGACTTCCGCTAATTTCAAGCCCTGTAATTCTCATTCATTGTGAAATACTAAGCATCATTATAAAAGAATGAAAATCTATGGCAATTGAGAAAAATGATAATTGGGATTGGAATGTTGTAACTAACGGATTAACAATTCTTAACAGCTCCACCTTGCCATTGTTTAATTTTGAGTGCAGCTAGAAGGAATCAAGGAAGAGATTAAAGTTTCTTTTCTATATTAATTTACTGAGTTATTTTACTTCCATTTCCAATTAATAAAGTTCCCAAGGCACTTGAGGAAGAAACAAATGACCATATTCCATTCTCTTCGGATACTACATTAAACAAACTTCTCCACTGCAGGTTTAGGACCAAAATCTTCAAGTTCAGAGTTTAACCCCATAACCCACATCAATTTTGCTATAGTTTCTTCTTTTAAATGTCCATGGCCTTTTGTCTTGCTATGATTATGTGATAAGAAACCTCGTTCACAAGCCACTGACATTATAGATGAAACCAGCAACACTTGAGCTATAACAGCAAAGTCTGGAAACAAGTCACAGTACCTCCTGCACAATGCCAAGCATGGACCATAAAGACTCATCCCTGCAAGTGATTTTACAACTACATTGAACTGGAAAATGTAGTCTTCTTACATTCTTTCACTTTTAACTACACCTGACTCCCCGCCACAAAATGCTTCAAGTTGACGGCATCTACCAATATTCCATAATCAGGCTCATCTGCAGCTTTGTGCTAATGGTACCAAAGAAAATATGTAAAGTTGCCGTGGGAAAAGTACACATTTATAATCACTAAAAAACAAAAGTATATCTGCACATGACATAGAAAAACAGCAGACTTTATGAGGATTTATGGTGATTAACCTGAAGTTCTTATTTCTCCAACAAAGTAAGTTCCAAATATTGGCACTATTTTTCTAAATATACTATACGCACAAATGCACGTGTTCCAAACATTGCAAACAGAAGTACAATGGATTAAAGAGTGCTGAATGATGGTTATCAAATGGACATATCAAAGCAAACTCACATGTAATTAGTCTTTTGATCAAACCGATGAAAATGTGCCAACAATTAATTAACAGGTGTCTTAATCTCTTTATCTACTATGATCTGGCCTATCTGACTTCACCTAATCTTTTAAAATCATTTGGATTATTTGATAACCTGCACACTACACGAATGATACTCACTTTGTAGAAACAGCTCAAATAGAAAAGAAGTTCACTGAAAAAAAAACTTGCAATCAGAATACTCGGCTGTTGGAATTTAAACTAAAACTAAGTGTATTTTTACATGGATTTTTGCATCCCAGAGAACCCTGCCTCCTATATTCAGAAAATTCCCCCGTTTTTTTCAAATGGAGCGAAGAATTTTTCCCCTCAATTTTCAGTTCTAGAATAGATTCTTGTACAGTATCAGTTATCCACATCAGAATTGGTTGGTTGGTTGGTATGGGTTTAATGCCACTTTTCAGCACATGACAGGCTTATACATGGCAGCCAGTATATTTGGTGGAGGAAGAACCAGAGAAAACTCCGGTTAGAACCACCGACCCACGGGAAGCTACTGGCAAGCTTTCTCACATACCCACATTGGCCGAGCCCGAGACTCAAACCCACGCGGACAGAGGTGAGATGTCAGTGATCTGTAAAGGCGCGAGCGCCTTAGACCACTCAGCCACCTGGGACCCCCTCCACATCAGGAGACACTGACTTTTGTCTAGAAAATTGATTGTGCAGACAACTGAAGAATTTATACAAAATAAATAGTATGTACAGAAGACACTAAATCAGATTCGTATGATTGGAAAGTCCAGAAAAGTATTGGTTGTATATTCTTAATCAATGTTTTACTGTATATTTTTTGTAGTTTTCTCTCTGGTGTGATTTTAGATGATGCCAAAAATCTGTTCTTTTTTTTATAAACTTAATTCCACTGGAAGTGACAGCCGAAAATGAATGAGTCTTACAAAAACTTAACATTTCTTCACAGACTGAAAGAATTTTCAACCACGAATCAGTTTGTGAAATCTGAGTTTTAGTTAGATATATTGTAAAGGGACATACCATACAGCACTAAATTATTTTTTCTGCTTTTTTCTTATGTGGCAGAAATTTTTTAATGCAATACAGACTATCACGATTTTATTTATGTTCATAAAAGAATTTCATTATCTTTAACCTGATCTGATGTGGAGGAAAAGAACTTCTTCCCGCTGTCTACCGTATATACTCGCGTATAATCCGATACCAACTGCAAACTGCATAGATCCAGATCAGCCGTCGCATAATGTGCTGGCAGATCTGGGTCTATGCAGTTTGTAAGGACTGATCAGTAGAACAAACATAGACCATGATCTGCCGGCGCATTATGTGATGGCAGATCAGGGTCTATGTTGTTTGCATTTGGACTCGGTTTATATGCGAGTATATACGGTAAATCAAACTGTACATGATAAGTTATGAAAATAATTAAAGATTCTATAAATAATTCAAGCTAGAGACAATCTTTCTTTCTTTTTCTGGTTTCTAGTGATTCACTGATGATAAGTTTTTTCAAAAGTGTGCAAGAATGAGTACATTAATCTAAATCTCATTTCAATTTCAGCCTCATATAAATATTAGTTCATCTTCGCTTCATATATAGAAGATCTGTGCTCATTTCAAATGAACTTTTAAAAAAAATCATAGAATAATTCAGAACTATTCAACAAGTTTCATAAATTTAATTGAAATGAACGCAAAATTAAGATTCGGCTAAAACACGGTATTGGTGCTGATAAAGGAATTTTCATGTTATATGCATGAAATAGAAAAATTAAACAAGATATGAACCAATTTTAAAGATTGGTAAGCCTGGCATATACCTCTCTTACTTTCCTGAAAATTTCAAGAGGTTAGTGTAACCCATTGTTGAGATATGCATGGAAACAAGCTCTAAAATTGGCCATTTTTGAGCGTTATGTAGTCTCACTCGAAAAAAGCTTGAATATAAAATAGAGAATTCTCTAAATATCATACTGAAATTATGCATTTATTGGTCTGGTTTTATGCGGAATTCTATCCTGCAAATATTGCTTCTTGAATTAAAGAAATCGGTAAAATATTATGGATTTTATAAGCAAAATACCGTCAGTAGAAGTTTTGTTTCAACACTGAAATTCAAACACTAATCTGTTGTTATATGCCAACATTTTGTACAAAATAACATTCATTATAACTTTTATTGACATCTAGAACTCGACTTTATATTATAATAAGTAGTAAAACCATTTAAATCACATGGCTAGCCAAGATATTCGATTGAGAGCTTGTTCTTTGTCAAACTTTCCAGTTCTAAATTTTGTAGTGTCTGTAACCTTTACAAGTTTATATGGCAATAATTTTGTTGTTTCATTATGGAAAAGTATAAATCCTACAAAGGCTCATGTGTATCCATGTGATGTCCAAGTTGGCCAAAATTGGTGGTGCTGTATTGTACCATTAAAAAACAGCAACTCAATAAAAAAAGTTACAGACACTACACAAACAGGTATAAAAATGAAAGATAAAAGTATTGTTCTACTTGTCATTAAAACATTGTTTTTCTCAACAGAAAGTTCCATCTTATGTGATGTAATGTTGCATCATCTATTTACCTCTGCAGCCAAGAGCAAAAAAGTGATGCAATAACTCTCTTGATTGAATATTGCATCATTCTTGCAGCACTGTCTGTTTGAGTAATTTACTACAAGACAATGTAACCTGAATTTCTTATCCTAGAAGAAGCTGCCTAATTACTTTTTCTGTTCTTTACCATGGTACATCCCTAAGACATGGGAAGACGACAAAAGCAAACCTCTGGGAACAACTCTGGTAAGTTTGTATTGAATGGTAAACCACACTCTTAAATTGTAGTGTCTGTAACCAATATCCCCTTTTTATACTGTCTATGACTTTATCCCTGTTTTTTTTTAAAAAAATGAAGCCAAATTATGTTTCCTATTACAGTATTGATGTGTAAGGCTAAATTTTGACATATTGTCTGTCTGCAATTTGTAATATTTTGGTATATTTATAGTTTCTTTCATCTAGATTTCTGATAACAGGCAACATTTTCAGTGATTTCTTACAATATGCAATTGAAACTGAGTATTTTTGCATTCCATATCATTAGACTAGTAAATTCAAACAGAAATATTATGAGAATTCAATGAGCTCAGACTTAGTATTGGATACATTGCTGATATTGTCAAATGGTTACAGACACTACTAGACATGTGAATTGACCCGACTGTTGTTTACATTATTAAGGAAAGTGTGCAATCATTGTAAATGCTAGAACATTGAATAATCATCAGGTTTTATGCTATTTCTTTTTCAATCAGATACTTTTCTTTAAGAATCTACAGGTTATTCCAGTTTGCTTATGTATGAAAGCATATTGCGTACTCATTACAAGTATGTTTTGTAAAGTCTAAATTTCATCCGTATACATAGAGGAACAAAAATGAGAATGAAGTTGTTTGCTTTTAGGAAGCAAAGATAAGCCAGAAGAAGATGAACAGAAGATTAAAGCTAGAAGGGAGAAGACGAGGCTAAAGGTACAAGCCTGGAGAAAAAAACAGGGAAAATAAGGCGAAACATGAGGAGCTAAAAAGGGTTGATAGAGAAAGAAGAAAAGATGCAAGACTACTAAAAAAACAGCAATCACTTTCCGATTCAAATCTTCAACAAGAATTAAGAAGGAAAAAACGTGAAGAAATGAAAAGGTATCGCCAGAAAAAGAAAGAAAAAGCAGCCCTGGCAATATCGGTTAATAAGAGTGTTGATTTAAGAAGTCCGAAAACTGCTGAATTAAGTAGAAAGAAGAAAGAAGCTGTGAAAAGAACCCAAGCATGGAGAATGCGTATCAAACTGAATGAAAGTATACAGCAAGAGTGTATTCAGACTGATTGTGAAATAGGAAATACTGGGTCAGCCAGAGATTCACCAATGAATAAAGTGTTACCTAAAGCAACTCTGTACAGACAATTAAAAAAGGTAAAGGAAGTATTACCAAATACCCCAAAGAGAAAAGCAGTCATCATAAGTAAATTAATTGAATCTCCATCAACATCAAAGTTTCTAAATAGGAATATAATGATAATGACACCGGATTGCAGAAAAAAACTTGAATTGACAGATACTGTTATACAATCTGTGTCAGAGAGCATTTCAGAAGTGAAAACAAGGAAAGGGGGTGCAAAGAAACATGCATACAACATCATTTGTGACGCATTACTGAAGAAATATAAAAGACACAGACTAAAAAAGTATTTCAAAGTATCAGTGAAAGGGCAAAAACCTAGTTCTACATGGTGGGAGACGAAACAAAGAAAAAGAAGAAGGGATGCACTTAACTCTCCATTAAAGAAATCTGTGAAAGATTTTTTTTCTAAGTCCAGAAATCAGTAGGGAAGTGCCTAATAAACGTGAAACTGTGAAAGTAAGAAAAGGTGGTCAAAAAGAAATACTTCAAAAACATGTGATGACTATGACATTAGAAGAAGCCTACAAAGACTACAAGTTAAGGAACCATAGTCACAAAATAGGATTAACTTCATTTTCTAAATTGAAACCAGTGAATGTTAAAAAGGTGTCTGAAACAAGCAGAAGATCATGCTTATGCCAAAAGTGCTGTAACGTGGCCCTAAAAAGTGAGGCACTAACAAATGTAAAAAAAGCAGTGAAAGAAAATGGAGATTTGGATGAAATTTCAGTAGATAAGAAAAGCTTAAGTGATGCTACTTTTTGTAAATACGACACCAATCCAGCTATTAAATGTTTAAGAAGAGAATGCAAACAATGCGGTGTGAAATGTTTGCAGAGTTACCTTAAACCATTTGTTGAAAAGTATAGTGACAGGCAGATATCATGGCATCAATGGGAAAGTATAGAAATAGCAAAAGATGATAAAGTAAAGCGTTGCGTCTCCTGTGTGCCTAAAGAAACAGACATAAAAACATTAATTACATGCTTAGAAACTGACATGCAAGAGTATCCAGAGCACGTTTTCAGGGCCAAATGGCAACAGCAACAGATGGGAATTTGTGTTGATAGAATTGGTGAGGGTTCTATTGCTATGGTCATGGACTTTAGTGAGAACTATGGGTGTGTTTTTCAAAGTGAAGTACAATCTGGATTCTTCGACAGGAACCAAGTTACAATACATCCAATCATGTGTTACTATACAGAAAAACAGGGAGAAAAAGAATTCAAGATAAAGCATGCCATTATTGGCATCAGTGAAGAAACCAAACATGATGCAGACTTAGCTATCACTTTTGAGAACAAAGCTATAGAAATTCTGAAGAAGAAAGGTGTGAAAGTAGAGGAGATCCATGAGTGGACAGATGGCTGTGCTGCCCAGTATAAGGGGAAGAAAGCCTTTGCTGACATAAGTCTGAGGAAAAAGCCATCTGTAACACGAAATTATTTCGAAACATCACATGGAAAGAGTGTTTGCGATGGTCTCGGTGCGACAGTCAAGAATGCTTGCTACAGAGCTGTAATCAGCAATAGAAAGGTGATAGGTTGTGCAGAAGATGTATATCATTTCTGTACAGAGAAACTGAAAATGGAAAATACAGATAATGAAGCTAAAACAGTTTCGAGAAGGGAGTTCATCCTTGTTAAAGATGTTGAGAGAAATAGAGAAGAAACTGATGTGCAAACACTGCAAGGTACAAGAAAATTACATGCTGTAAAGTCAGGAAGCAATGATTATGAACTGAGCATAAGAAATCTGAGCTGTTATTGTGAGCAATGCATGAAGGTTGACGGGAGATGCAACTTCAGCGAAAATGTTAATGCCTGGGAAATGAGAAAGTTAGTACTCAATAAAGATAATTTAAGTCAGAAAGGAAAACAACTTAAAGACAAGAATCCATCAACAATAGAAAATAATGACAAGAAAAGAAAACAAGGAAGTAACCAGAAAGATCATAACTCAGCAACAAGCGAAAAGCCTAATAAGAAACGGAAGTCAACAGAAAGACAAAACATTGTGACAAAGAAGATCAAAGTTGACAAAAAAGCACCAACCAACACAGAGAAACCAATAGAGAAATACCACCCTGGAGAATTTGTTGCTGTAGGACTTAAGCCAAAGAAGGGACCTCTAGATGTATACTTAGCAGAAGTAATAGACATTCTTCATAACGAAGTTAGACTTAAATACATGAGAAAGTATGGCAACATGTATGTTTGGCCTGAAAAAGATGATTATTCACAAGAGGCTCTAGATGCTATCTTGTACAGGGTAAAAGCTCCACAAATAGTCAATGAAAGGGGTCATTTCAAGTTTAATGCAGCTGAATTGTCTAAGCTCAAGTCAAATCTGGAAAAAAATCATAAGCACTTCTATTTGAAATGACAATATAAAGTCAAGGTTTAATGTGTAGTGTCTGTAACCTTAAGATCAATCACATATGGGTCTGTGTTTGAGTCAGCACCTTGGGTTGAACAATACTTTAGTGACTATGATTTATTGAACATTCATTATACTTCAATATTTTACTCTTACAAACACTATTTAGTATTAAACTTTCAAGTGCTATTTACCAGTTCATAATTTTAACACAAGTATTGGACATATACCTGTTACAATGTGGTTTTATCATTTTATTAACTAATCAACATTCATTTAATGAATAATTCTAGTCAATGTGTTCATGTTGAATTATTTTTGAAGTGAATTTTATGGAGATATGTATGGTTCTGCAGCTGTATTGAAATGCTATAGTTTTGTAGTGTCTGTAACCAATTTTATGGACAATGTACTTCTGACTCTTATGGAAGTTTGCAATACTTTTGGCCAGTATTAATGATTTTGTTTGTTTAAATATTCTTCTTGGTGTTAGATAAATGCCTAAATAAGATTATTCTATGTCTTTTATGTTTGTTGTGCAAAAGTTTCATGGTTAGGTTTTTTTTCTTAGTGATACCTTTGTCATAGATGTTTTGATTTTGTTATTAAGTTGTTTACCACTTCCAGTTATGTTGTTTACTTTAAATGTTGATATCCTGTTACTGATGTTACTGTGAAAAAAAAATAAAGTTTTAAAGTTTTCATGCTGTTTTTCTTGCATGTTATACACCAAGTGTAGTGTCTGTAACTGTTGTTATACCAATGAATTGAAATAATGGTTAAACAAAATCGCATGCATGTTCAAGCTAAATCTAACTTGATCTGACTAGGGGACACCCTAGGGTATATAATGAGCTTCATTGAAATGTTCTATCAAACATTTCAATTTTTTAAGTGAGTGAGACTACTCTCAGCACCAATACCGTGTTTTAGCCGATTCTATTTACCGGTATATGACAAAAAATACATCATTTATTTAACAGAATAAAGACTAACCTCTGAAAGAAAAGGTCAACTAATGCCAAACATAATCAGTGCAAAATGTAAATTAACAGTATTGCAACAGTAAAAGAGTATGCACAAGCATTTTGAAATACATTGATTCTCTAATATCATCTGTGATATCAAAAACTGTCAGTCAGGTTTACATGTGATGGTAATGTGTGCTCTCTCCTTAGGTTTCATCTACAGTGCATATTTCAATTGGAAGTGTCGATTTGCTCTGCGGCCATGTTCTAAATTTTGTGAAGACTATTTGCATGGCTGCCATGTACCCACTGTGGCAAAGACTATCCACATGGTGAACAGGGAATACATTAGAGACAAGTCCAAAATAGTCTGAGTGATCTTGTATTAAATCATCCAATGAACACAGGGGCTCATTACATATGAAATTAAGAGTATCAGTTAACAGACAGACAGATGGGGGGTTTCCAAACCTGTAATGACATTGTTACAGGTTTGAACCCTGAACCCTCTATCCATTAACCGACACTCATAAATGCTTTTGCAACAAGTGCCTGTGAAATGAAGGAGTGTAACAGTGTACCAGTTTTAGCTGCAATGACTTGCAAATTTGGTGTTAAAGATAATCAGGAGTGAAATTAATATATTTTTTTATGGAATAAAAGACTACACATACGATTTTATGAATATTTCAATTCTAAAATGTGAAAACCTAACGTCCATCATACAAAATACACAACTGCCATGTGGATCAGGCTAGTTATTCCTGTGATAACTACACATGCCATGAGAACACTCTTTGCATATCAGGTACACATAGCTACGATGGTGTAGCCTCAACATAGTTGAGGCTATCAAGTGATCCTATACCATGCTATGGAGCAAATAAAACCATTGTCAAAGACAAAAAGATGACATGAGTAAAAATCTACTACTTAAGTAGAGTTGTGTTTTTTCAGGAAGTTTGGCTTATGATAAAGTTATTAAGCCTATATAAGGTAAAATATATTGGCATATCGACACTAACCATACTTTGACTACCATGACAGATAACACAATATTCTCACAGTAATCACAGTAATTTCCAAAGAAGGATGCAATGTCCTTATATGGCACACTGAAAAATGAGGCTAAAAACGGAAGTAGTTATTAGATGAACTAATATGGCAGATAAGCCAACAGAAAATTTTGTATGAAGAATATAAATGCAATTTTACTCGTGTTTCTACAGTGAAATTTGGCAATACTGGTATTAAATAAGAAGACTACTTGATATGTTTAAGGATATCTGTGAAATATCTTCAAACTTTCACACAATGTACTGAAAAAGTGCTGGGTGTGAATCACACCCAGCTGCTCCTTTGATACATATTGGAATGTTTTAGTACCTCATTAACAAAGTAGGGGTACTAATATCAGTACTAAGGTATATGCAACCATATGAATAGCTTTACATACATTATGTACACAGTGGCCGTACAAATAGTCTTTCCAGATGAGGTATACGGTGGCTGTGCAAATAGTTTTTCCCAGTTAAGGTACATGGCAACCGTGTGAATAGCCAAGTTGGCCATTTCAGTTAATGAATGCAGAGAGGATATTTATCTGCTGAAACTCATTGTCTCCAGATGAGACCATATGTCATTTTATTTCCCATGAAAACCATTCAGAAAGGTGCAGTTTAGGCCTACTGTCAGAGGACTTTCCTTTCAATTAATTTCATACAGATAATTGTGTCCTGATTTTATGAAGGAGATCCCTCAGTACAGATCTAGACCTATAATGTAAAACTGTGATAGTCTGATAGTTTTTATGCAACATCCCCCTCCCACAACCACCACCAACAACACAACTATCAGGGTAGAAATCTTACATTTTAAGACTTCAGATCTAAATGCTAACTTGATAATCTTCATTCTGATTCATAATAAATAAATATCAAACACATTATTAGATGAAATAATTATTCACTGAAATTATTTTCATTAGGCGCCTGTTGATATCTATATATTAAAATTCGCTAAGATTCAATTAATGCAGGTGCCTATGCCCCCCCCCCCCCTCCCCAACCCAGAGCCGCGCCGCGGTAGCTCAGTGTCGGACTCGTAATGCAAGGGTCGCTGGCTCGATACACCCAGGCCAGTCCCAGTCAGCCGCTGGTATGTTTCCTTGGGTTAGACACTTGGGTCCCATTTCATCGACATGGTATAGCCAATAATGTGTTTTTAACAAAATGCCCCCCCCCCCCCTCGCGCTTCGTCAGAGTCATTATCTCGCAGAACCCATTGTACCCCAAGGTCTGACTCTGCAATATTCTATCTGACTTTACTAAGACTACTGATATATTACTTTAGTACATTTACTACCATTAACAACCAACTCTTACCTGTTAATTACGACTTCCAAGGAAATCCATCAAGATATTCCCAGTATCAATCAATCAATGTTTACCCGGATCCAAGGAAGCAACAGTCTCGCGGCCATATTGACAATTTTATCACGTGACTCTCAGTTGCACTTCCTGTTTCAAAAACATTTACCAACAAAGGCACGTGGCAAACTTCTGTAGCAGGGGCTCGTAATTGAACCAGGCTCGCTTCCTAATCTGCAAAGTTTACATTTTTACATTCAGAAATCATATGAGGGAGGGAAAGGGGTCAGAAATCCATTTTGGGAAGGAAAGGGGGGCGGGGGTCTAATAATTCCTCTAGTTCTTATTATCTTGTACCATCTACTTAACGTCCACATTTTAATTTACTACTGAGAAAAGAATGTTATTCAAATCGGTATTTATGCGTTATCTTTCTCAGGAAGGTGGTAGCGCAAGCGCATACTGAATTATTCCCCTTTTTTCACACAAGGAGCAAATTTTACGATGTTATGTTGGTGTGCAATTTCAAATTATATGAAATTCCTACAAGCATTGTATATCCCAGTACAAATTACATAAATCTTAAACTTTAAAATATAAGTGACATATACTGCAATTGAAAATACACAGGATGAGAAGATTATGGGGTAATCGTTGACATATGCTGCAATTGAAATACACAGGATGAGAAGATTACGGGCTAATCGTTGGCATATACTGCAATTGAAAATACAAAGGATGAGAAGATTATGGATTAATCGTTGACATATACTGCATTGAAAATACACAGAATAAGAAGATTATGCGGTAATCATTGACAGAAGTCTTAAGTGGGAATAACAAGTAGACAGCGTCTGTAGGTCCCTCACATCTAACATTTTTCATTGCTTAGCAGAATTATGAAGTACCTGTCAAACGACTCTATAATTCTTTACTTTAATGCTTATGTACTTCCAGTGGTTGACTATTGTACAGTCATATGGGGAAATTGTACTAGTTCCCAACTAGATAGAATACCAAGGCTTCAAAAGAGAGCAGCTCGGTTGATTCTTGGTGCCCCCAACGATACATCATCGTCTCACTTGTTCACAGAATTACAGTGGTTTCGATGAGAGAATAGGTTTTATGAAAGTAATGTTTTTTTAAATGTATCAAAGGAGATGATTTCATTATATTGGTAGTCATGACACTAATAGGAGTAATCTGAATAAGTATGTAATGTTCGTGCTTTTTATTTACTCTTCCTTAGTAGAATAAGAAACCATGCAACAGAGAAAAGAAACAAGAGTAAGAAAATAAAAACAAGTAATAAGAAAGTTCGTTATTTGGCGGCATATTCAGAAACTATAAGCATTACAAAAGTTTCCTTTTTCGGAAACTTGACCCAAATTATTTCAGCAACGGAATTATGTTGCCGCAAAAAAGAAATGCAATATATATATATATATATATATATATATATATATATATATATATATATATATATATATATATATATATATATATATTTATATATATATATATATATATATAGTGTGTGTGTGTGATCTTTTTTTTACATATAATTATATAATTAAATATTCCAAGTGAAAAAAAGATTTTTGTTAAAAACTTACGCGTGTAGTAGTTTAGCAATTGTAGCAAGAAAAAAATCCCTGTTATAATCCTTCCTTATGGACGTTTTTTAGTCTGTCTGTACTCTTTCATCATCTCCTAATACACTCTGCAGTTTTCTTCCACCCTTATAAATACCATGTATACAACTATTTTAGCGCAGAAAAAAATTATTTGTATGGAAGTATTGGAATGTTATCACATGAACTTTTTTTCTTTCTTACTTAAAAGGACATCTTTCATTATTTATCTTAAATAGACGTGGAAGTAGATCACAAAGGTTTGATTTTCGTTCCTATTGGTGACCAGATTTTCACTATTATAGATGCAAGAAAATCATTGTGTCCGTCCAAGTATTTAGTTACTGACTCTGATGGGTTCATCTCTCTCTCTCTCTCTCTCTCTCTCAAACAAAAAAAAAAAAAATCGGTGATAAAAATAAAAATGACTAGGTACTAACCTGGCCAATGGAACATCTTGACATAATTAATAAATATGTATCAACCATTTGCAATAACGCGACATAATTGTTGTTTAGTCGATTCTGAATTCGCAATCTTTTATCAGCTGTATATAATGATTTTTGTTTTCAATATAAGTGTAAATATAAAGAATTTTTATAAAAAGAAAAACTAGAAACGTGCCCATGGATTACAGATGTCACCACAGTGTCTGAAATTACCTAAACACAAAATTTAACCAAGGTGCGACGCACATACTGACGGACGGATGGACAAGCGTACCGCAATACGCCCTTACAACTGTCATAGTGGAGCATAAATAGATTGGCTTGGTTTGATGTTCTACAGCAATGCAGCAAACTCCTCCACAAACCCGCTAATGCCAGTACGATTGTGCGATTTGCAAAAAAATCCTAACTATAATGGTTCCTTAGAGTTCAGTCGAAACATTACTATTGTACATTCATACCAAGTCATATTTACTAAGAATGTTATAGCGAGTCCGCTTTATTTTATATAACGTCATCGGAAGTCATTGTGAAGTTCAGTTAATTTTACTGTGTTAAGTCTGCACGTTGGTTATGATTATATCACTTGGTTGGTACTAATACATACAACAAAGGCTCGTTTTGTTGCTTACAACTTATCTATCAGTCACACATGTACTATATAAAACTACCAGGTAGTTTTATATAGTACATGTATGACTGTTAGGTAAAGTGTAAGCAACAATACGAGCCCCTATGATACATACACAGTTGGAAAAACAATAGTCTCCACTATATGATAATGTGAAAATCTCAAAAATACCATTTTTATGCCACACTATTGGTTTTTCCATAGGCTGGGTTATATATAAAAAGTAGCAACGTTTTGATGATTTCGTCCATGAATTTAATCCATGAAGTGTATTTTTACGTCGGTAAATGTACCGTAGCAAAGGGAATTGAAAAATTCACCCCAAGAGATCCTTGGATATATGTGTACTGACCATGAATAGTGGGGGAGGTTATACTACTCTTTGTTAACTTCACCATATATTTTTTTATCCCTTGAAGAGTTATTTCCCCTAGTTTAATAATTGACATGTTATAGTTAGTTGATGACATTAGTATTATGGCATGCTATAGAGCCGTACGGAAATTAACATTACACCGTAGGTTTACAATTTGGGGACCATATAGAGCCGTACGGGAAATTAACATTACGCCGTATGTTTACAATTGGGGGACCATATAGAGCCGTACGGGAAATTAACATTACACCGCACGTTTACATTCAGGGACCGTATAGAGCCAAACGGGAAGTTAATATTGCGACGTAGGTTTACCCAGGGGGACCTATCTATATGATTTGGTTTTGTGAGGATTAACACCATTTTTCAGCACATGTTACATGGCGGCCTGTATATTTTGGTGGAGGAGGAGCCCAGGTAGAACCACTGACCCACGGGAAGCTACTGGCAAGATTTTTTACATAACTAAGCTGGTTGAACTGAGACTCCAAATCACGCGGACAGAGTTGAGATGGTAGAGTGATCTGTAAAGGCTAGCGCCTTTAACCGCTCGGCCACCCGGGGCCCCCGGGACCATATGGAGCCAAACGAGAAATTAACATTACGCCATAGGTTTACATTGTGGAACCACACAGAGTCAAAGGGGAATTTACTATCCAACACGCCGTTTGCAGTGACCAATACCCAACACTATACTATCAACATGCCGTGTGTAGTGACCAATACAAGAATAAATTAAGACAAAGATACACTTACGTTTTCGGTATATTCTCGTGAATCAGAATCACAATGAAATTTCAAAAGACATCACAAAATCCATTTATTCTTCTTTTTCACTGCCTTTAATTTTTGAATTTCTTCTCTGAAATGGGTTCTTCTGCTTTTTTCAGCTTGTTTTTCCTTTTTGAATTTGTTTGCTGGAAAGAGTTCTTCTTAAGATTCTTCTGAAATCTCCTTTTTCTCTTTTGTTTCCTCACTTTCTTTTGACACTAAGAAGAATGTCCTTTTTCTTGACATTGATAACAGGTATCTTTACTTTTGTCTCTCCTTTCTCCTCTCTTAGAGGTTTCTTTTCTTTGATGTTGTGAACATTCTGTAGCCCAATGTCCTTTCTCCTGACAGACAGCATGTATCTTGGATTTTTTCACGAGAGGAGAAGTCAGAAGTCTTGTTGGATGTGTACTTTCGAATCACGCTCTATAAATCTCTGACGAAAAGTGTGATCTGTTGTGACTCTTCCATCTTCACAGATTGAAACTAAATGAGTGTTTCTCTTAGGCTGAGAGGTGATATATATATATATATATATATATATATATATATGGAGAGAGATGTAACAGTCAAATTAAATTTGAATGATCTTCTTCATGAAACGATCCCAAATTTCCAAGGAGAAACCAGAAGCCAAGCTACGACGACGTTCTGTGTCACCCAACACTCTCCAAGAAGTGTTGGCCAACAGTTCACGAAAGCGATTTTGACGAAGCCATGAGTGATCCTGAGCCAATACCATCTATCTCTACTACAAGACCTAGAGAGTCGAGATCAGCCATTCTGATTCATACTGTAGCCCCTGAAGATTGTTTTCACAGTCAAGCTACCCACAAAGTGATTTCCACAAAATTTAGAACGACCGTTTACACCTACACTGTCAAATTTAAAGAGTTCAAGTCTCAAGTTCCAGCAGAGAAAACAACTTTTTTCATTACGGACTTATTGGAGTCAATGTTAGAGGAATTTAAACGACAATGCCAGGTTCAATATCACGATCGTTTGAGACTATCCATCACTCATGACAGTTTGAAATCTCCTATTTGGATCGAGTTTAGTACACCTGCAGAATTAACTTCTTCCAAAATATCTTCAACTAAATTCAAAACGTCCAACAATCCAATGATTTGTTTGACATGACCGGTGAAAAAGCTACTCATCATAAGACACGTTTCACCTCCAAGAGACAGCGGAAAACAAAAAGTTTTAACGGTGGGTCAATTTTCAAGTTCCAGACTTCGAAGTATCGTCCAAATTAACAACGATCCCACGAGTTTGGCAATGTCATCATTGCTGCTTACGTGACAGCCACATCCCGTTTAAAATTGTATTATGTCCTAGAACCTTTAGGAGACCGAGTCCTTTACTTTGACACCGATAGTTGCATGTTTATCGATCGCCTTGGAAGCTATCACCCAAACATCGAAGACGAACGTTTAGGAGCTTAGATCGACGAACATCTCAAAGACATTATCTTAAGTTTTGCCAGTGGCGGACCAAACAATTACGGCATCCAGTACAGAGACAAAAGAAGACAGATTCATACCAAATGCAAAGTAAAAGAACTGACACTAAACTATCGTTCGAGTCAAGTGGTCAACATAGACGTCTTCAAAGAAGCCTTAAAGTCTGGTCAAGATCAAGACTTTCGCGTCACCATGTTGGATCCTCAAAAAATGGTACGTTTGTCAAATCATGAAATCGCCAGTCGACCTTTGGAAAAGAATATTTGATTGTCTACAAGAAACGAGTGCGACTTCCCGATCAAAACACGGTACGGTACGGATACAGTTCTCCAGAATAAAAAAAGTTCAAAAAACAAAGAAAGATCATTGTGACCAAAGACGTCCACTCAGAATGATCAATTCAACACAGCAACGGTGTGGTGGATCCACTGCTGACTCCAAGTTCAATGAACTCGAGTGCGATGCTGTACCCTGAGACCAGAATGATGCCATACCCTGCGACATGAGCCATGCAACACGACCGTGCCGCTCGACTAGCGAAAGTGATGCCGTTCGTGTGCCCATTTATGGATCTCATCCATGCACTCACGAACCAGCCTGGATACCACCACAACCACTTCATCGAGAATTACAAATAAAAAAGAATACATATTTCTTGTAGCTTGCCTGGCTATTGTAATTTTGAAAGTCGATTCCAGACCTTCAAATAGAAATGGCCAAAATATTTGGAAGTTCTACTCCCAAATCTGTAGCCAGAGCAGGATTTGTCTACTTAGGACAAGGAGACCAAGTACAGTGTTTCAGTTGTGGTGTGAAACTTCACGAATGGGAGTATAAAGATACAGCTTTCCTGGAACATTCTAGATGGTCTCCGTGCTGTCGATACCTTCCTTTGGTTGGTCCAAAATATGATCCTCATGTTGGATACTTTTGAAGTGGAGAGGATTTGTAGTTTACCTCCTAAGCTGCGAGAACAAATTTACAGAGTTTGTCAAGATTCAAGTGAAACACAAAGGACAATTGCATCCTCTACGACACAGACCTTTTAACCATTGGTATGTGAATGCTATAAGACGGTTGATTACTTTGAAAGTGTTCAAAATGGTCAGACATTGATCAACTTCCCACAACTAAGAAGAGTTTGATGCCACAGCTTCTACCTACAAGGTTGGAGTGCTTTAAAGAATTCCAGGGGACGAAGACTTACAGGATTAATTTTTTTCTTTTATATAAGAAGTATCGCCTCAAGAAGTGACTTCTTCACGGCGTGTGGTGTATGAGTTAGTGACTGACTTTCTTGTATATGATTTACCAGCAGGTTCTGTTTGGCAGAAGTATGACTATTTCCTCAAAAAAGACATTCCTGTGAATGACTAGTTTAGAAGAGCACATTCAGAATCTACCACTGGAACTGCGATAACGCATTTACAGAGAGTCTGTAAAGATTCAAGTGAAACGCAAAGAACAATTGCATCCGAAATGGCATAGACTCTTTAATCATTGGTATCTGAATGCCATAAAAAGCCTGATTTCTTTGAAAATGTTCAAATGGTCAAACATTGATATACTGCGAAGACATTACAAGACTTACCATGCCACGACTTATGTCATCTATGTTAAACCAAATTCCGTGAAAGGAAGTCAATGATAGTGTTCAAGGCTTAGTGGAGTACCAAGTACTCTCAAAAGAACTCATTTCACAAGACGAGACGGTTCCTTTGAATTTTAGACGACGTGTGGTGTGTGTCTTTGTGACTACATTTCTTGGATTTCGTTTACAGGAAGTTTTTTGTGGCAAATTCATAAATAGTACATGCGAATAGTGATGAATACGATTTGTGTACCCCCCGTTTGAAGAAGACATTCGTCGTACTTATCTACTCTTCATACTTACAAAGAAGTGTTTATAGCAAGTTGGATACACCACCAGATTTACAACTTAAAATGTACGTGAGTAAAAAAGTCTTGGGTATGACACTTGGAAACAAGAGGTAGCTGACTATGTCAAAGACATCGTGTGCGACTGATAAAAGAAAATAAAAAAATAAAAAAAAATATGAACTTTGTGTTTTTGAAATGTAATTCTTTTTGTTTTTACAACATAAAATAAAAAGTATATAAAATGTAAAAATGCTTTGTGTCGTTGATGGAATCTCAGAATTCTAAACACAAAATGAACGTTATGACTGCATCCTCCGTTCTCAAAGTGATTGACGAAAAGTTAGACCGTAAAAGTTCTGAGGCACTCTATATTCGGAATCTCTTTAACATGTTAAGTGCTGGACCCAATGGTTCAGGCAAAAACCAAATTTGTCAAACGTGTGATCGAACACAAATTACAATTGTTCGGTCATCCTTCCTATCGTGAGGTGTTATAAAGAGTGGCAATCTGCTTACACATTACTGAAAGAAAATCAAGGAGAGTCCATTTTGTTTGTTGAAGGAATTCCTCGCGAAGACGATGGGATCATGTCTGACTTTAGTCAGACACATATTTTCATCTTCCATGACATGTTACGAGAAGACGAAGAAGAAAATAAACTTTGTTTACATGCAAAGGACATCATCGTAATGCTTTTTTTTTTTTTTTTTTTTTTTACATTACTAAATATTTAATTAGACAAAGTGAAGTGCATCGCACCATCAGTCTCAATGTTCATTATGTCGTGTTGTTTAAAAGTCCAAAGTCCAAAAGATGTTGGCCAAACAGTTAGGAATACCTTGGCTGAATCATGCTTATGACAATGTCACTCAATCACCACGTGCGTACTCAATGATTTAAAACATACCACTCCCTATTATTTTAGATTTCGTACGGATTTGTTTCACGATTGTTGTCAAGAAGGAGGTCCTGTAATTTATACGTCACCTTCCTCGTTTTCGTCTGTCTAAAAAAACTATTAAAACATCATTCACATCTTTTCTTTCTAACAGTATTGAACATGAGTTCCTTTCAATCTCATCCTCGTTCCAAATTTATTCGTGCACTGTATACCATCAGTCGGGGAAAAATGTACAAGTACGTTCACATTTGTTAGAATCTAGTCACAAAGAAGTGTTACTATAGTTTATTTTGACAGCACGTCAATTACTACAAGGTATCATTCACATCCTACATGAAACAAAACGTTTTTTGAAAACTTTTGTGTTGAAAAACATAAATTAGCTTTGTCACCGCTGACCGATCCAAGAATCGATATTCAAGCCAAAAACAAATCATTTTGAAACCAGGTGGAAGTGGATGTTTAGGAGGCGTCATTATTCGTTCGCTTTTAAAATGAAATCCTAATGTCGAAGCTAAAAAGCCGAACCTAAAAGACAAACCAAAAAGAAGAGAGGTGCAGCATGTTCACGGACTCAAAGAAGAAGAAAAACCGAAAAGAAAAAATGTCTCCTGCAAGAAAGAGAGGAACTGCTGCTAGAACGCTCACATATTCAAGAAAACCTCAATCAATGACGGTCACTCCTTCGACTTCTTCTTCTCCGTTAATGATGATGCCTGCCAAACCCGATTTAAAAACAGTGTTTTCCAATTTTATGAAAAAATGGAAACCTATCTCTGAAGAAACTTCTACTTTGTCGACGTCTTCTTCTTTTATTCCCCTAACTGCTGCTGCACCCAAAAAGTGACATGTCCTAAGAAAAAAAGCACAAGACAGAACAGGCGTGTTACAAAGTGTACTGGATTTGTCCAAACAAGACCTCGCACAATTTAGTTCGTTGAGAACAGCAGTAGTAGATGAAGTCAAGTTGATACGACTTCCCGACAATCAGTAGTGACGAATTCCAATATAAAAAAGAGGTGTTGGATAAGATTCACTTCAATTGTTTACTCCTGAAACAAAGCTGTCACAAAGCTCACACCATTATCGTCAACGTCCAAAAAGACCTTATTCCAAAAACGGATAAAAGGGTCTCCCTCCTCGCTTAGCTAAACATTGGGATGTCTTATCAGTACTTGCCAAATCCAATGCTCCGATGCGAAAACAAATCATTCAAAAGCACTTTAAGAAGTCATTGATACCGCATGTGAATTTTGTTTGAACATTTTCAAAGGAATGGTACCTTTGACAAAGATACAGAAGCAGCGATTAGGACGACATCGTCACTTCTGCACCAAGTGGTGAATAAGAAAATGCCAGCCAGTTGAAAGAAAAAAGTGCTCGTTCAACGAGGAGGATTTCTATCCATGCTGATAGGAACATTGTTAAAAGTGGCTGCTCCTTTGTTAGGATCGATTTCTGGACCTCTTTTAGTAGGAGTAATGAGATGAACAAGAAGATAAAAGGAACACACTTTTCTGAAAGACATTACACTTATACTGTCGGATATTGTGGAAGGACGAAAATTAACTTTAGTTCCTTACAAACGTAGGATGGAACTCCACCGTTGGTACGAGCAACAAATACCTCCTAATCCTAATCTTACCGAGATGTCTCACTTGCAATAATAATTACAATCGTTGATGGATCGAACAGATTTGTCAGAAACATACAAATCGCAATAGTGTGGACAATTATTGCAACGTCTTCAACGATTTCATCAGAAAGCTTTAGACGAAACAATTAAACCTACACTGAGAAATTTCAAGAATGTAATGAAAAGCGAAGAAAAACAAAAAGCAACAAAAACGATGATAGAAACAGCCACAGGAATGGAAAAAGAGAAAGAAACAAAAGAAGTGTTTCAAACTCCGTCTGCTCCTTTTCCTCCTCCTCGTATGACAACCTTGTTGACACCTCCCCCTACTCCCAGACGAGAAGAAATAATTGCTTGGGTCAAAAAGATGATGTCGGCACCATCTTCAGCAGAAGAAAAACAAGAAGCAAAAGCGCCGGGAGAATTTCAGAGGAGAATTGACGAAGCCTTGGAAAGGACCCAAAGTGTGAACGCGATTCATGCCGATATTCTAGTTTGGGGAGGTGTTGAAGATGATGCTAAGGTCACAGAGGATCATGATTGAAAGCTTAGAGAACGTTTTGAGAGATGTCGCAAAAACAATGTTAAATTGAACAAAGATAATATAAAAATTGAAAGAGAAGGAAGTCACATTCATGGGACATGTGATCTCTGCAGAAGGGTTGAAAATTGACAATGCTAAAGTAGAGGCAATCAGAGAAATGCTACACCAATTGATAAGCAGGCAGTCCAGCGACTGTTAGGTATGGTGAACTATGTGCAGAAGTTTTCTCCAAGTCTATCAGAGGTGACAGAGCCATTGAGACAGTTGATCAAGGAGGACACTGAGTTTTATTGGGATCAAATGCCTGCAAGAAATGGGAGATATTGACAAAGTACCTTGACCATGAGAAAGACACTATTCAATGTGATGCATCGGAAACAGGGCTAGGGGCTTGCTTGCTACAAGAGAGGCATCCAGATGCTTGTGCCTCACATGTACTCACAGAAACTGAGGTAAATTATGCACAAATCGAGAACGAGCTACTAGTGATAGTCTTTGGAATAAAAAGGTTTGAGAACTACGTCTACGGAATACGAATAGTCATGGAAAGTGACCACAAACCACTTTAATTATCTGCAAGAAAACATTAGAAAAGTGCTAAATGTATGACAAAAGACTTGTATATTACAAAGTATGACAAAAGGCTTGTATATTAACTGTATGTGTAAGCAACTTCAATGGAGAAAATCGATTTTAAGAGGGGAGATGTAACATAATGCTTACGTACATGTATTAATCCAGTTCACTGTAAGGTCGTAAGAGTTAACCCCTCCCCCCGTATTGTTTTATTGGTGGCGCTCTGCAGATATTACGTACTTCTGAGAGAGTAACAGGTGTAAGATGAAGTTGTTTGCATTTACAACATGCACAGTGGATAGAATATTGGCATACTTCTATGCTACTTTCATGCGCTTTGGCTGAAATTTCTTGACAGTGTACTTGTGGAAATTGTACATAATCTAAGCACACAGCTGACCAAAATGGATGATCCCATGTGCTCGAAAAATCAGCCTGAATTAGTCCAAAGTACGCTGTCTTTAGCAGTTATTAAAATATGGAAAACGAATATTGTCAGTGTAGGCAATACCAGCTTCTATAAGTGCAATGAATAAAATACAAAATATATAAAGAATACAAGCAAAAAAAAAGTTAATCGCTCGTCTTTTTACAAGTTACCTTTAAAGTCCAGGAAGTGAAAACGACCAAGCGGAGCTAGCAGTTTTTTAAACATGCACATCTGAAGTAAGACTAAGCTGTATACTCTATAACCCAAATTACACCAAACAATCATACACTAAAACAAAGAGAATTAAAAATTCTTTTAACAATACCTAAGATATACAAGGTCTTTTTTAAGTAGCCAGGATAACCAGCGAGGAAAACCTGGGAAATTCTTTTTCTTTAAAAAATACGAAATTGTCGAGCGCCACCATTGGATTTGCTACTCTTCTCTTAGAAAAAGAGAATAGGTAGAACATGTGCTAGGAGCTGAGTGATTAAAGGTATTGAGCACAAGCTCTGTCTTCTTTATTGAATTTGTCCCAGTAAGACGATACAGCTACAAAAACAATCGACGTACACGTTACACAAACTCATTCGACGAACATTTTACAGAAGTCAAACGAAAGTAGCTGGAGTCGATCGTCAAAGGCCAGCGTTTTTAACGGATGTCTCTCATTTAGCGTCGTATAATTGAGGTTACAAATATTTGTTTCGTGTCATTGACGTGTTTTCAAAATCAGCTTGCGTAGTTCCTTTGACTCTTAAACAAGTTCCGAGTTAGTGCGAGCTTTAAAACTTGTCTTGAAATAAATCCGTCGACACCTTCTACGATGGCAAACAGACAAGGGCACCGAATCTCTTAACCAAGCTTTTTGAAAAAAATTGAAAAAAATCATTCACTTTTTCATCACTGAAAATCCTGAAATGAAAATCAGTGTCGCAGAACGTTTTAAAAAAGAATTGAAAAAAGTATGTGTATACACATCAACATACTCTCAAATACATCGACGTGTTACCACGTCTAGTCAAATCTTGCAATCAATCGTACCATCGTTGCATCGGACGTTCTCCAGAAAAAGTGACACCTCAAAATGACGCGATTGTTTGGAACGTCAAAGACCAGAAAAAAAGGAAGAAGTGTTAAACACTGGAGATTGGGTTAGCATTGGAAAACGAAACGCACTTTTGACAAAGGTTATTTACCCAAATGGACGACTGAATTGTTTCGTGTCACAGGACAAATACGTGAAAACGCTCCTTCTGTCTATGAATTAGAAGCTATGAACGGAGAAGTGTTAAAAGGAACTTTTTACTTGGATGAGTTACAACGAGTGACCAAGAAAGAAGACAAAGTGTACGATGTCAAAATCATTCTCGATCGAAAAACAAGTACAGTGGGGAAAACGTTGACTCCAAGAAGTGAACGTTCGTTGGAACGGATATCTACCCATTTTCGATCCTTGGATTG
Source organism: Margaritifera margaritifera (assembly GCA_029931535.1). NCBI lineage: Eukaryota > Metazoa > Mollusca > Bivalvia > Unionida > Margaritiferidae > Margaritifera > Margaritifera margaritifera. The sequence goes on along the minus strand of JAQPZY010001334.1, from coordinate 1,103,819 downwards.
CCGCTTTACAAATTCTCTACTATAAAAAAGAAGTAAAAGTTACCACCTTGCCGTTAAACACATCTGCATTTCTTTCTCACAGTTAACTTCTCCATGAACTACAAAAAAAAAAAAAAAAAAAAAAAAAAACCACCACTGTGTATGTGGTTTGGAGAACGTGTTCCTAAAAATCAAATCGTCTTTTTCTGCCAAATCTTTGGGGTGTATTCTGTCATTGGAGGAGCCGTTGGAAATTTGACTTTGCGACAAGGAGATTAATAACTGTGGATTATATTACTCAGCATTTGTATCGGTTATCTTCTTCCCAGTCCTTCGTTGAAATATACCGATAATAGTAACAACAACGGTATCCTCGCTAACTCCAGTTACCTCTCCTTTTCCAGTCACAGCAGCAGTCATCTTCTGGAATCCTCTTTGGAAAATCATCCTTTGTCATCGAATGACTCCTCGGAAACCAGAACCATCGAACTGTGAATACTAATTTTATTTAACATGACCTAATTACAGTTCTATGGATGTGTTTCCCAGAAACACATTATGTTATTTCACGGCCAAATTACCTCAAGCAATACAATTGGATCACGAAGTTCATTGGGAAGCGGCTTTCATAGAAATCATTTATCCCACTCAAGTCAAGAATGTGGTTGAGATCAAACCACTTTCTTCCTTGAAATCCTCAACGAGCAAGTTCAAGAAACATTGGGCAAAAATATTCCTCTCATTTACGAATCTAAAACAGCATCACTAGCGAATTACCAATTGAACATCTATACCAAGAGAATCCCTACAGGATAAGTAGTATCCTAATGGGGATTTGAGACCACACTTACCTATCACATCTTCCAACCTAGAATTCCTTCTATATTCCCTTGACTTTTTCCCACTGGGGATTTTTGGCACGCGCGTGCCTTCGCGTGAAAGCTTCGCTTGTCAAGTCCGCGTCAGGGGTTTAGGGATTGGAGAGACATTATAGGTCAGCGTGGTTTCATACGCGACATTATGATACTACTTACTGAGACAGATTAGGTTCCAGCGATTAGGTTTACTCGATATTTACTGCCTGTAGATCGGTTACCTGTTTTGGGTCGCACCGGCTTCGTATCTGTGCGCAGAGACGTTAGTGGTTTTCCATTGTCATGGTTGCGATTCCCTCAACATCCAAGCCAAAGGTGGTCGCGGCGGCAAGCCCACAAATAACATCCACGATAGCACTCACGCGTTTGTATTTTGCAAGTAAAACGGTTCTCTTGACGATTTCATCTCGCAGCTGATGCTTCCACTTCAATTTGTTTTTCTCGCGTCGATAGCTTTGTGGGTCCATCAAAGCTCTTCTATTAATAATGTGATCGCATAGTATAATTGCTCAACAGACTGGCCTTGTCCGTGTGCAACACGCACACGTACTTCTAACCAATTACGCTTTTTTTTTACTGGTACAACTGCCATGCAATCATAGAAAATATCTTCCTGGGGAATATTTAAGTCTCCGGCAATTGTACGTTCTGGGAATCTGGCACTTAGAACCATATTGATTACGCCATTGATTGGTGCCAGAAGCGATCGTTCTCGTCTTCGCCCAAGAACTGGTACAAGGACAAGTGCGTCCTTGTTGGATAACAATCAAGTATTTACTCTACTTAGTTGAGTCGAAGTTGGTTCAACATAATTGACGGGGAATGTAACCGGCGTGGATTTGTCGGTGAATTCCACTTCATAATTGTGGAAACAATCCCTGAATGTTTTCACGTCTGATGGTGACGTAGCTTCCAGCGACCGGGTGTTTTCACGTTCGAATGCAGTGATTGCAAGCTGGCCTCGAGTTGGTATTGGCACATCAGGGTGGTCCCAACTGTCGATTTCTATTTGACCCTTGGCAAGATTATATTTGAGTGTATATGATGGTATGCTGATGTTATTCTTACGCAGCTATTGGTCAACAAGTGGAAAAAAAAATTGCTATCAATGTCGTAATTCCCTGTCACCCGATCCACCACCTCATCTGTAAATTCCGCAACATCGTCATGGCGTGGTTGTTCAGAATCCATCACGTATACGTAATGATAAATCTTAAACACAAACGCCAAAGACAGTTAAGTACTCGTCCGGATAGACGTTGAATCCTTTGAACTGAATTCATCTCCAGCGTTCAAAGATGTTGATAGTGTAAATGTAAAATATTTTGAAAAATTGGCGTCGATGGTAGACCAATAATTTCCTTTTTATTCCCTAATAATATTGTAATTGTACCCAACCCGCGTCTAGTTCCAGTTAAGATTAACAAGTATGTTCCGGACACTTCTAAGATGCGAGGTTTAGATGTATCAAAGACATCCCCGGTAGTAAGAATGAAAACAAGTCGGCCATTTGCTACGCCCTCAGATTGTTCCTCTGTTTTGTTGGTTAATATTCCAATGATATATCCACATGAAGTTACTACGCGTATTGGCGAGGGTGGGGTCGATAGCACCTAGGCGGCCTTTGCATCCACATATTGTTTTGTCAAAGCATCAGCATCGTCAACATATTTTTGTTTAATATAGGCAACCGACACACCAGAGTGTCTGATCCCTCGTTCTCAGTGATCTCGGTCAGGTTTTTCGCGATGGCGCCTCGCGGCTTCAAAACAACATGGTTGGCGTTCACGTTGGACATTTTAAGTTTTCCAGTTTGATCTTGAAAAATCACAAGCTCGCCCGTGTCGACATCAACAACAACCCGGCTGGTAAACTAGATCAAATCGGCTTTAGTGGCAAACATGGTCAGATCCGCATCGGCGCTGAGTCGGGTCGCTGCTCTGTCGCTTCCGTAAATGTCAACAGGCATTTCGTATTCTATCAAGTGTAGTTTCTAAGTAACAATGTAAAATCAACAAGTGCTTGCAGTGTACAGTGAATGAGCGTTGCTTCAAGCATGTGCGTAAAGTGCTTCAACAACAAGATGTCCACATATTGGACCGTCCATCCAAGTTTGCAACGGCGTTGAATAAAACTGCTGTAAATGACTCTGTCGTCTATGTAAATAATCAACAACTTCACGTGGCGGTGCTAGTCCGTACGAATCAAAATATAAAAGATGTTGAGGAGTTACAACTCATGCAACCCAATGAGTCCCAGATTCTGTTGTCAAATCCAGGTTAACGATGCCAGTTTCCCACGTGACCTCTCATCCATGCAAGTTCATCCCGCATAAAGATACATCGGAAATGCTTGACTGACTTTACCATCGTGAGTAATTCAAGATTAGTCAACGGACGTGCTTCCGTGGCCGTCAACGGCCACGGAAGCAACCGAAGACCGCTTCCGCTCAGAAACCTTTGGCTCCGACGACTGGATAATCGAAGACCTTTTCCTTGTTTTATTCGTCTACGATACGCTATGCGTCCATTAACCGCCTTTTTAAGAGCCATTACGCACGCAGTCCCGACGGCCCCTAACGCATCTGCTTTTACAACCGCGGGAGCCGCAGCCGCCAACAGCGCTGGAATCGCTGCGAGGAATGGAAATATTCCACCGCTCTTTTGTATTTGCGTCACCTCAGACTTTGAAAACTTTAATGTTACCGAGGTGTTCTTTTGTATGGCTGTTTTGAGTTGATCAAGTTATGTTTGGGTTAGCCACACGGGGACAGTTTCGGTCAGGTTTGTCGGAGCCTCAATGTGACACAACAGTCAATTCTTATTGCGCTCTTTATTTTCGCAAGCTGGTTATCGCCAATGCCAACCTTAACCTCGTGATATGACATTATTTAAAATCGTGCTGTTCAATTACTAGTATGAGAAAACAACTACTAGTTTTCTATATGCGAGTCGTTGACCCTCATTCGGCCAGCTGAGCCCTCCAACAACAGAGTCTTGTCTGAGTGAAACACAGCAATGCATCTGTTATAGCCACCACCCGCATTTACACGTGCATTAAAGTGCATGTCAACCACGGACTGCTTAAACAGCTTCAGGTGTTCCAACGAAAAGAAATAAATCGGGTACAACATAGTGAAGTCTTTTTGGGAAATCTGCAGACCCGTGTCAACGTTGTTGGGTAGTTATTTGCTATTATAACTGCTGAACAGTGAATTCATACGAGTCTGTGGCGAGCGCGAGAAATGATAACGTTGTCACGCCTCCAGAGTTCATAAATAATATCAAACGCGCTTCTGCAGTTACCGAAGGTGTTATCACAGGCATCCGCAATATTATTTTCAACAACTCAACATTACCAGCAGCGGCATCATAATCACGCTAAATCGCATCGTTGGTATGCTCTTTTCGGTTTGAAATAACTGTGTGTTTGACTCGGAAAATAGCCGTGTGAACATCTATAGAAAACCCGAATATTTGACTGAGAAGAAACACGAGAACATCAATGAGTCTCAATTAAGTTGTTCTTGACGCGCCGCAGTTACAGCGCGCGTTATAGCATTTCCTGCCTCGTTTCTGACGTTTCCAATAGTAAACTGTACATGATCTGTATGATCGGATCCATCCTTGTGAAACATCATAGACGGGCCAGCAGACCTCGCGTAATTGTCGCTGTATCTAGCGAGTCCGATAATCGTAGTTGCAACGTCGACGTTTTTGAGAATCGCTACGATTTCTGTTCCGTCACAGAGATAACGTGCGCTGTTGAACAACGCCATGATGCCGTTGTTGACAAATCCAACCTTGGTATCGTAGGGGTAATCACTATCCATCGTTTTGTATAAGTTTTCCATCGATTTCTAAAAAGGCATCACACGAGAGAAAATACCGAGACGTGTCATGCACTTGTAATTCTATTCGTTGCTCTTGATTGGGGTACATAACTCGGTATGAATAATATTGAACATTCTGGAGGCTTTGATCTCGCAACACAGGCACGTCCATGTCAAACGTGGGATCGGAAACATTTTTGAATTTTCACATATATATTATCGATTTCGTCTAATACCTTTTCAGAAAGCTCCCCTTTCCAAATCCACTTCCTATTACCAGATATGCAATCACTGAATCGGTATTGGCTTGTGCCAGATGTTGTTGCGCTGCTTCATTGAGAATTTACCTACCGGAGCTGCTATTGTTGATGTCGATGGAAGTGTAACCGCTTTTGGTTGTCGAGTCACTAATCGTCGTAGTCGATCTCGAATTCATTGAAACGCCAGCGATCGTAGATTTCTTTCCCGGTCCGCAGCGGCGCTCTTGGTGGTGTCAACGACTGGTTCGCGTGGGGGTGGAGGTTTACGTCTTTGGTGCTATTTCTTTCATCTTCTTTCGCTTTCTGTGCTTCTTCCTGTTTTGTTCTTCGCTCGAGAACAGCTTCTAGAACTGGGGAAAGTTCTACCAATGGAGGTTTACGTTTGTAATTTAGGCGGGGGTTGGGATTCGAGTTCGGGTTCGTACGATGGACCGGTTTGGGATTTGTATTCAGTTTCATGGAAACGTTTGGTTTCATGGAAAATATGGAAATACGGAGCCAAATAGTAAACCGCTGTCTTCTGCAGGTGGACGAGAAAGAATACTTTCTTGTTTCATATATGTGTGTGTGTTTTCCACAATTCATTGGCTTTTTCCTGGTCCCCGTCTGCAAATGTATTATATGAGCGAAGACCCCACTCCTTATCCCTAGCTTGCGATTTTCCAGTGAACACCCTAAATGCCCACTTGGGTCATTCCTTGGTTATGTATACAGTATTTGACTTCTTTGGTATTTTTAACATTCATTTTTCCCAGATGAGGGGTGGACCAAGAATGACAAGCATATGATTTTCATGAACCCACTCGTGAGCCTCTTCAGTAAATAATTGAGGGTTTGTTTTCATCTCTGACTTGAACCCGGGTGGTTGTTTTTGTGGAATATTCACAACTGCCTCTCCGATGCCCTCTTATAGTTTCTCAAGCGCCCCTAGCAAGCATCCAATAGTCTCCGCGGTTGCTCTCGTGGCTTTCTTGATATCTTTGGCGCGTTTGGGTGTCTTTTCCACTTGTTCTGCGGTTTCGCTATTGGGTTTGAGCAGTGGTGCAAATGTTTGTTCGAAACCCGCTGTGAGGTCTTCCCGTGCAAATTGTTGCGACTTAAGCTTATTATTTTAGAAAATTCATCGCCTGGTATCTAGCGGGGACAAACTTACCTTGGTACAACGATACACACCCATGCGATGTTTCTTTGACCGAATAAGATTTGCCGCGTGTACGAATTCACGTCATTGTCGAAGACACTCCGCATACATGTTGTGCTTGAGATCTTTTTGCACAACAACGCGTGGGACTCCTTTTGCTTTCTTGATATTTTTGCCGCTCTGCAGTCCAACAACGATCGAGTACATTTTGTGTCGCAGTCCCACATATTCTTCCATAGGCTTCCCGCGCATTCGTCCTTGAATTTCTCCACTTCCTTTTTGTTAACATTGCTAAGTAGCGGGTGATCTTTTGGGTACTCGCTGGTGTCGAATTTGCAAGCTAGGGACGTTTCACCCAAGCTTGCGTAAACGTCGCGCGTGGTAATATACATTAACAGCGAGTCTGTGTCTGTGTATTGCATTTTGACTTTGTCGCCGTACCGCAGCTTGATCGAGTCGTAATACAACTCGTACATTAGCAGTTTAGATAAGTCTAGCACTATGCGCCGACTATGATGGGCGTTGTCAGCTTTAGTTTTGATTTTTTACTGTGTACGGCAACGAATCTACCATCGAATATCTTACGTGACTCAAATGCCGGGTCGGCATTCAACCTGTGAAGGTTTTGTTGTTCAAGGTCCCGAATAAGATCGACACGAATTCGTTTTCGTAGATTTTTCATGTTTTTCGCGAACACAGGGTTGTTCATGAGTTTGAAAAAGTCTTTTACAAGTTCGTTTGTGGCGACCGTTCTCAGATCCGTAATTCATTTGAATGTAAGGAGCTATCCATGTGCGCTGGCGAAACTGGAACACCCGATGGAATTTACTCACACGCATTCCCAACCGCAGATACAACTGTAAATTGCGCACGTGATGTACATAATTTTCTTGCGCAGGTTTGGCACACGCTTAGTACATTCGGTAAACTTGCGCCCGGAATCATCAACGATCCCGCACTGGTAAGGGGACAACCACTCGCGGAGCACCGACAGCGCTTCTGGGGTCAACGCATAATCATCGTGGGTGTTGTGCAGCTCGTTTGGATACTCCAGGTCAACTTCTAAGAAGCATCTATAGTCAGTGTTTTTATCATACTCTCGTATGTCTTTGTATAGGTTTTTAGTCTCGGGATTGATCCACTTAAACTCACCAATGGGCATAGGCTGCATCATTGCCCAGTCATATAAGTTTTTGATGTTTAGGTACATAATGTTCGGGGCGTTCACGAGCGGATTGTTGGCGCTAGCGTATCAATGACTCGCCATGAAATCTCGCCACGAATACAACGTTTAATAAACAGATGCTGGTTGATGTAGGAGAGCAGCTTCAACTCGATTTTTGTTTTTGATAATAATGCGTACCAACACATTCCCGGTGATGAGAAATAATGTGCGGTGTCAAGTTTGTATACGCGGATTGCCGTGTTGGGGAATGTCTCAAAGACGTCCGCGAGAAGAAGCACGTCGGTTTGTAAATATAAATCGTGTTAGTCACCTAAATTTTTACAACTAAATTTAGAGCAAACATTGGTCGCGTGCCCGAAATCATCACCAGAAATTCTCTCGCGGGACAGTGACAAATGAAATTCCTCAATTGATGGCAACTGGGTTTTATCAAACTTGCACCAGTCGCTCATGTACTCGTACGGGTACACTCCTTTACGAGGAAGCAACTTAAATGTTTCATTATCAGCACCACCATATTGGCGAGTAATCTTAAATTAATCCTTGCTTCCCGCTGCAAGATTGCTTACTAGTTTGTTGAGACTGGAATTCAGAAACTGCAGTGAGTGAATAAACTGCAGCTGGCTCAGCCTAAACGTCATGTATTTTTCCATGTTGTTGGGAATAACACTTATTGGTGCCTTCGATGCTGTTGAGACTCCTTCCATTATGATATGACCATCATACCCGCGAAGGTTATGAAGCACTACGGGAATTCTTGTTCTGTATGGACTAATTCTCAGCTTTAAGTTGCATGCGCTGTGTGCGGCTCCTTGGTACGCACAAGTGATGTGACAGTGATCACGCATTTTTTCATTGGTGGTGCTAAAAGCTCCTTCACAGATCCAGCACTGAGTGGCTGTGGAAAACTCACGAATATCATCATCGGTGATGATGATGTCTCCAGCCGAGGAGAGCTGTTGCTGGATCCAATTCGCTGTAACTTTGAGCGATTTAAGGAACATTTCAACCGAGTCCATGCCACGGTATAACATTGGCGGCTAAGTTGCTCCATCACATCGGACAACGATGCAACAAAATCCACATGGTACTTATTCGGCAACTTGAGCCGTATTTGGGTTGGCGTCGGGAACGTTTAAACATTCGGAATCTGCGTAAATAACATACAGGACCTTCATCTTCCGCTGCACCGCGGTGAATGTCAAAACATTTTGCCAGGCCCTGGCATGATCGTACGCTGCGGCGTTTCCCTAATTCCGCCGCAGTAAAAGTCTTGGTCGTCAAGCAGCTGTTGGGTGCAAAATACATGCATGCAGCGTTGAGATGGACACATTCTTCCATGGCTTTTGCTGTGCCGGCACATTATTCGTGGCAAATCTTTAATCCACAAGTAATGACACCATGTTGTTCAACAATAACAGATCAACTTTAAACCACCTGGATGAATCGTGGAATACATACTGGTGTTGGAATAGAACTTGACCCGCGGAAAGGTTCGTACGGGAAAATATGAAGCTGAACTTGTAAACATCTGAAAAGCATCCATGCTGAACCTTCTCTGGAGTATTTTTCAAACTTCTCGAGGATCTTTGCGTAACCTTTGTCAATTTCATCATTGATGGCCTCGGTGTCTCCATAGTTTAAGATTACACAGGCACCATTATGAAACCTCGGCTGGGATGTTATAGACGGTGCAGAGCCTCCTTTGGTCAAATAACCAGGCATGGTAAATTCCACATTGAGAACAATATCCACCTTGAATCCGGACGGCAGCCCCGTTTTGCCCTAAATAGAGCAAGTAAAAAGTTTTGCCTGAATTATTATGTTTATTATATCTTTCTCTTTATAAATCTAGCTGATCTAGGATAATTAAATTTGAACTGAAAGTTAAGCACTCACAAAGGATCGTGCTCAAGTCTTCGCTGCTTACATTTGTTTTAAAACAGTCTCTAATAATATAATTTCATAATTTTACTTTGGCAATACATTGAACTACATGAGTGTTTTTTGCTTTGTTTCTTTTCTTTATTATTATTATTATATTTATATATTTTTTTTTTTGCCACTCAGTATTAGTCTGTTCGAGTCCTGGACTGAAATCTTTTCATACGTGGTTTTCTTATAAGATGCAGTGGTGCGTGTCTTGATTTTCAATAGATTTCGGTACAATTTCAAATGTATGCTTTCTGTAGCGGTATATTTGTGTGTTTCGGGATCATGATGCATAACAAAAGCTACTTATATACTTCTTGCAAAGAAAATGCCATATGTACATACAGATAGTTCCCGACCACTCATATTGTTCTGTTTTTATAGACCGTTCAGACTTTGGACACAATTAACGAACACAAAATTTATAGTAAATGAACCCCTCGGTCCAGGCGTATCACGCGGAATTACAGATCGAGAGGTCTGAGGTTTAGTTCTTGCCAGAGATTATATTTTTTCAACAACATTGTAGTCTATAGAGGCCATTAAGCAGATTAAACACACTCTGCAATTAAACAATAAATGTAATCTCCGCGATTATGATCGGGTTTTAAAAGTGTGCACAAAATAGAAGGCACTCCAAGAAAGAGACGCTGAAGAAAGTTGTAGGATGCTGATATGATACCAGCTGAATCAATTGTAATATTGTAAAAACGTGTATGGATGATGTATATTGCATTGTGCAACTGATCCAGTAAGGCTATTTAAGTGCAGGCAAATTATATATATATATATATATATATATATATATATATATATATATATATATAACTATTGTGTATGTTTGTGATGTTTACCATTCAACATTTGACCTTTATCATAGATTTTTCGCAAACTGGCTACCTCGCTGTCTATAGATTCTGTCTACCTCACTGTCTATAGATTCTGTCTACCTCGCTGTCTATAGATTCTGTCTACCTCGCTGTCTATAGATTCTGTCTACCTCGCTGTCTATAGATTCTGTCTACCTCGCTGTCTATAGATTCTGTCTACCTCGCTGTCTATAGATTCTGTCTACCTCGCTGTCTATAGATTCTGTCTACCTCGCTGTCTATAGATTCTGTCTACCTCGCTGTCTATAGATTCTGCAACTGGGGTTAGTTATATCTGAACTGCACCACTTACCACCTTCAGGAGACATATTTTGTATAAAGCCGATAGTTGTCTATACTTCACCATCATACCTTAAGCTCCGTGAATGATAAATTCTCTTTGACCCTATTTGTTTTCTATCGTGTATTGCGGCTCTTTTTGTGCGTAAGAGAGTCTTGAAAGTCTTTCTGACTTTATAGGGTGCTTCTTTTGCGTTCACATATCAACTTTGGCTCGATTGTATCAGCCTATCTTTTTTAACACTGTGTCACGCGGCTGTCATGCGCGAATTCTACACAAGACAAGACCAGCTCCTCTCTGTAGTAGTCTTTCTGACTTACTCTGGCGCTTCATGAGTTCACGTAGCAACTCTCTCACATATCTGTTTGTTAGCATGCCTTGAATTTGTGCACAGATTTTAACCGCTTTCATAATTGTGGAGCTCATATTTATATTTGTTCGCCGATTGCATTTGATCTGTTTTGTTTTATGTGATGGGTCCTACAGATAACGAGGTGGTTATGAATTGGATAGAAATAATTGTCACCTCTGGCAAGAACTGAACCGCAAATCATTCAATCTCTAAAAATGCGCAATACCCCTAACCAAGCATCTCAGTTACTAACACACTCTACATTTTGTGTTTGCTAACTGTATTTGTTGTCTTAATGATCGAGTAATTTTTTCTATCTGTGAATTAATATTCTCTTGCCTGACTTGTCCGGTAATTTGTTTAACTTTGATTTTTAATGTTCTCGTACACAAAATCTGACAAACAACAGTGTGTAACTGGTGTGAAACCAGAACGAGCACTTTCGAAATATACCGATTCCTTTTTCAAGAGCACAGAGCTACATATGACGATTACACAAACTATACAAGAACAAAATGTGTAAATATCCACATCCAAACACCATGTAACTTCTGTAAAATAATTACGTTTTTCTGTTTCGTTCTTGTATCGTTTGTGTAATTGTCCTATATAGTTGTGTCCGCTGGTTTCACAAATGCCTTGCGATGTTGTTTCTCAGTATAAAGAATAACAAGAATAATATAATATGACAACCTAGGGTATGGGCTGTTTGCATTTTACGTCTCCGTTTATAGTTTTAATACATTTTAGTGATTATATGTTTCATTATGGAGAATGGATGTTGGAACGACATTTTTCAAACCGTGTTATTAGCCATTTAGTAGGTACAGGCGTCATATTGAACCGTATTCACGGTACTTGATGATAGCATGAGCTAGTTTCGTAAAATGACCAATGAAATTAGGCAATATAAGGATTTCTTGGGATATTCTCATCTATAAGAGTTTAGTAATTAGCGATAGTAATAAATATATGTATTGGGTGTTCGGATTCTGTTTTTTGTATGTGGCATGAAATATCGATCTACGGCTTAGTAAAACCATTCAAGTGTGAAATTCGTTTAGTGAATGTATGGACCTAAGTTTGATTAAAGGAACATTATTTGTGGTATTAGCACGCTTCAAAGCACCCTTTAGTGACAACGATTGTTGCCTTGAGGCCCTTGGAAATATAGGGGAAACCACGACCTCTAGCCAAACTTACGCAGAGTGTCCGACATTGTTTTGTTTTGTTTCGGTCGGTCTTGGTGTGAACTTATAAACTAACTGATATTAGACCCCTGGCCTGTTACAATAACAACAGTTACGGGCATGTAAAGGTGAAGTAGTCTGCGTCAAGAACAGCTGCATAAAGAAACCCAATATTAGTCCTCGAATTTGACCCTGGGCCAAACCTTTGAAAGTATTGAGATCTCCATACCAAAAAGCACCCACCCCCCTAAAAAAAAATTTAAAAAAAAAATTAAAAAATAAAAATAAATAAAGTAAAACAATAGAGGCACATTATATATATATATATATATATATATATATATATATATATATATATATATATATATATATATATATATATATATATATATATATATATATATATATATATATGTGGGTCTGATATCATTTACCTGTCTTCTATGGCTTAACAGTTCACCATTTCACAAGGCAGGTTTGTGTAGTAATAATTATAAGAACACAAACTTTTTAATCTATCTCCCAAACTGTTTATCATGTAAAATTTACCTATTTAAGTATAGTCTGACGGATATTGTTTCCAAAAATAAATGCACTGTTTAGGCTAACTTCACAAATGCTATGTATTTTCATTATTCCATGTTCATAGTGACGCGTTTGAATTTGTCATTTGTTGTAGAAATTCATTCTTAAAGATAGATTTCTCATGTTGCGGTCCATTTTTCATCTTAGAACATACTGAGGCTACAGTATGACAATTCTTTGCTTTTTTACGGTCTGTTTTAAAAGTTCGTGTAACTCTGATCAGAAGCTATAAATCTTATAGCATCTTTATCAGCCCCCTCCTCTCCCCCCCCCCCATTTTTTTTGTTAAAATTGCACAAACAACAGAAAAAGATTTGTATTTTTGTATTGATAGAACATACCTGGGCTACAATAGAACATTCCTTTGTTTTTTTAACTGTTAGTTTAAAAAGTCGTTTGATTCTAACTATATTGATCTTTAGAAATCTGTATAATGTTGTATTTATAAAATATTTTTTTTGTTGTAGTGAATAATTATTGAATTTCTCTATGAAAAACAAATGCATAGAATGTCATGACAAAGTGATAACCTCTGCCGAGATGTATCTACTCAGTGCTAAACGGTAACATTCTATAGATTGAGTAATTTACATCAGCTCCCAGTTCAGAACAACTTTCTTCCTCCAACTAATATTGTTAAATATCTTTCTTTTTGTTTGGTTGATAACAATGAATATTTCAGAGAACATTCAGCAGATCATAGTATCTTAAATTCTCCTGACAATAGTCTTTTTTTATTTCTGAAGATTTCCTCAAATTTGAGAAAATCCTTAACTCTGAAACTGGGCTCTGTTAATTTTTCCTGTGGCGCAATTAACAAACAGCAGGAATCCCGTACATGATAGACAGCTTTATTTTCAATAATTTAAAACATGTATTTATTCCCTTTAAATCAGCAAGTAGTTATAGGTCAATATCGAATTTTTCAGCTCCGGGTGTAGAATCTGCTACAAGTATTTTATGTACTGAATCTTGTGATTCTGTTTTCAATCTGAGCTTATCTGACATTAACTTTATTTTTAAGTTTTTAAATCGAGATCCTGTAAGTTTATGAGATTTCCATTTTCACTTTAAGAACAGCTGCAAAGTATCTTAGATACTTGCATCCGTCCTGGTTGAACTTAATTTCTGTTTCGTATGTTACGCTTTAATTTGACAAATATTAAAGTAATTACAGTATAAAAATGTAACAAATGAAGTATGTATATATATATATGTGTGTGTGTATGTGTGTGTGTGTGTGTGTGTGCGTGTGTCTGTGTGTGTGATCATATCTTAATTATAAAATGAATTGGATACAGTATAAGTTATGAAAAGAGCAAGAACAACAACAGCAAACAAAGTAAGTCCCTTTTTAACTAAAAACTGAACCTCAAAGTGTTCTTCTATCAGACTTCATGGTCCCAACCAGGCAGTGACTTATGGGAATAAGTGATTCGGATAAAGCGGAATTTGTATAAAACTGAACCTCAAAGTGTTCTTCTATCAGACTTCATGGTCCCAACCACGCAGTGACTTATGGGAATAAGTGATTCGGATAAAGCGGAATTTGTATAAAACTGAACCTCAAAGTGTTAAACTTTTGGACCTAATGGCCTCAACCAGGCAGTGCCTTATGGAACTAAGTGGTTCGGGTAAAACGTAATTAATATGGAAATATCAAATTTCAAAGGTACATTACAAACGAGTACGGGCGAATATGTGTGATAAATTCTGAAATAAAAGATTAAGCAAAAGATCTCTACCGAGACATAACCAGACATTAATAGATATAAAGACATGTGGAAAGTTCAAACGCTACAATCGTTGATCACAGGGGAATAAAATGATCATAAAGATTCAACAATGGTGTTAACTTAGAAGAAGATATTATCTGAGCTACAGTTATAATAATAAATGCTTTCTAAATTACTAATTACTATATTATGAACAAACAACAAAAAAAAAAAACAAAGAAAAAAAATAAAAAACAATGCCCGTCATTTACGAAAGCTTTAACTTTAGGAACTATAAATGCTTTCTGGAATATTTCACAATGAAAGGCAAATGTAACCAAAACCTCTAAATTTAGATGGTAACCGCCTAGCTGGGTAATGAACTGGAAGCACTTTATCATGGTCTGACCCCTGTCAGACCGGGTCGGCTACTGGGGTGTGTCATTGGGCAAGGTAATTTACTCCAGTGATATTGTCATGGAAATTGTTGCCTTTTAGCATCTTGTCTTATACACATGTGATGCACAGTGAAAATGCATGCATATATACAATGTTGGACTAATTTAGCGCGTTAAGGACCATTGTGATGGAAAATTTCAGATCTGCGTCTAAAGTACAAGTTATTTCTCTAGGAATTATTGGTAGTGTAAAATATTGTAAATCACAGTTACTGCAAGGGCTCTCCAAGGTAAATTCCCACACTTTTTATGACATGTCCCCCTCCTCCCCCCTCCCCACAAATCGTGACCCAAAATCCTTAATCATTGTTTTGTATACTCCTCTTACAAATGCAAGTGAAAGATTTGGTAAATTAAATGTTTAAAAATGTCACGGTAATTGGCCAAAAATCATTCCCCTCTCGCAGACGGTCATTATATGATCGACCTATGTAACAAGTTTGGTGAATTTCCACCTGTCAATTTAGGAGGAGGTGTAATAATGGACAGACGAGGGTTTTTACAATATCCCCCAGCTAAAGTGTGACTATAATTATCAAACGTAAAGACAACGGATTCTTTCTATAAAATATATATATATATATATATATATATATATATATATATATATATATATATATATATATATATATATATATATATATATATATATATAAACAACCTCTTTAACGTCTTTCTGTCTTGTGATTGATACTACTACGTGCACTGCCATCTGTGGGGAATAGTTTATGGAACTATTGCTCGTTACTGCTAAGTGCTAACTTCACGTACACTTCACGTATATTCAGTAAAGGAGTAGTAATGATGCCATAAGAAGTCATTATCATCATCCTATGCTTGTAAATTGTACAAGATAAATATTTTCTTTTAAACACAAGGAAATGGGGATTTTCAACCTGGCTTCGATGGAAGCCATTTTGTTGCTAGGAAGCGGCCTTGTAGTGGTAGAATGGAATTTTTTGATTTTCATTACTGAGCTTCATGATTTTACCCATTTCGCAAACGTTTATGAATCTACGATGAATCCCAACACGCATACAAACACGGGATCGCTCTCGGGGTAACAACGAGATCGCGTGAAGCGCGAACTCCAGGTCAAGAAGTCGGTTACAATACAAAAGTCTCGAACTTGGATACACAAATACGGGATCGCTCGCGGGGTAACTACGAGATCGCACGAAGCACGATCTCCAGGTCACGAAGTGGGTTACATTTCGTAAGGTCTCGAAGTCGGGCACACAAACACGGGTCCACTTTGTCGGCGCGGCAGTTCGGTTTCGAAAATCTAAACAGGCACGGTTTCGAAACCCCAGCCACACGAAACCCAATCGCGGCCCACGCGTTTATTCTTGGAACAGCATTATGCTGACTTGTACGTTAAGATAATAGTGTACTTTCGCTCAAAAGAAGTATTATCAGCAAGCACAATCCAAGAGGAGACTGATTCCTTTTGTGTGAGAACATTATATTAAATAATTACAGCGAGCATATACCATGTCATCGAAAGCACTGCCGTTTGACGTATATAGTACTGTGCAAGAATTTGCATCTGTGACTGATGCGGAAATTAAATTGCCTGCGCAGTGGTGTGTTTGTGCAGTCACAGAAAAGGTTAAATCACTGTTAAGCCTGAATGAATCATATAGATTCATCAGATAGGCTCAAAAGGTGCTGTGTGATTTTTCAAATACGTATCCAGAGCATCTTGATAAATTAATTGAGTTAGGAATCGCGTTAGAGTGCGCACGATGAAAACTCGGTGAAGAATATAATAAGAAGGGTTAACAGTCATTGTATGATATTGTGTAAGAAAACTTAAAGTCGACCGATTCGCCCGGCGATTACATAGAAATGACCAGTGAAGATAGCGACGACATCGGAATGACCAGTGGAGACCGCGATGACATAAAAATGACCAGTGAAGACAGCGACGACAGCAAAGATCACCGCAATTACAGACACCCCTTCAGTAAATAATATAAGATGACATCTACACTCACTGACCTTGAGAAAAAATACGAAAAAGTCTACTACGATGCAGAAGCAAGACAGCTGGCCTTATGTGATGACTACCAAGATATGAAGAACCAGACACCATGGCGGACATATATGAGCGTGACAAGTCTCACATTTTTGGATACAAACGTACAATGAATGGTGTACGAGTTGGTGTGATACTTAGAAACGGAACATTGGGAGTAATTTGGTCCGATGCCAGCTTGGAGAAGATTTTATCCGTGCTGAGACCTAGCACATTTGGTTGGGATCAAGAAGGTGGGTTTGTTTATTTAGCAGAACCTGATGTGAGATTTTTCTTCAACATCACTAAAATGTATCGTACGTTTCGTGACCGTAAAATCATGTACTATCCTCTAGATTATGTTGTGCTCTCTCAGATACCAAAGCATGTAAGACAGAAAATAATAGAAAGGCAATATATATAGAAAGAATGAAGCAACCAGGAATTCATTTAGAGATCCCTAATTTAATCTTGTGTGTGTATATATATATATATATATATATATATATATATATATATATATATATATATATATATATATATATATATATATATATAGAAAGTTCACTGGCATATTGACGCAATCGATGTAAAGGTGTATGTCTTGCAAAACGTGAACTTTGCGGCAGAACATGCCATAACGAATACTGTCAATCACACTCGCTCGCGTTACGTGTTGGTACCGGCTCTCGACCATGCCTCAAATGCGGTATCGGAGTCAAGTCGCGTTATCAGCTATGCCGACTATGCAGATTTGTACGCCAGCATTGTCGCGCGCCGGCAAACACTTGCCAAAGCGAATCTGGAAAACGTCGTCGAGGAAAAGGACACAGAAGTCAATGAAATAATATCTAGGATTGAAGCGATTGGATTCCTGATCCTGGTAAAGTAAAAATAATATTACTAAAGTTCATTTGCTGAATAAGCAATTAGATAACGTTTTTTTATTGTAAGAGTATTCCCACCGTGAATCAACTCAAGCAATTTGCACGAGACCATGGAATAATGTTACCGAAAGGTGTAAGAAAAGCCGATATACTTACATTATTAGGACCACAACCGGACGAACCAGGGTTAACTATAAGGCAGCTTCGTGCAACAGCAGCACAGTTACGTATCAAAATTCCTTCACGGGCCACACGGGCTGAAATCGTACGTGCGGTCGCTGACGAGGAAAACCGCCGCCGTATCGCAGCCACTATTGCGCTGTTTCGTATGGTCGTCAACGAGTCCAAGTCCCAGAGTTTAAGTTGTACAAGCTCGTTGATGATTTCGAAGACTACCGGGCAATCATCCCACACGCATACAAACCAGGCAAAGACGCTGAGAGAGGCTCAACAGCTCAACAGTTTCTCTCCGGGAATCATATCAACGTTGCAGCACGCGGGCACCTCGCGCGATATGACTTTGCTGTTCAGGTCCGGGTTCAAGGTGAATATTGTTTTTGGTGCGAACTATACTATGCCGCGCGCATCCTCAACTAAAGGTTCCAATGACGGCATTAAAATCTCATCCGGGTGGTTTCACAGTAGTACCTATATGATTTTGAACCGCGCAACCACTGAGGCCATCAAGGATGAAATTGACAAACGTTGTGCATCGATGCTCAGAAAGTTTTATGATTACACCCGAGAGGTTTCAGGATGGATACTTTCCGCATGCACAGAAGTTCATGTTAAGGTTTCCCCGTACAAATCTTTTCGTGGGTAGAGTTTTATTCCATCGCCAGCGTGTATTCTACGGCGAGTAGTGATAAACGTGAAAAGCAGGGACTTTGAATATTTGAATGTTTGAACATTTCCCGTGAAAGCTTCACTTACCGCGATAACTGAAGGTTCCAACGATCAAGGGTTGTTCGAGGAAACACACACAAAAAAAAAAATTCTCCATATCAATTATATCGAACCACCAACATTGACTCGGCCAGGAAAATAAAGACCTCGACTGATATTCACCAAAGACGCACTTGCCAGTGTAACAGTTCTTGGGCGAAAACGATCATTGACTGAACCAAGCACGGGCGTAATCAATGCAATTTTAGATGAACGTGGTGGCAAGCTCCCGGAACGCACAATCGCCGGAGACATAAATATTCCCCAGGAAGATCTTTTCTAAGATTGCATGACAGTTGTACCAGTGAAGAACAATGCTTGGTTGGAAGTACGTGTGCGTCTTGCACCCGGACAAAGCCAGTCTGTCGACAAATTATACTGCACGATGACATTATTAATGGAAGAACTGTGATGGACCCTCAAAGTTACCGACGCGAGAAAATGATCGAAGCGGAACAACAGCTGTGAGATTAAATAGCTAAGAAAACCGTCATACTCGCGAAATACAAACGAGTATGTGTCATCGCGGATGCGATTTGTGGACTCGCCGCAGCAACAACTGCTGGTCTAGGTGTGGCGGGAATTGCGACTACGGCAACTATCATAGGCACGCCAATCGGATTTGCCGTCAGATCTATATCGATACTAACCGGTGTCGCAGGCGACGTTGGCAAAATAATTTAATTACGGCTGCATTCGCGAACATGTGTCTATTCAGAAATTCTGGCGGCCGCTCAAAGTAGCCTCAGCACGATTGCCAAGTTGTACTCGGTGACCATCGATGATAAAACCATTACCACGACAGAGTTGGAGATCGTGTTGGCGGTAATGGAAAACTTCCGACGATTCCGTGCCAGATACGGATCCGGGACGCGGAGACAGAACCCACACAGAAATTTGATTTGGATATAGTAAAAACTGAGTAAACCTGGTAAGCGGAGGCGGTGCAGTCTCGTCAGTGGATCAATAAAACCGCGCGCGGGTCCGCTTCGCAAGCTGAATTGTGTTACCCGCGTGTGGCGAAGCCACCGTGTGCATCTTTGTGGCTCGTGCGTGTGCGGTTTTCGCAGGCTGGAATTTCGAAAGCGTGAAGGTTTAGACTTTCGAAACCGAGCTGCCGCGCTGACAAAGTGGATCCGTGTTTGTGCTCTCGAGCTCGAGACCTTAAAAAACCATGCGATTCAGTGTTTGTGTGCGTGTGGGTATCGTCGTAGATTTATACACGTTTGCGAAATGGATAAAGTCATTGGGGTTGGAAGGCGCGGACCCGGATTAGTAATAAAAATCTCAAATTCCCAGTCTACCACTACTCGCCGTGGACACACACTTGATATATACCATATTCTATTAACAGACTTCTACTGGTTTGATAAAATTTAGTTCAGGCGTTTTGAGAAGTCAGACGTTGGTTTTCATGTGTTGCTATGGAATTTATATAAGAAGAATTGTGTTATTACACCACGGTAGTGTAGCGATACCGACAGTGCACATTTCCTCAGCTTCCATTGCACCACATGCATCATCACCTTCCCTTGAAAAGTGAGTATTTTCAAAATGTTCACACTCCGTTACTACTATCACACGTTATCATCAGGTATATGGTGTGTTCTGCATTATAGAACGATGTCACAGGCTAAACACATCTGGTCTTGATAGTTGTTAATATGGACGATACTTCGTGTGGTACTGGGAAATTGATCCACGAATAAAACTTTGCGTCGTCCGCCACTGCCAGAAGGAGGTGAAAAGTATCATATGAAGAGTGTCTTTTCCATCGGTCATGTCAAACTCATCATTGGATTGTTGGACGTGTTGCATTTTGTCCAAGATTTTGGAAGAAGTTAATTTTGCAGGTGTACTAAACTCGACTCAAACAAGAGACTTCAAACTGTCGTGAGTGATGGATAGTAACAAACGATCGTGATCTTTAAATTGTCACTGTCGTTTCAGTTCCTCTAACATAGAGTCCAATAAGTCCTTAGTGAAGACAACTGCTTTCTCTGCTGGAACTTGAGACTTGAACTTTTAAATTTGACCGTGTAAGTGTAGGTAGTCGTTCTAAATTTTCTGCAAGTCACTTTGTGGGTAACTCGAATGTAAAGATAATCTTCAGGGGCTAACGAACGACTTTCTTTCTTTGCCGATCTTGACTCTCTCTGTCTTGGGGAAGAGGTAGATAGTGTTGAATAAGGAAGATGTTAGAGCAACAACATATCATACTTCTCGTCAGAGATTTACAGAGAGTCATTCGAAATACACCTCCAAGAAGACTTTTTACTACTCCTCTCGAGATAAAAGTCAAAATACTTGTTGTCTGTCAAGAGAAACGACACTGGGCTCCAGATTGTCCACAGCGTCAAAGGAAAGGAACCACCAAGAAAGGAGAAAAGAGAGACAAAAGTTAAGATACCTGTTATCAGTGTCAAGAAAAATTACATTGGTCTTCAGAGTGTCAGGAGAGTATGAAAAAACATAACAAGCAGAAATGTTCAGAAGAAAAACCAGTTCCAGTGAAGAAATTCGAAAAGGTAAGACAAGCAGAAGAAACTGCAGAAGAGCCCATTTCAGTGAAGAAATTCAGTAAAGACATTTTTTTTAAAAAATGGAAACAAATTGACTTTTATGACGTGTTTTGAAATTTCATTGTGATTCCAATTCACGAGAATATACCAAAAACGTAAGTATATCTGTGGCTTGATTTGTTTTTGCTTTTCTTTGTTGTTGTTTTTTAATGGTATGGATCAGATATTGACATACATTTTATAATGGAGGGATTTGTTTTGTTTGATTTGGCAATGGTGAGTAGTATCGCTTATCCAAGAGATCTAGATGACCCTGAAAAGAACCGTTTGGGTTTTTGAAAAAAATTATAGATTAAATTACAGATAATGATCTGCAACTGCTTTAAATCTTTTCCACGTCCAAGTCCTACTGTTTCTGTAGCGGTAGCCGCATATCGTGAAAATAAGAAGGAGTAGGAAAAAATAGTTTAGTGAAAACAGAAAGAAAGAAAGAAAAAAAAAAATAAACATTTGATAAGTTCGTCCAAGAAAAAATTATGTTTTCATTTTTAAGTGCAAGTTAAAGTATTGTAAGGGCCAAAAGTGACAACTATTGCTTTACAAAATCGTACTGATCATTTCATTTTCATTTTCATGGGACTAAAGTCACTCCGCATTTTACGGACAAAAACAAATGTGTTTTCTTAATAAGAACAAACACTCCATGTACAATGCACATCTTCAATGTACACTGGTTTTCCCGTTTTGTTTTTTTTTTTTTTTATAGTAAAAAACACAAACAGAAAATGTCACAACCTTACAGTGGAAAAAAAGAAAGAAAAAGAAAATTCTGACCTAGTTTGACAGTGTGGAAAATTTAACTCTCTCACCAACAGTGCATTACCATAGAAAACATTTCACTCAGCGTATTAAATGTACAGCGACAAACAGATCTTTAACAAAGTGAACGGACATTGGATAAACAGGTTAGTGAGTGTATTAAATATTGGGCGTCAACAAGGAATTCTGTAAATTTGTAACAAAGTGAAGAACCAAATCTGCCACATACAGCAATTGACACCGGATATTTCTGCAACAAAGCTTTCTGTCAGTGTTTAGCAAGCGACGACGGGTAGCCGTTTAGTGACGGAATTAAATCTAAGATGACAAAAAAAAAAAAAAAAAAATAACAAAAACAAAAACAACCCTGGTACATCATATTCTAAGCCCCACTTGGCTCCATACAACATTGAAAATACAAATGTTTTTACACACTTCTTAGATTGTAAAAGTAAAACAACTCCTGTCATTAAGTGTGTGTTTGTTGTTCTCTTCATCCTGTGTAATGTCTATGGAAGGCTATGTTTGTGTATGTTTGTAAGCACTTCTACTCTTTCTCTTATTTCACTCCAGGTTTGATAGTGTATAAGTGTATGTGTGTGTGTGTGCGTATGTGTGTATGCTTATGTATGTGTGTGAGCACTCCTACCTCTGTGTGTGACAGTATATAAGTGTGTTTGTGTGTATAGTGTGTGCATAATCCTACCCTTTTCTCTCCCGATACTTCATTGCTAGGGTTGTAGGGATTATAAGAGTGGTAGAAAGGAATAATAGGGAAGTTAGTTTTGTTTATAATGGGTTAAATTCTATTTTATACACCTTTTTTACATCCTACCTTGTGTGGTCAGTAGATGAGTGGGTGTTGGTCAGTCCAAACGGCGTATTGGTTAGTAGGTGTAGTTTTAATGTTGCAGTTCCCGTTAGAGGCTGCAGACACCAAAGGGGTGTTTTTGAAACCCAAAATTATAGCCTCAATGTTAAATTCCCTTTGAGGCTATTGTTACGACTCTTTGGTCTAAGAAAAATGTAACAGAAAGCAAGTGAAACCAACATATCAAGTTAAAATCAACAAGCAATTTGTTTCTAGATAATTAAAATGAAAATCAAAAGACACTTACAGTAACATGAATTAAAATCCGAATATTCCAATAATCCTTAGTGTCCTAATCACAAGTCCCAAATATAGAATGTTCCGAGTGAATTACTGATTCCTTGAATGTGCTGATGTACCAATAGTCTTTAATGGTCTGATGTACCAGTATTCTTTAATGTGCTGATGTGCCAAAATGAAGTACTCCAGAATATCTTTGAATAAGTTCACATAAATCCCCAAATCATCAATTCAAGATTAAAAATCCAAAAGTCTATGAGCACTTTTATAATCCAATGAATATTTTAAACAATGCCTCTCTGAATTTAGAATGATTTTTTGACAACTGTAATGACTCTTTAAAGACTGATGTTAAGGTCGAAACTAAAAAGTGTCCACTAAACATGGTATATATAAAGTTAGGTCACATGACAGAATGTTCTAGAAAATAATATGGTGTATGTGACTTTAACACATAATTCTAAAGGAAATTCTAGTTTTATCTGTAAACAAGATCAACCATGATCTCAAATTGAATCAACAACTTGTTTACCAAAACCGTCCAAAAACTCAAATACTAAGTAAACAACCTAATTCAAGGACAATAGCTAAACATGTAAACCTGATATATAACATTAAGGTCTGAGCAAATATTAAAGTCAAGAAACATTTATAATTGCCTGAAATATTTATAATATTACATAAACATTATACATAACACTATAGAGACCCATAATGTAAAACCTATGGACATTTTTAACATTACATTTCCCATTATAGACCATACAGTCCGATCACGTTAAACCTATGGACTAATGTGAAATTCCCATTGAGGTCATAGGGTCCCATTTCAAAATGGAGATGTAATGTTAACAATTATGGTATTGCGAAATTTCTAAGGAGTACAAGAATTCTTGATAGTGATAAATTCTTTTATAAGGGTTTGGAACTAGAGATAGTCAATAAATTTGTTTTTCTTGGCATTGTTGTTACTTCGTGTGGTGCATTTAATGAAGCACAACAAACACTTGCTGGGCGGGCCTCTAAAGCTGTTCTTTCTATGCACAAATTCTTGTATAAATTTGATGACATATCTCCCAAATTTCAGCATGAGACGGTCTAAACATGGGCGGTCTAACAATGGTGTCTAAAGTGAACGTAATTATTTTAAGTAAAGATTTGTTCCTGGTGGCTTTTCCTTGGTTAATTGTTGTTTTGCAATACCCTGATAAGTATCAGAGAGTACCGTATATACTCGCGTGTAATCCGAATCCAAATGCAAACAACATATACCCTGATCTGCCGTCGCATAATGCGCTTGCAGATCAGGGTCTATGTTGTTTGTTCTACTGATTAGTCATTACAAACTGCATAGACCCAGATCTGCCGGCGCATTATGCGACAGCAGATCTGGGTCTATGCAGTTTGCAGTTGGTATTAGATTATACGCGAGTATACACGGTAAATCTGTTTGACGGTCAGATTAGTATCATCTGGCATTGGCCAGTCATGAACCCGCTGAGTGACGTTAGAAAGTAGGATTATCACGCATGACTGACTGTTACAGGTAGCTGTTAGATCTTTAGGAAAGATAAAGACCTGGCATGAATAGCAGCTTAATAGACCCGTAGGTTGACCATACAAATGCGTTTTTCATCATAGTAATCAAACTCATTATAAACCATAGCCATACAAATCTAGTTGCCCAACAAGGCTGTGACTGTGAGACACTTGCTTGCCAAAGGCTACAATTTAGTTGTCCCGGGCTGCGGGCTATGTATTTTTCAATCCCTGATTAATTAAATGAAAGAAATTTAATATAGAATGACATCAATATAATGAAATTGGTTAGAGTTATAATTCGTTCCAAGCATGAATCAAACCCGTGCCAGATATTGGTTACCTCCCTGGTTACCTCCCTTGCTGGCTTTTAGGACTAGCGTTACTAATTCAGCTCCTATAGTAAACTCATGCAAACACCATGATATTCAAAATTAAATAACTTTAAATTTCTGAATGCTCATTATCAAACCTATATTTATCAGTATATACATATCCTTTATGACACCTTCTGTGAAGAGTAAACCATATGAGCCGCGGGATTTTCTGGATCTACATGTGATTGAAACATGTGCTTTCTATTCCGCGCCAAAGAGTCAGGTGCTAATTTCAGTAATGAGTTTTACAAAAACAGGTCTGTAAAAGGACTCAAATTCCATCAGTAAAACATTGTCTCTTTTTTTCAGTTACAACTAGGATAAAATCTCAAAAGATTCTTTTCACTACGTATGTACTTTCTTTATTAACCAATCGTGGTCAGCCAAACCCATATATACTCTATTTGGTCTTCACTCATTTTTAGACTGGTTCCCCTTCTTCCGCATAATTAGTACCGTGAGTCCTTTATTCGCAGCCACGTCATTCTCCGTACATACATAATCAGCTGCCAATAGTGCAAAGGTCAATTGTTAATCATACGTACACTAAACTTGACTCGGTGATGGCGATATTCGGTTTTAGAGATATGACAGTCCCTCGTATTGTGACCCAGCATTTGTATGATATGGGTCTCATAGATAAATTTGGGGACATACAAGTGCGTTATCTTTTTCTTCAACTTCTACGGTTTATGATAAAACGACTTTTCAGTCATGTACAAGGAATAGTATTTGGAAAAAGAACGATCAAGATGGGTGAAAATCCCAGTCCTGAGGTTCGGAAGAAAGGATTTAACATGTGTAAAGATTCAATAGGAGGTGTGTGGGGGGACTTGTCCGACAGTGATTTTCAGATTCAAACTCTGAGGTAAATATATATATATATATATATATTTTTTTTTTTTTTAACTTGAACGTGATATGAGGCATGTTGTACATTTCCTCACGTGAGCTCCTCGTGAAAGGGTTTGTTGTTATCACGGGTTTAAGGCCATTTTTCAGCACATGATAGGCTATACATAGCGGCCAGTATATTTGGTGGAGGAAAAACGACCGACCCACGGGAATCTAATGGCAAGCTTTCTCACATACCCACGCTGGCCGAGCCGAGCCTCGAACCCACGCGAATAGAGGTGAGATGTCACTGATCTCTAAAGGCGAGCGCCTTAGACCACTCGTGGCCCCATCACGAAGGGAAGCTAGCTTGCTAATTGGATGTTGTTGCTGCTGAATACTTGTAATAGATCCGTGAACGAACCAGTTAAGTGATCGTAAACGTTAATTTCCGTTCAAAAGTGAGATATATAGTAATGAAACGACCTGTAAGGAGAAACTTAATAAAATGCTTTTCATTTATCAAAAACAACCACTTCCTAATGATTTGACATTTGTTTTGTTTTTTAAAACTGAAAATGACGTTTACAGGCGGTGATGCTGATGCGTTCCCGAACCAAATTTCTGATTATCAGGCTAGTCCTCGTGTTGTTTACAACATTTGTACATCACGTGACGGAAAGTATCATCTTGCACATATCTAGATCGATACATCCACAGCTGTTGGAAATGCCTTACATGAAATATAGGCGCCCTTAACGTATACACACGCTAGTAACAGGACATGATTTTTTCCAGAATTATAAAATATATAAAAATTGAATGATTTCTGCATAATTTGAGTATGCAGAATTAAAAATAAACTCATTTCTGATATTTTTTGAAATAAATTAAAAGGAAACGTTCAAACATACACACCGTCCACGATTTTTAATATTGGTCTTTTGGGACTTTTTCAAATTTTTGACCTCATGGTATATGATGCTGAAATTTGCATATTTCTTACATACGGTTATATAGAAATGTTTGATGAACATTCAGCTTTAAGAATAAATGTACTTTTTTTGTTTTCCATGTACACAAGTCTTTCTGCGCATTTTTACCCCCACCCCCAAAATTGTTTTCATGAAGTATGTCATTTATGAATCTATATGAATATATATGTATAAGAAAAGTTGAAATCTTATGTTACTGTTACAACCAATAGTGCATATTCATTGCAATTTTAAAATTTGGTTATGGTCAGATATTTTTGGTTAAAAAAAATTCACTTTAAATAGGTGCCCCCTCCAAAATAAATAAATAAACAATAAGATAACTTATTTTCAATGTTTTCACGGTTCTACTTCTGTTTATCAAGTTTCCAGTAATTAAATTTTGAAAATGCTCAGCCCTAATCCGAGTTTCCTCTGACCCTTCACACCCCATTTTTGATATTTGGACATAGCTTAGTCCTTGTTCAGTAAATCCTGTCCACCGCAACGTAATCCATTTTAACATCGTTACTCAATGCAGTGGCGTACTAAGGGTAAATGGCGCCCGGGGCGACGATGATGGCCCAAAGGTCAGAATACGAGTCCCGAATTCTTATCGGCTGTTTTGGCGCCGCCGCCCCCCCCCCCCGTTAGTACGCTACAGACTCAATGTCAAGATTATACAACACAATAATTTCTCATTTGTACTCGATGTATTCAGTCACTTCTGCACGCGGATATTTTTTTTTTTTTGGTATAATTTATATAAATTGTTTTTTTTTATTATTGTTTTTCTCCTTTGCGGTTCTCTTTACATTATTACATGTCATACATTTACATGTGGCTCAATTGTACGAGTAATGCTAACCAGGAATTAGTATATTTTCCGTGCGCTACTTTTCCCTCAATTAGATTTGCAGCTGCGAATGCAAGTGCAAATTATTATTTTTTATAATGACATAGTAATAGTGATCTTGTCATAGCTTCTGCCTAGGTTAATAGGGGTGTTTACTTATTTCTCTGGCTTGGACTGGATTATGTTGTATAGTGTGATTATGTGTGTCAACCTTCACCTGACTTTATTTGAACATTATTAACCATATATCCTGTGTCTCTATTAGTTATATAAATTAAGCATGCTTTTAATTTTCTTATTCATATATATTCCCATGTTAACTTTATCGGACAAACCTCATGCAATTTACAGTCAAAAAAGAAAAAAGCGCATTATTGCCGTTTTACCATGTCTTTGTATTTTATTTTTTTTTTGCATTCTTTTCCTAAAATTGAACATATGTTTGCACGCTTATATCACTCGGGTTAAAACTTGTCACTTAAATAGCTTTCAGCGGATTGACTTTAGCAGTATTTTGGAAACTGGCCGGAGAAAATATGAATGTAATTCTCTTTTAACTATATATGCAAATAACCTAGTGACCGCACCGAGTCTCGTCGTTTATCATAAATCAGCTCACAACCAAGCCAATCTTAATTCTCAGTTTTGTTACCTGACGCATGAATATTGATCCAGAGCAGTCCAGGGTTCTGGTTGGGTGGTACCATGCAAGGACTACCAGACCCACAAGTAAAAAGATAATTAGATATAATCAAATAATTAGTGTTTTACTAACATACCACTTTTATCATACAGGATTCTTCCTATTCCTATATATTGCCACATGTAACAAATGTTCTTGTCGGAGTTTTATCAACAATATAACACGACTGTGTAAAAATAAGAGAATTAAGGATATGCCTTTTGCTCTAACATGCTCATGACATTGAAACTAATCCGGGTCCACGCATCGGCCTTAATTCGCAAAGAGGCCTCTTAGTTTGTCATGTAAATAGTCAATGTATGTACCATAATATTGACCATATAAGTACAGAGTGTGTATGTACCATAATATTGACCATATAAGCACAAGTTAAACAAGTTCGATATCATTACCGTCTGTCAGTATGTGGCCAAAAGAAAAAAAAAAGAAGAAAAAAAACAATAAAATATATAAAAAATAAATATGACACTAATTAGAGACTGAGAAATTTTCAGCCACATTGGGTTGATAGTTATCCCTGGCTTGAATTCAATGACTCAGAAACTAAAAATTTTTGGAGTAATTGCAAACAATAACCCAAACTGACACCGGCTGGAAATTCAACCAGTGTACTTTTCAGTGGAACTGACAAATTCAGGATTGAACCAATCAAGTCTCGTGACAGTTCTGGACATCACAATGCCTGTGCAGTTAGGGGAAGTCTGAATTCCAGTAAATTCCTTCCCATTCTTGCTGATAGGAGTACTGATGCAACCGTATTGAAGCAAGAAATAGTGCATATAAGATACATGGACAATGGAAAACGGAAAAACTCTGATATAATAAAATGTATAATATCAACGTATGTTTTTGAAACATTTAATTCTTGCAAGAAATAAATATGTTGTACATTGTTTCTTTGTTCTTTCTATGGATTAAAGTGCAAAGATCTCATCAAATCTTGACCAGTGATTTAAATTTGGGACAAGTGAAAAGGTAGGTGGGACAAGTGAATTTTGTGAAACCAGTGGATGGCAAAAATTTTGCTCAGCCTTGACGGTCAGTGAGACGTGTTTAGATGAATCAGTTCGAACAGAAAATATCTTAATACATAATTTTCAAGCACCAATCCGTCTTGATCGAAACAGAAATGGACGTGACGTAGCTATGTATTTCAAAATAGGAATTCCCTTTATTGAAAAGAACAATTTATTAATACCAAGTCTTGAAGCCCTTTGGGCTAAAATAAGTCTTAAAGGAAGAAAACTTAATTAGAACTTTTTATTTGCACCCATGATTCGATGATTGGACCATGGTAGATCTTTCAATTAAACCAGCAAAACAATACTGTTAGGGGACTTCAACGCAGACCTCATGGTAGCCAGTAGATGTAGAAATTTTACAATATCATGAATACATTTAATTTACATAATTTGATTGATAAACATACAAGAATTACTAATCATAGATCCACATTAATCGATTTAGAACTAATGAGTAACACATTCAGTTGTTATGAAAAAAGGGTATTAGCGCCTTTTTGTAGTTTATTTTTCCACAAACTTTATGAATGCTCGGCAATATAGCTTCAAACGAAAAGTATGGGAATATCAAGCAGCTAATTACGAATTGTACAGAGACTTGTTGTATTGAGCTAATTGGGAGTTTTCTAATCTTTCCATAGATGAACAGGTGTGTAAGATCTCTCGCAGTATCCTAAAGGCAGTTCATTCTGCAAGAATGAAAGAAATTTGTAAGGTATGGAAGGAGCTTAATATTCTTATCTGCATTTGAAATGTGGCATGCCGTTAGTTTCTGAGATTTAGTACTGGGCACTATTCAGAATCCATCGGAACCATACTATACCTAAGTAGTGTTATGTTTTTCAAGAAGTTTGGCCTATGATAAAGTTATTAAACCTGTATAAGGTAAAATATACTGGTCTGATTACGCTAACCGTACTTCGGCCATCATGACAGACAACACTTTCCAAATTAAGCTTGCTATATCATATTTGGAAATTCTACGATAAGTTGTTCAATGCGCGGCATATTTACTACCATCTGTTTACATTTCCAAAGAAGGGTGCAGTGTCCTTATATGGCACGCAAGAAAAACCGGACTCAAAATGGAAGTAGTTATTAGATGAACTAATATGGCAGACGATCCAACAGAAATTTTTGTATGAAGAATATAAACGATAATTTACTCATGTTTCTACAGTGAAATTTGGCAATACTGGTATCAAAAAAGAAGACTACTTGATTTGATTAAGGATATCTATGCAATATCTTCAAACTTTCTGACAATATGCTGAAAAAAGAGCCGGATGTGCATCACACCCGGTTGCTCCGTTGATACATATAGGAACGTTTTTCCTATTATGCCTACACAAAGTTTGACTTACTACCACACCATTAAGAAATACCAGACCATTTTCCCACGCTACCGGTCGACATGGGCGTGATTGCGCCCGGTTAATATGCAAGTGCTGCAAGCTGAATGGTATACGGCCCTCTTATTGGTCGACCGAAAATGACGTACTATGCCTACTGATTATCTGATTTTCAGTCAACCAATAAGGGGGCAGAATTCCACTCAGTGTGTTGTAGCTGCATATTAAGCGGGCGCGATCATGCCATGTCGACCGGTAGCGTGGAAAAATGTTCTAGCATTCCTTAAAGGTGTGGTAGTAAGTACAACTTTGTGTAGGCATACAAAGTCGAATGCCTGAGCTAAATATTGGTACCAAATTTATTACGCCACGGGAAGTGTAGCTTGAAAGATCAGCGTTGATTCTTAAATAGGTCGCGCGAGAAGGGAGGGAAGTGTCCTTCATTGTAGTATGACTGATAGATAAGTTGTAAGCAACAATACGAGCCCCTGTGCGTTTTAGTACCCCTTAGGGCAAACATTAGAGCAACTGCAGTTGAACATTTTTACTGCCTATTCCAAATCCACACACCCTGTTGGTACTCATCCCTATCTCAGACAGTAACACAAGGGTCACACTGTAAAATCTGTCACATATTTGATGTGTCATCCTATATTGACTGCATAAATAAAGTTTGGTCATAAAATATTGGAAAATGTGATTGTAATTGAAAGTTTTGTAGATATAACCTTTGACCCCCTCTTCCCAGTAACCCCAATGATGGGAACCAAGGATGACATCCATTTCGCAGACGTTACCCCAAGGGCAACATAAATACAGTTTTGTGAATTTCCACCAAGCAGTTTAGGAGAAGATGTGAAAAAGGACAGGCAGACTCGCAGATGGAAGGTATCACAATATTTATCGCTAAAGCGTGGGGATGAAAAAGTCCCTTCTTTTTTTCCGAGTGCTCAAACAAATACATCTTACCACCACTATTGGAGAGTGGCATCCCTCGTATAGAATAAAATCGTCGAGATGAGGTGTTGTTGTGTCGATTGCATATCGGACACGTATACTTGATTCGCGCATACCTCCTGAAGGGTGAACCTCGACTAAAGTGCATACCATGCCAGTGGAATACATTCATGTCAAGTGTGTCGACTTCCACCTTGTGAGACCAAAATACTTTGTAAACTGCATGAAGAAACTGTATGCTGATGTACCACCCGAGGAAATTTTGTACTTTTGGGGGGAATACGGTTTATACAACATTTTGACCATGTTTTAAGGATTTTACATGTGTTACCTTTATCTTTTACTTTATATATATATTTTACAGGATTTTAACATCTTTACATTTCATATTTCACCCTAAAAATATAAAAACTTTTAGTCTATTATTGACTTTTGTAATAAAAACAAAATGGCAATATTTTCGATTTGTTCAGCAAAATAAATTTTCTTAGTAGAACTTTTATGTACGAAAAAATAAAGGATTTGACGAAAAATACTATGTGTTATGTCCGAAAAAATATAATACATTTAATTAATTATTATTTGTATTGATAGATGGTGTACAGAAAATTAAAGGGTACGAAAAATTACAGGAAATACGACTGCTTCTTGCAGACTTTGAGTTTTTTCTCCTTTCTTTTTGTTGGGTCACGTGCATTAACGAATCACTGTATTCATACGGAGACTATATCAAAGCTATGAAAATGATGCCGATCCGTCGTGAAATATGGCTGCCATTACCAGAAATAGAAAATCCTTTAAACGAGTTCTTCTCAAGAAATACTGAACCATATTTGACCAAATTGGACAGAAAGCATCCCGGAAGGAAGGCCTTTACATTTTGTAAAAATTATGCCGATCCGCCATCAAAAATGACCGTCATTACTAAAAATATAAAAACTTTTAAGTGACGACTTCGCAACTTGGCATCATGGATTTTCAATTTTATATAAATTATACTGATCCGCCATCAAATATGGCCGCTGTTACTACAAAGTAGAAAAACATTTAAACAACTTTTCAAAAACCAGTCAACGGAGTCCAGATTTGATGTAGAGCATTCTGGCATGAAGCGTTTTCAAATTTGTAAAAATTATATTGATCTGTATTCAGATATTGCCGTAGTTACTAAAAGTGGACAACATTTAAACGTCCTCTCAAAACCACCCAACAGAAGTTTAACTAAAAACACTTTGTCATGAAGGGCTTTAAAGTTTGTACAAATGATGCTGATTTGCCATCAAATATGGCCCACATTACCAAAAACAAAAAAAAAAACACATTTAAATGACTTCTTACAAAAATACTAAACAGAATTTGACTAAATGTGACAGAAAGCAATCGTGACATAAAGGCATGTCAATTTTGTTTTAAAAAATACCGATCCGCCATCAAATATGGTTGCCGTTACTAAAATTAGAAAAACTTTCAACATCTAAAAAAAGCTGAACAGAATTTGACCAAATGTGCCAGAAAGTAGCCTAGCTTGACATCCTTTAAAATTCATACCAATGGAACCGATCCACCAACAAATATGGGTATCGTTACTAAAATAAAAAATTATTTGAACTTTATCATAAAAAAACTGCTGAACAGAATTTGTCCAACTTTGACAGAATGCATCCTGGCATAAGGCTTTTCAAGGCTGGACAAAAGATGCTCAAGTGCCATCAAATATAGGTAAATACAAATAAAAAAATATTTTAAAAAAATATAGACAAACCTCGAAACAATTGTTTTCGTAACATTTTCAATCAACCGTATTTGAATCCATTTAAACAGAAAGCGTCCTCCTGACAGATTTCATTTCTAATTGATCTTGCTTTTGGCTATTATATACAAAATTTATGTCATGAAATATGTGTTATGTCTGTACAAAAATGTTAGCATTTCAAGAAAATATAACCCTTGTCGTAGTTCTTATGTCAGATTACGGCAGAAGGGGAAGCTATCTCCATGCCGGCATACTTATCGGCCAGCCGAGCAGAAGTGGCGCTGTTGTTTGATGACCTTGAGGAGCTGATCCTTAAGGCCATAGCCAAGATTGAGGAGCGGCTGAAAATGTTTGCGAACAATGGCTCAGACTGGCTGCTAGTGCGGTGTGAGGAGATACAGTTATACATTGCACGGTACCGCCTGTTTCGAGATAAAGGGCATATCCCCACGCCGAAGTGGATTCCCCAAAGGACAGTCGTCAACGTAGAAAATAATGACACCTGATGTTTTGAATGGGCTCTCATTTCTGCTGTCTATCCTCCTGATGACCATCCCCACGAGCGTACCAGCAAGTACGGCTAATATCAGGGAAGTTTACATTTTGACAAGGTTAAGTTTCCGATGAAGGTATCAGACATTACAAAGTTTGAGAACCATAACCCTACCATTACTGTTAATGTCTTTGGATGGGACCACGCGCTTTACCCTATACGCATCTCCGATATAGTGCTGGACAAGACCGTCAACCTTCTACTATTGACCGAAGATGACAGGGATCACTAGGTATGGATCAAAGGCCTTTCCTGGATTGTATATAGCAGTAGCAGAAACGAACGTCGAAAGCATGTATGTTGCCGATGCCTAAACGCCTTCTCCCGACATGACCTTCTCGAGAGTCACGTCAAAGACTGCTGCAGTTTATTCTCAAAGCCTCAGAGTACCTTCTTACCAGAGCCAGGAAAAAATACACGTAACTTTTCTTTAATCAGATTGCCGTGCCCTGCGTTATCTGTGTGCTGACTTCGAGGCTCTTAACGTGCCTGTGAAAAGGGAAGAGGTTGACCCCATTTACTGCGATGCCTATAAAATCTCCAGCCAGCCTCCCTGCGTCTTATCCTACATCGAGCGATGTGACGGTAAAACTACCCCCTTTCTACCACTTGGTGGGGCGCTGCGTGGCCGAGTAGTGTAAGGCGCTCGCCTTTACAGATCACTGACATCTCACTCTGTCCGCGTGGGTTCGAGTCTCGGTACGGCCAACGTGGGTATGTGAGAAAGCTTGCTAGTAGCTTCCCGTGGGTCGGTGGTTATTCCCGGGGTCTTTCAGGGTTCTTCCTCCACCACACAGACTGGCCGCCATGTATAGCCTATGGCGCTAAACCCACATTAACCAAACCAAACCACCCGGTGGTATACAGAGGAAAAGATGCCGTAGTCCAACTGATTAAAAGCGTAGAGAAAGAAATGGTAAGCCTCCAAGAGAAATTTGCCTACCCTCGCCCGCTGGTAATTACGCCCGCCAACACCGCAGCGATTGAAGCGGTTAAGGTCTGTCACATCTGTCGAAAGCGCCTGGGTGATGACCGGGTGTGATATCATTACCACTTCACCGGCCGACACCGCAGAGCCGCCCATAACGCTGTTTCTCCAGCTATGACCAATCCCAGCTACCAGTTTATACCCTGCAGCCTGGCCAAACTGGCAACCGAACCTCTTCTGAAAGACTTCCACATCACGCGTCGTTATACCGCACACGATGTCCCCCTTTCGACCGCCAATACGTACGAGTATATGGATGGGTGGAACCGCTTTGAGGAGTCTAAGCTACGCCCCCCTCTCCCATTGAGACTTTCTGCAGCACCAGCAGCCGTACGAGCATAACTTCCGCGGACTATCAATACGCCCAGAAAGTATGGGATATCTTTGGCTGTAAGACGATGGGAGACTATCACGACCTTTACCTCAAGGCAGACGTGCTCCTTCTGGCTGATGTCGTTGAGGCCTTTCAGGTCAACTCCCTAAAGACATTTGGCGTAGACCCTCCCCATTACATCAGCACCCCGGTATGAGCTGGGACGCCCTTCTCAAAGGTACAGGCGCAGAGCTCGAGCTACTGACATACATCGATATGCACCTCTTTGTCTCGAGAGATAGACCTGAGGTGGCACCTCCATGGTCAGTAAGCGATACGCGAAGGCTAACAATCCCTAGTGCCCGGACTACGACCCCTACAAGCCCACCACTTGATCGTCTACCAGGATCACAATAACCTTTATGGCTAGGCCATGATGCAGAGCATACCCACGGGTGGCTTTCGCTGGGCCAACTCTGAAGAGACTGATTTAAGTAGCATAGCCCCAGACGACCCAAGGGCTGCATACTAGAGGTGGACTTGGATTATCCGAGAGAGCTGCACGATGCTCATCATAGTGACTTTAGACTATCCCCCGAGTCCATGATTATCCCAATGGAGTGGGAGGTCGATACACCGGATGCACAAAGGAGGTACCCAACCTGCTGAAAAAGGAGCAATACGTCATTCACTACCGAAACTCTACACTAGCCTTGGCATGCGCATCACCAAGATTCACAGGGCGCTATATTTTGACCAGAGCCGGTGGATGGCACCTTACATCCAAAAGAAAACAGGCATGCGGGCTAAGGCCACGAATAGTTTTGACAAGGAGTACTTTAAGCTTCTCAACAATTCCGTTTTTGGCAAGACCATGGAAAATCTTCAGAAGTGCATAGTCCGGCCTGAGGGTCAAGAGGACAAGCTACGGCACCTGATTGCTGGCCCAACCTTTCAGATCCATAAGATCCTCGAGGATAACCTTGTAACAGTACATTCCACCAAAGCCAGAGTCAATCTTAACCACCCCATCTGCACAGGCCAGGCCGTCCTTGACCGATCAAAATATTTGATGTATGACTTTCATTACAACAACATAAAGGCGCATTACGGTGCTAAAGCAGCTAGCTGCTCTACACCAATACCGACAGCCTGCTGCTGGAGATAGTAACGGAAGACATCTATAGAAACATGGCAGAGGATGCCAACCTCTACGATACGAGTGACTTCCCAGAAGGTCACCCCTACATAATGACGCTAACAAGAAGGTAGTGGGAAAGTTTAAGGACGAATATTACAAGTTCCTATCGGTGAGTTTGTGGACCCATGCCCCAAGATGTACTCTATATTGCGAGCAGACAGTGTACAGTCTGAAAGGGCCAAGGACAATGCATGATCTAGGGTCAAGACTGACCTACGACATAAGCCATATTTC
Source organism: Margaritifera margaritifera (assembly GCA_029931535.1). Taxonomy (NCBI): domain Eukaryota; kingdom Metazoa; phylum Mollusca; class Bivalvia; order Unionida; family Margaritiferidae; genus Margaritifera; species Margaritifera margaritifera. Next base: position 1,067,184 of record JAQPZY010001334.1, on the reverse strand, counting down.
GAATCTCTTGCAGAAAACAGAGTTTCGCCATACCAACGCATCCATTCATAGCAAAAAACACCAGATAGGAGTGTATAGCATGACAAAGTTGAGTCTCTCCCCACTGGAAAAAAAAAACAAATAGATCAGACCCGATGGGATAACGACCAGAGCCTATGACCATGTCCAAACACAGGTAGAGGCCGACAAAGAGTTTGAAGAGTTTATGAACTCCCTACATGAGACATAAGCATCTGTGGATGAGGGTCCAGAATAACGAGCCATGATGAAGCCAGCTAGCAGATGCTGCAACATTGTTGGAGAAAGGTTATTCTTCTTGCTCCTCCTGTATACATGGAGTCAGCTGATCTGCAGCCTGCAGGGCAAGGTCATTCTGCATGTTCAAGCCACATATTCCAGTGGGACCCCCGTCTCCCGCAGGGATCGAATCTCCACAATCTGCTCGTTCGATTGGTACTCTGAAGACATGGAGTACAGCTCAAGACCTCCAGTTTGACTCACTGGCCTTTTCTGCAGGTGAGAAGACCCTTGGGGGGTAGTTGGGTATCTTCCAGCATGACCTGCTACTCTTCTCGCACGAACCCACGGCGAGGCAGCTGATCATCCACACCATCGAAGGACTTTTTGAGGTGGTATATGACGGGCTGGCCAGGGATTTCTCATCGGTAGAGTGTAACCTACGTATCTAGTGACCATACCAGATCAGTGGCATGGCAGGTCCCACCTCCAGCTTGATAGGCACATACAAGTATCGCGCCAGGACTATCATATTGAGGGGCTGCCCAGGCGGCTTTCCTTGGCACGCCAAAGGTGTCTCGGGCGGGATGAGGATGGCGTCGACTGACTTTGTGCCAGCAAACCAGGTCAACTATATGCTGCGTGCTGCCATCCCTTGCTCAAAAATCAACAGCTCCTGGGTATACTGGTGCCCAAACAGCCGCTCAGCCAGGGTTCGATTAAACAACTCCACAATACAATGGTGGACGCCAGCCTCGCTAGGATCAGCGACATGGCACCTTTAAACTCCTACCTCTGGGTCGACCTGCAGCAGCTTGGGCCACTTGAGCGGGCAGCGTCAACAACCTATATAGTTTCCTTGCTGGTCAAAGGCTCAGCCGCCTTGTAGCGGCTGGCGACGTCTATCACGGTCAGCACGTACTTGTACACATACCGTCCAACCCTGTCGTGCAGCATGGTGCACCTCATCGGGGATCGACACACTAAAACTCGGGCGGAGGATTTTGCGTGGCGCCGGCAAGTAGATCTACCACATAGTCTCTTTTTGTAGCCACTCCCTGGCAGTGTCTATTCAGGCCCTAGAGAACGCTGCTAACTTTTTAGCCGCCGTCGCCCCCCTGTAGTAACCCCTGTGGCTGTAGTAGACGGATACAAGACTGGCCTCCATTGCTCCAGGCTATTCAAAAGGCTGTGCATCCACCTACTGCAAGATTTGCCTTCATCCCGGGAAGAACCACGACCCATGGGAAGTTACTTGCAAGCTTTCTCACATACCCAGGTTGACCGAGCTGAGATTCGAACCCACGTGGACAGAGGCGAGATGTGAATGATCTGTAAATGCAAACGCCTTAGACCACTCAGCTACCCTAGCCCCCTTGCGCAATTGGGCGAAATGGCTGTGATAAGGTATGTTGACGAGCAAATCGCTCTTCGGGTGGCCAAAGCCTGTGACACCATGACCGGCAACCTAAACATGGCGGCAAAAACAGTCAAAGACTTGGGACCTCGACATGGTAAAAAAACAGTCCGTAAATGCTGCAGTCAGTATCTAAGAAGAATATGTAATCCGCCAAAAAGAGGGAAAGGTCTCCAAGGTTGGTGAGATCATGATTGGACCTTTGGATATGGGTAAAAATAAAATTACATCCATAGCAGACCCCGTAGCCATCAAAATGCGGTGACAAAATCATACATTGACCATTTGACTAATAGCCAGGGCAGCATGGGTGCACCCATGTAGGGTTCCCTAAATATGAACGCGAATAAAATCGTGTGGTAAGCAAATCCTACTTAGGCTAAAGATGCATCAAACAAAGACTATGTTGATGTTAAAGACTGCAAACTGGTTATTTCTGTGGTTGCCAAAGCTGGCGATACCACACAGGGGCCCTTAAACATGAACGATAACATAGTCGTAGATATGTGGGAACACATCGGTCCAAAAGATGCTGCTACAAAGCATACGTTGACAGGGTTGGTACTTCAACCTTGCTGGGCACAATATCCACCTCCCTGAATATGAAAGTTAATAAAATAGGATGCGGCTACCAAGGTTTATGTTGATGCAACGGTGAGTCCTACTAACTTTGCTATCTTTTTAATTTCGGTTGACGGTATTTCACTGACGGATATAATGGTTCGGTCTCATTTCGTTGACTCTAGAGGGAACCCTAATATGATTAGTGCTGATGGACCCTATGTTATACTTCACGTGCCTCTCTTTGGGCGGAGCTGGCAATCTACCGCTTCACTGTTATGGAGGAAAATTATAGCATTACGGACCCTGACAATGAGTTTGGTGTTTCCCTTACAATGCGAGCAGACAGCCTGGAGCCACAAGTCCAGTCCAGTACTATCATGTCTAAAAAAGTAAAGTTGATTGATAACAGGTTTTTCTATATGTTGGTCCTTGTCTATTTCATCCGGATGTTGCAGACCACTAAAAGGAAAGATATCCACGTCAATGTCAAGCTGCTTATTGAGGCCATGACTTAGACAATTAAACATGTCCGCTAAATCTCGCATCATGATGTATTTTACGCTTCCATTTGTAACCCACTAGGAGAGCCCAAGCTCAGTTCAAGGTTCCACTGCCAAAAGTATGGGTGAGCTGTCAACATTGTCGATGGTATAGTGGCGGCGTCTAGCACTGTAACCATATGCGTCAGGATTGCGGGTGTGTGGGTGCTCGCTACTCTGGCGGCTGCCCCTCTCGCTGTACCGCTGGAAGGAGTATCACTCATGTGTGGGCTCTTCTCGCTGGCTGGGCAATTCACCGTCCGGCGCCTCTGCGCGAAGGCTTAAAGGATGATCAGATTCGGGTTGTCGAGAAAGGTAAGCTGAACTCCATCTCAGACATAGTTTTGCATGCCTCCGTGTCCAGGGACGAGTTTACACTCATTTGGGATGAGATGAATAATTATACAACCCTCAAAAATGACACATGGGCGGCTGCTAGAATGGGTCATGTCACGGTGGCCATCAGCGATGCTGACAAAAAGGCACTCTTGGTCCAGGGTCAATCCGAGGGTCACGCCGATCTTCTTAAAAAGTTAAGCAAGAGTGCAGCTTAAGCTGCGTCATCTATTCTTTCTCTAGCCTGCCCGACGTCCCCAAACCGAGCGCTCCTCCGGTCTGTGAGCCTTAGCTGATAATGTCTACATGCTCCATAAATTATTCTTATAGGGCACCCAAGAAAAAGGCTCATAAGAAAACAATGGATGGGTGTGGGATATCCCCATCATATAAGGTAAGGACCCTTAGTTCAGTCATAGCAGGTGCGATCTGTTATACCCATGCGAGTCAGATGCATGTTAATGGCCACCGGAAAGTCTTGGAAGGTCGGATGTAATCCTCAACTTCTTCATCTGGATACTCGTCTGACTCGTCACAATGAAAGGTGATTCCTCCATCGTCTGAGGATTCATCCCTGTAATATCTTTGGACCGCTTACGTTTTAAACTGTTAGCACTCATGATGGTATCCCATAGACCCCAGGCATCTCTAATTGGTGTGTTGGTGATAGTCTCCCACCTTCTGCTATGCTACCATGTCTGCCAGAGGCCTGCATTAAACCCAACCTCTGACAATCTATGGGGTCTAGTAAAAACGTTTCTGCTCCATGACTTAAGCAAAATGTGATATGAGGTGGTGCAAAACCTCTGTTTCCCAATGTTGGTGCTCTGTGACTTAGCAAAAATGTGATGCGAGGTGGGGCGAAACTAGCCTACTACTCTCTTAGTGGCTGGATTAAGTTTTATTGCCCTAATTAGAAAGTCACATTAATATAATTATGTAACAGTGGACATCCACTACATCGCGTGGAACTTAACTGTCAGTTGAGCTACAGTACACAGTGCAGAATGCTCTTTTTAAGTTGTACACAATGCCGTTTAATATTCAAAGACTTGCCTGCTACAAAGCATTCACATACATGTATTGCGAGAGATGAAAGATAAATTTCCAAGCAAAGAATCCTGAGACTATTAAGGTGCTTCATAAAATATACAAAGTTTATATGATAGTAATTGAGAGAGAGAGAGAGAGAGAGAGAGAGAGAGAGAGAGAGAGAGATAGAGATACTACTTTGAAAACAAACAAAAGGAAAAAGAAATCACACGTAAGTACTAGCGGGTTTCATTCCGTTATTAAAATAAAAAATGCTGTGGTTTATATTTTCGTTACCCTAGTCACTTTAAAATTGTTTAACATCTTCCCACAGAATGAAATATACACAGCGCTATCCAACCTCTACTAGTTCAGCCTCTGTTTAGTACTTGCGACCCAAATATGCATGTCCGTGGGACACATTTTCTCAGGAACTAGACACATGTTTACTTTTGCCATAGACCTACAATTTGTCAGCAGACTCGACGAAGCACATTGTGCTGTATTCTGTAACCAACAGCTTAAAAAAATATACTTGGGATTGGTGGTTTGGTCATCTGACGAGTTTAATATTACCAAATGGACGGGTGAAAGTGATGAAAGAATATAATCACCTAAATATTTTCAGTAGGATATAAACTTGTATGTATTATTTTCAGTTAATGCAGATTCAGTTTATTTGGTAAAGTACATTCTTTTAATCCAAATGACAAACAGTGACAAATACTGCAAAACTGTTCCTGAATGTCAAGCGAATATTGTTTATCAGTTTAGTTACAAATTTGTTACATTTGGACCCAATTATCCTTTTTAAGAAGTTGCCGTGAATATAAATAAAATGTTTAGTCGCCAAAGAACACATACAAAATGTGTATTTATACAGGGTTTAGCAATTAGGCCAACAATGTGAAATTACTGAAATTATGTCCATAATCGCCCAAACGGCACTGAATCTTTGGTAACCAAAACTAAACTTAAAGTCACAAAACAAACTTTGGACTCCAAAGTTGAATTAAAAGCAATTATAATCCAAGGTTAACTGCCTGAAGATATACATGTACACAGCGTTTAAAAAAGGGTGGGGGTAGTTAGTATGTGCAGATAGAGGAAAATAATGTTTGTTTTTGTTTTCTTTTGTTTTTTCCATTTTGCAGTAGCATTTCATTTATCCTGGACATCGATCATATCATCATCATCTTTTGCAATTCAGTCGAAATGCCTACTATTATGCAAACTTAGCTGTGTCATGAGTATCTGTGGTAGATGCAATTGGATTTACTGTACAATCAATAGCTTATTTTTTTGTACATCGGTTTGGTTTTAGCTTTATATAAGTGGAATTTCTTCTTATTCATACTTTTGTCCCCCTTGTTTAACTTATACTTTATTACGCATAAGCTGAACACATCATATCTATCAATAATGCCTTGTATATTGCCTGAAATTGCTAAGCCATGTGTTTGCCAAGGCTATCAAATCTATCTCTAATTGCATTGATTGCTGTTAATATTTGTAATGATTTTAAACCGTTATCCTTGGTAGAACTTCTTTATCTACTCCGACAAGGTTTTGACTTCAAAGATTGGAAATTCCAATTATTTGCTGTTAATTTTGAACGAATATTGTCACTGTGTTCAGTTTGGTTATTGCAGTATTGCTGGCTAATTCAAGTTGACAAGGAGACAAATCATACATGTATATGCTGTGGCCGATGATACGAAAGATGAAAGATCACATTTTGCTGGTCTTATTCTCTTTGGGTGGGGCAGTATGTACAAAAGAATGTGCTTTGTAGGCAGCTTGATTGCTTCCTTGGAATGAACAAGCTTTATTAAGTCATTTCAAAAATAGTACATCAGTACAATTTGCTTTCTGGCCAGAAGCACACCGCCAACAATGATCATAAAGACATCGAATAGTACAACATGCATTTTACTTTCAATAAAAAAAACATATGTATGTGGTATGAAATAAAGTAATTTGTTTACGCTATTAGCAGCGACTTTGTTTGATACCATCGTTGTGGTTTTCAAAGTAAAAATCATAGTTTATTGATAAGCATTTCTGCGGCTATGACACTGACATTATACACTACAGATGCACCTTAGACTTCTTAGTTTTGCTCCCTATCCATACATTGAAACCCCAAGCTCCTCACAACTCATACTCATGCAGAATCGCTGCCATAAGGGGACTGTACATTTAATTTTGGGGAAGGGGGGACCTGAGATTTCCTTTTGAATCAGGATATTTAATTTTCATTTACTTTAACATAATTTATATTTTTCAAATAAGATAATGGATATAATTAGTTGGGTTATTTTAAATCATAGCTCACCCACCCCTACCCTCCACCCTGAAATGTAAATGGTTGGTCCCTAAGGCTGTTGACCAAAGTCGCGAAAGGTGATAAAAACTGCAAGATAACAATGAATATCTATTTAAAAACAATGTATCTGGGAATGAAAACATTCAAGGTTTATGGTAGTCGAATGAGTTACAATATCAAGTCTTTGAAGGCCATTAGTGTAATGTATTTTCGAGATTAAAGTCACCCAACGGCGAGGAAGATTGCATTTATTTTGAGGTTGAAATAATGACAAAAGAGACTAAATTTATGTAAACACACAATTTGTCATTTATTTAATGATTTGTTAGTTTGGAAAGAAAAATAAATCAGAAAACATACCTAATTATTATAATAAATGTTGGCAGATAATCAGTGTATACTTAAGATAAATGTGAGTTAGATCCGAAACAGAAAATTCCATGGTGCAGCTCCTTTCAGGTTAACCAGATATTCAAACATATTCATGTTTTCATGAATTATTTGAGCACATGATTAAACTTTTATTGCATAATGTAAGTGTGCAGGGAAAATATGATATTACATGTGCAGTGGCAGTGCAGACCACAAAGTTAAGGTGGCAAAACTGTCTAAGCAAATAAAATTATCTCAATTTTACAGCACTTTTAGTGCATTATGTACTATTATTTTCCTTTGTTCCTCGCAAATGTGGTGTGCTCCTCAAATCTGGAAGGTGGGGGACACAGTGTCCCCTGCCCTAGGGACCTTATGTGCAACACTGCAAAAGTCATGGTCACCATGGCAGAAAAATGGTTTTTGCACAAATTTAAGTTATCTACATAGAGGACTATTAAATATGTGGCAGGTATATAATGTGCCATTATGGTGGTCATGTTTCACTTACATATTTGGTTGATTGGTTGTTATGGGTTAAACGCCATTTTTCAGCACATGATAGGCTATACATGGCGGCCAGTATATTTGGTGGAGGAAGAACCCGAAAAAACCCCCAGGAAGATCCACCGACCCGTGGGAAGCTACTGGCAAGCTTTCTCACATACCCACGATGGCTGAGCCCGAGACTCGAACCCACGCGGACAGAGGTGAGATGTCAGTGATCTGTAAAGGCGAGCGCCTTAGACCACTCGGCCACCTGGGGCCCCTACATATTTGGTAAAATCTTCCCATTCTGCACTAAAGCCATTGCAAAGAAAGGATTGCAGTAAATGCAATCTAAATTGAGTGTGTTGCAGCTATCATAGCATACAGTGTTCACCATTGGCATTTTAATACCAAATTTACAGCATTGAAGCAGGTGGCATTTTAATACCAAATTTACAGCATTGAGGCAGTGGCATTTTAATACCAAATTTACAGCATTGAGGCAGTGGTATTTTTTCCTACCCAAGGGATGTAACCCACTTGAGTATGTAAAATCTCTATATGCCTTACAATGGGTTACCTCCCTTTGCTAAGATAATACCACATTGTAAATTTGGTAGTAAAACGCCACTTTGGAGAAAGCTGTACACTTTGATAACTTTATCACACTCAATTTAGATAGCATTTGCTGTGATCTTTTCTTGACAATGGCTTTCATGCAGAATATGAATATTTTGCCTAATATATAGAAGGAAAAAGTAATGAATTCTTTACTTACAGTGAAGGAGCAAAGAGCTAACAATGTTGCAAGCTAGCACATGGCAGATGTCACAGTATAACAATCATGTCACAATTTATCGCATCTGATCTGCCATACAGAGTCTTTTTTTTTTTCTTCCTTTTTTTTGATTGAATTTCAGTCTGTGTTAAGAGAAGTAAGGTATTAGTCAACATGCTCATGTGCTAATGCATGGAGACAATAGATTAAGGTTTAGATGACACAGGGGTTAAAATAGCCTTATGTCAGTAATATATTCTGAAAGAGTTTGAGATGTGAGGAGCATGGTGAAATCCCATCAAGAATGAGCATAAAAGACCCAGAGTAAATGTGGCAGCTCAGATGCATTACATTCTGACATCATTGGTACATTATGATGTCTCTTCATGTGCTATCTTATAACAGCATTGACCTTTTGTTTTATCACTGAAATGTGGCTCCCTGTGTCTCTGTCATTCTTTTTAGTTTAAAACCATATCTGACATGTATATTTCGATTGAATATACAGCTAGGGTTTTTATACACACCTTTTTTACGGCCAGTTTCAACTGAAAGTCACAAAGTAATAGTAAGAGTATTACGACCCCATGGCCTTAAAATATGTCAGAGAAAGAAAGTGAAACCAACAACTCAAGTAAAATCAACAAGCAATTTATTTCTAGACATTTATTGTGAGAATTTTAAAGACATTTACAATAACGTGAACTAAAGTCCAAATAATCCTAAGTGTCCTATTCACAAATCCAAAAAAATAGAACATTCCGAATGAATTCCAATTGCCTTGAATGTCCTGATGTACCACAAGTCTTGATTTTCCTGATGTACCACAATGATGTAATCCAGAATGTTTTGAATGAATTCACATAAATCCCCAAAAGTCCTAAAATCTATGAGCAGTGTAGTATTTCAATGAATATTGTAAATAAATATTTCCTATTAAATTATATCTGATTTCAACAACATAACTAAAATAGATTCCTTACAGACTGATCTTTTAGAACCAAAATTCAAGAATAGGAATGAATTTGTTTGCCAAAATCTGTATATAAATACACATGCCTACATGTTACATCACAATATGAGTAGTTTTAATGGAAAATTACTTTGTGTACCTGACTTTTGTCACAACAAGACATGTAAATAACAGTCCAGCTGCTAACAAAACCGGCCTTGAACTCAAATGCTATGTAAACATGTTGTTTACCATAATCTGACTAAAGTACAACTTTCAACCATGGACACATATTATAAATTCAATATACATAACAATAGTAACTAATAAAGTTAAGAATGTTGTCCTTCATATTGTTATGTTTTTGCCAATATTTCAGTGGTGGTCTGACAAACTACATGTACCTGTGTTCAATCGCAGACCATATCGAAGTTCCGGACAATGAACCACGGACAGTGCTGCTGCGACTATATGGCTCCTTCGTCAAGCAGACCAAATTCCTTTTGCAGAACTCGGTCGTTTTTGCGCTTATGTCTGAAAAGAAAATGGGTCCAAAATTGTATGGCATGAACACAGAGGGACGGATAGAGGAGTATATTCCAGTAAGTAATTTTTAGCTCAACTGGTCATAGACCAGGAGAGCTTATGGGATAGTCTGTTGTCTGTTGTCTGTCCATCCATTAGCAATGGTTTGTTGTTGCTACTCCTCTTAACTACCTTTAGGATTGCCATGTAACTTTACACATACATTTCATCTAGTTGGTTCTAAATGAATATGGTGCCACTTGGACATCCAATATGGACACCACAGCAGTCATTTTGAAAATCTTGTTATAGCTAGTCCTCCTGAATGGAAAGTCATATTGATGTGGGGTTTTCACCAGAAGACTTCTCATGATGTCTAGTTGGTCCTAAATGAAAATGGTGCTGATCTAATGTCCAGTATAGCAGCCACAGTGGCCATCTTGAAAATTGTGTTATTGCTACTTCTCCTGAACAGATGGTCATATTGAAATGGGGTTTTCACAGAATGTCTTCATATGATGTCTAGTTGGTCCTAAATGAAAACAGTGCTGATCTGATGTCCAATATGGTTTCAACAGCAGCCATTTTGAAATCTTGTTGCTGCTACTCCTGAACAAAAATTAATATTGCCATGGGTATTCACAATAAGGCTTTTTATGATGTCTTGTTGATCCTAAATGAAAAATGGTGCTGCTTGCACATCCAGTTTGGCCACCACAGTGACCATCTTGAAAATCTTGTTATCACTACTCCTCCTGAATGGATGGTCCTATCAACATGGGGTTGTTACTGAATAACTTTTTATGATGTTTAGTTGGTCCTGAATAACGGCCAATAGTTGCATTCACTGTGAAGTAGACAGGAGTTGTTATCATTGAAAACAGTGATAAAGTGGACAAGACATGAAGCAATGGAGAAATTTCAAGTAAAAGTGGCCATTTAAAATCAATACGGTACTTAAACGGTACATTGGGGAAAGGTTTGGAATGTCTTTTTTTATGGTGGTGTAAGTTATGAGTGACTAAATGCACAGATAGTATAGGAAATTGAAACAGAGTGATCAAGGTGTCAGATTGTGAACTGCTAGAGTGAATTACCTTGTGTATAATTGGTAGTAGGGGAGGGTGTTATCATTAGTTTCTACTGATTGAATCAAGTGCCTGTTCAGCACATACTTGAAAGAACCATCAATAAATCTTTTGTAGGCAAAGTATAAAAGGCCAAAGATCAAGATTACAAGTGGTTCTTGGAAAACAACAAACATTGTTATAAGTCTTTTCATGGTTAGAAGGTTATCAGCAATGACTTGCAGTTTTCCCATTAAAGGGAAAGATTCTTTATTCTACACCCATCAATTTTCTACTCAAGAAAGAGACATAATTTATTGTTATTTCCTAGAAGTAGGAAAACGATATTCTTGTTTTCTGATTATGTATCACAATCCCCTGAAACAAGGCTGTAACTAATTTTTCCTCGATGTTTACCAGTTACAACTGAACAAGTGTGAACAACTATACCGTAGCCTCACTTGACTTGCAAAAGGAAATGAGTAACATTCTCTGTAACAAATCTATATCATCAACTTCCAACAATTTGTCCAATCCCTTTGTAAATAACTGTCAAAATAATGCTATCATTCCCATGCCAAGTCCCCATGGGAGCCTTTTACACTGCTTTTAGCCTGGCCTCAGAGAGAAACTTTCAGAATCATTCAGCTGTTGAAATCTGCCATGAAGCAAATTCAAAATATGAGTCTGGTGCCCCCCCCCCCCCCCCCCATCTAAGAATTTGTGTCACTAACTGGTCACTAACTGTGTTGGTAGTGAAAATGAGTGACTGTTGTTTCATGCGCTTCATTCATAAACTGTGATATTCATACACATATCAGCTGATCAATATGTAATTCAGTTCATGATTTAGGGTGAAGTTCATATTAAAAAGGTTGAAATATTGAGCAATTTCTTTTGTTTTCAGTTTATAGTGATTTTATTAATTTATTTGAAAATTGACAGGTATATAACAAAAATATAATTATTATAGTAATTCAATCTTGATTGCTAGACCACGTCTTGTTGTCAGCATAAGAAAATCCAGATCAAGACTCAATGCTTTGCATCTCGTAATGATCTGGATTTTCTGATGCTGACAACTCAACATGATCTAGATACAGTATATATTTATCAGCATTCAGAGACAAAAGAAAAAGTCATTACATTCATTAGATTGAATTTAAGAAAAAAGTTCTATCAATTCATTTATTTCCAAGAATATTTGTATCTAGCATGGGAATTGGATGATTCTGTTGACAAAGGTGATGGTCATGGGGCTTAGAGGAAAACAAAGGTCAAGGCCATGTGGCAGACTGAAATGAACTTAAAAAGTCAATGTCACTGGGCTAAGGTAAATAAAAGACAAAGGTGTAGGTCACAGAATTGAACCGAATATAAAGGTTTGTGTCAGAAGGCAAACTGATCAAAATTATTATTTTACTTAAAGCTTGAGAGTAAGTATAAAGTAGTGGATAGGGTCAAAATACATATAACTGTGTCCATAATGCAAATTTCAGTCCAGATGCCTTACAACTGTTGAACTGCAGAACCCTACCCTGTCCAGAGAGATTGCCAGAAAGCTAGCCAGTATACATGCTTTGGACATGCCACTCTGTAAAGAGCCAAGATGGCTCTTTGACACTCTAGATACGTATGTATATGTATATCCATCTTCTGCATTATTGTATTTCTGCATTTTATGTTTTCTTTAAATTCTTTGCCTTGTTATGCCCATGCATATTCTGTCAGATATGAATTGACTTAATGAGAATACATGTAGTAGTGCAAATTCTCCACATTTAGAAAAGTTACTGAAAGGATAAAATTGCATTCTTAAATTTTCAGCTAATAGACCAGAAGAACTGATGCAATGGCATGTCATCTGTCTGTTGTCTGGTATCCATTAGTGCAAGTTTGTTATTGCTACTCCTCCTTAACTACTGGGAGGATTGCCACAATACTTTTCAGATACATTCATTCCATGGTCTAATTAGTCCTACTAAAAATGGTGCCCCTGGAACATCCAGAGTGGCTATTATCTTGAAAATCTTGTTACTGTTACTACACCTGAAAGGATGGTCATATCAACATGGGGTTTTAACAAAAAGACTTTTTCTGATATCTGGTTGGTCCTAAATAAAAACACACTCCTCACAGCTCATACATTTTCAGAATATATAGCTGCTAGAAGGATTTTTTTTACCCCTGGGGCACATAAACCATATTACATCATCTTTGTGCATTAGTACATGTGAATGTTGACTGGATCCTACCTTGTATCTCTTATCACAAATTGTAATCCAAACAAAAACAAATGAAAAATAACCAGACTACTATTTGGTGGCTCAGATGCTCTCCATTGTGATGTCATCTGTATATTGTGATGTCTGACACATGCTACCTTGTAGTACCATCAGCCCTGTGCTCCATCAATTCAAGTAAAACATTCCTCACTTTTTCCTCCTACATATTTGGCAAAAACTTCCCTGTTTGTGCTCGAGCCACTGTAGTGAAAAGATCGCAGCAAATGCAATCTAAATTGAGTGTGATGCACTTATCAAAGAATATGGTTCTTCCCAGGTGGCATTTTACCAGCAAATTTACAGCATTGTGGTAGTGATGTTACCCTTCCCAAGGGAGGTAACCCAACATGAAGAGTATGAAATGAAAATGGTGCGAATCTGACTTCTAATATGGCTGCCATCTTGAAAATCTTGTTATCGCTACTCCTCCTGAACAGATGGTCATATTGAAATGGGGTTTCCACTGAAAGTTGGTCCTAGGTGAAAATGGTGCCTGACAGCCAATAGGGACACAGTGGCATCCAGTATTAATAAATCTTACCACTACTCCTTCTGAATGGATGGTTGTATTTTGTCTACTTGGTCCTAAATGAAAATGACACCTGTTGGACATGCCTTCAAGCATCCAATATAGCTGCCATGGTAGCCATCTTGAAAATCTAGTTATCACTACTAATCCTGAATGGATGGTAGTGTCAACATGGGGTTTTCACTAAAAGACTTCATATGATGTGTGGTTGGTCCTAAAGGAAACTGATACTGATCTGACATTAAATATGGCCACCATGTTGAAAATCTTTATATTGCTATTCATCTTGAATGGATGGTCATATTGACATAGGTTTTTCACAGAAAGACTTATTATGATGTCGAGTTGGACCTAAATGACAATGGTGCTCCTCCTCAGATATCCAATATGGCTGCCACAGCAGACATCTTGAACACCTTATCACCAATTCTCCTGAATGTACATGGGGTTTTCACTAAAAGACTTCTGATGTCTGCTTGATACTAAATGAAAATACCTAATTGACCTTGTGCTCAAGTCATAGGTCATTGTTTGCATTTTAGTACCTCAGTGATCTTATTAACACAGTTACTTGTATATACACAAATGACGTTTTTACCAGACTTTGTATTTAGTTGCACTTCAGTGAACAAGTTGAGAGTCAGTACTTTGACATTGATTTTAAGGTTAACAGGCTAGCTTTACTGACTTGTAAGCATGATGACACAAACAAGTATGAATGGATTTGTATAATTGAGCTCAGTTTGTGGGAATATGTGAAGAAAACCTTGAATGATACTAATTCAGTAACTTTGTTTTTTTAGCTCTACTGGTCATAGGCCAGAAGAGCTTATGGGTTGGTCTGTTTTATGTCTGTCGTCTGTTCTCCATCCATGTGTTAGCTCAAGTTTGTTATCGCTACTCCTTCTAAACAACTTGGAGGATTGCCTTGAAATTTACACTCATATTCATCCCATTGTTTAGTTGGTCCTAAATGAAAATGTTGCTGCTCAGATATACAATATGGCCACCACAGTAGCCATCTTGAAAATCTTATTATTGCTACTCCTCCTCAATAAATGGTCATATCAACATGGGGTTTTCACTAGGAGTCTTCTTATGATGTCTAGTTGATCCTAAATGAAAATGGTGCTGCTCATACATCCAATATGGCCACTATGGCAGCCATCTTGAAAACCTTGTTATCACTACTCCTTCTGAATAGATGGTCATATCAGCATGGGATTTTAACTAAATGCCTTTTTATGATGGTTAGTCGGTGTTAAATGAAAATGGTGCCGATCTTACATCTAATATGGCTACCACAGTGGTCATCTTGAAAATCTTGTTATCGTTACTCCTGACATCCAATATGTGTAGCACACCAGCTAATTTTTAAAAAATCTTGTTATTGCTTAAGAATATCAGAGATAGTTTCAACACTGGACGGTTAAAAGGAAGAAATGGTCTTATCTTGTATACCTGGAAATTCTTTTAGCATCAGTCCCTTCGAGGGACTCTTGTTTCTCAAAATATATTACTTAGAGATTTAGACAAACTTAGCATGTGGTTATATCTTGACATTGTCTGAGACAAATTCATTGATCTGTATCTATGATATCTGGTCAAAAGCCATGAAAAAGAATTTTGTACTGCACTTAAAGTATCTTGTGAACATTTTAACTTAAACATAAGAAAATATCTTTTTTTGACCAAATTTGGTATGTTGAACTTTCTCAAGAATATCAGAGATAGTTTCAATGCTTTGCAACCAAAGAGTAAAGCAGTCTTATCTTGGATTCCAGAAATTCTTTTTAGCCAGTTGAACATCAGCCCCTTTCAGGGTCTCCTGTTTAAATTTGAACAGTAAAGAGAGAAATGTTTATTTTAACAGAACAATCCACAGTGTTGTCTACATTCATGATCCCATTCATGCATAACCTGAAATCGCCTGCTCACCTGCTCACAGTTTTATTAACATAGACTTGAGCTTTGCATGAAAAAGATTGGTGGTCATGAAATTGGACCACTTTAGGCATGAATAAAACAAGGGAGGTAACTTAAGAAGTTTTCAAGATCTAGGTAGGTATCATATTATGGGATGGAAATTACACCTACTAACAGTGGATTATTACCATCAATATTTAAGTGACAAAAAGATAGAATATATAGATAGTACATGAAATTCTGGTGAAAAATAATAACCTAAGTCTTTGTTACTTGATATATTATGTACATACTTGTAAACAACCCTTTTATAGATAGTATAATAAGTACTAACTATTCTTTTTTCAGTTGGCTGATAGATGCCATGAAATTGTTACATAGTGCCAACAAAAAAGATGTCCTGTTTCAAAGACTTCTCAGTTATGAGTTAGAGGATGAATACAAAGTACTCCTGTAAGTTGTGTTGGCTTAATTAATTGTTTAATGAATTGTTTATCATCTTGACTTAACTGTGTATTGTGTTGGCTTAATTAATTGTTCATTGTGCTTAATTAACTGTTTATTGTGCTGGCTTAATTGGTTATTGTTTTGGTTTAATTAATTGGCTTAAATAATTGTTTTTAAATAACGTGTGTCATTTTAACATTGAAAGTTATAGAAATTACATATACTTACCAATATACTTCACAATTCTTACATTCTTCAGTCATTTATACAGTAACAAGTAAGCAATAGAAGACTTAATTTTGATAAAACAAACTACAAAAAGTCGGCCTAAATGCAGAATTCTAGCACTTAGCATGGCTTTTTGAAATTAGGGGAAATGAAATTTATTTGCAATATGTATTCAAAAACATGTCCTATTGTAATGAACCCAGAAAGTCTGTGCCAGGTTATGCACTATCTTTTACCAAATGATCAAATCTGATGAAATTGGCTGCAAAATACCCTGTATTATAGATTTCAATTGTGACATGCTTGGTACCATCATGGTATTGTAACTGGTTTCTCTGTCTGTTTTCAGTTCTGTCATTAAAGAAAAATCATACTATGTTATGTTTGAAAATTTGTCCCTTTCTTATTACTGGTGATTTGATTGGTTATTGTTTAGCTTTTGATCAGCTCTTACCTCTGAAATTATCCTTTTTTTCTTTCTAGGGAAATCATATCCAATGTGAGGTCTAGAGTGAACTGTCCCGTTGTTTTTGCACACAATGACCTCCAGGAGGGTAGGTATTGCACAAATTTTTTTTATTTGCCCACTGCTTGCAGTGGGTGTATCTTGATTGGGTCCTGCCCATCTGTCTGTCTATCTGTACCTAGAAACTCAAAAGCCACTCAGTCTATCTGTACCAAGAAACTCAAAAGCCACTCAGTCTATCTGTACCAAGAAACTCAAAAGCCACTCAGTATATTTGTACCAAGAAACTCAAATGCCACTCAGTCTGTCTGTACCAAGAAACTCAAATGCCACTCAGTCTATCTGTACCAAGAAATTCAAATGCCACTCAGTCTGTCTGTACCAAGAAACTCAAATGCCACTCAGTCTGTCTGTACCAAGAAACTCAAAAGCCACTCGGTCTATCTGTACCAAGAAACTCAAATGCCACTCAGTCCACTCAGTCTATCTGTACCAAGAAACTCAAAAGCCACTCAGTCTATCTGTACTAAGAAACTCAAAAGCCACTCAGTCTATCTCTACCAAGAAACTCAAAAGTCACTCAGTCTATCTGTACCAAGAAACTCAAATGCCACTCAGTCTATCTGTACCAAGAAACTCAAATGCCACTCAGTCTATCTGTACCAAGAAACTCAAAAGCCACTCAGTCTATCTGTACCAAGAAACTCAAATGCCACTCAGTCTATCTGTACCAAGAAACTCAAAAGCCACTGTCTATCTGTACCAAGAAACTCAAATGCCACTCAGTCTGTCTGTACCAAGAAACTCAAATGCCACTCAGTCTATCTGTACCAAGAAACTCAAATGCCACTCAGTCTGTCTGTACCAAGAAACTCAAAAGCCACTCAGTCTATCTGTACCAAGAAACTCAAAAGCCACTCAGTCTATCTGTACCAAGAAACTCAAAAGCCACTCAGTCTGTCTGTACCAAGAAACTCAAATGCCACTCAGTCTATCTGTACCAAGAAACTCAAAAGCCACTCAGTCTATCTGTACCAAGAAACTCAAATGCCACTCAGTCTATCTGTACCAAGAAACTCAAATGCCACTCAGTCTATCTGTACCAAGAAACTCAAATGCCACTCAGTCTATCTGTACCAAGAAACTCAAATGCCACTCAGTCTATCTGTACCAAAAAACTCAAAAGCCACTCAGTCTATCTGTACCAAGAAACTCAAATGCCACTCAGTCTGTCTGTACCAAGAAACTCAAATGCTACTCAGTCTATCTGTACCAAGAAACTCAAATGCCACTCAGTCTATCTGTACCAAGAAACTCAAAAGTTACTCAGTCTATCTGTACCAAGAAACTCAAATGCCACTCAGTCTATCTGTACCAAGAAACTCAAATGCCACTCAGTCTGTCTGTACCAAGAAACTCAAATGCCACTCAGTCTGTCTGTACCAAGAAACTCAAATGCCACTCAGTCTATCTATACCAAGAAACTCAAATGCCACTCAGTCTGTCTGTACCAAGAAACTCAAATGCCACTCAGTCTATCTGTACCAAGAGACTCAAATGCCACTCAGTCTGTCTGTACCAAGAAACTCAAATGCCACTCAGTCTTGACAAATGAGCTAATTTGTATGCATATATAGATGACCTGATTAGATTTTCAGGTCATTACACAAAGATTTAAATTTTGTACACATTTTAAAACTTTTTAACAAAAACCTTTATGGCATGACTATGTAAAAACCTATCAAGGTAGATAAATTAAATTTGTAGGCATATTTTGAATCATATGTAGATAATCTATTATTTTTGGACCATTAAAGCAATTTTTCATTTTTTTTTTACATACTTTGAAACTTTATGGAATATTTTTTTATATAAACCAAAAACCGTATTAGTACAATCAAGCAAAAACCACTTGAGGTAGACAAATAAATTTGAGATGCATGTTTATATGCATGTATACATGACCTGAATAGATTTTCATACCACTCTAGCAATTATTAAAATTGTTTGGACTTTGACCTTTTGGTCTGCAATACATGTTTCACAAACACAAACCTAGTTGAAATTTTCACAGTAAACAATAGCTAATTCAGTACCAGCTGTTCAGCTTTGTTGTTAGCGATGAATAACAGGAATTATTTTTTCTGATATTCTTATAGATGTATCTCCAGTTATAGGCACAGTATCAGTCATATATCACTGCATTGTTTTACACATATTTATCTTTTTATTTGAGGTTTTGGTTTTAAGATTAAATTCTTTCTTAACTGTCATTCTATTGGAAGAGAAATTAGTATTGAAGTATAATCTAAGATGTTAATGATTTTCATGAAAATATTGATTTATATCAATAAAATGAAACATTTGACACATCCAATAAAAAGAAACATCTGACACATCCAATAAAATGAAACATCTGACACATCCAATAAAATGAAACATTTGACACATCCAATAAAATGAAACATTTGACACATCCAATAAAATGAAACATCTGACACATCCAATAAAATGAAACATCTGACACATCCAATAAAATGAAACATCTGACACATCCAATAAATACTAACTATCTGTAATTTTTTGTATACTACTTTATATTTTTTCAGTGTGTGCAAATAATTATTGGCCAAAAAGTTATTTTGATTTGCTTTGGGGTCTAAGTTTCCAAACAGTTAATAAGAAAAGTTCTCTGCACAAAAATTAGTGGACAAAAGAAATAATGATAATTTTTTAATTTTTATGGATTGATGGTGTGTGTAATGATACACAATACAATAAAATATGTGTATAATGTGAACCCAGTGCTGGACAGTGTTACCGCTGAAATGAATACCAATATTTCTTTAATGTTAACAAAGCCATCAAATCCATCCTTTTCTTTGTCTATTTATTGACTCCCCCCCCCAACTCCCATCATCAAGCTGTATTGAGAATACTGTGAACTCATTCATCTCAGTATATTTAAATGGCATTTCAGGGGTCTTGAGTAAATTTAGGGGGTATTCAGACTAAAACTCAAATGTGTGGATTGTAGGTATTATTTTCCCCGTTTATGTTCAAACTCCGCATGACAAAAATGTTCCTTGAATGCTGAAGACAGACTATAGATAAAAAAGGGCAGTAACTCTTGATTAATTGTTAAGGTAAATGCCGAGACTGTCTAAAAAAAATTCTCTGGGAAGTGATCTGTTCACAATGAAAATTGCAGAGATGTGTGGCCAATTTAATTTGATTAAATTGAGATGCACCGATTCATACATAATGGTTTTGTTGACTTTGATATGACCTCTGTTTTATACCATGATTCATATCAGCTTGCTGTATTATTACACATTATCTTTTCAAGAGTGCCCGAAAAACAATAAATAGAAATGACGATGTTGCGAGCAATGTGACTATTCAGAATTTTGATGTTTTGATTACCTTGTGGGTGGGAGTTTTAATTTCAAGTAATTTAGCAGGTTTGAAGTTGTTTCTTTGTAAACTAATTTATTGTTGCATAGTTTACATTTCACCTTGTTCATTTCTTTCACAAAATGCTGCCAAACATGCTAGGTAAACAAAGGAATATTTGAATCCTTATTTTCTATTTGAATATTAACAAAAGAGTATTGATTCAAATATTCAGTTATTTGTTTCAACTCAAAACAGGGTGCACATGGATATGTGGGTTCACTCGGAATAAAAAGCAAAATGTACAAGAATCAAGGGGCATTAGGTTATGCTCCACAGTTTTCAAAAAATTTCATTTCCTCACACATGTTTACAAGATGTTAAATCGTTGCAACAAAAACTGCCCAATACTAGGACCATTTTCATCTCTTTTGATCCATAATAAAATTCTCTTTCTGTCTGTCTTATGGTTCTGTCATTATTTTTAAGTCATTATTATTCTGGACCCATTCAAATCCAGCATGTGAACTTGCAAAAAAACTTTAAAAAATAGTTTGATTTTCCTACAACTCATATCGAGATTTAAGTACCTGAATTTGCCTTTCTGTATGCAAAACTATTAGAAAATCCAACAGGCTAAACATTGTTAATTTGATCTCAAACATTTTTATTGACTTTTTTGCTTTTTAAAACTGGAAATTCACTCTGAGTGCATAGTTTCATATTCAAGCCCTGTGGGGGGCCCTGTGGCCAAGTGGTATAAGGGTCTCTCCTGTACAGATCCCTCACAACTCACTTCTGTCTGCGTGGGTTTGAGTCTCGGCTCGACCAACCTGGGTATGTGAGAAAGCTTGCCAGTAGCTTCCCATGGACCATGTATAGCCTATCATGTGCTGAAAAATGGCATTAAAACCCACAAAACCAAACCAATTAAATCCTGCAGTAATCATATTGAGATTATCCGCAGCATCTAGTACATATTGAATGCTTAAACAAAACTGATTCATGCTAGCATAAGCATTCTGGTTTCTACTTGAAATAATACATGACCCTATTTTTCAAATGTTGGGATTCACTTTTTATGTAGAAATTCATCCATGTGCAAAATAGGAAACTGTGGAGTGGAACCTTATGCAATGCCAGTTCTTCATCATTGCTGTTTGCATTTTGATGCATGCAATACACACGTAAAATTGTTATCTTTCCTTTTCATTGGAGCCATAAAAGCTACCTAGTATTATAAGTGAGAGAGCCTTATAATAAGGGAAGTTAAAAATATGCTGTGTCCTGATAGTGCATTACAACACCAAAATAGGGTATTTAATTATGTAAAATCACATTATAATAAGTTCTTGTTCACCGTGAACTAAATAAAGTGAAAGAAATTAAGTAGCAATGATAAAACCAAAATTTTATCAATTTTCATGGGCTCCCTGATGATACTAGCAATATATTGAGGGCCTTTATAGTGAGTGACAACCATATAAGCTGTATGTTGATGGACTTTACAGTGAGGGACCACCATGCTAGCAGTATAATGCAGGCCTTCATAATGAGGGACCACCATGCTAGCAGTATAATGCAGACCTTCATGATGAGGGACTACCATGCCAGCAGTATATTGAGGGTCTTTATAGTGATGGACTACCATGCCAGCAGTATATTGAAGGCCTTCATAGTAAGGGACCACCATGCCAGTAGTATATTGAGGGTCTTTATAGTGAAGTACCACCATGCCAGCAGTATATTGAAGGCCTTCATAGTAAGGGGCTACCATGCCATCAGTATATTGAATGCCTTGATAGTGAGGGACCACCATGCAAGCAGTATATTCAAGGCCTTTGTAGTGAGTGACCACCATGCCATCGGTATATTGAAGGCCTTGATAGTAAGGGACCACCATACCAGCAGTATATTGAGGATTTTTATAGTGAGTGACCACCTTGCCAGCAGTATTTTGAAGGCATTCATAGTGAGTGACCACCATACCAGCAGTATATTGAAGGCCTTCATAGCGAGTGACCACCATGCCAGCAGTATATTGAGGGTCTTGATAGTGAGTGACCACCATGCCATCAGTATATTGAAGGCCTTGATACTAAGGGACCACCATACCAGCAGTATATTGAGGGGTTTTATAGTAAGGGACCACCATGCCAGCAGTATATTGAAGGCTTTCATAGTGACTGACCACCATACCAGCAGTATATTGAAGGCTTTCATAGTGACTGACCACCATACCAGCAGTATATTGAAGGCTTTCATAGTGACTGACCACCATGCCAGCAGTATATTGAAGGCTTTCATAGTGACTGACCACCATACCAGCAGTATATTGATTGCTTTCATAGTAAGGGACAACTGTATTGGTACACTATATTGAGTAATCTATGGTTAACTCTCAGAAACAATGACATTCACTTTGGAGTGATTTTATACCTTTTTTCAGAACAGTTTCAACATACATTCCAGACTTGTCTTTTTACAGAATATTTAATCGATCTGCATCCACACTTTTAAGTCATAAGTAGACCCAGTTGTCAAGATAAGCAAATTAATCAGAAGTTATATAACTGTTTCTTTTCAGGAAATATTTTGTCCAATGAAAATTCTGCCGATAACTCAAATATGTTGACTGTGATAGACCTGGAGTACTGTGCATACAATTACAGGTAATTTGTACTACTGTAAAATTCATTTATATAATTCTAGCTGAAGTAGCAGTCATCTCTCTCTTTCTCCCAATGGCTGTATTTGTTTATTTGTCGATCTTCATCTCTCTGTCAGTGTATACTCTGAGAAAATAAGTAATGAAAAGTAGTCATGTTGAATACTGTACCTAATGCAGATGGTAACTCTACCATAAATGATAATATAATTTTGTATGATAATCAATAATGTTGTAAATTAGATACTAAGTTGTATAAAAGCATGCGCATTGATTTTAGTTATTGGTTGACCCATCAATTCACAGAAGTGTATAAAGAATGATTTAGCTACAAAGATAGTTTTCATAATGTAGTTTGATTTTATTTTCAAACTATAAAGAAAATATTTAGACATGGCTGGCGTACATTATGCCATTTTGTATGTTCCTTGGGTAATCTTTCTTTGATACTCTTTCTGTATATTTGAATTGTTTTCTCTCTCTCTATATTGCCTCTCTGTCATCTCTCCTTGTCTTTCTTATTTTGTTCATTCTTTCTTGCACATTTCTTATAAAGCTTTTTTTAGTACTACTGGTTGTAGACCAGAAGAGCTTATGGGATGGCCTGTTGTACGTCATCCATTATCCGCCCGTCTGTTAGCACAAATTTGTTATTGCTACTCCTCCACTACTTGGAGGATTCCCATAAAACTTGACACACACATTCATCCTTAGGGTCTACTCAGTCCTAAATAAAAATGGCTGCTCAGATATCCAATATGGTCAACGCAGCTGCCATCTTGAAAATCTTGTTATCACTTACTCCTCCAGAATGGATGGTCATATCAGTGTGGGGTTTTCACCAAAAGACTTCTTATGATATCTAGTTGGTCCTAAATAAAAATGGTGCTGATCCAACATCCAATATGGCCACCACAATGGCCATCTTGTAAATCATGTTGTTGTTGTTCTCCTTTTGAATGGATGGTCATATCAGCATGGGTTTTTCACTAAAAGACATCTTATAATATCTTGTTGTCTGAAATGAAAATAATGACAATCTGACATCAAATATGGCAACTGCAGCAGCCATCTTGAAAATCTTGTTATCACTTACTCCTCCAGAATGGATGGTCATATCAGTGTGGGGTTTTCACCAAAAGACTTCTTATGATATCTAGTTGGTCCTAAATAAAAATGGTGCTGATCCAACATCCAATATGGCCACCACAATGGCCATCTTGTAAATCATGTTGTTGCTGTTCTCCTTTTGAATGGATGGTCATATCAGCATGGGTTTTTCACTAAAAGACATCTTATAATATCTTGTTGTCTGAAATGAAAATAATGACAATCTGACATCAAATATGGCAACTGCAGCAGCCATCTTGAAAATCTTGTTATTGCTACTCCTCTTGAATGGAAAGACATAATCAGCATAGGGTTTTCACTGGAAGACTTCTTATGGTATCCAGTTGGCCTTAAATAAAAATTGTGTCGATCTGATATCACATATATCCACTCAGAGGCTATCTTGAAACTCTTGTTATTGCTACTTCATCCAGAACAGACAGCCATATCAATATAGGGTTTTCACCAGAAGACTAATTATGATATGCAGTTGGTCCTGAATGAGAATGGTGCTAATCTGACCTCAAATATGTCTTCTACAATGAACATATTGAAAATCTTCTCACTAATTCTCCTGAATGGATGGTCATATCAGAATGGGGTTTTTGCCAAGTCTTCTAATGGTGTCAGGTTTGTCCTAAATGAAACTGGTGCCAATCTAACATCCAATATGGCTGCCACAGAGGCTAATTTGAAAATCTTATCATTCAAGAACATCAGAGATGGTTTTAACACTCGGCAGTTAAAATGAAGAAATGGTTTTATCTTGAATTCCTGGAAATTATTTTTGGACAGTAGAGTGTCAGGCCCTTCGAGGGACTCTTGTTTTTGCATATAAAATGGCACTGGCATTGTGTACAGCTGTTGTTTGAATTGAAATATTTGATAGCTGTATTTGCATAAAAAGTATTTATGGAGCAATGAATGTTTTATCCAATTGTTTTCTCCCATTTTCCAGAGGGTATGATATAGGGAACCACTTCATAGAATGGTGTTATGATTACACAGTCCAAGAACTCCCCCAGTTTAGTTTTACTCCAGAGTATTTCCCATCTAGAGAGCAACAGGTCAGTAGCATTTGAAATTATTAATACCATTATAGTAAGTTTTAAATTTAAATGTCTGGTTCAAATGCTTCTATTTCTCTTGAATTAATGATCATATCGGCATGGGGTTTTCACTAAACATCTTCTTATGATGTCTAGTTGGTCATAAATGAAAATTGTGGTGATCTGACTTCTAATATGACTGCCACAGTGACCATTCTTGAAAATCTGTTATCACTACTTCTCTTGGATGGCTGGTCATATCGACATTGTGCTTTCACCAAAAGACTTCTTATGATGTCTAGTTGGTACTAAATAGAAATGGTGCCAATCTGATATCGAAAATGGCCACCATGGCATCCATATTGAAAATCTTGTTATCGTTACTTCTTATGATGCCTTGTTGGTCCTAAATGAAAATGATGCCAAGTTGACATCCAGTATGTCCACCATAGCAGCTAATTTGAAACTCTTGTTATCGCTGAAGAATGTCAAAGATGGTATACGCACTCCGCAGTTAAAAGGAAGAAATGGTCTTATCTTGAATTCCTGGAAATCCTTTTCAGCCAGTAGAGTATCAGTAGAGGGACTCTTGTTTCTCCTTAAAATTGTGGATTGGGGAAGGGATCCAATTGTTTCCACAGAAGGATAATTATTCATTGGGTGTTTAAATTTATAGTTTGTAACAACCACAAAATCCATGAAAACTGGTACCCCATAAAAAATAGTGAATTCACAGTATAATATTGTAAATCAAAAGATCTTTTGTCATGAAAAGTTTTTGCAAATTCCATAAATTCTGCAATTTTTTGTACATGAAGTTATCAAGATTCACTCATATGCAATATGCACATTGTTTATCCATGTTGCACCTAATTTGAATTAAATGTTTTCAAATTTATTGTTCTAACAAATATGAACATTTTATGCTTGTGAAAATTGTATGACTCACCTTGGCAATTTTCCCAAGTGTATGTCATCCAACAATCATGTATCAAAATAGGATAGACAATGGCACTCTTAGATGCCATAACTTGGATTTTTGTAATTAAAATGAGAAGTTAATCTTGATGTAATAAAGAATAGATCATATGATAAACCCTTCCCCAACTTTTCCCCACTACACAAAAGAGTCAGGTGTAAAATAAGTTTTCATATGAAAAATCAGAGAATAAACCGTCAAAGTTCTGAATGAATTCACAGCTGTTTATCTTTATGGTAACAGAAGAAAACTTTCACCAAAAACAAGGGTCAGAGATTGCTCATCTGCCTGACATCTGCCTAAAAGACAAATGCAAAAGAAGTTGGTAAAGAAATCTATATAAGTAGGATGCTTTCTGTAGAAATTTCTTCCAAATGCTGTGATAAAAAGAACTTTTAAGGTTTATCTATTTTTAGCTCACCTGGGAATTGAGAATTCTGGCCCCCTATTCACGAAACTCCTCAACCTGAGTGCACACTGAACTCAAATTTTGATAACTTACAGTAAACAAATTAATTAAAATACAAGAGATTTGAAAGCAGCAATACATTTAGATAATGATGTCTATTAAATATGGATAGTTTTATTTGTAACAGTTTAACAAAAATAAGACCTATGATAAAGGTAAGTTTGAGTTGAGCGAACACTCAACTTGAGGAGTTTTGTGAATACAAGGACTGGACTCCAGATAAAGAAATTCTGTTGAGAGCCCTTGCTGATTGCAAATTGGCATCATTTGTACAAACTTGTAAGGCTTTCATGCCAGAATGCTTGATGGTGACTTACCGCATATAATCTGATACCAACTGCAAACTGCATAGACCCAGATCTGCCGTCGCATAATGTGCTGGCAGATCTGGGTCTATGCAGTTTGTAAGGACTAATCAGTACAACAAACAACATAGACCCTGATCTGCCGGCGCATTATGCGATGGCAGATCAGGGTCTATGTTGTTTACATTTGGACCTGGATTATATGTGAGTATATATGGTAGCATCAATTTATATTGAACTGAAAGCCCCCTAAGGCAAATTCTGTTGAGCAGTTTTTGAGAAGAAGTCATTTTAAGGTTTATCTGTTTAGTAATGGTAGCCCAATAGGGATAATTTGTACAAACTTGAGAGTTTAATAATGGTAGCCCAATAGGGATAATTTGTACAAACTTGAGAGTTTAATAATGGTAGCCCAATAGGGATAATTTGTACAAACTTGAGAGTTTAATAATGGTAGCCCAATAGGGATAATTTGTACAAACTTGAGAGTTTAGTAATGGTAGCCCTATAGGGATAATTTGTACAAACTTGAGAGTTTAGTAATGGTAGCCCTATAGGGATAATTTGTACAAACTTGAGAGTTTAATAATGGTAGCCCAATAGGGATAATTTGTACAAATTTGAGAGTTTAATAATGGTAGCCCAATAGGGATAATTTGTACAAACTTGAGAGTTTAATAATGGTAGCCCAATAGGGATAATTTGTACAAACTTGAGAGTTTAGTAATGGTAGCCCTATAGGGATAATTTGTGCAAACTTGAAAGCCCTTATAGGCTGAATGCAGTTTTTGAGAAGAAGTCATTAATAGGTTTTTCTGTTTTTAGTAATAGCAGCCATACTTGATAGTGGATTGGCATTATTTTTACAAACTTGAACGCACTTTTCCACGATGCTTTTTGTCAAATTTTGTTAATTTCTGTTAAGAAGTTTTTAAGGGCTGTTCCAGTAAAACATACTTAGGATCTGGGGAGGGCACTTTCAATGTGGATTAGTCACCCACAGATGCAATTTAGAATTTTGTATCATTTTCATGTCAACTCTGTTAGGAATCAGAGTACCCTGGCATATATTTTTTAAAAAGTGCCTTCCCTGGGTACCATCTATGTTTAAATGGAACAGCCCTAAGACGTTATTTAAAGATTTTTATAATTTTATACCCTCCATAGGCAGGAATATTTACATGTAGTAATCTTCATGCCCATCTGCCTGTCCTTCCATCTTGCACTCATTAGTGCAGCTAATCCTACAGGTTTTGATGGATTGCCATGAAATTTGGTGAATATTTCGTGCATTTCAATCAATCAGTTTGCTTCTGCTAATTTTTTTAATGCCCTTTTTGTCTTGTAGCAGTGTATGACACAATCTTGTTCGCGCAACTGATCCAGCGGGTATTTGATGGATTGCCATGAAACTTGGTAATTATTATGGTTATGATCTGAAGATGCGCATATTGACAAATCACTTAAATCATACAACTTTATTTGAAGTTATTCCCCTTGTAGCATAATGTAGTGTATGACACAATCTTGTTAGTGCAATTAGTCCCAGTTTTTAGCTCTACTGGTCATAGATCAGAAAAACTTATAGGATGGTCTGTTGTCTGTCGTCCATTGTCTGTTCATTGTTCGACATCCATCATGTTTGTCCATTAGGACAAGTTTGT
This sequence comes from Margaritifera margaritifera, assembly GCA_029931535.1. Classification (NCBI taxonomy): domain Eukaryota; kingdom Metazoa; phylum Mollusca; class Bivalvia; order Unionida; family Margaritiferidae; genus Margaritifera; species Margaritifera margaritifera. The sequence goes on along the minus strand of JAQPZY010001334.1, from coordinate 1,039,026 downwards.
TATCGCTATTCCTCCTAAACTACTTGGAGGATTGCCTTGAAACTTTACACACACATTCATCCCATGGTCTAGTTGGTCCTGAATGAAAATGGTGCCACACAGACATCCAATATGGCCACCACAGTGGCCATCTTGAAAGTCTTGTTATTGCTACTCCTCATGAATGGATTTTCATATCTACATGGGGTTTTCACTAAAAGACTTCTTATGTTATCTAGTTAGTTCTAAATGAAAATAGTGCCAATCTGATGTCCAGTATGGCTGCACAGGAGCCATCTTGAAAATCTTGTTATTGCTACTCCTCCTGAATGGAAAGTCATATTGGCATGGGGTTTTCATGAGAAGACTTCTTATGATCTCGTGAGTCTGGCATGCTAGCCACTGAGCCACAGTGGCTCCCTCTAAATGGATGGGTTTTCACTGAAAGACTTCTGTGTGATGTCTAGTTGGTCCTAAATGAAAATGGTGCCAATCCAATGTCCAATATGGCTGCCACCATGGCCATCTTGAAAACCTTATTACTACTCCTCCTGAATGGATGGTCATGTCAACATAGTGTTTTCACTAAAAGACTTCTTATGTTGTCTAGTTGGTCCTAAATGAAAATGGTGCCAATCTGATGTCCAATATGGCTTCCACTGTGGCCATCTTCAAAAACTTTTTATCACTACTCGCCCTGAACAAAAAGTCATATAGACATTGGGTTTTCACCAGAAGACTTTAGTCCGTGGGCTAGGTAGGCCTGCTGTGCATCCTCCCAGGAGTCTATCTTTTTGGCATTTTTTTAGGCTTTAGGGTATGCCAAACAAGAAAAAAGATGTTAACATTGCAAATTTTGGGATGCACTAGGTCTGCTGGCTGAATATTTAAGGGAACAATGAGAAAATTGTGGGATGTGGTGACATTGCCCATATTGGAATCCTTTTTTGTGAAAGCCAGTGGCTTTTGTACACATGGGCAATATATTTGGACATTTCCTCTGTCCATAACTGCAAACAGGATCCAAGTATCTCAACCCATGGACTACTTTTTATGAAAATGTTGTTATTGCTACTCCTCCTGAATGGAAAATCATATCGACATAGGGTTTCACCAGAAGACTAATTATGATATCTAGTTGGTCTTGAATGAAAATGGTGCCAATCTGACCTCTAATATGGCTGCCACAATGAACATATTGAAAATTTTGTCACTAAATTTCCTGAATGGATGGTCATATCAACATAAGATTTTCACCAAAAATCTTCTAAAGATGTCTTGTTTATCCTAAATGAAAATAATGTCTCTCTCACATCCAATACGGCCACCACAGTGGCTAATTTGAAAATCTTGGTCCTAAATGAAAATGGTGTCAATATGACATCCAACATGGCTGCCATGACAATCTTGTTGCTACTTGGACCTAATGAAAATGGTGCCCATCTGACGCCCAATGTGGCTGCCATAGTGGCCATCTTGAAAGCATTATGACAACATCTCCTGAAGGGATTGTCATATCAACATGGGGTTTTCACTTATTATGATATAAAGTCAATCTTGAATGAAAATGGTGATTAATAGACCTTTTGTGTGACCAGCATGGTGACCAGCTTGAAAATCTTGTTATCGCTACTTCTTCTGAATGGATAGACTGAATGACATGGGGTTTTCACAAAAGCACTATTGCAGTACATAACTGGTTCTGAATGAAAGTGGTATTTGTAGTCATCCAACTTCCACCATGGCACCATAGTGGCCATCTAAATACTCTTGTTACTGAGTGGTGGTATTGACATGGGGATTTTAACTTAAACATTTCTTGCAATATATAATTGGTTCTGAATGGAAATGGTGCAGATCTGACCACCAATATGTCTGCACTTTTGTGAAGGAGTAAAACAACCAGATCCATTAGACCTTGAGATTTTGTATTTAGTTGCATTGGAATAAAAAAGCTGATAGTCAGCACTCTGACATTGATTTAAAGGTCGTGACTCTGGTCTTTAGTTGTACTGGTTTATAAGCATGATAAAACAAACAGGTATGAATAGATTTTTTTTATCAAACCCATTTTGTGGATATATCTGAAGAACAGAGGTGAGCTATTAAATTGCCGGCTACATTCTGGTTCATGGACTATTATTTTGAAATTTAGTGAACTTAAGTGTTGTGATTAAAATGTCATGTTTTTGTTTTTTTACTCGTATACTGATATTTATTCTAGTGTTTGAGGGTACATTTTCAAAGCTTTCCACAGAAATGAAGTTCATTCATTGTAATAAAGGAATACAGATGTATTGCCTTTTTTCTTATTCAGTTTTTCTCTGGCCGTGCACACATATAATCAGTACCCATAATCAGTACTTTAATGATGGATGTGTGTAGTGATATGAAGTGACCAGGGGTAGGTAGTGGGAGGTAAATATGGAAAAACTTTACATTGGAAAGGTTTATACATATCTATGTCAAATCAGATGTACAAATTCTCTGATCTTGCCCCAAGGGTTAAATTAAGAGTCAAATATCCAATAAACCTTGGTCTTAATTAATGACCTTTTCATGTACTGAGATTTAAAGATATGGGGCCCATTTGTGTACCTGGAATGTATTGAAAAGATCCCTATTGATGTAAAGTCAGGCTTCTAAAATGCACCCAGTTGGTTGGGATATCCCCAAATACCAGTATAGAGGAGGCCCCCTCCCCTACTACCTCTGATTTGAGTCCTGGTTATGCTGTGTATGTTTTTCCACTGTTATAGTAAACTCTTCACTTTTCAGTATGTCTTTTTCCGTGCCTACCTGCAGGCTTCTGGGAAAGAAGACATAACAGACAAGGAACTAGCAGAAATGTACGAGGAAGTAAATACCTTCATCCTGGGAACACACTTCCTTTGGGGTCTCTGGTCCATCTTACAAACCAAAATGTCCGAGATTCCATTTGGATATAAGGTATACTGGAGTTTTTACATACCAAAGATACCCATAAATATTTTAATTTGCTTGCTTCAGACTCTGGTACATTCATTTAAATGAAAAACCAGTAGCTCTAATATTAATATCTTCCTAAGACTTGTAGAAGCAAAATCACAGTAAATGACAGAGAATCCCTCTTTTCTCGCTCATAATTAAAAATGGGATATGTTAGGTTTGTACTGCAGATATGGATAATATTTTAACATTATCAGCTGTTTGTAATTTGAGTAAATTTAGCTTATTTATGACAAAATTTCCATGAAACATTGATTGATAATTTGTATCTTGTATTTGTTGTGTTGCAGCATACACACATGCTTGTAAGAGATGAAGATTTTAGCAAATTGAACTTCTTTACTAAATTGAAAGAAAAAGGTAATACAATAATAAACAATTATTTTATGATTCACACTACCAGTATACTGTAGTATCATCAATTTTCGTGGTTTTCGTTGTTGCCCTGAACCACGAATTTAAATACCCAACGAAAAATTAGCCATGTATGATGATGACCCCCCCCCCCCCCCACCACCCCGCTCATTTTCGTACTATGTGTCGTTCCTAAAGATTAAGGAACCTACTAGTATTTAATAAATCAACGTCAATACTGTAATTTGGAAATAAAATAGCTTTTACACGTGTTTATTTTATTTTAAACCTTTGAAAAAAGAATTAAAAAGCATTTTATATTGATTCAATGCACACGTGTCGATAAGATATCCGATAGCTGTAATTTCCACTCACTGCCTTAAATCGATATGCGAGATAAGTAAGGATAGAGAGAAACGAGAAAAAGCACAAGGTATTCAAACAAAAAAATGAAAGAAAGAATAATAAAAAATAATAGTATATGAAAATTAAATTAAATACTTATTCAAATCGATCCTTCACTCGAGTACAACTGTTTTATTTTATCCATGCAATTTTAATCCAAAAGAACAACAAGCCTGTAAAATACTAGAACTATAGCTTGAAGCACTATTAATAATGAAACACTACATATATACACTAATTACAGCAGAGTATTAAAGCTCACACTTCGCTGATTTTCAGACAAAGCCACTGTATCAACATCGTGTCATACAAGGCTCAATGTACACACAAATGCTTGTCAGGTAATAATCCCCAAATTGCTGAATTAAACAAGTCCAGCTTTCTCCAAACCACTGATAATTAGGTCACATCTTTCACTCATTGTCGCGTGAGCTGCAATTATCCATTCAGCCCAAATTGGCTTGATTAATGAGGTTGCAATCAGTGATCGTCACCAGTAGCATCTTCCTTTTTTTGTGATGGCCTCCATGACCTGTTTAGCATACCAGTTGTGGAAGTGTGATTTTAATTATTTTTTGTACTCTTTATTTATTGTCAAGTCTAGTGGTTGAAGTTGGTCTGTACATGAGGCAGGCAAAAACAAACGCGTGATTCCACTGTCTTTCAATTTAGTTAGCATCTTCTCACATTGATGGGATTTAGACACATCAAATATTGCAACTGTCTGCTGATTGCATTGAGCAAAGGTCAGCCGGTCACATGTTTTGTTCCCTTTATGGATAGTGGTTTAAGTTAGAGATCATACAGGTTACTTTAATAACCAATTGACTTAGTGTTGTAGTCTGCATTGGCTTCCTTTGATGTTGAGCACTCAGACGAAAATACGGTGTAAGTGATTGACCTTGACATGTATGTTATTTGTGATCATAGAGGTTGTAGTATTGTTTTAGTGCTGTTTGCTGCGTCGGCTTCCATTTATGCTATTCACTTGGACAAAAACACGGTGTCAGTATTGAACTTGTCAGGTTTTCGATTTGTGCTCATACATGTGAAAGTATTGTTATAAACATTCAAGTGACCGCCGTTTACGTTGGCAGATTTTTATTCTCTTTTATTCTTTATTTTGGATATTTGTAGAAGTTAAACCACGAAATTAAACACTTAGTAATATGCAAACTTTGACAGGCAAAACCACGAATTTAAGTACCCTCGAAAATGTCTTTTTTTGCAAAACCACGAAAATTGACCCCCACGAAAATAAATGATACTACAGTATCTTGAGAAGTCAAATTAATCTTATCTAACTTTAAGCTACCTGTACATGTTACACATTTGACGAAATCAGTTGCATATACAATTATTGGAAGGCAAATTCATAATATAGTGATTGTTTTTTCTTCCCAGGAATATGCCATCAGCAGGTTTGATGCCTATTTTGACTTAAAGAAGAGATTGGGATCTTTCAGAGCCTATTAAAGAAGTACACAAGGGCAAGAGAGGGGCAATCAGAACATGCTCAGGCCTTTCCGCCAAAGATTGGAAAAAACACATCTGAAATACTACAGAAGTCATCATTGCATTTATCAGTACATGTACCTTGTTTACCAAATTATGTCATGTGCACATCACACACCATCATAGAGTTCCTTATGGGCAATCTGACTGAGATGACTTATTCTTGGTAGAAATATTCCCAAGTTTTTTTTTCAGGCATGAACTCAGTAGGGAACTTTCTTTTACTGAACTTTTGCAAATAATTCCATAATGGTATTATTAGAGGTTACTGCATTTGTATGGGAAAATATGAACGAGTTTTCTGAGTTATACTGCATGATGTCAGGAGTGCAGTATAGCTCAGAAAAAACGAGTTCATATTTTCCCATACAAATGCAGTAACCTTTTTATTATATACTCATTTTGCTTTTCTACCTAAGGCTGAATAAAAAAAAAACACACTACAAGAAACAAAGTAACTGAATTTCTGCTATATTCTAAAGTAAATACACAACCGAAGTTAAACCAATACACAGTAACAGTATTCATGCGCACATTGCACTGCCCAGTGACCTTTGAACTTGGTTGAGTACCACGCGCTCAGTAATTTGTTTAAAAAAGAAATCTCATTTTGGTCTACTTAAAATTGAAATTTTGAGTCATATTGTGAATGACTGCGCCTTGGAACAACTTTCCCAGTTGATCTGGAATGGAGGGATTTTGTTTTTATGTCGATTCAGCTAAATTCTGCTCATTTTAGTTTTTAGCTGGTTCTATTACGTACGATGTACATGTAGCTAGAGGGACTGGCCTCGACAGCAAGCTAGCTTACACATGTGTTACTGTCCTGTCATTGATAGTTTGGAATCATAAGGTGGACAAAATATGAAATTCTTTTAAGTGAAATTCTCAAGAAGATGCAGGATTAAATATTTTTTTAGGGAATATTAAATTCATTTCGTTTTGGAGTGCAGTAAATTCTCCTTTGGAATGTGATTTCTGTTGGAAATGTAGTCTAGATTGCAGTGCAATTTCGCGCCATGGATCAGAAAGTACATTTTGAAGAAATTCAGGATGTAGAAAAGTAAGTACATTTATTGTCATTCTTATTACCAGCTATAGATGACATATTTATATGTACTGTCATAATAAATCCAAACAATTTCTCAAAAAAAAAAAAAAAAAAAAAAAAAAAAAGGCTAAATTGCAAAGCGGCTGGGGTGTGAGAGCCCATTTCATCAGCGGAAAATAAGGCTTCTTCATTATCGTGGCTTCTTGGCTCCGAGGCACTTGCTTTTATACCAAAACCTGCCTTCTTTAGTTGTATTTTTTTCGAATTTAGTGCTTGGACTGACTTGTAAAATTAGCGGTCATAAGATGCCTTTTTATGCTATTTTTTAATAGACTCTAGAGAGCACGGTTCATAGTCTGAACCATTGGCTAAATAAGTGTTTAAATGATCAGAATGATATTTTCAATACTGCATGCCTCACGTTTGTTGCCATAAAGCCACCGCTGTACGTTGTGAATATCACGTTCAGTCACTTGCTTGGTTGAAAGATTCTTTTGTGACTCAATGAATTCATCCACATCGTCAGCTTTATCATCTCTACTCTCAAACAGCTTGTCTAGTTCATCCACAGACAAATCTAATAAAGCAAAAGCTCCGGTGTCTGCTACATTTGTGTACATTGTTTGTTTACAATAAAAAGTAGTTCCTAACACGCGATACTATTTTTAGACACACGTGTCGTGCAGTATGGAGAAATACTGCACGATTCTGACAATGCAAAGTTAATGGAGAAAAAAATGAGTATATAATAATAATGCTTTTGACATGATTCTATTTTACCTAGTGTATTTTAGTGTGTGACTGAGTTCTATTTTGCCTAGTGTATTTTAGTGTGTGACTGAGTTCTCTGCCACTTCCCAGCGATTTTGCTCTTTTTAATGCTGTATCACTTGATCAAAGTATTTCAATGATGGAATTTTGTAGAAAAGCCATGAGGTGTTCCAATTGCACGAGAGAGTATTATTATGTCAGTATTTCCAGGAGAAGTCTAAGTGGAGATAACTCCTATAATATGCAATTCAAAGACATTCAATTCATTGAAACAGGTGATAAGTTTGAGATTACCAATACATTGTATATAATAACAAGTATAAATACATCCATATATATATGTATGTGAAAAGCAATAACATGACTTTTTCATCAGATTCAACATGTTGAACTATAAATTTCACATGGTTTTGTCAAGTCATATGGGTTAATACACTTGTAATACAGATATCTCTTTTTTCATTGGAGATAATTCTGTTTGTCTTAAATAGAGATATCACTATTATTAATGGAGATATATATTTTCTTAATAAAGATATCTCTTTTTACAGTACATATAGTTTTTTGCATATGAAAATGTTATCTCTATTAAAAATAGATGTCACTATTAAAAACAGAGATACCATTATTTAAAATAGAGATATCACTATTAAAAACATCTCTTAAATTAAAAACAGAGATATCGTTATTATTAAAATAGAGATACCACTATTGTTATTTAAGATAGAGACATCTTAATTTAAGATGAAATATAGATATATCTGTTTCAGGAGAATGGATAAAATGACTGTTCCCTTCCTCCAGCTGTTCACATGTGGTGTCAGATCAGGGTCTCGAGTGTTTAATCCACATGTGCTATCAAGCAAACAGTACATACCCTGACCTGCCAGTGCAGTATGTGGTGGCAGATCAGGATCTGCAGTGTTCAATTGATATGTGATATCAAGCAAACAGTACATACTCAAACCTGCCAGTGCAGTATGTGGTGGCAGATCAGGATCTGCAGTGTTCAATTGATATGTGATATAAAGCAAACAGTACATACACTGACCTGTCAGTACAGTATGTGGTGATAGATCAGGATGTGCAGTGTTCAATCCACATGTGATATCAAGCAAACAGTACATACCCTGACCTGCCAGTACAGTATGTGGTGGCAGATCAGGATGTGCAGTGTTCAATCCATATGTGATATCAAGCAAACAGTACATACCCTGACCTGCCAATACAGTATGTGGTGGCAGATCAAGATGTGCAGTGTTCAACCAATATATGATATCAAGCAAACAGTATGGACCCTGACCTGTCTGCACAATAAGTTGTAGCAGATCAATGTCTGCAGTGTTCTGTCTACATGTGACAATCAAGTAAACAGTACATACCCTGATCTGCCAGTGCAGTAGGTGATAGTAGATCAGGGTCTGTAGTGTTCAATCTGTATATGATATCAAGCAAACAGTATTTACCCCGACCTGCCAGTGCAGTATGTGGTGACAGATCAGGGTCTGTAGTGTTCAATCTGTATATAAATATCAAGCAATCAGTATTGACCCTGACCTGTCAGTGCAGTATGTGGTGACAGATCAGGGTCTGCCGTGTTTAACCTATATATGATATTAAGCAAACAGTATTGACCCTGACCTTAACCTGACAGTGCAGTATGTGATAGCAGATCAGGGTCTGTAGTGTTCAATCTTTATATGATATCAAGCAAACAGTACATACCCTGACCTGCCAGTGCAGTATTTGGTGGCAGATCTAGATCGATACTGTTCACAGTTTGGTGTGAATTGCATGCTGGGTAATGTGGAACATCCGAAACTACTTTCTTCAATGGTCTACTGTTATTTTTTTTAAAAATGTAAAACTACTTTTTAAAAGTAAACTGACCTCAACAAAAAAGAGGACAAGGTATTAATGAGTTAGCAGTACTGTGAATTCATTCATTTTCATGGGTACGCAAATAAATAACATTTTTATCAGTACTTAAATTGATGGAATGCATAAGGGGTCTTATTGAATCCACAGAAGGGGTCTTATTGTACCCACAGAATGGGTCCTATTGTATCCACAGCAGGAGGTCCTGTTGTATCCACAAAAGGACAATTGTACTTTAGGTCTTTAAATTCATGGTTTGTAGCAACCATGAAATCCCCACACAAATGTGTACCCCACAAAAACCATGAAATCCCCACACAAATGTGTACCCCACAAAAACCATGAAATCCCCACACAAATGTGTAAACCCCCCCCAAAAAAAAACCATGAAATCCCCACACAAATGTGAACCCCCACAAAAACTCTGAATTTACAGTGAACAAGCTGCAGCTTGTGTTGTCATGTAATGGGGAGGGGGGGATTCAAGAGAATTGGAAAAGTTTGAAAACCTGATTGACCATGATGATAAAATCATAGTATTGTCTATACCAGGTGTAAAAGCCAACTGTGTAAATAAATTATGCAAATGCATCACTTTGTAAATAAATTTGTCTTTCAAAATTCATTATTTTTGTTAAGAATGTATTTATTTTATCAATATGTGGAAAAGTGTATCATTGTATCAGTCAGATGTAAATAATGAACAATTATGATTATTTCGTGATTTTCAATATTGGTAAATGATTCCTATTATGGGATCAACTGGTATGAGGGCCTTTATCCTTTTTGTACATTTGTTATACTTTTTCCTAAGGAAAAATTTTAACCTAAGATTACAGACTAAAAATGCATAATTTCCTCCCTTTTCCTGTCTTCTTCTGTCCAGATGTAATTTCCTATTCCTATGTTGAGTTACATGTTTTTTTTTAGCTGTATTGGTCATAGACCAGAATAGCTTATCAGATGGTCTGTTGTCCTTCATCTGACATCCATCTATTAGCACAAGTTTGTTATCGCTACTCCTCCTAAACTACTTGGAGAATTGCCAGAAGACTTTACACACACATTCATCCCAAGGTCTAATTGGTCTTGAATGAAATTGGTACTGCTCAGACATCCAGTATGGCCACTACCGCAGTCAACTTAAAAATATAGTTATTGCTACTTCGCCTGAATGGATGGTCACATTAACAATGGGTCTTCACTAAAAGACTTCTTGTGATGTCTAGTTGGTCCTAAATGAAAACCGACACATCCAATATGTTTGTTATCACTACTCTTTGTAAACTACTTGGGAGATTGACGGAAACTTTACATGCACATTTCATCACAACGTCTAGTTGGTCCAAAATGATAATGGTGTTGCTCAGACATCCAATATGGCCACCACAGTGGCCTACTTAAAAATCTTATCGCTACTCCTTCTGAATGACTGGTCACATCAGCATGGGGTTGTCACTAAAAGACTTTTTATGCGATCTAGTTCGTCCTAAGTGATATTGGTGCACATCTGATATTTAGTCATCTTGAAAATCTTGTTATTGCTACTTCTCCTGAACAGAGAGTCATGTCAGTATGGGGTTTTCAACAAATGACTTCTTATGGTGTCTACTTGGTCCTAAAGAAAAATTGTGCCAATCTGATATTTAATATGGCAACCACAGTGGACATCTTGAAAATCTTATCACTACTCCTGCTAGATGGAAAGTCATGTCAACACTGGGTTTTCACCAGAAGACTTCTTATAATGTCTAGTTGGTACTAAATAAAAATGGTGCCAATATGACATGTAATTGAATTATCAGGTACCTATTCTATTCAGGTATTCTATTTTATTACCACAGTGAAAATGACAATCCTCTTTTTACACCCCAACCCTGTTTTTAGAGATTTAAAGAATACAACTACAATCTAGTATTGTTTATCCAACTGTTGCTTTAATAAGACATCACTGAGGGGAACGGTTTATTGAAAGTCATTAAAAACTAGATCCATTTATTGGACAATTAAAATTTGTTGATTTTTTTAAATTAAATAGAACCCCATTAAACTATTAGCACAAGATATATATATATATATATATATATATATATATATATATATATATATATATATATATATACCGTGAATCACTTTAAATTCATTGGTATCAAATTTCATGGTTTGGTTAATAAATGCATATTTGTGAGTACTTAATTTCATGAATTTGTCATTTGAGTTAACAAAAAATGCAAGCTATAGAGCGATGTTGCATATATCTTTATGAAAGATAATACTTATATTCATTTCTACACATTTTCGAATGCCTACAGTAGTAATTAGGTTGATTCAAATGTACAGGCTTGATGCCTACAGTAGTAATTAGGTTGATTTGTATGTACAGGCTTAATGTATACAGTAGTAATTTGGTCGATTAGAATGTACAGGCTTGATGCCTACAGTAGTAATTAGGTTGATTTGAATGTACAGGCTTGATGCCTACTGCAGTAATGAGGCTGATTGGGTAAATTATTAATTGCTAACACTTAGACATATACCCTTAAGGCAATTCATGCAAAACTAAGTGTATTATCTCCACACATGACAAAGTGTCACCTTGGACGGATGTGAATAAAGCAGGCTATGAAAAAGGTGGACTAATGTGCCAATTGTGTATTCAGCTGTTAGTTATATGTATGAAACATGTTTAGTAATAAGAAATATGCTCATGTGTTCTATTTACTCAATGGGATTGTGAATTGTGCTTGTGATGAACAAAATTAAAAATGCAGTGAAAACATTTTAGTTTATTTATGAAACGACTAATATTTGAATCCAACATGGTAATTGTTTTCACATACACACAATTTCATTGGATTGCATACAATTTTAGCGACTATTGATGATTATAAATGGATATAACATGTTCTTTGGGAAGTAAAGAAGGGCACAAACCATGAGTAATTTATTACTCTAGCATCAGTCATTGCATTAGTAAAAATTTTTGCATGTGAAAATAAATTGTAATCAATAAATTTCCATTTTCATCATCTTCATAAATGTATTATGATATATATTTCTCAGCACTATAAATACTGCTGGCATTAAAACGAGCAAACAAACTAGTGATGTTCTGCCATTAGATGTGGCAAGGGAGTGGCGGGCGCTTTCAATATCAGCTTGGAAAATATTTCGCTGTCATTTAAAATTGTGGTGTACCATACCCATCAATACCATGAAAAAATTGCTACCCCATGAATATATATATATATACATGTTTTATACTAGATTAGAGATCTTTTCATGATGCTGTAGGAATACATGAATATGGTCTTATTTTCGAGCAACATACATATGCATGTATTAATATGTCTCTAAATGCAAAAGGTTCAATTTGTAATTTTTAGTTATTTTCATCACATTCCATTTTGTCTTGCATGTCATACCTCATAATAGATTTTTAAGATAGTTTGATGGGCACTATCCTCCTTGATGTAAAGTGTAAGTGTTTCACTCACTGGGATTCTGTTTCTTAGGAATTAATATCTACACTAGCCAAGGATCATCAATCCACTTCATCGATGTTGACTGAAGTGGATAAGTGACTCCTGTCTAGCAAAGATGAGGGATTCAAACTTTTTCCAAGCCATCAAGATTTCTATATCTTTGAATTTAGGTTCACAAAATTTCTGCATTTACCTATCTGGTTTGGTCCAATACCATTTTCTTGTCAACTGTTTTTAGGCCATAATTTCCAGTTAGCTCTTGTGTTTTTAGTGGTGTAAAAGCATAAAATCATGCCAGCTAAAGTTTCAAATATAAACATCCATCATGTGCAGTTTTCAGATATTTTCAGGGTATGTTTCTCAGTAACTTCATCAGCTTTGATTCTAGAAAAGTCCATTCTGAATCATTTGTTTTTGGTGGCATGACTGACAAACAAAAGAACCATTATGTCGATCAATCTTGAGTCTGTAAGAAAGGTCTTGAATATAATTAAAGAGTTTAATGAGCTAGGGTTGAGGGCTTGGTTGGTGATGGGGTGTGGGGAGGATGTTACAAGTAAGATGATGCCACATCAAACTTGATAGATAGTGATATTCCTTAATTAAGACCAATATGATCAAGGAGAAGGCCCATTATTTTGATTCTAGAGCAAGATCACACCTACCTACCAGCTTATGGCTGTATATATACATAGGTAGATTCAGGATTTTTCTAAAAGCTGGATTTGAGTTTAAAAGGGGTGGATCATTTTACTAACAATAGCCTTTTTTTTGTTTTGTTACTTTATAATATTATAATTTTTCTGGAAAAGGGAGTTCAGTCCCCTCCAACCAACATACCCCAAACATGTGCTGCATATTGGATATACTTCTCAGTATATGTGATCCCTAACATGGATCTTTCTAGTCCATATATCAAGTTAGAGGTTTTAAGGATTGGTTAGTATTTACCAAGAGGAGAGAGCCACTGTAGTTTGGAGGCAGGTTATTATTTTATACGGATTCCAAAAATGTATGCATGCAGGGTATAATTTTTGGTGCAGGAGTTGCACCTGTGTGTAGTATTTGCACCTGTGTGTAGTATGATTCACAATTGCTAAGCCCCTCATCCCATAAATACTGACTGATACTTTAATTAGTAACTTAACACTGATTCTCCACAAATGTGTCATATCTTATGCAGATATTCTTACAGGAGTGTAATACTTGTTACAGATTATATATTACCCATGCCCAGTAGTTAATCTTTCAGTTGTGATGATAGCACCATAGTTATCTACACATAATGCATAAGAAACTGTGAACAGCATAGGCACAGCTTTGTCATCATGTAATGCAGTTCATTCTGTTGATAATTTCAAGCAAACAGCCTAGTCCCAGAGCTGCCAGCACCTTTTGACTTGGAGGGATTTCAGTCCCTCCATGCCTCAAGGTATAGTGTGCATTATCTTTTACCATATATAGTTGGTATTACTAATAATAGTAACAAACTTTATGCTCTTACAAAAATCAGTAGCAAAGTATAGCCCCACTGGCTTTTCTGGTCAATTTTTTTTGGTCAAAGGAGGGAACTCACAATTTTTTTTGTCAAAGGAGGGAACTCACATTTTTTTTTCAAAGGAGAGAACTCAAATTTAGGTAAATGATTAGAGTAAGTATCACCCTTCTATATTTTTTCCACTGATGGTAATATTTTAAGCAATAGTAGAAAATGTTTTTAAAAGGAAATCACCACAATAATTCCTCCAATAATGTTTTAAATGTTAATTTAAATTCTCTAGTGACATATATAAAGAAAAGAAAATTTAGAAAAATATTATTCAGATTATTTAGAGCACTATGTTTTGTGAGCTTCAATGAAAAAAATTAGTCTTGTGACACCCATTTTTTATTCATGATTTCCAATACATAATCTCCTCCACACTTGGAAAAACTCGCAAACAAAAATTTCATAGGTAGATCTAACTATACCCTCTCTTCATAAGAATATATTTTTTGCAAAGTCTCTTTATTTTTCAATGTAAGCCAGATGTGTTCATTGATATGTTTGATATTGAAAGAGTCCTGTATTGAGCCGATTCACATTATTGTTTTGTAATATGGAAGATACTGAAGTGTGATAATTTTACTAAATTATAATTTGTGTATAGTTAAATATTTGTATTTATTATTCGATTGTATTGTTATGACAGTATTAGCACTAAATTGATTGATGTTCTTGACAGTTTAATTTTTCCAAGCCAGTCAAATGTATTATTTGGTGGATAAATATATTAATGATATGGTACAGTTTTCTGTATGAAAATACATGGAGTTGCATTGTTTGTTGACTCTAAGCAAAGTCATAGTCATTTTTTCTGTTTATTCTGTTATCAACATGACTTCAGCCATAGTGGATATTGATAAAGTACGTTTAATATGTATCCTGTTACTAATATAAACAGTCTTGGATACTGTGGTATCTCAGTAACCTGTGCATCCCTTTAATACAGCACAGCTGATTATCCAACACTACCACAAAGATGCCAGACACAAGTGTATATATACAGACCTATTACCCACTAACAACTTAAGTTAACTGAATGCACACATTTTGACTTCTTATAAATTCTTGTTACATTTATGTTTGTAAATGTAGTTTTGTTGTAAAAGTAATTTTAAAGCAATACTACTTAGTGCCTAGGCTTTGCTGCCTGCATTGGGTGTAGGCTGTCCCTTCTGCATTGAGTATTGCAGGTCAATCCAGGACTGCTTTCATCAAGGCAAACTTTTTGAGGAAAACTTGAAACATTTGTTTGCTTGTTCTATTTAACAAGCTGTAGCAATCAAGACAAAAGTTGATGATGAAGAAAGGTAGCTCATGGCTAGAAAATCATCATGCAACAATGTGTTGCTCAAGGAATTTGCTCGGGAAGATAATTTTAATCGGTGGGCAGGCAGGGGTGGGGGATCATGTGCAGATAGGAAAGTATATGTTTATGACCTTGAAATGAATCAGTTCTGAATATTTTGACATTGAAATGAATCAGTCCTGAATATTTTGACATTTAAATGAATCAGTCCTGAATATTTTGACATTGAAATGAATGTCCTAAATATTTTGACATTGAAATGAATCAGTCCTAAATATTTTGACATTTATTCAGAACTGTTCTCTGACAATAGTACAGTTTTTAAAGCCAAGTAATGTTTATTCTCAACTGATGAAGAATACAGTTTAAATCTGAAAAAAAAATCAAGTGAAATGCCATGACAGACCATGATTATGGCAGTCATATTAAAAGATTCCTAACAGAACAGGCCATTCAGTTGTATTCTGTTGCCTTATGTGCTTATAGTTTAAAACCTTAATCTTACTGAGTACAACCCAAATTTAAATCCCCTAAGATACTTGCTGTTTAATATAAATGGTATATTCACAATGTTCTTTTCTTTGTTTTGAATCATTAAATGTGAAAGTAGATCACTTTCCAAGCACAAGTGACTGAATATATCAGACATTCACAATTGCAAGCAAGCTTAGTTGATCAAAAAATTTTATTGATGTTTTTGTTGCACAATTAAAAAATATATTTCATAAATAAATACCATAAAACTGATGCCAGTTTCTCTTTTTATTGTCCCCACTTGTAAAATAATTAGAAAATGCAAGTTTAAACCTATTTCTCATTCAACACAGTCAAGTTTTAATGCCTTGGCATACCTACAGCTTAACAGATAAAGTATATTCACAATATTCTAATCATAAATCAAAATTCCTTTAAAGAATCAATCAAATCACTTGGATTTACTGGTAAATTATGTGCAAAGTCGGAAAATGATCCATGACAAGGGTTTCAGAGAATAGTGTCTTCCCTGCACACAGTTCTATGATGTACCCCAGTTGTAATAGTCTTCTGTTCACACTGTTCTACGATGTACCACAGCTGTAATGCTGTCTTCCCAGCACCCTGTTCTGTGATGTACCCCATTTGTAATACTGTCTCCCCTACACCCTATTCTGTGATGTACCTCAGTTGTAATACTCGCTTCCTTGCACTGTTCTTGATGTACCCTAGTTGTAATACTGTCTTCCTTGCACACTGTTCTTGATGTACCCTAGTTGTAATACTGTCTTCCTTGCACACTGTTCTTGATGTACCCTATTTGTAATACTGTCTTCCTTGCACACTGTTCTGTGATGTACCTCAGTTGTAATACCGTCTTCCTTGCACAGTTCTGTGATGTACCTCAGTTGTAATACTGTCTTATCTGCACCATGTTCTATGATGTACCCCAGTAGTAATAGTTTTCCCCCAGCACTATTCTATGATGTACTCCAGTTGTAGTGCTTCCCTGCATGCTGTTCTGTGATGTACCCCAGTTGTAATACTGTCTTCCCTGCACAGTTCTATGTACCCCAGCTGTAATGCTGTCTTTCCAGCACTGTTCTGCAATGTAACCCATTTGTAACAGTCTTTCCTGTACACTGTTCTGTGATTTACCCCAGTTGTAGTACTTCCCTGCAGACTGTTCTATGATGTTTCCCAGTTATGTCAGACTTGCAAAAACTTTAACATTAAATTTGAATACAGAACCTTACCATTGATGCCACTGCCACTGCCAGAAAGTTATACCTGTGTTTCAATGTATGCTAATACAGGCTTGACATGGACAAGAGGCCCAAGTGGACCACAGACTGCTTACCTTTCTGACATCTGCCTAATAGCCAAATACAAGTGCATTTGGCCAAAAAATCTGGGTCAGTAGGATGCTTTCTGTAGAAATTTCCTCCAATGTTGTCGATTGCACATGTTATGAAAAGTTGTTTCAATGTTTCTTTAGTTTTTTATCTTCATCCATATTTGATGGCACATTAGCATCATTTGTCCAAATTTAAAAGGCCTCTATGATAAGGCTCTTTGTGTTGAAGATGGTCAAATTCTATTCAGTGGTTTTTTAACTCTACTGGTCATATACCAGAAGAACTTATGGGATGGTCTTTCATCCATCATCTGTCTGTCTGTTAGCTCAAGTTTGTTTTCACTACTCCTCCTGAAATAATTGGAGGATTGCCATGAAACTTTGCACACACATTCATCGCATGGTCTAGTTGGTCCTAAATGAAAATGGTGCTGCTTGGAAATACAATATGACAACCACAGTGGCCATCTTGAAAATCTTATCGTTACTGCTACTTATGTGGTTTTAACCAAAAGACTTATGATGTCCTGTTGGTCTTAAATGAAAATGGTGCCAATCTGACATCCAATATGGCCACCACAGCAGCCATCTTGAAAATCTTGTTATCACTACTAATGAACGGAAATTCATGCTGACATGGGGTTTTCACTAAAAGACTTCTTATGATGTCTAATTTATCATACATGAAATTGGTGCCGATATGATGTCCTATATGGCTACTACAGCAGCCATCTTTAAAATCTTGTTATCACTACTCCTCCTGAATGGAAAAGTCATACTGACATGATATTTTCACCAGTAGACTTCTTACGTCTAATTAGTCCTAAAACAAAAGGTGCCAATCGGATATCTAATATGACTGTCACAGTGGCCAGCTTGAAAATCTTTATCACTACTTCTTCTGAATAAATGGTCATATCAGCATTAGTTTTTCACTAAATGACTTTTTATAATGTTTTGTTGATGCTAAATTAAAATGGTGCTGATCTGATGTCCAATATGTGGCCATCATGAAAATCTTGTTTTCACTACTCCTCTTAAATGGAAAGTCATTTCGACATGGTGTTTTCCTTAGAAGAGTTCTTGTGGTGTCTAGTTGATCCTCAATGAAAATAACTAACCCTGAATATGGCCACCATGAAAATATTATCTGCTTCCAAATGGATGGCTTTATCAACTAGGGGTTTTTACCAATGGACTTCTGATGATACCTAGTTGGTCCTAAATGAAAAAGGTGCCAGTGGTACATCCAATATGGCTGCTACGAGGACTGTCTTGAAAATCTTGTTGTCATTTCTCCCCCTGAATGGATGATCATTATGGCATGTGGTTTTTACCAAAAGACTTCTAATGATGTCTACTTTGCCCTGAATGAAAATGGTGCCAATCTCACATCCAATATGTCCACCACAGCAGCTAATGTGAAAATCTTGTTATCGCTGAAGAATATCAGAGATGGTTTCATCAATCAGCAGTTAAAAGGAAGAAACGATTTTATCTTGAATTTCTGGAAATTCTTTTTGCTCAGTAGAGTGTCAGTCCCTTTGAGAGACTCTTGTTTTAGATAAAGTCATAAACCTATTATTCTATTTTTAATAATGATGGTAAATCAATGTTTGTATAAATCTTAAAGGTCTTCAAGCTTGAACACTTCCTGTTAAATTTGGTCGAATTGAATTCAGCATTTTTTTTTACAAGTTATTAAAGGTTTTCTAATTTTAGTAACAGCTGCCATATTTGATTAGCATCATTTGTACAACTTAAATCACTTCATGCCAGGATGCTTTCTGTCAAATTCTGTCGAGTTGTTTTTGAGAAGAAGGCAGGTAAAGGATTTTTGTGTGTGTGTGTAATAATGGCCATATTTGATGGCAAATTGGTATCATTTGTATCAATTTGAAAGCCCCTAATACCAGAATGCTTTCTAGCAATATTGGTCAAATTCTGCTGAGCAGTTGTGCAATGTCTAAATTTGTTTCTATTTTTAGTAATAGTGGCCATGTTTGATGGTGGATGTGTATAATTCATACAAACTTGAAAGGCCTTTATGCCAGGATACTTTCTGTAAAATTTGGTTAAATTCTCTTGAGTGGTCATTTTAAGGTTTTTATTGTTTTTAGTAACAGTGACCATATTTGTTGGCAGATCAATATTATCTGTACAAATTTGAAATTCCTCTTTATCAAATTTGGTCAAATTCAGCCAAGCAGTTTATGAGAAGTCATTGTTTCAAGGTTTTAATATTTTTAGCTCCACTGGTCATGGACCAGAAGAGCTTATGGTAAGATCTGTTGTCCATCATCTGATGTCCATCCATCCGTTGGCACAAGTTTGTTATTGCTCCTAAACTACTTGGAGGATTGCCTTGAAACTTTACACACACATTCATCCCATGGTCTAGTTGGTCCTATATGAAAATGGTGCTGCTCGGACATCCAATATAGCCACCACAGTGGTCATATTGAAAATCTTGGTTTTCACTGAAAGACTTCTATTGATGTCTAGTTGGTCCTAAATAAAAATGGTGCAGATCTGATGTTCAACATGGCCACCATCTTGAAAATCTTGTTATCGCTACTCCTCCTGAATGGATGGACTTCTCATGATGTCTAGTTGGCCCTAAATGAAAATGGTACAAATCTGATGTCCAATATGGCCACAATGGCAGCGATCTTGAAAATTTTGTTATCACTACTCCTGAATGGATGGGCAAATCAACATGGGGTTTTCCCTGAAAGACTTCTCATGATGCCTAGTTTGTCCAATATGAAATTGGTGCCGATCTGACATCCAATATGGATGCCACGGCAGCCATCTTGAAAATTATGTTATCACTACTTCTCCTGAATGGATAGTCATATCAACATGGGGTTTTCATTAAAAGACTTCTTATGATGTTTAGTTGGTCCTTAAGAAAAATGGTACTGATTTGACATCCAATATGGCCACAATCTTTAAAATCTTGTCAGTGCTATTCCTCCTGAATTGATGGTTGTATCATCATGGTGTTTTCACTAAAAGACTTACAATGTCTAGCTGGTCCTAAATAAAAATTATGCCAATCTGACATCCAATATGGCTGCCATGGCAGACATCTTAAAAATCTGTTCACAACTCTACTTGAACAGAAAGTCATACTTACATAGGTTTTCACCTGAAGACTTCTTCAAAGTGACATCCAGTATGGCACCCACAGCAGTGATCTTGAAAATCTTGTTATTGCTAATCCTGAATGGAAAGTCATATCTTGAAAATATTGTTATCTCTACTCCTCTCCAAATGAATGGCTATATCAACATGGGGTCTTCACTAATAGACTTATGATACCTAGTTGGTCCTAAATGAAAATGGTGCCAGTCATACATCCAATATGGCTACCATGATGACTGCCTTAAAAATCTTGTTGTCACTACTCCCCTTGAATGGATGATAATTATGACATAGGGTTTTCACCAAAAGACTTCTAATGATGTCCACTTTGTCCTAAATGAAAATGGTGCCAAGCTGCCATCCAATGTGTACCACAGCAGCTAATTTGAAAATCTTGTTACTGCTTAAGAATATCAGAGACAGTTTCAACACTTGACAGTTAAAAGGAAGAAATGGTCTTATGTTGAATTTCTGGAAATTCTTTTCGCCCAGTAGAACATCGGTCTCTGCAAAGGACTCTCATTAGTAATGGTGGCCATATTTAATGGTGGATCTGCATCATTTGAACAAATATGAAAGTCCTGTATGTCAGGATGCTTTTTGTAAAATTTGGTCAAATTGTTTTGAGAGGTTTTTGAGAAAAAGTTGTTTCAAGGTTTTTCTATTTTTAGTAACAAAGGCCATATTGGATGGTGGGTCGGCATCCATTTAACAAATTTTAGTGGCCTTAATACTAGAATGCTCTTCTAAAATCATGTGCTAATTGGTGAAATTGTTTTGAGAAGTTGTAAATAACAATTGTGAATGGACAACATGACGGATGATGCACTAGAGATGAACGACCATACTATAAGCTCACTTGGACTTGTGGACTGGTGAGCTAACAAGAAAACTGCCAATTCAGAACAATATTGTATGTCTTGTAAGCAAGCTATGTTCTGATGTATTGTACATGACTTTCAAAACAGTGACACAAATCTTAACGTTTTTTCATCCTTGCTGTTGTTGTGTTGCCACCAGAAAGTCATACCTATGCCTCCCTACTAAGTAACAGCTGATAGGGATAGAAGTTGATTGCAGTCAAGGGACATGCTTTATTCACTTTGTGTACAACTCTCCCCAAACTGCAAACACTAAACGACCCAGATCTACTGTTGCGTAAGCACCGACTGATGAACGAATATGTTGTTCGCTTCAAAATTATAAGTAGTGTACCCTGATCTGCTAATGCAGAACGTGCCGACATATCTGGGTCTATGTTCTTGGCAGTTGGATGTGTGGTACAAAAAGACAAGTATGGTAACAGTGACTGCTGTGACTCATCACTGGAGACATTCCTCACAAGGGAAACAAAAATTAACACACAAACACCACTTATTAAATTTTACATTTTGATACGATTCTCTTTATTGATCTTAATGTACATGGTTGTTTTATTACAACCAATTAAGCTTATATTTATTCATGTCAATGATGTATTTACAATGGGGACTGAAAGCAAAAAAAGCAGTACAAAACACCAACAATAAGGCACATATAGCTATTTCCTTTTCTCCAATAATTTTAGTGTTATCCATTTTAAAGTATACTGCATTGTATGCCAAACTATTGATAGTAACATGGCACAAATAAAAATAACGACTAAAGGAATAACATGGCACAAATAGAAATAATGACCAAAGTAGACATTTTTGCAAGTGAACAATTATTTCTGCACCAGTCACTATGCAGTTTTGATAATGATTTCAGGTCCCAATTTTAATAACTTATTTTACAATATGTTTAGTCAAACACAAGTCAAACTTGTCAGACTCTTTCTCCAAAATATCTCAAAGTCCAGACTTTTGTAATTTGATTGGTCAAACTTTAGTCAGACTTAAATTTTATCCAATAAAATTGCAGAGAAATATCACTTGTACTCGAACAAAATGGTTCAAGACAAGATTTCTACTGTTAAATATATATATACACAAACACACTGTATTTACCATATGCTTTTGGGCTACCATAAAAGTTGGAACACCCCAAATTATTTTTAAAAATACGTTTTGGGGCATTTCATTTTAATGACTGTTTTCCATGATGAAAAGTTAATTATCTACTTTTATGACTCCTAATCAGGTCAATTGAACAATGCCTGGTGTTGACTGAAAAGGTCTACTTAATGCTTGAATAAACAGCTGGGTTTCCTGTTCAGCTAAACACAGATCTGACATACTAAACACCTATTGGACCACAATCAGCTATAACCATACCACTAGAAGCACTATGGGTAAGCAGTTCAATACCCACCCGACCCAGCCCAGGTTGGCTGCCTCAGTGTGTCCTTCGGGAAAGGCAATTAGCTCCCATTTTCTCATCATGATATAGCCAAATAAAGTGCTGAAATTGCCATTAAAACCAACCAAATGTGACTATATTTCTTCATTTTGATCAGAAAATGACCCAGGAATAATGATCATCACATTGCTGTATCAATGCAGGGCCACTTACATCAATGAAAATGGCTATTCAACATTTACAAAGATATTGATTACCATGGCCAACAAAATAGCTGCCGTCGTAAACATGAAAATCCAGCACTAAAAAAAAAATTCATTCACAAAGTGACCAATAACTGTAAAAATCACTTATGATTAACAATTTTTCAAGTATGGTAGTGGTTACTATGGTTACTGTGATGTCTGCATAGGTGAGAGCAAGACCCACACTTCCTGCCAATCTTTAATTCCTTGTGCCTTTGGATCTCTTTGTACAAAAGCAATGAGGAAAAACATGCCAAGGAAAGAAAATTAAAGGCATCCACGACAGTTTGATCAAATATTGAAGAATTATTTCTGTACTAGTTGCTGCATTATGGTGTGTGTGCATGTGTTGGTATTTTCTCATTTTCAAATGTTTTGGGACACATTTTCTGGGTGAATTGTTAAAAATTCCTTTGTATATTTTCCCTGTCCTAAGGTGCATGGTAATGACAGTATACAGACTTTAAGTCCAGACTTGTGTTCTGTTAAGAAATCCTGACTAAATTCACAGATTCCAGACACAAGTCCATACTATGTTCTGTTGATGAAATCAAGGCCTGAAAGTATATACTTTTTAACAATTGTACTAAAATAATAATTTAAAAAACACAAAAACATTGTAAGTCACAAAAGCAAAGATTGTCTAAGTAGAAATATGCTTTTAAAATAATTAAATTATCCAGATCCCATTTTGGTTGTTAAGGAAGCATTTTCACATGAAAATATGACTTTTATGTAAAACAGAAATTTTCAATCTAAAATTATGAACATTCTTCATGAATTTTAAACATTAGGTGTAGGTATCTTTCTGCGGTTTTAAATTTATTAACCCAACGACATCTTATAAGATTAATTCCTTTAAAACAATAATAAATTTTACACAACATTGTTACAGCATGTCAGATCTAGAATTCCATATTTGTCTCTTGATTTTGTCAGTATTTTTTGAATTTTTCAATATGGAAAAAATTATTTAACAGTTTTGTATAAGGTTATTTAATAATAAGAGATCAAAAGCAGGTAACAATGACCAACTTTCAAACTGTTTTCTCTCTGGGAAGAATTAAAATAAAGACTAAACATCTCATATTGCAATAAAGAGAACATTTTTACTAGACACTGCCCAAATGTACAACTAGATCTGATATTGCATAATAATTTAACATCAAGGAAAGTACATTAGTATAAAGTCTAATCTGCAGATCTGTTATGTGCCCAAATGTCTGGGTCTATGTACTGTTTGGACAAGTCTAATATCTAGCATTCAAGTATATACAAATCTTTAAATAATTATTCTATAGGAGATATGTATATTGCAAATATTATTCAGTTTACCCATTTATTAAATGTAGTTAGCACTTCACAAAAAGTCAATACATGTACTTCATTTAGAATATCACTCTCTCAGAACAAGTGCAATGACTATGATACAAACTTCATAGTAATACTTGAGTTTTACCCGTTTGACTTTAAAAATGCAAGTAGCACACTAAATTACAAGGAAAGAGAAACCATAAAGATTAAATCCCTGTACACCAATTGATGCAATGCAACTGAGCGCACTAACTTTACAATTTAATGCCATGAAATCCTACGACTGAGCACCAGTTTACAATTTAGTGCAAACTTTTCTCTTCACAAACTTTTCTCTTCAATTCAGTGTTATGCAAGTCTAAACTATGTGAATGGATAAAATGCATAAGAAAGAATATGCCAGCTATGTAAATTATTTTTTCTAAATTATAAAAGAACATAAGCATACTATAAATGGTTCATGTAAAATATAGAATTTCTTTTAAAAAAATCTTTGCACTTTTAAAAACTGATATAATAGGAGCTTATCTCATGAGGCAAATGTCTACGAAATATATGTGCACTGTGCAGGTATAGAATATACAAAATGTTTTGTCCACAGGCTTGGCAATGTCTACATATTCCAGAAACATGGTAATTGTCTTTCTGAGTTTGTACACAGCCTGTAACTATAAGTTTCACATAATATACATTCTTGCCTCTTCCAGTTAGTATTTCCTTCATTTCCACTGCTGTAACATTGTTAAGACTGTAAGGATATGGTTAGTGCACTAGATTTTATGCAGATCACCAAACATCATTCAACCTTATTAGCACTGACTTGCATTAACAATAGTCTACTGACCCCTCCAAAAAATGGACAATACACCGGCAACTCATTTGCATATATATATATTTCTTTAAAACTGGCATTTAACATTTTGAAAAAATGTCCCTGTTTTTAAAAATAAGATTCATTAGTGTACTGTAAAAATTTCATGAAAATTAAATTAAAAATGTTCAAGTTATAAATAGCTGAATTTGTACATGTTATATACAGTAAATTCTCTCTAACTGCCCTACTTGATCAGGCAAACCTTTCTCTGACTACCTGATTATGCAGCAAATTCACACCTAGCTGGCAATCAAATTGGTCAGTGGTCCTTTTGAATCTGTGTTATCTGATAGTTGATTGATAGATGCTATTGTTGGCTAATGAATCAACTGAGGTACTCAATCATATTCACTTTTTGGCACTAAAATGTAGGGTTTGGGTCGGATGAACAGTGCTCAATTGTATTGAGCATACACCAAACATATTTTTTTAGATTATGGCAAATCTAATCTGTGCATACATTTGTTGATAGCATCTTTTGAATCCAGAATTGGATAATATACTTCCATCTGCTGTCAGTAAGACTGCAGTCAAGCAACCTCCTTCTAAAGTCTGATGGAGATGGAGGAATGGAATTAAGGGCATTTTTGTCGTCTTGTTTACATTTATATATACAGAGAAGATTGCCAGTGATATTTGTAATCCATCATTACTTGCAAATGTAGTGTATATTTGACTACTCACGTGCAAATGCAAAAATGTATGAAAGAAATATAAAATACAAATTTATATTCATGAAATATAATATATATCTATCATTATTTAATGCATCCTTACATAGAATCCTTGCTACTTGCATTAGAGTTTTAAAACTCATTTGAAACTGGACACTATGTTACAAGTTTATTCTAGATGATTATTAATAGTCAAAGAGTTTTAAGTACATTTATCAAGCAACCAATGCTCTGAACATTACATCTTAAGACAGAAATGCTATAAAACATTTGTGCTTGTAAACACATATGACCCCACTGTAGACCAAATTGTTTGAGTCTAAAAAGTCAAAAACAAAGAAAACTTTTAACAACTGCTATGGCATGAAATCTAATCTGGTCATCAACATATGCACATAAACATGCCTACCGAATATCAATATTCCAGCTCGTCACTTTTGCTTAACTGTGCTAACAATGTTTCTTCAAAAAAAGGTCCACGTCCCAAAAGTTCTAAAATGTGTTAAGTATTGAAAAATTGCTTTAATAGCCTGAAAATTATCTACACATAAGCACAAGCATGCATACTAAATTTCAACTGTCTACCACAAATGGTGTTTGCTTGAGCATGTTAACAAGGTTTTTAGTTAAACAAAATATCCAAAAAGGTTTAATAATGTGAAGAAAAAAAACACAAAAAAACATACGCATGCTTATCTTTTAATAGTCCTCTATATCGGCACTAGCAGGATATGGTTGACTCTGGAGATTACTGACCAGTGGGTCTCAATGACCTCAACCTTTGATCTTGGTGTGTGGTCTTAAACAAAATCTAATGTGCACAAACCATTATTTTCTTATTCAACTTTTAGATCCCATAATCAAAGGTTTCTTTATTACCTTGGTGCAAGTCATCCATAAAATTTGGTCAAGGAACTTACTCTAGAATAAAAGTTATTCTGCAAAACCCTTTTTTCTTTAAAGCCACAATGACCCTGGCCTTTGACCTCTTAACCCCAAAAACAAACAGGCCACTTCCATACCTTAAATGCAAGCCATCCTCAAACTTAGGCCAAGGCATGTGGTTTAGAACTAAAGTTATTATGCAAAAACTATTTTTCTTCATTCAGTCTGTGACCTTGACTTTCTACCTTTTGGCCCCAAAATCAATAGGCTTCTTTTATACTCAATGTATGTCATCCATAAACTTTTATGAAGGTATGTAGTCAATAAATTAAAGTTTTGTGCATAAACCATTTTTCTTCTTTGAGTATGTGATCTAGAACTTTGATCCTTGACCCCCAAATAAACATTTTTCTTGTTAATCCCAAGTGCAAGCCATCTACAAAAGTCTGATCCAGGTCAGTGGTATATAACTAATGTTATTGTGCTGAAACCATTTTTCTTGTTTTAGTCCCATTGACCTAGCTATTTTACCTTTAGACTCCAAATTGATAGGCTTCTTCCTTATCCAAAGTTCAAATCATCCACAGTTTGGTTCAGGTATGTGATGTAGACAAATTTTGTGTTGAAACCATTTCTATCATTTCAGTTAGTGATTTTAACCTCTGACCTTTTCACCCTCAAATCACAAGGCTTCTTCTTTATTCCAAGTGCAAGCCACCCACAAAGTTTTCTAACTGAAGATGATGGAGAACTTAGTTATTTTATTTCAGTCACAGTGACCTTGACCCCCAAATGGATAGGGTTATTCCTTATTGCAAGTGCAAGCCATCCACACACTTTGGTAACTGTAGACAATGGAGAACTCAAGTTGTTCTGAAACCACACTTATTTTATTCACTGTGACCTTGATCTTTAACCATTTCACCTTGAGACTGATAGTGTTCTTCCTTTCCCCAAGTGCAAGCCATTGACAACAGTTTGGTAACTGTAGATAGTGGAGAACTGAAGCTATTGTGCAGAAACCAATTTTTCTTTCAGTCACAGTAACTTTGACCTTTTGACCCCAATATTGATCGAGTTCTTCCTTATCACAAGTCATCCACAAAGTTTGCTAACTGTAGCTTGAGTTATTCTGTGGAAACATAATTGGTAACAAATGGATGGACATCATAACATAATATGGCATACATATGACCTGAACAATCTGATCAGGTCATCTACCTACGCATACAAATTTAATTTTTCCTACATTGATTTCTTTCCTTGTTATCCTGCTAATGAGCTTCTTGGGACAGATGGAGAGACAGATGTATATATGGGCAGACTTCGAGATAGGACCAAATCAAGGTGACCCTGCTGCAAGCAGTGGGGCATAAAAAATAACTTACTGATGTACTTAAAAGGTTTCAACGAAGCAGTGGGTCATAAAAAATAACTTACTGGTGTACTTAAAAGGTTTCAACGAATTTATGGGAAGGGTCAGTGTAAAGCAAACAAATTAATTAAGGAGAACTTAATGCCATTCAAACCTAAACTTCAAAGCAAAAGTACAGTCAATAATATATAAAATACAGATAGAGATAAGTACATAGTTTTTCTTCATTACAAAGAGTTCATGCTGGGTCAAGTATCATACAGTTGCCTCTAAAAAATAATAATATGAATATATGTTGGTAAAATACCACACTATTTTTTCTGATGTGTATTATTATAAATGCAAAAGCATTCCAGATTTCTAACAATAAGATGTTTTTATGTTTATCAATACATATTATACTGTTTGTTACTTAATTTTGTCTGGACCTTCTGGTGTATAACATGTACTGCCAATGCTTATTTCATAAATGGTAATACCAAGTAAAAACTAAAATTTCTTAAGTATTTATAAAATGTTGCCCCCCACCCCACCCCCACAATACTGACATATTCAACTGACCATGAGCTGCACTAAACTTTTGTCTGATCTGAATCTGGTTCTTATTCAATTTTAGTAATTACCCATTGTTTACCAGCATTTTCTTTCAGAATTCCCCTCTTTTTCTGAAATTTTTTAATTACAAACTAGTGTATATACTCGCATATAAACTGATACCAACTGCAAACTGCATAGATCCAGATCTGCCATCACATAGTGCATCAGCAGATCTGGGTCTATGCAGTTTGTAAGAACTAATCAGTAGAACAAACAACACCGACCCTGATCTGCCAGTGCATTATGCGATGGCAGATCAGGGTCTATGTTGTTTGCATTTGGACCCAGCTTTATACGTGAGTATATATGGTAATATAAATTTGATCTATTGAAAATCATGCATTTCTGCATAATCATTTGATAGGAAATGTAATCCCTCACAGTACTTATACAACCTAAAAAATATGCTACATTAGAAGATGTCAGCAACTTGAAGGTTAAAATCTGTTGAATAATGTACAAGACCCAAAACTTTCAATTGCCAAATCTGCTGTTTTACTGACATAAATCACCATCTGAAAATTTGTGTTGCCTTTAACAATTCTGGAGATTGCTAATGCCAACATAGGTAATATTTTTTGGTACGTGTCAGTACATTTTTTATAATGTATAATGAAGTACTGACCATTATCATATGCAGATAATATATACATCTGCATGCAGATGTGTGTGTATGTATATGTATGTATGTATGTATGTATGTGTGTGTGTGTATATATATATATATATATGCACACACACATGTATATATCAGACTGACATGCATATATATGTTAAAGAAATAAAAGTATATTTGTAAAAACTAAATTTCTAAATCTTTGGTTTAAAATAAAATTTGGCAACTGATTGAAATGATCAAAGTTTCAATTGCAACACAGCAAATTTGTGTTCTGCACAACTCTGTGTCAAAAATAGACACCAGAAGAATGGCTGATTCCCTCTGACCAATGATAATTATTACAAATGTAAAATGAACATAATATTGCAATTTCATGTCTAGTGATCCTGAACTTTGGGGATACTTTTGATTTGGGGGGGTGGGGGGAATTATAAGCTAGTTGTTCTCATTGATTTTTTAATTTTGGAACCTTTCCTTTCATATTTCTGGTCTGATAATTACAAAGAATAGCAAAGTCATTTGCCATGCCATTGAAATATAGATATATGGAGTCTGTATCATACTTTATTTTCCATTCTTCTCCTTTCTCTCTGTTCTTAATACTATACTAAGTTATTGCCTTCTTTCTTCAGCGTGTAAGCAAGTGACAGAATTGTGTATTGCAATTTAAATGCAAATAACCCATGGGCAACTATCACTCTATGTAGATGTAATGTTGCCATACATGTTCCGAAAGATATTTATCATAGCAATGCAAAAATTTAGTTGTATATTGAAAATGTTGTGATCTTACTATCCAAATTTATGACATGATTTGTGAATAGGCACCAAACATCCAGTTGCCATAATAGAATCTGGCATAAAATCAACATCACAATAAAAGCTTATAAAAAATGTACATATACTAAATTTACTATCAAGTTCTCTTTATACTATCACATACTCAAGAATGCACATTTTATAGTTTCATTCAATCACATAATCGACACACAAACTAATTTAAAGTAAACAATATAAATTTGACAAAATTTGATACAAGTATCTAAATGGAATTAAATAACATGCAGGTGCTAAAGATTAAAATCTATCTATCTAAAATAGTTATAAATGGCCCTAAATTCAATAATTTCAATACAAGGCCCTGCATTCAATAGTCCCAATATCACAAAATAAGTAAAAGTCTATACTGCCACAGTATTAATGGAAGGCAAGAAAACATTAAAATAAACCAGATCTCAGAAATAATTTTTTTTTTCATTCATATTTGTACTGCTGTTACTGACATTATCTATCTGTTATAACATAGGTCGTTAAATGACCTTGAGGATATATAAAAGGGAGCATAAACAATGGTGGCGCGAGGGTTTGAGGCGCCAGGGGGCAATGTTCTTTAATGGCGCCCCGGGGCAATGTTCTTTAGTGGCGCCCCTACTTTACCACAAAGAGAAGTTTTTATGTCAGTTGCCAACCTCCAAATCCTCCACTCCCATCTAAGCCCTGAAACCTGGGGCTTAGATGGTAGTGGTGGTGGTGGATTGTTGGCAAAAAAACCCAACCTCTTAACGGTGCCACCCTCATTGGCGCCTGATGGCTATTCCCACCCACACTCCCCCTTGTGCCACCACTGAGCATAAATATGGAAAATTTCCTTAGATGATACTACCACAATGATAAGCATATACCAAGGTCACAATATATTAGTCTGTCAGCTTACAGCCTTATTCATCTATAGCTGCAAGTGTGATTGTGAGTACAAGACGAGTCATACACAATTCTGTATTTTTACATAAAAAGAGTGAATATCTGTAACTGTGGAGGGTCTTGTTTGATTTCAAGTTTACTTAACAACATATTCACCTGTATATCCAAAGTCTACTGTGTACCAAGTTTGAAGTATCCTACCTACCAGGCTACGACATGCACTAAACTGCCAAATCTACACCTATCGTCCCATATCATCTTGATTAAAAAGATACAACTGACCATAATTATAATACCTGGGCAAAGAGATGTCACAATTAATTATTACCCACTACTGGATTCTATGCTGACATTAACATGGCAGTCACCCATAATTTGTTTAGTGAACAGTCGATTGGCAGATTAATCAATTCCTCATTTTAGAATAAAGAATAAAATGTATTTTTATCTGAGGAAATACTGGTACTTTAAAGGAGATATAGTATGTATCATTTATTAATTTTTGTTAAAAAGTATAATTATCTGGACAAATAAATACATATTTTACATGAAAATGTAAATATGTCAGTAAATACAAACCTGTTCTTAATCAATCACAGTCAATTCTGACCAGAATTCAGAATTAACAAGTGACTGCTTGTTTTGTATTTAACCTGTATATTATGTGCATTCAATTGCATTATGTGCTGGCAGATAGGGGTTTATGCTGTTCACTTGGGAGTATTTAACAGAATATGCAATGCAGAATGCAGACCCTGATATAGTAGTGTGTTATACAATGGCAGATCTGGATCAAGGTTCTTTGCAAGTAAATGCAAATTTACACAATCAAATTTTGTAAATACACTATGACCTGTAACTAGTTGAGAATACAATATTTTGTAACATACAGATGGGTCAATTACCAAACAGATGGGCATGCATACTACAAACTCTTGGACATATTCATCATGTTTTGATAAATCCATTCATTGCCTCGGCTCATACTAAAAAGCTGAAATAGAATTTAACTTTTATATGATGGCAATGATTTTGAATTTTCGGTCATTTGAAATCTTCAATCTTTTTTTTTTTTTACTGATATTTCCTAGGGAGATTATTTAAGCCTAATTTTCAAACTGAGTAACAAATAGGGGCAAAAATTATTTTGAAATTATTTAGCCTCAGAACCTTTTATCTATACACATTTTTCTGAAGTCTGGAAGTCCTCAGAAAATTCAAGATATATGCTTCCATCAAAACTGTGGCAATATGAACAGAAAATATCACCACCTTTAAAAGACTGTTAGCACTTGGACAACTTTAAAAATCACCTATTTTGTAATTTTACATCAGATTATGATATCTGAAAAAACTGATGAATGTACTAAAAAATATCCAATTTTTCCTGCTATTGCTCATCTCTTTCCCCTCAACAAATCTGCAGAATAATGGAAATATTTTGTGATAAAATATTGAAAATGGATAGGTCATACCATAACCACAAAACAAAACCTTAAATACTAAAATAAAAACAGAACATTTAGAATATCAACTAAAAGATCAGAAAGTCATCTTTACTTGTTACTTTTCTTAAATTAAGCAAAATTCAATGCTTCAACAAATCAAATAAACTTTAAAGAACAACCTCAAACAAAACCTATTATAATGAATATACACTCAGTCACTACAAATCAAAGACATTTCAACACCTTGTGTTAATTTTCTCCTTGATTCATCTCAATTCTATAAATATTCTAATTACATTTACAAGTACTTACAAAAATTCTTTCTTACATTTTCATTTTCACACATTACTTGTTATATTATACATTCAAAGCTTCACAGAAACCAAATGGTGTAAATATAACAGAAATATGCTGATAAAAAAAAATGCAACTGCTTTGGATTCACTTCTGGTTACAAATGCTTTAAGTTTCTTGATAAGCTGCACACGATAAAAAATGCCCCCATTTTCAAAATGCATGGTGGTGAAGCAAATTTTGCTTTGAGGTAAAAGGTAAATTAATTTGCCAAAATCCCCCCCACCCCCACCCCCATGGCCCAGGTGTAGTATCTTCTGGGCCTATTCGTCAGGCATGTA
This sequence comes from Margaritifera margaritifera, assembly GCA_029931535.1. Lineage (NCBI taxonomy): Eukaryota > Metazoa > Mollusca > Bivalvia > Unionida > Margaritiferidae > Margaritifera > Margaritifera margaritifera. The sequence goes on along the minus strand of JAQPZY010001334.1, from coordinate 1,006,120 downwards.
TACACAAGTTACTGTTAAAAAAAAAAATCTGAATATCCCTATAAATAAGATTTTGATACATTTAACTTACCTAGCCATGCTAGGGTCATTGCAAAAAATGTCCCTCACAAACCTTGTCATTATGTGGGCAAGTGTATTACCTTGTTTAGCATTATTCCACCAAATGACGTATGAGAGGGCAAAATGGATAGATGGAAGGACAGGCAGATAGATAGCATGTATCATAATATCCCCCAAGTTTCCTGGAAAAAGACTGGTAAAATAAATGTATAAACACATTCTCAACAAGACTTGTTCTTCATAAAAACAGAATGCAGACTTGCACAACAGATATATAGATACATGTATCAGGAAACAATTAACCTTTGAAAAGTACCAGACTGGTAAAATAACTACTTTATCACTGCAACAATATATATTGTTCACACTTAAACAAGGAACAAATAACACACAAAAAGGCATGCCAAACCCATCAGTCTGAGGTAGCACATATGAAAGAAAGAAAAATCATATCTTTTGGAAATTGCAGTGAGCCACAATTTTGTTCTTACAAATCACCATATTTAAAGGAAAGAATATACCACAATATTTCATTACACTTAATTTTGAATTTTTTCTGTACAACTGTACAACATCATTGATTTATATACATCTATGTACAAGTACACATATTACTGGCAGTAATGGTTTATAACTAATCAGTTCCAAAGAGGACAGGCACCAATGGTAGAGAAAAAGGTAGAGAAAAATAGATTTGAGCACTTGTTCCTAGCCAGCCCATCCTCTTCTGAACCAAGTAGCATTTATACATGCATACATAAAAAAAGAAATTGCAAATCAATACTGGCTTTGATCTGATATGATATGAATACATGTACAGGTAGATAAAGTACCATTTGCATTTTCATGAAACAAGTAAATTCATACTGCAAATAGCTGAGAGCTAGGGGAATTGTAAACTTATTTGTTGTATTTAAACTTAAAAGGTTTTTAGGTGTCAATGAAAAGAAAAAAACAGTTACTAAAAAGTGAAGACATTTATGAACAATTGAAATTATCTCTTAATAATAATAATAATAATAATAATAATAATAATAATAATAATAATAATAATAACAACAACATTACTAAAAGTAATAGCATCAAATGTACAAAGCCAGGACAAGATGAGATAATATAGTTGAATTATATTAGGTCCATAATATATGATGTATCATGAATTCTTCTTTATCTTAGTTCTCTCCATGAGGGTTACATACTTAACAATATACCAGTTCACTAATAATTATTAATTCAGGCTTTGTTTTTCCTTAAAACCACATTATCCAATTCTATACTAATATGAATTACTATTTTTCATAGGGTACTCGGTTTCATGGTTGCTTCAAACCCCAAATTTAAAGACTACAAACAATGAAGTATCAGTGGAAATAATAGGACCCCTTCTCCAATCCATGAATTCAAGAACTGATAAAAATGTAATTATTCACAAAACGATGAAACCGATACCCACAAAAATAAATGAATTTATAGTATTTAACCACGAATGCCAGCTCTTAGGTATTTGCAGTAGGTTAACTTGTGCCATAGCATACAATTTGGTTTGTGATACAATGAAACTAGCAATCTGAGTTGCCCACTGGGGATGGGGGTGGTGGAAATGGATTAAAGAAGCTTCGTTCTGTTGATGGCGATGGTGGACAGCTCATTTCATCAGAGAAGTAATGACTGCGAGGGGTTGGTGGAGGTGGGTATGGATCAGAATCATAGTCTAACACAGTGTTGTTATAGTATTTATGACGGTAATAAGGTTCACTGTCCTCACAAACGTCTGTACTGCAAGGCGTTGTGGGTGGGGGAGGAATGTGCCGAGGTTTTGATGGTTTGTATTGCTTAAAAGATCTCACAGTCGAAGGACTATTTGAAGAGTATCCAAAATACTCCCCTGCACACACAGATCTGTCTGTTACAGGACTTGGTGGGGGGTTTAATGTTTCTTTTGGATACTGAGTTACTGTGGAGCTACTTGAGGAAGCTCCCGTTACATGATTTCTATCATAAAGCGGAGCACCACTGCCCGACCCTATTGAAAGTGCAACTCCCCCACCACCACGAGAACCTTGCCTACCTGATATTGTCGGTGGGGGTGTGGTCTGAATTTCAGATTGAGGATTTAACGGTTTCATCATCAAGATGTCTCTCTCGTCATAATTCAAGGGTGGTGGCGATTTCCGCCGACATGCAAACACAATGGCAAAAATGATGACTAAGGAAATAATGCCCACAACAATGGCAACTGTATACTGTGCTGTTTGGGATGAGGTATGATCGGGGACAAGTCTTGATGGACAGCTTTGTTCATCTGACCCGTCTGGACAGTCCTGATGTCCATTACAGCGTGAAATGCTCTTATAGCACCGCTCACTCTGTGTGCAGCGAGTTTCATCTTTCTCACAACATCTTTCTTCATCACTGTGATCAGCACACTGAGGTGTCCCATCACATACATTTTGCTCACTGATACAAGTGCCATCTTCACATTTGAACTGATCGGTTGCACATTTGGGACAATTATCCTCATCTGAGTGGTCTGCACACTCTGCTGTGCCATCACACCTCCAAGTACTTGGTATGCAGTGAGTATCACCACTAACACATCTAAATTCCTCCGAAGAACAAGCTGGGGGATCGGCACAAGTTTTGTGATCTGGCTTCAGCACCAGATCTATAGGACACGAGCACCTAGCAATACTTCCATCAGTGAAGCAAATATGAGAACAATTGCCATTATTTTTTGCACATGGATGTTTTTCCAAATCTGAGGGTTCCAAATATAAAGCTGCATGCATATCACTTAATCCAGAAACTCTCCCTTGAACGAATTCCACATTTCTCCCAGTCTCTTTGTTCATTCTTCCAATCAATTCCTGGTCTCTATCGACCCAATATAGGTAATTTCCAAAAACTGAAATGCCTTTTGGATTCTTTATTTGATTATCTAGAAGAACACGTCTGTTTCCTCCTGACAAATCAGAACACTCTATCCGGTTCATATCCAAGTCTGCCCAGTACAACTTGTCTGCTACAGGATCTATGGCAAGTGGTCCTGGCTTGCCCAAATCCAATTTAAACAGAGCAATTCTCTCAGTACCATCAAAAGCTGATCTTTCTATTTTGGGTGGGGTCACTAAATTTGTCCAGTACAAGTGCCTGCAAAAAAAGGAAAAATCTTGAAATGAATTCAAACTTTTAACAGAACAGAGAAAAGTTTCATGATTAATCTCTAAGACAACTTTAAAGAAATGTGAAAATAAAATGCTAATCATCCACTGTATTTGGAAAAAGTAAAAAGAAATATTGTGGCTTTTTCATTTAAATTTACCTGGGAGGATGGAGTGCCAATTTTTTTTCTCCCCCTCCACCACCAATCAATAAAACTAAAGTTGCATACACACCGTTTGCTGCCATGTCCTTGAATAACCCCACTCCAATAAAAGAGGGATTTACTAGCAGTGTTCACCCCTACCACCCATTTGAAGTGGGACAGCCCTTGGATACAACAGCATCAATCATATTATCACTGTTAGTGCATACAAGAAAATGTACAACCTTGGTTCACATACAAAAATCTACCCTGTTAGCTTGGGTATAATTGACATGCAATTGTAAACAAAATTGATCAGTCATAGCATGCGATTCCTCACAGAGATGGGTGTGTAATAATAGAGCAGGTAAAATCAAAATCATCCTAAACATGGAATCATAACCATAGCCATGTTTTCTGAGTGACTGTGCTCTACTGAGGTGCTCTAAAGTTAGTTACAGCACAGTATACTATATATACACACACACACATATATATATATATATATATATATATATATATATATATATATATATATATATATATATATATATATATATATATGTATGTGTGTGTGTGTGTGTGTGTGTGTGTGTGTGTGTGTTTATTCAACAGAAATCAGTAATATATTTGTATTTTACTTCTGAAAGCACTCTTCACATCATCACCATGGATGCTTCTTCAGGTAGATACATTATACTTTAAAAGTATTTTTATAAACATATAATAATAAAAAAATACTCTGAAAGTATAATGTACCTACCTGACATGCATCAATGATGAATAAGGAATAATGCATTAAGTATGAATATATTAACAACGATTTCTTGCTGAATGAACAAATTTGTAATATATATATATATATATATACAGTGAAACCCCGCTATAACGCGCCCCGCTATAACGCGAATTCGGATATAACGCGATCGTGGTGTGGCTCCCAAAATTTCATATATTCATTCGCACATGAACTTTTTTTTTTTTCAAAGGACGAGAAATAGTGTATAAAATGTGTATATTACAGTATCATTTTGGGGAAGAGATTGCGTTTGAATTCGAGTATAATACGTCTGTGGCGTGGTTCCTGAAATTTTATATACATGTACGTGTATTTTTCTCGTACATGGAGAAAAAAAAATTTAAGTACGAGAAATAGTGTACAAAAAGTTTATTATCATTTTGGGGAAGAGATCACTTATGAATTCGATCGTGGCGTGGCTTCTGAAATGTAACAATTTCACCAATTTCTTGAAGTGTTATGCCAAAATAAACATTATCGGAAATGTTACTTATTATTGATCCATGAGTAAAGCCAGTAAGTTTTCTTTGTGTTTGTCTTCAATTCATTCTGTATACAATCATTGCTCAAACAATAGCCGACGTGTTTTTCTTCTTTAACTGCATACACAACCGAGCATCAGACAATGTGGTGGTTGATACAAGATTCTCACGATTTAATAAACATCAAAAACGTAAGCCGCCAACACGTGCGCTGGACTCCAGTTCATCCTGTATACAATCATTGCGCAAACAATAGCCGACTTATGTTTCTTCTTTAACTGCATACACAACCAAGCACCAGACAATGCGGTGGTTGATCAAAGATTGTCATATGTGGGTGCTTATATAGAGACTGAGCTTGGGCGGCAAGATCAAAGATTGTCATATGTGGGTGCTTATGTAGAGACTGAGCTTCGGCGGCAAGATCACAGGGAGTTCAAATAACCACTCTCTGTTACTTGCCACTGAACAAGTACAGCTGTATCAAACTCGTGGCTCAATCAAAGGGTTGTCATGTGGGAAAACAAAGACGGGTCGATATCAGATAGTAAACGGTGTTGATACCTTATTCATGCTATACATTAGACGTGTATACGTTGTTCTCTGAATAAAGAAAAATATAGCAAAACCCCGCAATAACGCGACCCCGCTTTTTCCGCGATCGAATTTTATGGACCCCAAATATCGCGTTATAGCGGGGTTTCACTGTATATATATATATATATATATATATATATATATATATATATATATATATATATATATATATATATATATATATATATATATATATATATATATATATATATATATATATATATATATATATATATATATATATATATATATATATATATATAACCATCTTACCCTTTCAGAGGATTGAGCACAATGTTTCTGGGTCTTTCACTCTCTCCCTTGATAATGATCCAAGGTTTGGATGGCTGGTTCATGTTGGCTTTAATCTTGATTATGCTGATCTGGTTAAGCTGGGAACAGGTCCAGAATAAACTACGAGAGTATGGATCCACAGCGAGATCATATGGCTGAATGTTATCCCCTGTTAACACTGCTGTGCTCTAGTAAAACAAAGTGTATACTTGAATTGCAATTGAATTATTATGTTCCCGGTATTAAAGAAGAGACAGAAGTAGGGCTGATATCACTCACATGCATAGTTGACATATGCCAGCTTATGGATGCAAATTCACACACATATTAAAGCATATTAATGCACCTGGTATCTTTAAAATTAATTTTTATCTGTTTTAAATTTTGTTCTGCAAGGGGAAGAATTCTGCATAATCCCCAAACAAGCAATTCTAAATAGTCCTTATTGTAGATTACTTCCCTTGCTTTCCTCTGATAAAAGTTTGCAAGTAATTGCATGCACTATCAATATGAAATTACTAGAACTAAATCTGAAATTCCATAAGTACTATACACAATAATCTAACTCATCCAAAATCTTGATGATACAAGCTTACATTCCAAATCTGATCAAATATATGGCCTCTAGAGCAGTAACATGCTCAACCAATCATATACAAGCCCACCTCATTAACATGCAAGTTGCTCATAATCAAATTCATCTGAGATCTTGATGATATGAACTTACATAGCAAGTCTGAGCAAAATTTGTTCAGAATATGGTTTCTAGAGTGTTCACAAGCTCAGCCAATCAGATGCAAAACCACCTTATTATTATGCATGGATGTCGCTCATAATCTGATTGGAGATGATACAATCTTACATACAAGATCTAATCAAAATCTGATCAGAAATGTGGCCTCTATAGTGTTCACAAGCTCAGCCAATCAGATGTTAAATTTCCTCATTCGGATGCACAGATGTTGCTGATAATCGAATTCATCTGAGATCTTTATGATATAGACTTACATACCAAGTCTTACCAAAATCTTATCAGAAATGAACCCTCTAGAGTGTTCACAAACAATTATTGATAGATGGACAGATGACGGATGACACATAATAATGGACACAGGGCTAAAACATAAGCTCACTTGCCCTTTGGCCAAAATGAGATAAAAATAAGTGGAGGCGAAGAGGAAACACATATTGATTAAATTTTTATTTCTTAGCTATTCCTCTCTGTCAAAATTTTCCTTTACAACTGTATTTCTTAAAACAACAAAGATGCAACATTATGCCTTGACTGTGAAAGGAACTGCAATATAGTGTGCTGCAAGAAAGATACCTATGTCTTTTTATCTGTCTAAACAGACAAGACAATACAATTATATTTACTATTTAACTTATCACATAAAAACAATATCAGTAATAGTAAAGACACATAACACAATCAGCCATAAGAGTACTCAACCCCTTCTATAACTGGATATCATCATCTGCTTTAAACTCTAAAACCTAACAATAGACCCAAGTGGGTCTTAGATCACTCACCCTGGCTGATATTGAAATAAACACCAAATGCAAGAGACGTTGCAAAGGAATCAGGTTTAAAATGGGGCTTGCTGTCAAAATTTCTCTGTTATCGTCAGCTATATTTGGTGACAGATCAACATCAATGGTACAAATCAAAAGGTCTTCAAATTCTGTTGAGCGGTTTTTGAGAAGTCAGTTACCATATATACTCGCGTATAATCCGGGTCCAAATGCAAACAATATAGACCATGATCTGCTGTCGCATAATGCGCCGGTAGATCAGGGTCTATGTTGTTTGTTAATCATGGCAGGAGATGCTCTTTGGAAAGAGTGTTCTCATTCTTCCACCTTCAATGTGTTAATTATATTAGATGGCAAAGGGGAGCCAAAAGTCCAGATCTCTGCTTTCTTGTTTAAAATTTTCTTAGGTGGTGTCATCATCAACAAAGCCACATCCAAGCCCACCATGCACTGGGCATACTCAGTGTCCTGGTAGATTAATTGTCCCAATGGAATCAGCTAATCCAAAGCAAATGGCCTTCTCGTCCCTTGGTATGTGGCCTGGAGGCCCTCCAAAACAACCGGTATCATCCATGGATCAGTGGCGCATTGTCACCCATTATGTAGACAAGTTGAATTCCTCCGAACAGGATGTTAGAAAGGAAGCATAATCATGGCATAATCCCTTATGGGATCAAGAGAAAGGGAAGGCATGTCCCATGCCTTCGAGGATCCTTCCTGTTCCTTTGATCTCTCCAAGGAAAGAAGGGCATGGCCCTAGCTCGCTGGGCCCATAAGGTTTGCCATTTAGGTGGTCTGTTGCAATCTAAAAATGGTTATATGCTGTTTGCCAAGATTGCAGATGTAGAGAGAAATGCATCTCGTCTGCCAGGTTAAGAATAACGGATGCAGATATGGCATTAAGTAAGTGTTGAGCTGCTCTATTACTGCACAAGCCATAAGAGAGACCGACTCCCCAGCACATATGCCAGTGGGGTTATAAACGAAAGGGTTTAGGTTATGTTCAGACTGGTGAAAAGAAAATAGCCATGGAGACCATGTTGAACATGGAAGCTAGCTCTACGACATATCAAAGTAGGTGTTACCTCTTACGGCAATCAGCAGGTCAGATTACACTGTGTTCCGATTGCTGAAGTATAAACATATACACTAAATCAAGCATAGATCCTATTTTGAATCAGTAATTTCTTGTCAAGAAAGGACTTTTGGTCCATACAAACCAATGCAGGTTTTGACATTCCCAGGTCTGAAATATCTCTGTCAACAGCTGTGAGCTCAATATGAAAAACAGGCATAAGTATTTTATGAAAAGCTTTGTTAAAATTAGGTGGAAGTCATTACAGCAAGAAGAAAAGCCTGTTGATACTTGGGTCTTGAAGATGCTTCTCTAAACAATATAACAAGTCAGTGACTCTATCAGACTGTAGTAGCTGTTTGAATGGCGGCTGGTCTTTCTTGGTCATTAGATCAATGGATGCAGGAACCTGTATATGGCTATTGATGAAGCAGGAAGAGATGGGCAAAACTCGGGCAGAAAGAGCTGGAAAACTTTATCAATCGATGTATGGAAGGCCAATTCTTCTCTGGACTTCATTGGACCAAGCAAGGACAAAGGAGTTGATGTTAGAGCAAGGACAAAGGAGTTGATGTTAGAGCAAGTCCTCATACACCAAAGAATGTGTGACACAGGCATCTACTGCGATGCATGTGACAAAGCTGTGGAAACCTGCCAAGACAGCAAACTAGACTGGGAGTCTGGTCATATTGGGATACAGTAATCCCTATATGATTACTATGTGTATTGTCAATGGTCTGCGGATAGTGTCGGGCAACCAGGACTGTATCGTCGACACAGCTGGTAGCAGATTGGTAAGCCATGATGGTGTCAAGCTGTCCGCTGTACCTTGTGTGAACCGTTGATGATCTGAGAATGGTACCAGGGACTGGATCATTGCTGTAGCCAGTGCTAGGTTTGTTAGCTGTGATGGGCCATGCTGGAGCTGTTTGATGAAAGTCTGCGATGGGAATATGACATCAATTCATAATGGCACTGGGCTGACCTGGCTCCATAATGGCAATGAACTGACTAGAGTCCATCATGGCAGTGGGCCAATATGATTCTGTGATGGCAATGGACTGGCTTGGGTCCGTAATGGCAATGGATCAACATGGGTACATCTTTGCATTGGGACTACATGGATCCATCATGGCAAAGGGTTTATATGGATCCATAATCGCACTGGATCTACATGGTTTGTCATGGCAGTGAGCCAAACTAGGTCCCTCATGGTACTATACTGAGTGGAGGCCATCTGCTCTTCGATGCTGGTGCCAGTGTCATGATGCCAAGATGGGACTAAACACATTGGATCAACGTAACCAGTCCCTTCAGGCATTAATTTAGGCTGAGAGAGTCAGTATTTACCATATCTGATTTGTCTCTCATGGCAGGCCTGAGAGTAAGTACTGACTGTATTTGATTCACCTCGCATGGCAAAGTCCAGATGTGACAGAGAGAGACCATACTTTGTTCGTGTTAGTATCATGATCATGTAACTTAGTATGGGATATTACATCACTGTAACTGGTTCCTCCATGTATCAGTTGAGACTGTGTCAGAGCCGGTACTGACTGTAGCCAATCAACCTCTAATGCCATAGCTGGTCGAAACAGGAAGCTGTACCCAGTTGTAATTGATTCTATTGGTATCTCTGATAAAATCTGTTCTGATTGTGGAGGTAAGGGCAGGGCTGTAGCTGTGAGTGATGCCAGTGATAATATGACCCATTAGATTTTCTTAAAAAATGTTAATCTCTGCTTTCAACATTTCTGCCTGTAAAAGTTGTTCAGAGGTGGCATCACCAGTAATGCTGATGGCATTCACATCCCTGAAGGTGCATTTCCTTGCTTTCCCCTTAGTCCAAGTGCACTGTTTGGTCAAGATGATCGCCTACTGATTTTGTCCATTGTGTATAAATATCACAAATATGTCTCAAATACTTTAAGGACATGTAGCATGGTTATCTTCTGCCAGCTTAAAGCATTTGCACTCTGTGCATTTAGTCCTGCCTATTGTATTGACACCTTAAGTATGATATCCTATACAGGTAAAACCAGTCAACCATCGCATGAACTTGTAGTGAGAAGATGCTAGTGACAAACACAAATGTCAACAATAATTACATGAACGACCTTATGGTACATAATACTAGACAATTAGTGACAGAATTCATATACTATGTCAAAAACAAATTATTTGAATCAACATACTACTGATAATAGGGCAGGTAACCAAAATGGTGCTGGCATGTATCTTGCACGATGAAGTTAGACCCAATCAAGTAAGAATCTTCATTTAAGAAATTTTTTAGTAAATTATATTTCTCTAATAATATTTACCCAATTACATTAATATTAGGATTACTCTGTGCTACCTCCAAAACCAAGCCTCCCTGAAAGATGAAAAAAAAGAAGTCTTTCCGCCTATGTATCATACTGCTGAAAGGAAGCAACTCTTACAGGTTTACTCCCCTTGTTCCCACTAGATGACCACAAGTATCCTGAATGTAACCAGTTTAAGCTGGAGCAAAACCTTTAACAGAATGCTTGCATTGCAGGGAAGGATGGGAGGGAATTTTAATAATGTGATCGGGTAAGTTTTATCAGACAAGCATAATTTACTAAAAAATGTACTTTCTCCATCAAATCCCTGTGGGATCATGCACCTGGTTATGGTCTTACATTCAAAAGTTTCCTGGGTGAAAGTTGCAGGGTCATCTTCAGGGCTGAGGTTGTGCTTTCAGGAACAGGGTGTGGTAACTGTCTGGGCAGCTACCAGTGGTCCGACAAGATTCAGCTCCCTCCTTTGCAAGGCCACATCACGCAAATAGACGTTGGAGAAAGTAGACTAAGCGTGTCAGCCAACTAACTCCACTATGTCTCAAATTGGGACATTATGTTCAAAGGCCAGGCTTGTGGAAATCACATATTTCATGAGCTGAAATCTTCACTAGTCGTACCTGATTCTGTGAGTGTTCAGTGTACACTGATTTTAAAATATCTTTAGCCAAGCGGCCAGCACTTGTGGGGTTATGTCTTGCTTTCCTGCTTTAAGTGGCAGGAATAGCCTTTTATGGCCACTGCGGCTATTCCCAATGCACCTCAGATAGCATCTAAGAGTATGTACAGGATCCTGCAGCTTTGCTTTTCTTGACAGGTTGATCGAGGAGAGAGAGTGAATAGTTATTTCCTGGTTGTGTAGTGATGGCAACCTGTTCTTAGAATCAACACTAGGATGCATCATTAGAACAACGGAGCCATTGGAATGGAACTGCATGTAGTTCAGATCCACAGACAGACCATGTAGCTCACTCACCCTGCATGCTGAAGCTAACACTATCAGGAAGCAAGTCTTTTATGATAGCTGCTTCAGTGAGGTGGAAGATTGGGGCTCAAACTTAGACAAGTTCGGCCATGTCAAGACCCAGAAGAGGTTCCATTTTGTGAACAAGGTGAGCAAGCGTGGTCTGGATATGTCGGAAAGATCCTTATTGCAGCCGATATCATCTCTTCCATGATGTCTAAACATGTCTGAGATCATGGAACAGTATTCCTTGATTGCAATTGGTACTAACTTATTGTCCTCAAAGAGAAATAGAAAGAAGTTAGCCAGTTGGATAATGGAGGCTGAGTAGTGTGACATCACTGAACACTCCCCACTTCACTTCATATGCCTTCAAAGTGGAGGTCCTTCTAGCTGTTGTGATCCTCTCCAAGATTGAAGTGCAGAACTCCTTTTCATGCAGGGCATCCCTGAAAAGAGCCAGGCATGAAGGAGTTTCTCTGTACATGGATGGAATAGTGACCTCAGCTGCTTGAACAGCGTGAGAGTCGCCACAATTTTCTTGGGTATGTCTGTAGCTAAATCAAGCAGATCATTGATCCAGGAGTTGTCCCATTGGAGAGAAGCAATCAGAACTATTTTGCAGTCCATGCCCCTCATTTTCTGGATTAGTTTTGGTATCAAAACTGCTGGAGTGAAGGCGTATACCCACATCCCTCCCAGTTGATTGAAAGGGCGTCGATGGCCCATGCCTCTGGGTCTGGAAATGGGGAGATTAAGGTTGACAGTTTGTTGCTCCACCTTTTTTTGCAAATAGGTCTAACATTGGTTGGCTCCATAGAGCACAGACTCAATGGAAGACTGACGGATGGAGAGATCATACCATATGAAGCAGTTGGCATCTCCTTGATAATGAATCAGCTAAGACATTGAGCCTGCCTGGGATGTGTTGGACGTGTGTATTTATCTGTTATTGGGAACACTAAAGAAGGTATTCCCATACCACAAGGCAACGGGAAAAGGTGGTTTCATCCCCCACCTTATTTGAAGAGGTATATCACCGTGACCAAAATGTATGACATTATCAGGACCATCCTTCTTTGGATGCATTCCACCCATGCATGGAAGGCATCGAGAATGGCCTTCATTTTCAGGAGGCTGATATGAAGATCCTTCTCTTGCAGAGTCCACTTGCTGCTGACTATCACAAAGTTTGGCAGCAAGTGGGCTCCACAACCCAACAAACTGGCGTCTGAACAGATTGTGATTTCTGATTGTTGGATTCTAAGGGTATTCTCGCTGCTAGCCACTTCCTGTCTTGCCATTGGAGAAGGAAGTGTCTGATCTTGGTTGAGATCATAATATGGTGATTTAAACGACCCAAAAGCAGGTGCCACTGTGCCGGAAGGGCCCTTTGCAGAGAGTGTATGTAAAGGCAGCCGAGGTGTATCAATAGACCCAAGAGTTGAAGAAACTCCCTCGCCAAAATAAACATCTTGATGGATGCCTTCTCCGACACATGAATGATACTTTTGATGCATTTGGGAGGGAGATGCACCAAGCTGACTTGTGTTAAGAACTCCATACCTAGATGGACAAAATGTTGAGACTTCTGTACACTGACTATCCACCCTAAGCTGCGAATGAGGGAAAGATTGTTCATGTCGTGAACCAAAACCAAACTTACCAAATGTTTTTGCAGTATGTCATCCAGGTTTGCCACTGATGCTGTAGAGGAGGATGTCATGAACAGGGATATGACACAGTCAAATGTCTTGGAAAAGGCCAAGGACTGAAATTGAGGCCAAATGGAAGGGCGTGGAATTGGTATACTACCCCATGGCATGTGAAGCGAAGGTATTTATGTAATGCTGTATGAATCGATATATGGAAGTACACATTGGGCAGGTTGAGTACACATCGGGTAGGTTGAGACTGATTGTGTATTCGTCGCGTCCCACTAAAAGATGGACTGACCTTGCTGTCTCCATCTTGAATTTTGTGGCAGAAATAAACTGATTAAGCCTGCTTAAGTCTATCACAGGTCTCAATTTACTATTGGATTTGTAACCAGAAAGATTTTGCAGTAGAAACCCAAGGGTAAGCGGTTTTCAGACTACCTCCACTGCCCGCTCTCTAAAATGTCCACCCTCATGGGATTGCTTGGGAGTTCCATCATGAAGGGGGATGACAAAAGTAGACAGAGATGGATGAACGAGATCTGGAGACCGATCCTGAACTACTGGGATCACACAATCGTTTTTTGGGAATAGGTTGATCCATGTCTGGCATAAAAACAAGGAGTCTGGCACCCACAGGTGGGTTGCCAGTGGGCGGGAGGAATAGCAAGTCACTGACAGTTGGCGGGAAGTTTGGGGGAGGAGAAGCTTTGTTATCCCTACCCCCTCCCTGGATGCCAGTGAAAGTTAGGGGCATATGGCTGCCAATAACTTAGATGGCCACACAAATTTTGCCATTGCTGATAACCACCCTGCAATCTCTCTAGCAGCATTCTTCCATTCTCTGGTACATTCCCTGATGAGGTCGTGCAGAGAAAAAAAAGGTTTGCAATGATAGCTTAAGGAGCAACTCTTGTGCAACTTGCTTTCTCACCTCCTCAATTCATCCCCTAAACAGAAGAGGAGAGCTTAAAGGGAGGGAGCGCAGGCTTGCTGCATGATGTGGTTTGAGATAAGAAGAACGCATAAGTGCATCCCTTTTAATCAAATCCATGTAACAAGAGGCCATAAGGGTGTTTGCTATTATGTGGTTAGTGGCCTACTTGGTCATACAGCCTACCGAATCCCAGGCATGGTAATTTCCAGCCTTTTCAGTGATGAAAATTGCTAGAGATGCAAGGTCAAGTTGGGAGGAAGTCTGAATAATACACATCAGTATGGGATTTGTACCAGTGTGGTGCGAAATTTGTGGGCAACTGACTCACCACAAAGAAGTTTCTTGAGTTACATGATTGCAAATTTTATCCAAGAGACACCCGGTAATTTCTGCAATCTTTGACAATTGTGGTAAGATTCTGAATGATGGATTATCATCCATCATCGTCTATGTCCATGGAGGCCTAGACTGAATAAGTAGGATTGATTGAGGGTGGAGGAAGGCATTCTGACAGAGGAATAATCCTGTAAATTACTTCGATCGCTGCCTTGAAACTAAACTCCGTATGTTTCATAATCAGATTGGAATATTCAAGCATGAACTGCCTTCATCAATGGAGGGATTGTCCTCTTCCTGTACACTCTAAATCCAACATTCCATATGGCAGTGGTCCCCAAAGCAGTGCCCGCAGGTGCCATGCTGCCCGCCAAGGTTTTTTGTGTGTCCACGGAACAGGTTATACGGAAAGAGGTTATAATGAATAATGAAAAAACATGGGTTCAGTTAATTGGTTGGTGCCCGCCACTCTCTCATAAACTCACAAATGTGCCTGAAGGCACAAAAAGGTTGGGGACCCCTGCCATATGGCAATGATGATGAGGTATCATTAGCATGCATAAACATTCTCCCTGTCGGATATGCTATCAGCTGTAGTCGAAGCATGTCCAGCACCAAATGTAGTGTAGCTGTGGAATGCCAGTCCACAGCAGCTGCTTGGGCTGGGTTGGACGGCTCCAAATGTAATGCTTGTTCACCATGTATCATAGACATGGTCAGTCCAGCTGTGCGTAGGACATCAGTGTTGTCAGTACTATCAAGAGATGTGGTTATCTGGCCATCAGGCTGGCTTGCCAGTCCCAGATGACAGATGCATGATCACCAAAGCTGTATATTGATCGTCCAGACGGCTGAACAGTTTGTCAGCAGCCAGAACGGCATACGGAGGATGCTATATGACTTGTGGGCCAGTTCAACTGGCAAAATGGATCTGTAATACCACACGCCCGACTTCAATATTTCCAAAACCATGCATGGGCAGGGAAAGGGACTTATATACAGTGGGCTGCCAATTTATATTTTTGTCCAATTCACTCGTTAACATCCTCGACAATAATGTATTATTTGTGATTCCAATACTTGATTGGAATCGCTTGTCATGGCATCAATTGAATCTCCAGTCCCAGTCACCACTGGCGCTGTTTTTGGTATCTTGGGTTGGAGGTGACATCTCGACATCTTCCATAAAACTAATTAAAGTTTCCAAAGTGGGGTGAAGACTTAAAAATTCATGCTCAGACCATTTTGAACGTGCTCATTTTTCACAGCCCTTGAGTTGACTTTTTAATACATTAGACCAGACATATTCTGTCCACAATGAACACACGTTACATGTGTGTGAAGAAGAGCACTTTGCGCAGGCCAAACGTATCTTGTGGTTGTCCTCCACAATTTTAAATCATCTACTCTTTTTGCACTCGATTGACATCTCTGTAATGAAAAAGAGAAGAAAAAACAAACAAGTGCATACAACAAAAATAAAAATTGTTGAAATAAAGGCAAATTTGCATTAACAAGATGACCTAAGAAGTGCAATAAATTGAAGTATAACAGCGCACAACAATTTCACCAATTGAAATCAGCTGGACAATAATAAATGGTGTGAAAATTGAAAAAATACAAATACATTCACAGGCAATGACATAAATGTTGTATACACAATGTATAACAACGATTTGACTTACTTTATCACTAAAAAGAAATGGTGGATAGTCAAAATTAAGTAAATATTTAAATGGATTCCAGGAGGTACTGTTTACAGTTGAAAGCAAAAGTTTCAACTAGTTACAGCTGGGATACTGGTGGCCACCTAGTGGGAACTAGGAGTGTTAACCTGTAAGAGTTGCTTCCATTCATCTATATGATATTTAGGCAGAAAGACATTTTTTCATCTTTCAGGGAGGGCTGGATTTGGAGGTAGCCGATAGTAATCCTAATGTTAATGTGATCGGATAATGTACTGAGAGAGAAAGAATAGTGCAAAATATAGACAGAAATATTGATGGATTATACTTCCTTGTGTGAGAAAACTATTTAGAATCACTCCAAACATAAAAAAGGTACAAATTGAAAATGGCTTTGCAAGGTCTCCTAAAGAGTGTGTTCCTAGCATGAGCATAAGTAGTAACTGAAGTGTGGAGAGGATTAGTGCCAATCCTATCCAAGGGGAGATCACTCTTATCTGACTTCCACCTTTGTGGGCAGATGACTTTTAGCTTTTTATTGGTAAAAACTAGCTTGGGAGGGCTGGATTTGTGAGGTAGTTATCATACTCCAAAGGTTTATGACCAGGTAATGTATTGGAAGAAGAAATGAGATTGTTTCATCTAGCCCCGTTTCAGGTGAGAATTCTACATTTTTCTTACAGCAAATGAATGGTACTATCTCATCGCAAGGCTTACTTTTAATAGCTAATATGACCATTTTTATAAAGCAATTTATATCACAGACACACACATTTTCACCATTTCTCAAACCATATACAGCTTTTTTATGAATGTTGCTGACAAAATGGGTTCTTTGGCAGTTAAAAGACCAAACTGTTTGTATAATTTACCATTACAATTTCCAAAAATTACGGGCAGGTCTCTGGTGCATTGTTTCGGAATAGGTAAATTGCAACTCTTCTAGCTAAGAACAGAGGATGAACTCTTTCAAATTCTAAGCTAGTTTTTTTACCTCAGTTCCATTATCATGTGCTCTTTTGATGGACTTAGGTTTGCCATTTTTGCCACCAATCCAGTAAACATAACCTTCCTTTGGATCGTAATCAATGGACTTGATATTCCGTAGCCCTGGAATTGGCAGCACTACATCAGGAGAGTTTTCATCTGGCTCCAGCACCAGACGACTGATGAGGTTCTTTTGACTAAACAAGAGGAAGGATCTGGGGGCTGCAAAACACAAGACATTCTGAAATCAAATACCAGACTCTTGTTTCAATAACAAATTTTATCTTAAGTCTGAACATAGGGAATTAAATCAGTTAGATTCAAACCGGACCTAAATATCATCAGATCAAATTCAGGACTTAAGTTTAAAACTGGAATAAACTAAGATATTGCACATGTTAGGCTATCACTATTCTAATGCAACCATACAAGGTTCTTTTAATTTAATTTTTATGAAAATAAGAATTTGATTTCTCCATTATCAATATACTCCATATGATGCATACAATTCACACTTCAGGAACCATTAGGAATGGCCTCTTTGAATTCTTTGATAGTTTCACTGCTTTAAAAAGTGATTTTCAAAAATGAACATAATGGCTGCTGTTACATACATTCACTACATTCAGTCTGTCTGACGAGTTAATGTGTCATGGAGCAGTAACCTTATTCCAGGGGCTGTAGTGTCCCCATTGTTTATCCTAGACCCACAGGTAAAGCATTATCAAAAAGAGAAAAGACTAAACTCTTTAATGATGTTAAGTAATAAACACTTTCCATGTATTTTACAACGTTCCAGCCAAAAAAGTTTAAATTTTGGAGGCTAACTTTTTCAGAATAGAAAAATTACTGCTTCTATAATTGGATCTGGGGTATGGATTTCAAACTTTCTCTCTTAAGCTCTTAATCAATTAAGTCAAAGTGATTGACACAAACTGAATTAGCTTAGAGAAAACTATGATATGTTTAACACCTGTCAGAAGATGGGAACATGAGGCGGAGATCTTTGACCAAAAAGACTCTCTTTGCATGTGTTGATGAAATAGCCAACCCCAATCAACTTCCTCAAGGCATGAAAAAAACCAGTAATATGAAAGTAATTCACAATCAGACTTACATGGATATGCTTGGAAGGATTGTTTCTCTCTAATCCCATCTTTTGAAGGCATTCTAAATTAGTCCCAGGGCAAATCAGTTGACATGGATCACTTTGACAAATATACATCAGAAATAATGATTGATAAATTTTAAGGCATTACTCTCTAGCTCTGAATAAGTGTCAGAGTTGCTAGAAATGATTCAAAGAGGTAATGTACCCTCCACTTCTAATTTATCTTTCTGCATAAATGAACAAAATGAAAGAAAAAAAAAGAAGAATATTACCTGAGCAAGTCTTGTTATCATCAGGATTAAGTGAGTAGTGGGTGGGACAGGCACAGGTGTAAGAATAGTTTCCTCCCTTTCGAGGATTGGCCAGACACAGATGTGAACATCCACCATTATGTGTACCACACTCATTCCAGCCTGAAATTCACAACAATTCTTTATCACACAATGGCTTTCTCACTACTTGCTTTAAACTGATACATTTTTGCTGTGTCTGTCTTTCTTTTCTTTTCATTTCTTGCTCTGCATTCCTCCTGTATACTCTGACATTTCTGATCAACCTGACACTGATACAACAACCCAATGTTACAATACTGGGAATTATGTAATGTGAATTCTATGTGACATGAGATTTAAATCTAAAACCAAACTTCTGGGCACTGTGCAGTAAATCCTATATGAGTTTTCATGCTGTAAATCCTCGGAACTTATTTTTTCTCTCTCTCTTTTTTTTTCAACCCAACTTAAGACATACTCTTAACTGCACAAGAGGTAATACAAGATGCTCTACAATGGTAAATGCAACTTGGATAAAACCAATGAAGATGGATAGGCCACCAATTACCCCATTCCATACTAGCTCTTGGGGATCAACCCTAGACTGCACAGCTTCAAAGCACAAGGCTTAGTAATTGCGCTATCAAGGTCTGCTTTGCTAATCATGTAAGTTTCAAAATTAAATTCTAATTATCACTACATATGAATTAAAGTTTTAAAATAAGACTTTAATAAAATGAGAAAACTGGATCAAAACTGGTTTTTGTGTAAGAGCTTAGTGATTATGCTGAGCATGTATGTACTTTTTTATCATTATTCATTTGATAAAAAATCTTTATTAGATTATTTCAATAAAAAGCAAGTACACTTTTTCCTATCATTTAATGAAAAAAAGACTGTAAAATGCTAATAAAATTACAAGCCAGAAACTGAAATAGAGAACCCATATACAGTCATCTCTGTCTTTAACAGTCACCAAGGGAACTCAACAAACTAGCCCCAAAATCAAGTGATCCTAATATAAAGGAAAAACAGGTGATACATTATTGATGAAAATAGGATTTGTAATATATGGCTATTTTATACTGCTGTTTAAATGGTTTACTTTAATTACCTGACTGTCGTGACCGATGGAAGACAAGGAGATCCATTACATTGACCACATTCTCTTGAATCTGTGTTCTGTTGGCGCCAGAGGTTTTATTGGCTCGTTCAATGGTTCCTATTTTCCAGTCTGCCCAAAATAAATAATCCTGGTACTGCGTGATAGCCATGACATTGGTCAGTTCTTGACTGATCACACGCACACGATTCTTGCCTGTAATCAGAAGTTACATGCACTCTGTATTAGACACCCCATATGTCATGGATAAAATAAGACACACTGAGAATTTTGGGGAGCAACAAATCAAAGATAAATTATGAATATGACATCTGAAGCAAAGCAGCCTATACCACTCTCTTTTTTTCTCTTCATTATTTCAAAACTACCATCAAGACTTTCTCTTTAAGAGTGATAATAACTCTATAACCATTGTGCTAGTTTACTCATAGCCAAGATTTTCATTTCCATTCTGATGGTTTAGAGCTGTGTAGCACCACATACACTAACACACGAACAGATGCACCTGTTGACTGGAGGGTCAAAACTTCATGCATTTTTAGAAAGAAAACATGGGTACAACAACTGATCAGATCAATACAAGTATCAAAATTGATTAAACTACAAATCCCATATAATTCAACAGAATAATGAATCCCATGGTGTTGCAGAGAATGATAAAGCACTATAAATCCAGATATGAGGTCCTAGTGGGCCTGAGATCGGTCACCTGGCTGGCATCTGTCTAATAGCCAAATGCAAGAACAATTGTACAATAAATCTGGGCCAGGAGGATGATTTTTGTGGAAATTTCTTCCAATGCTATTGACTGCATGTTATGAAAACAACTGTTTTAAAGTTTCTTTAGCTTTTGTACCTTCATCCATATCTGATGGCACATCATTGCATCGTTTGCATAAAACTGAATGGCCTTTGAGCTAGGATTCTTTCTGTCAGATTTGGTCAAATTCTGCTGAGCAGTTTTGAGAGGAAATCATTTAAAGGTTTTTAACCATAAAGTCCTTTAATTGAGGATACTTTCTCTCAAATTTGATCAAATTCTGTTCAGCTGTTTCTGAGAAGTTGTTTGAAAGATTTTCTATTTTTAGCAATGGCAGCCATATTTGATAGCCAGTTGTCATCATTTGCACAAACTTGAAAGCCCTTCATGCCAAGATACTTTCTGTCAAACTTGGTTAAATTCTGTAAAGTGGGTTCTGAGAAGAAGTTGTTTAAAGGTTTTTATATTGTCAGTAATGATGGCTATATTTGATGGTGGATTTGCATTATCTGAATAAATTTTAAAGTCCTTCATGCCAGGATCATCTTTGTCAAATTTAGTTGAAATTTGTCCAGTGGTTTTTGAGAAGTTGAAAATAGCAACTGCTGATGAATACATGATGGACACAGAGCAGTACCATAAGCTCACTTGGCCTTACGCCAGTTGAACTAAACAAGAGTCCCTCAAAGGGACTGATGAACTATTGGGTGAAAAGAATTTCCATGAATTCAAGATAATATCATTTCTTCCTTTTAACTGTCAAGTGTTGAAACCATCTCTGATATTATTCAGCAATAACAAGATTTTCAAATTAGCTGCTGTGGTGCACATAATGGATGTTGGATTAGCACCATTTTCATTTAGGACAAAGTATACATCATTACAAGTCTATGGGTGAAAACCCCATGTCATATTGATCATAAATTCTGGGGGAGTAGTGACAACAAGATTTTTTAAGAAGATTTTTAAGACTGCCATTATGGCAGTCATATTGGATGTACAACTGGCACTATTTTCATCTAGGACCAACTAAGTATCATAAGAAGTCAATTGGTGAAATCTCCATGTTGATATAGCCATCCAATTGGGAGGAGTAGAGATAACAATAAATTCAAGATATGACTTTCCATTCAGGAGTAGCAGTAGCAAGATTTTAAGATGGCTGCTGTGGTGGCCATATTGGATGTCATTTAAGACCAAGCAGACATCATAAGAAGTCTTTTAGTGAAAACCTCATGATAATATGACCATCCAGTCAGGAAGAGTAGTGATAACAAGATTTTCCAGATGGCCACTGTGTGGCAGCCATATTGGATGTCAGATCAGCACCATTTTCATTTAAGACCAAATGGACATCATAAGAAGTCTTCTGGTGAAAACCCCATGTCAACATCAATTTCTGTTCAGGCAGAGTTGTGATAACAAAATTTAAAGATGGCTGCCATGGCAGCCATATTGAATGTCAGATAAGCACCATTTTTATTTAGGACCAACTAGACACCATAAGAAGTCTTTTAGTGAAAACCCCATTTCAAGATGACTGCCATGGCAGCCATATTGGATGTCAGATCAGCACCATTTTCATCTACCCATGTTGATATGACCATCAATTTAGAAGTAGTCTTAAGATTTTCAAGATGGACGCTGTGGTGGCCATATTGGATGTTCGAGCAGCACCATTTTCATTTAGGACTACCTAGACAATGGGATGAATGTGTGTAAAGTTTCATGGAAATCCTAGAAGCAGTTTAGGAGGAGTAGCGATAACAAACTTGTGCTAATGGACAGACGATGGACGGACAACAGACCATCCCATAAACTCTTCTGATCTATGACCAGTAGAGCTAAAAAACCTTTGTTTCTGATTGAAAAATAGGTATTTGTCCTAAGCAATGAATACTAACTCTTGGATATATGGTCAGTTTTGCATGACATAGGATAGTTATTACCCACTGAATTCAGAACTTTGTATTTACTGGGCTATTTAAACTTGATCTGAAACTAAAATTCTCTACTGCTTCTTTTACTTTGGTAACTTTTTTTGTCTTTAGTGAAAAGATATGGTAAAACAAGAAGCTGGCTATGGCCTGCATGTTGAGCGTGCCCCGAAGCTTCGATATTGAAGACTTTTATTTACCTAGAAAAGCCTTCAAAACAACTTTAACGTATGGGATTAATGTAGAGTGTGGACAGATGTACTGATGGATGAACATGCACAAAGTGATAGCTATGTCGAGCTTCTACCATGGTGGGCACAACAATATTCAGTACTGATCATTGGGCTGAAAGTTACAACTTTGTTAATTAACTATGCTTTAATTCTTATACGAAGAGGCAAGACTTGAGGTAAAATTGCACCAATTTGTACACTTTGATGAAAGATGCGATAATATGTAGTATTATGCTATAAAGACAGGAGAATTACAGTAGAATAATACCTTCTAAATCTGAAGACTCTATTATATGCTTGTCCATATCTGACCAGAACAGTTTCTTTTCAGTATAATCGATGGTCAAGCCATGAACTCTGCCCAAATCGGACACAAGGACTTCCCTGTTGGAACCATCAAGAGACGCTCGCTCAAGTTTGGGAGTCTCTGACCAGTCTGTCCAATAGATGTAGCTGGAAACAAAGAATACATAGTGATGCAAATAATAATTCCACATATACATAATGAATAACAGACAAGATTTGCTGTTATAATCTTACAAAATATCATACCCATTAAAATTATCTGACACAATGTGGTTATCAAGATACATTGTGCCAATTAATAATTTATTAAACTTTTCTAAGCAAATATGCCCAACTGACTAAATTCACAAAAATTTACAGATGCTTTAACATTATTATTTACAGCAATTCAAACACTGAAACTTTAATTTCCTTTCAATCGTGGTTGGATACCAAACAGTGCTTAAAAAAAATTCTTTCCACAGGCAAATGCTAGTAATGTTTCCTGAGAACAAAAATTAAGAGGGATGGATAATTGTCTAGGAGCATGTTCTCATAACTCCATCTTGTTCCCACTTACCCATTAGGTGGATCAAGGATCAGTGCTCGTGGGTGGGTTAAATTTTTCCAGATGAGGACTTTCCGAGCAGATCCATCTAGTCGTGCCACCTCAATGCGGTTACTGCCGGAGTCAGCCCAGTAGATGTTATTTGCTACCCAGTCTACGGCCATTCCTTCTATAAACTTCAGGCCAAACTGAATAATATGCTCCATTGAACTTCCATTCATAAAGGCACGGCTGATACTCTGAAATGGAAGAAGTAAACTTCAGGATGTTGATTTTCTATTTTTTTTTGTATCTATCCTTATTTACAAATAAAGGTGATCCTAAATTCTTTGATGGCAAACAAACAAAAATCTCCAGTGGATTAGTGACAAAACTGGGTTGCAGAGCCATCTTAGATAAATGGTGTTAGGTGACTGAAGTTTAGTATTTGTGCTCAAATCTGTTTTAACCATTTTATCTTAAAGAAAGATTTAGAGAGACATTACATAAGTTTTTATTAGATATAAAATGTACAAACTGAATTGAGATTCTACTCATAAAACCAATATTTAGTGTTTCTCCTAGCCACATTTAGTATGACATGGCACTATGCCCATTTTGCTTGGGAACCATGCGTTTTTCTTAAGTACCAGCCCATTTCTAAGGCTGCTTAACATGCCTTTTCTGAGGCTTTTCCCCAGCACCATGCTTGTTTTTTGGTCGACTTTTAGTGCCCCCTTTTCTGTTCCTCTCTATTGTAAGAACAACAGCAATAACAAGAAGGAGCTGAAATGGTGATAAAACAAAGTGCCCTCTTGACTATGGGTTTTGCATTTAAAGTGCCCTTTATGGGATTCTGATTACCAAGACCTTTTCAGATCCTGTGGAAAACATGGCTATTAAAATGTGGCATTACTTTGATGTTGCTATGTGTCATTGCTATGTGTTATGCAACAATGTGATATAAGTTTTATATGTCATTTATGACATTAATAAATTATAAATTTATTTATGTCATTATTAACTTCATGGTGGTTGGTTATACACTTTATAACCTTCCTACTGTTAAGGTCTTCTTAAATTTTATTCTTAGAAGAAAAAAAGATTGGGCAGATGTTTAATTATATTCAGATGTAAAATTGCCAATTCAGCAACACACACCTGCAAACCAACATCTGTCCAAAATATCCTGTTATCTCGTATGTTGAAATCAATAGCATTTGCTTTCTGCACCCCCTGGAGTGGGATCTGTACCACGCGGTGATTGGTTTCCAGAGACATTCTCTGGATGTCTTCTTGTCGGGTAAAAAGCAGAAATGCTTCTGGTACTATGCACATTTTTCCATTACTGAGGAGCTCCGATCCCATGGGACATGCACAGACTGGACCCTTTGGCTCAGGACGATACAGGCAAAGATGGCTGCACCCAAAGTTGTTATCTGCACATGGGTTTGTGCCTAAAAAAAGAAATGAAATTAATCAGGAAAAATTTTAATGTGTTGAAATATGATGTGTAGTATAAACTGTGGTACAAGTATTGCCTTTCTATTATGTATTTCAAAATTTTGGAGGGAAGAAACAGACTTGTGTTTCCAAAAACACAAATGCTTCCACTTTTGTACCATGGTCAAACTTCTAAGAAAAGGGCTTAAATATCATATGAAGCAATCTATATAAGAAAATAATATTATACAATTTTGTGTGTTTATCAATTACTTTCTTGTAGTCAAACACACTTTCAATATCACCACCGTATTAGACATGTGAAGGCATAAGGGGATTAGTATTCACTATATCTGATGAGAAATAAAGCTGCAATAACAAACAAAATGGGTCCAGTCTGTGTTACATGTAAACATGGAACATGTTGATTATAAACAAATCGACTGAATGAATATTTGATTATTACTGATAGCAGTGACTGAAACAGATAGGTCTGATGTCTCAAGTCTTACATCTAGAATAATCACTAATTTCTAACTTATTTCTTACTTACCGTATATACTCACATATAATTTGGGTCCAAATGAAACAACATAGACCCTGATCTGCCGGCACATTATGTGACGGCAGATCTGGGTCTGTGCAGTTTGCAGTTGGTATCGGCTTATACGCGAGTACATACAGTATAATACAATAACAAAACCTGCTGTCCCTAAATTTGGATAATACCATCTTGTATTACACAAATCACTGCACATTTATCCCAGCTGACATATACAAAGATGACAAAATATTTTTGACTTTGTCTCAAATCATCGTGGAAATATCTCTCCCAACCAAGCTGTTGTACTACATTAGCTACACTGAAATAAAATAATAAGTAACAGTCTATAAGGCAGCAAGATACTAATCTTTCGTGAGGTTTGTATAATCCCTTCAAAATGTTATGGTGCATTTTACTACAGCAGTAACTGGGTAACCCTAATGCACTAATCATTCAAACATGCAACTCAAATGCTATTGTTAATAAGGGCCGTTCCATTTAAACATGCATTGTACCCATTGAAGGCAGTTTTTAAAAAAAATATATGCCAGAGTACTCTGATTACGTAAAGAGTTCATATGAAAATGACACAATTTTAATTGCATCTATGGGTGACTACCGTATATACTCGCATATAGGTCCATACCAACTGCAAACTGCATAGACCCAGATCTGTCATTGCATAATGCACCAGCAGAGTTATGTCTATGCAGTTTGTAAGGATTAATCAGTAGAACAAATAACATAGACCCTGATAATGTGCCGGCAGATAAGGGTCTATGTTGTTTGCATTTGGACCTGGTTTATATGTGAGTATATAGAGTATATACAGTACTCACATTAAAAAGTGCCTTCCCTGGGTCCCAAGTGTTTTTTTGCTTGAACAACCCTAAGTTAGCTTATGTTGAATATGAGTTCAACATTAACTTGCATTTATTAGCTTTAAAACCAGGTATTTAAATTATCTAAATGGCATGTTTTATCTTTCTTAAGATATGACCTTTGAAGAGGTAATTGGTGAAAATTGCGGTTTGAAAGCAAAGTTTTTTTAACCTACAATTTTATACTTACACTTATAAGCTTCTCCCTTTTAGCTGTCAAAGAATGATTGACATGTTTTGCCTTCCAATTAAGTCATTAATAATGCAACATACAAATAAGATTAATAAATCTGAAATAAATCATTCTTAACTGACATGTCCCTGAATTGACAGCAGACTTTAGACATACGAAAAATGCTGCTTCAATTTTTCAACAAAATAAAGATACCATATATACTTGCGTATATTCCCAGTACAAATGCAAACAACATAGACCCTGATCTGCCCTCGCATAATGCGCCGGCAGATCAGGGTCTATGTTGTTTGTTCTACTGATTAGTCCTTACAAACTGCATATACTCAGATCTGCCATTGCATTATGCGACGGAAGATCTTGGTCTATGCAGTTTGCAGTTGGTATTAGCTTATACGTGAGTATATACGGTAAACTGTACACATTGTACTTTCTAGGTCATATCTGATTATAGATTAAAATATTTATCATAAAGTTACTACATTCATGGTTGCCTAATTTCCTCTCAATCAGTGCTGAAGACAACATTTTGTATTACTCAACAGGTCACAGCATTTAACTAAGACACTGAATAACTACACTATGGGGAACCAATTACCAGAGCTATCGGAATAAAATTATCAGCTCCATCTATTCTGATTTTTCATTTGTGGCGTCAGTTCAAAAAAGGACTTTACAACTGTGAACTTCTGTCTAGGATTGCATGACTGCCACTTTACAATGGACAATGGAAGATCAAGATAGCTACAGGGTTAAATGAGGTCAGATTCAAAACAATTATCACCAAACTGCTTTATATACAAATGAAGAACAAGGTAACCAGTGACTAAAGAGAGATGTATAATCAATGGAGTTTCCATAAAGAAATTTTTTTCTTTCTCCTGTGCAAGAGGTACATGTTAATTAATTAAACTTACAACACAGGTGTTCTCTGGTTATGAAATTTATGAACTACGGGAGAATACTAAATTACAGATCAAGGCATTAATAAACTCCATCAACAGTGTAGGATAGAAAAATTCAACCCTAGGGTCAGAATTTTTCATCAGTCAAGACTTGCATGAAACTTTGCCAAGTGTATGATGCAAAATTCTGATTCTGACTGAAATTTTCCTGTCCAACACCAATCCATAATGAAAGATTATTTTTCTCACAATCCTGAAAGAAAAATGAGGGTAAAAGTCAAAACAGCATGTTGTGAATAATGATGCAACTTTAAAACAGCAACACACGCAATGAAAATTTACTCACCTTAAGACTGAGCATACAAAGTTAGGTTTACACTGAAAATTTCAGTATAAACTTTAATTTATGTTTAAACACATATAAGAATTCAAAGAACAGTGGTCAAGACCATGAAGGTAATGGCAGTGTTCATTCCAGAAATGGAAAAAGTAGGGCCCAAGGGGATGGGTCAAAAAGTAGGGTAATTAATAAAACAACTGGAGTCACTAATATTCTTACCTGTTTCTTGTTTATTCAAGAAAAATCAAACACACAGGACCATTATTATTATTATTATCAGCCTCCCCTGCTGCTAGCCTTCTGTACTGGATTTTGAATTCCCCATGCTTGAGTAATGATTCCCTCTCAAATTTATTTGGGGCATTTGAGTCCACAGTTTGCACTCCCTGTATACTACATTGAAAACAGTGTTTCTGCGTTAGATTTCATTATCTCTTCCTTAAATTTTTTATATTACGATCAGCAACCATGTGTTCTTGATTGGTACCCTAGCTGATCAAAATCAGTAAGACATTCCTGTCAGCCAAGGAATTTATTGTCTCATGCTTCTTTGGTAATGATTGCACTCTATTCATTAAGTCAGCTTAGGATGCACTTGATTGAGTCTAAAATCAACTGTAATGATCTTTTATCTTTATTTTCTGGGGTCTTTTTATGGGCATCATAGAAGAAACTTTCTTGTGCCAAAAATGAACAAATGTTTGTCAAAGGGACTAGCACTCTACTGGCAAAAAGGAATTTCCAGGAATTCAAGATAAGACCATTTCTTCCTTTTAACTGCTAAGTGATGAAACCATCTCTGATATTCTTCAGCAATAACAAGATTTTCAAATGAGCTACTGTTGATGTCAGATTGGCACCATTTTCATTTAGGACCAACAAACATCATTTAGGACCAACAAGACATCATAAGAAGTCTTCTGGTGGAAACCCCATGGTGATATGACTTCTTGTTTTGGAGAAGTAACAATAACAAGATTTTCAAGATGGCTGCCATGGTGGCCATACTGGATATTAGATTGGCACCATTTCCATTTAGGACCAACTAGACATCATAAGAAGTCTTTTGATGAAAGCACAATGTCGATATGACCAGCTATCTAGGAGATGCAGCCTTAACAAAATTTTCAAGATGGCCATTGTGGTGACCATATTGGAAGTCAGTTCAGCACCATTTTCATTTGCAACCATACAGACTTCATAAGAAGTCTTTTAGTGAAAACCCCATGCTGAAATGTCCATTCATTCAGGAGTAGTGATACCAAGATTTTCAAGATGACCATATTGGATGTCTGAGCAGTACCATTTTCATTTAGGACCAAATAGACATGAAAAGAAGTCATTTAGTAAAAAACCCATATTGATACAACCATCCATTCAGGAAGAGTAGTGGTAACAAAAATTTTCAAAATGGCCACTGTGGTGGTCATATTGGATGTGCAAGCAGCACCCATTTCATTTAGGACCAACTAGACATCATAAGACATCTTCTGGTGAAAACCGAATGGCAATGTTACTTTTCGTTCATGAGAAATATTAATAACAATATCTTCAAGATGGCCTCTATGGTGGCCATATTGGATGTTAGATTGGCACCATTTTCATTTAGAACCAACTAGACATCATAAGAGTTCTTTTAGTGAAAACCCCATCTTGATATGACGATTTTCAAGATGGCTGCTGTGGTGGCCATATTGGACATCAGATTATACCATTTTCAATTAGGACAACTAGACATCATAAGAAGTCTTCTGGTGAAAATTTCATGTCAATATGACCTTCCATTCAGGAGAAGCAGCAATAACATTTCCAAGGTGGCTGCTGTGGTGGCCATATTGGACATCAGATTGGCACCATGATCATTTAGGACCAAATACAGTTCATAAATCTTCTGGTGAAAACACTATGTTGATATGACCATCCATTGAGGATATTTAGTGAAAAAATGTTAAATATGTTCATTGTGACAGCTATAATCGAGACCAGATCAGCACCATTTTCATTCAGTAGCAAGCAGATATCTTCTTGTGAAAACACCATGTCGATATGACTTTCCATTTAGTTGGAGTATAACAAGATTTTCAAGAAGTCTGCCATGGTGACTATACTGACTGTCAGATCAGCACCATTTTAATTTAGTACCAACTAGACATCATAGGAAGTCTTCTGGTGAAAACTCAATGTTGACATGACTTTCCATCTAGGAGGAGCAGCAACAAGATTTTCAAGCTGGCTGCTGTTGCAGGATCGGTACAATTTTTATTTAAGACCAAATAGATACCATAACAAGTCTTCTGGTGAAAACTCCAGGTTGATATGACCATCCATTTAGAAGTAGTGATAACAAGATTTTCAAAATGGCTCCTGAAAGATCAGCACCATTTTCATTTAGGACCAATTAGACCATGGGATGAATCTGTGTGCAAAGTTTCAAGGCAATCCTCCGAGAAGTTTAGGAGGATTAGCGATAACAAACTTGTGCTAATGGATGGACAAACATCAGACAATGGACAACAGATGATGGACAATAGGCCAGGGATTTAAAATTTTTATAAAAGTCAACCTGCCCAGGTCAAACTAACTGGAAAATCTAACTTGCTCTCGGGAAATTTGAGCTTGCCCCAAACACAATATCCCAACATGAGTGAAAAAATAAGATAAAATAAAATATGGAATATTTTAAGGAAATCACGTTATATTTATTTTAACTTCTGTTTTCTTTTTATCTTTGTTGGCACCTTAAAACCATATGCCAATAATTAAAGTTATCAAAAAATATATATGTAAATAATACATGTAGATAGATATGTAGATGAGAAAGAGTTAGAATCCAGATATATTTAGAAGAGCAAAAACAGACATGTACATGTATTAGAACAGATAAATGGTTAAGTAGAGAAGGATTTGAAAAAAGCTTGATTTTTTAGTAAGAGAGAGAGTTGCTTAGGTAAAAGACGTTGAACTTAAAAATTAAACAACCAATAACAGATGTGCATTAACTTAATTATAATCATGTTTTAATATATAAAAATTTTTTTATCTACTTTTCCACTTAAGTTCAAAAAGAATCATGCAGATTTAATATCCATCCAGTAAAAGAAAAAAAAACAAAGTAACAATGAGTTCATCACTAACATATTCCATTAAGTATCAATGATTTCACTCTCTGCTTTTTTTCTGGGGTGTGCTGTGTCCATTCATGTCTGCCTCTGCTTAACAATTATCATGAAGTCATATTGATATTGGCGATATGCATACAAATATTTGACAAGCCAGCTTTTGAGAATGATTTGAGAACACTTATTTTTATATATTTAATTGTATGTATAGGTCTCATATAATTATCAGGTACACAAGATATCATAAAAACCGCTTGTGGGTGCTTCATTTTTCTAACATCAATCACGCTTTGAACGAAATCCTCCAGGTGGTTAATCGTTAGAGATGAGTGCTTTTATTTCCAAACACACCCGTCAAAGAAATCTCTCGAGTTACATTATTAAGAATTAACACCTACTCACCTTAAAATCGGTGACATGCATAAAGACAATCTTTAACGAGCCAATTGTTTAGAGCCATCAAGCTGACAAACTGCCCAAAGCTAACTTAGGACATAAAAGTCTGCAAATCCCGGATATGTACAATTACAATTAAATTGTAACTGATAAGTTAAATATAAATATTTATCCCTTATTGTCAAAACTTGCTTTAAATAGTAAATATTCACATTATCATGTCTGCACGAGAAAATGCAAGAATGAGCTTGACATTGTCTACATGATGGAAATGACATAATATAGATCATGGATGAAAGAAACTGTGGACAGTTATGTAAAAGAAGAATGCAGTACATGTAAACACTAAATAAAGGTGCTGATATACGTACTGTGGTGAGATGGCAGGTTGTAAAACTTATAAAGCATTACGAATGTATTTTACCCAGACCACTCATGTTAAATAAAGTCTCTCTCTCTCTCTCTCTCTCTCTCTCTCTCTCTCGCGCTCTCTCTCTCTCTCTCTCTTTTTCTTTCTTTCTTGGGACCTGCCCAGACAATTGCTTTGCAAACCTGAGCTTGCCAGAGTCTAATTGGAGCTTGTCCTGGAGGTTGGGCAAGTGGATTTGTAAATCCCTGTAGGCCATGCCATAAGCTCTTCTGGTCTATGATAAGTAGACCTATAAAAAAAACTGGTAACTGACAGATGGATGGACAGATAGACATTAACATAACACACTCTGTCTTATGGCTGGCATATAAATTTGAAATGCTTTATGGCATCTCTGGAATAATCCCAAAATGTTCTTCTTGCTTGGTATATAAAATTTCATGAAATCGCTACAAAATATGGATTTTTTCCCCCATCAAGTTCTACACAGATTGTATGCAAGTGACAGCAGAATATTTCACTTGCCCCACCCCACCCCCCACCCCTGACTTGCTTAGTAATTTACTTTTCTCTCTTTCAATCTCTACATGTATCAATAGAAGCAAACAGTGAAAAAGACCCACAGACAGATAGGCAGGTAGACAAAAAGACAGACAAACAAACAGACAGATAGATAGATAACTAGATAGACAGATAGATGGAGAAAGAGGATCAAAAAGTAATTAATCCAGTCCTAAAATCTTAACTAGAAATAAGTTCTGTAAGGGGGAAGAGATCAAGGTGAATTTTTTAAAAATTTTGATCGAGTCAAGCAGAAATAAGACTCCCATGACCAAAATGGAAATGGCAATGTCAACACAATTGTTCACATTACTTTTGTTTTTGGGTTTACCATAAAAAAAAAATTTTCATTGAAAATTGAAATACTGATGCACTATATCCTATATTCTTCTTTTTCATATCATTTTATCTTTTTTTTTCCCTAGACAAGCATATGGTTAGATAAACTGCAGGGAAATACAACAATTTAGGGGATTAAAGAATTTAGGTTAATGTCAGTAAAACTGTGTAAGCATGAACAAGATGTGCACTGTAACTGGAAAGAAGCCTATGCTCACTTGTGACTGATTAATAAAGTATTCAAGTCCTTTTTTCATAAATAAATTAAATATATTTTTGAAAAATGTTCTTTTTGGTATGATATTAATGTAATCCTCTCTCAAAAGGTGATTCATTTAAAAGGGGAAATATCAAGGTAAGGATAAAGTGCTGAGTTTTTTCAATATCACCTGGTCAGTTACAATTCTGCTAAAGTCAATCACTTACAGATGCTTTTGTGAAACATACATGAATTATACACAGTCACTTATGTGTATGCAAGTGCCTGCGAACAGCTGTAAGTTGTGTTCACTTTGTGAAACGATCGTCAGATAAATACTTCACCTTCTGCCTTGTGAACATTGACAGCCTTAAGTCCCATCAGGTCAGGAAGAGCATCCACAATAGTGGTTCGGTTATGTCCTGTATTTTTGTTGATCCGCTCTATTGAACGACCCTGCCAGTCTGTCCAATATATATAATCTCCTGGAGAATATTAAACAATTGTCAACTGTCAGCAACTAAAAAACATGCAACAAATACACAAATGCCTTGGGAATCAAATGCCATCAACTGAAATCACAAGGTCAAGTTTATCAGGTCCCATAATAGTCATCAATTAATATATATTTAGCTGTAAATAAAGACCACCTGTCTATAATGACTGCTTTTAGTTGGTCCTCTGGAAGGTCATTATACAAAAGTCTGAGCATATCTAACTGGAATCTTAAAATATTCAATCTAGTCTGTGAGGCTTTTGAATTATGACTTGTAATGTAAAATGAGATTCACATGAAGTGGCAGAAGTAGCCGTATATTCAAAGCCATGCTGGTAAACCTTATATAGCAAGAAACACATTCTAAAATACACATAAATCAGCACTGTTATCAAACATCTAAAATAATCGTACCAATTAAAGAATGAAATTCACAACTGAGGACGGAAAGGTCCAAAAAGTAAAAATGTACAGACATGTGAAAAATTACACACTTTAAGATGATCATTGTTTTCTCTGTAATAAAATCGACTGATTATTATTATTATTATTATTATTATTATTATTAAAAGCTATGAATATTGAAATTTTCCAAGAGTGACCAAAACTGCCAACTTATGGAGTTTGAATTTGTTCAGCATTGCAAAGAAAATAAATATTATCTACATTGAGCAAGAAAGCTCACCCAAAAGACTAAAGCCGAAAATATGTGGAAGATTGTCCTTGACCAAAACCCTTCTACCAGTGCCATCTAGGTTTGCCACTTCGATCTTGTCCTCCTTTGCCTCTCCCCAGTAGATCTTACGATCCTGAAAATCTATTGCAAGCCCATTGGGCCAGCCAAGGGATGTGTTAATCAGGGCTATGCGGTCACTTCCATCTAAATTTGCACGTTCAATTTTTGGCTCCTTGCCCCAATCTGTCCAATATATGTAACTGAAAGTTGAGAAAAAATATAAAAGATTATTTTTTCCAACAAAAAGAATTTGCTTACAGGCAGACAAAATGAAATAACCAGGGTTATAACCTGAGAGCAGTATTCAAAAAGGCCAGCCACAATGCAACTTTTACATGAAATCTTCTTTTGTGTGTTTTGAAAAGCAAGGAAATCATACACCACTATCAAATTTCAATCTGCTACCCTTTTTCTTGTAGTGTCTTTCTTTGCGAGTAAAATGCTTTAGATATTGAGCAGATTTATGATACTTTAAAGCTGCAATACATACTGGGACATACAATACATACTGGGACATACAAAACATGCAATCAATCAAGCTGAAAATTTAGGGTCTCTTTATTCTCTTCTGACAAACAAGTGAAAGACCACATTCAGTATCCGGAAAGAAAAAAAAAAAATCTCACCCAGCAGCTGGGTCCAAACATATAGCTCGGGGTTCATCCAGCCCTTCTGATATCAG
Source organism: Margaritifera margaritifera (assembly GCA_029931535.1). Lineage (NCBI taxonomy): Eukaryota > Metazoa > Mollusca > Bivalvia > Unionida > Margaritiferidae > Margaritifera > Margaritifera margaritifera. Next base: position 971,610 of record JAQPZY010001334.1, on the reverse strand, counting down.
GACACGACGATGGGTTCCATTTAGCCGCACCACTTCAATGCGATCAGTTCCTGTGTCTGTCCAATAAAGATTCCGTCCAATCCAGTCCACAGCAATACCATCTGGGTGGTCAACCTCACTATTGACAATTATTTCTGACCCTGAAATTAACAACAAAAAGAACAGTTAAAAAAAGCTGTAATTCCAAAAACAATTTCTGATAAGTTATAACAGGAGTCCTTTGAAGGGACTGATGCTCTACAGGGTGAAAAGAAGTTCCAGGAATTCAAGATAAGGTAATTTCTTCCCTTTGACTGCTGAGTGTTGAAACCAGATATTCTTCAGCGATAACTAGATTTTCAAATTAGCTGCTGTGGTGGATATACTGGATGTCAGATTGGCACCAGTTTCATTTAGAACAAAGTAGTCATCATCATAAGTCTTTTGGTCAAAACCCAATGTCATAATGATCATCCATTCAGGGGGAGTAGTGACAACAACATTTTCACAACAGCCATCATGGCAACCATATTGGATGAACGACTGGCACCATTTTCATTTAGGACCAACTAGGTATCATAAGAAGTCTATTGGAAAAAAACCTATGTTGATATAGCCATCCATTTGGGAGTAGAGATAACAATATTTTCAAGATAGCTACCATGGTGGCCATATTGAGGGTTAACATTACCATTTAGGACTAAGTAGACACCATAATAACTCTTCTGATAAAAACCCCATGTCAAAATGACTTTCCCTTTAAGAGAAGTAGCTAAAACAAGATTTTCAAGATGGCCACATATTGGACATCAGATCAGCACCATTTGAATTTATGATCAACAAAACGTAATAAGTCTTTTAATGAAAATCCCATGATGATATGCCCATTCATTCAGGAGAAGTAGTGATAACAAGATTTTCAAGCTGGCCACTGTGGTAGCCATATTAGACCCCAGATCGGTACCATTTTCATTTAGGACCAACTAGACATCATAAGAAGTCTTTTGGTGAAAAACCCATATCGATATGACTTTCCATTCAGGAAAAGTAGTAATAACAAGCTTTTCAAGATGGCCACTGCGTGGCAGCCATATTGGATGTCAGATTGGCACCATGTTCATCTAGGACCAATTGGACATCGTAAGAAGACTTTTAGTGAAAACCCCACATCAATATAACTTTTGGTTCAGGAGTTACAATAAGAAGATTTTCAAGGTGGCTGCCATGGCGGTCATTTTGAATTTCAGATTGGCACCATTTTCATTTAGGACCAACTAGACATCATAAGAAGTCATTTAGTGAAAACCCCATGTTGATATCACCATCCATGTACAAGGGGTTGCAATAACAAAATTGTCAAGATGGCTGCTAGGTGGTCATCTTGGACCCCAGATCAGCACCATTTTCATTTAGGACTAACTGGACATCATAAGAAGTCTTTCATTGAAAACCCCATGTTGATATGACCATTCATTCAGCAGAAGTAGCAATAACAAGATTTTCAAGATGGCTGCCATGGCAGCCACAATGGATGTCAGATTGGCATCATTTTCATTTAGGACCAAGCAGACATCATAATAAGTATTTTAGTAAAAAACCCATGTTGATATGACCATCCATTCAGGAGTAGTAGTGATAACAGGATTTTTACAATGGCTGCAGTGATGGCCACATTGGATATCAGATTGGCACCATTTTCATTTAGGACCAACTAGATATCATAAGAAGTCTTTCAGTGAAAACGCCATGTTGATATAACCATTCATGTAGGAGGAGTAGCAATAACAAGATTTTCAAGATGACTGCCATGGCAATATTGGATGTCAGATTGGCACCATTTTTTTTTAGGACAAAATATACATCATAAGAAGTCTTTTAGTGAAAACCCAATGTTGATATGACCATCCATTCAGGAGGAGAAACTATAACAAGATTTTTAAGATGGCTGCCTCAGTGGCCATATAAGACCTCAAATCATCACCATTTTCATGTAGGACAGAGATAATAAGAAGTCTTTTAGTGAAAACCCCATGCTGATATGACCATCCACGCGGGAGTAGTGATAAGATTTTCAAGATGGCTGCCATGGTGGCATATTGGACATCAAATCAGCACCATTTTCATTTAGGACCAACTAGACATCATAAGAATTATTTTAGTGGAAACCCCATGTTGATATGACCATCCATTCAGGCGGAGTAATGATAAGATTTTCAAGATGACCACTGTGATGGCTATATTGGATGTCCGAGCAGCACCATTTTCATATAGGACCAACTAGACCATGGGATGAATGTCTGTGTAAAGTTTCATGGCAATCCTCCAAGTGATTTATGAGTAGTGATAACAAACTTGTGGTAGCGGACAGACAAAGGATGACAGACAACAGACCATCCTATAAGTTCTTCTGGTCAATGACAGGTACAGCTAAAAGCTGGCAAGTAACTGCATGCACTGTACAATATATATACATGGTTTCAATGTGAAATTACTAGAACTTAATCTCTTCTCATCTGCAAGTGCTATAAACAACGACCTAGCATACCAAATCTGATAAAATCCTGATCGGAAATAAGGCTTCTAGAGTGGTAATAAGCTCAGCCCATAGATGCAACTTCACCTCATTAATATGCATGTATGTTGCTCACAATCGAACTCATCTGAGATCTTGATACACAGTACAGCTCACATGATTTTTCAAAACCCCATGCTTCATGGTTGGGGTGGAGAGAGAGGATAAAGAAAAAAAATCTCCAACAATTGTTCCCGCGTCCTGACGGAGTTGCAGCAGCATCTCACAAAGAATAGCTCTGCACACCATGCTTTCTCGTGGTGTCACATCTGATGATCACCACAGAATAGACATGATCTTGATAAGATGGGCATGGTTTACTGTTTATAACCCTTGCAAGCATGCTCTAAAGAGGTTCAGAGAGAGAGAGAGGCACTGATTTATCTACATCATTATCTCTTTCTAGAGAAATTTGCTTACTTTTTTATACTGAAAAAACTTGATCATTCAGTTAATTATAAACATTTTAAAGTTCTAATGAAGATAATGGATGATACATAATGCCAAAATGTAGTTTTTTTTTGGGGGGGGGGTAAAACTAATTTTAATTATGCAATACTTACCCATCACTATTATATAGCTTATTACTTTTTCGTGTCGTTCGTTCGATGTGAATACATCCTCCCACTTAGAGTGGAGAATTTTGTCAACAAGACACGTCACACTCGTGCACCTCTCCGCGCCTGCGTGAACATTCATCTTTTTCATAGACGAAAATACACCAGGACATCAGAGCGGGATGGGAGGAGGGCATTTGATAATAGTGATGGGTAAGTATTGCATAATTAAAATTAGTTTTACCCCCCCCCCCCCAAAAAAAACCCCTACATTTTAATAGCAGCAATACATTACCCTATCACTATTATATAGCTGAATTGGTCAGTTAGGTGGGTAGGCTGATGTGTTAAACTGATCAAAAACAGAGAAAAATGGAAAGTGCTCACCATTTGAGGGACAGATCCACTTTACAAATTGTTGGAGTTCCCCTGGACCACATGTTGTGTTGCAACTATGGGTCCCAAGAGAGAATACCTGCACAATGAGCGGAGGTAGAGAAGGTAGTATGGGATCACCAAAATGCTGCCTTTATGATGTCCTCCAAGGAAGAGTGATTTAGATAGGCCCATGAGGCAGTGGAGGCTCGAACCTCATGAGCTTGATGTTTCATAAAAGAGAGGTCTCTATCGGGAAGGGACTAGCAAGCTCTTTTGATTGAGGCGACAATCCACCGTGATAGTGGAAGCGGAAATATCAACAGAGCCCTTAAGAGGAAGGAAAAGACATTCCCTACCCTTTCTTTTCCCGTTTGAAGCATTTAGATAGAAATGTAGTGCCCTAACTGGGCATAAAAACCTATCTTAATCATCTCCAGTACAGATTCGACTGAGACTGGGATTCTTATAGGTGATGGGGCTACCACAGGTAACTGAGGTCCTGAAGGAAACCTTGCTCAAAGGTTCTTAGGGGTTTTTGGTTAAGGACCATAAAACACAAGATAGATTCCATCTGGGCATAAGAGAGCGGGAGACAGGTCTCTGCAGCTCAAAATACTTAATGAGATCAGCAAGGTGCGAATCTTAACCGATTGCTGAGCCCTGAGAGAATTTAGGTGTGTTGGAAATGACAGCTCTATAGCCCCTGATAGTTGATACCGAACATCTTTTCTTTTCTCGAATGGAATAAAAAGGAAATCAGTAACTAAAGTTACAGAGGGACAGCTAGGATCAACATGTTTCCTACTTCACAAATCACATAAGATTCTCCACCTGGCATCATAGACCTTGGATGGTGAAGCTCTCCTGGCCTGAATGGTGCAACTGGCAACCCAGCCCGAACACTTGTTCTGGCAGATAGATCACCTGAGATGAGCCAAGCATGAAGGTGGAGAATGTGTGGTTGTTGTGTAGGAGGGAGCTCCTGTGTTGCAACAGAAGATCACTGAACCATGATCGTTGGGGCCATAATGGGGCTATTAGAATGATATGAGCAGTGGAAGTTCTGACTTGCAGAACTTGAGGTAGCAGTCTGAACGGTGGGAAGGCGTACGCGAACAGACGATCCCACTGGAAGCTGAATGCATCCACTGCCTAAGCTCTCTGGTCCGGGACTGGTGAGACATAAAAAGGAAGTCTGTTGTTAAGCCTGGTCGCAAACAAGTCCACAAGGGACTTCCCCATAGTGAGAAAAAGAATTCTGTTACGTAGCAGTGAGAATCCATTCCATGAGGACTGTTTGCGTGACCTAGACAGACTGTCCGCTAAAACGTTCTTCTTCCCTGGAATCTGGCGAACTTGGAAGGTAATGTTCTCCGAGGTGGCCCAGCAGAGGAGGTTCCAGACCTCCACACTGAGAGAAGGGGCGTGTGTGCCTCCTTAACGTCTGAGATACGCTACGACGGACGTGTTGTTGGAGAAGGTCATGACACATCGAGCCCTTACTCTGACGATAAACCGTTGTAATGCTAGAAATATGGCTTTCATTTCTAGGTTGTTATGCGGAGGGAGTCCCGAGTCCAGTGGCCCTGCAGAATTACGTCCTCTGGCTCTAGGTGAGCGCTCCAACCAATATCTGACGCGATGGCAAACAGATATGAGTGGGGCTGAGGCACATGCATGGGGACCCTGGTCAGGAAACTGTTCCAATTCATCCACCAGCGCAATGGTGATGAAAGTCTGGTCCTAGAGGAATCAAAGCTGATAGAGAATCCCTGTGTGGTTCCCACCTTGCAAGAAGTAGAAACTGTAGAGGGCGCATATGTAGATGTCCTAAGGGAACCAGATCCGTAGCTGCATTCAAGGATTCATTCCCAATACGGGATAGGTAAAGGCAAGCAGACAACAATGTTTTTGCTCGTAGTGCCTCTAGAAGTGCCAGGATTCGATCTATGTGATCCGGTGGACCCGGACTAAGTTCTGGTTCACGAGGAAGTTCATCCCTACGTAAACTTAGATGGAATGAGTTCTGACTTTTCAAGGTTGGGTAAAACAAACCCAACCGAGTTACTGTGAACAAACAACGGAACAGATCCTGATAGTGGGACTGAACCTGAACATTATGGATCAGCTAGTCGTGAAAATTCTGGAGATTCGGGGTTCCCAGTAATCAGAGATTGGACACTACAACTCCCATAACATGGGTGAAGACTCGGGGTGCAGAAGCGATTCCGAATAGCAGAACCCAGAATTGAAAGACTTCCTGGTCCAAGCAAACCTGGATGTATTTCCACCGGTTTAACAGGGGGAGAGTGAAAATGATACAAAATTTCCCACTTTTCTTGATGACCAGGAAGAATTGGGAGTAGAATGCAGGAGACTGATCGTTCAGGAACCTCTTGACTGCCCCTTTCTGTAAAAGGGTGTGCACCTCTTCCTTTAATTTCACCAAATTGGACTTGTGAAAGAACATCAGGGTCCTTGATAGAGGAGGTTGTTCCTGAAACTGAAGCCGGTAACCCTCACTTACCATAGAAAGGACCCACCCGTCATCCGAGTTACTTGACCGAGCCTCTGAAAAGAGGCCTAGACAAGCACCTACAGGGACATTAGGAGAGGAATGCATGGCAGGAGAGGGTACGAGTCCCTAGAACCATCCCCCCCACCGCCTTCCTTGGGAAAGGAAGGTGGGTTGGGGAAGTTCCTCCTGAGGACCTTACTCAGGAGGAGGAGGTCTCATTTGAGCTTGTGCATTGGACTGGGGCTGCATCTGTTGTAAAAATGTAGTGGTGGCCCCTGGGGGCAATTCACCTTAGTGTGCTTCCTGGCCGATTGTGATGGGCCAGGTGCAGTTGTGAAGGATCTATGTTCATGATCCTTCAAATCTTGTGAAGCCACAGTGGGGATAAGTCCTCCGAAGAGGCTCTTGGCTTCCAATGGAGCAACCCTTAGAAGGTCTTTACTATGGTTAAGTAAGACCTTTGAGGAGTCCAGCACAATGTGATGGTGGATGTTAGAAGTTCCACTGATAAAACCATTGCGACAGAAAGTGAATTCCGGGATGTCTTGATCACAGCTTCTAGCATGCATTGTAATGCGGCTGGGTTAAGAGCAGCCTCCTTCAGCATAGTAAACGAAGTAGCCGAGAAGAGGTCTGCATGGGAAGCTATGGTGACCAGAAGCCGGGCTTTCTGCTCAAATGCTTTGATTATTTTAATAGGAAGGCATGTACAGGCTTCAATTATAATACATGAGACACATCTGCATCCAGGCTTCAATTATAATACTTGAGACACATCTGCATCCAACTGGGGAGGTTCTTAATGGGTCACTTCGAGAATGTACCCAGTAAATAGAGGCAGAGACCAAGGTCTCAAAGTAGAGGGAGGGATAGACCATCCTCTACGCCGTCTAGCACAAGCTGGCCTGTGGAAAAAACCTCTGTGACATTTCCTCAATCGTTGAGGAATGTAGAAGGAGCAGGAGATCTGGTTGTGGCTGGGTTCCAGAGATCTTTTAAACTGGAAAGGATCTTCTTGGGCTGTGCGCAAGATGGCTTTGGGCACAAGTTACAGCATTATCAAAAGACCAGATCTCCTCCGATTCATCTAAGTGAGAGGAGCTGGTGGGACTGATAGGAGGCGACAAAAGAGCTGTTTCTACCTCGATCTCACTGGAGTCAACGAGAGTAGATAAACGCATCATCATCTAGAACACTCCGAGCAGGAGAGTGGCTGGACATCATTATGCCCTTCGGAGACAGTGACATAGGTGCACTCTGCGCCATTTCCCGTACTTGTTCGTCTATGCGTTCTAGATGTTCCATGATAAAGATGAGACCGCTTGCCTTTCGTGGATGATGCTATGCTTCCGTCTTACTGGTGAATGCCACCTGGCGAGGAAGCGATGGCGGGACACAAGCCTCTACTCCCATACGGATTCATTGGGATAATAGGAAAGGGGGGATCCCGATCCGATCCCCTTCCCTAGTCTGAACCCTCTGGGCAGACTCCCAATCCTGTACAGGGTATGATGGTAGAGATGGGAGAGGGGGTCTCGGTCCGATCCCTATCCCCGCACCACGAGGCCTCTGGGTGATGACTGGTGTAAGGTTGGTGACAGGTTCGAGATGACCGACGGCCTGTGACGATGTAACCAGCCACCGGGACGAAGTCACCGGTGACCGGTCATCATACATTGATCGGTCATCTATACCCGGTGACAGGACGGTGACCGGTCAATGGCCAGTTAGGCGACATAGATATGTCAGAACCTAGTTCGTCTTCATCACTAAACAAGGTGCGGTGCATCTCCTCCCATTTTCAAGAGGGTGCGACACTCTACCCCGTTAGTGTTGGGCGCGATTTGCAGCTCCTCCCTTTCGGGTGGGTTACGAAACGCTACCCTGAGATGAGCGGTGCACTTCCTTCCTCGCAAAAGGCAGCATCACGCTACTGTGAACATGAGGGGTGTTCGACTTCTCCCTTTCGGGGGGAGGGAATCTACTCCTCAAACGTTCACTCTCACCTACAGGAGGGGCCTTACCTGATGAGCGGTGCACTTCCTTCCTCGCGGAAGGCAGCATCACGCTACTGTGAATGTGAGGAGTGTTCGACTTCTCCTCCCTTTCGGGGGGAGGTGATCTACTCATCGAACGTTCACTCCCTCCTAAGGAGAGGCCTTACCTATCTACGGTCTCTTGAGATTGGTCCCATAGACTCCTGGGACCCCGGAGTGTTATTCTGAGCTTGTAGAACTAGTCTTCTCCCAGTGTGTTCCTGCCTGAGACTCTAGAAGAGAAAAAATTTGAAAATTCAGACGATGAGGCGGATTGATGTTTCTTCTGCCCTCTATACGTACGTCTGGAATCGGCTAGATTCCAGATTTCATTAGTCCATTTTGTGCGAAAGGTACAACTATTTTTTTTTTTTTTTTTTTTCTTACGTGTACACTTGAACACGTGAGGCAGTCTGGATGAGTGTCCCAAGGGCCCTTCATGTGGCCATACTTCCTACAGACTGACCCGACATTGTTTTCTGAAATAAATGTTATCTGAAAGAAAACAATAATAATAAAAATAATATTGTATTATTCTTCATACGTAAAACTCACATGTCTGTATGTACTGGGTGCTATATACACCCCAGTATATTTGCACAAGGTAACCAATTGTTCCCTGAATTAGGAAGTTATCTGAAGGAGAACAATAATAATAATAATAATAACATTATTGTATTATTTCCACACGTGAAAACTCGACATATACCACATACTATATACACACCAGTTCATCTGACCTGTTTGCATCCACTGCGTGCTAAATGCACCCCAGTGAATGTTCAAAGGTAAACAATTGTTATATACATTACACACCTCATCGCACCTGTGTTTAATAAGGTTTAGACATTGAGTTGTTTAAAACTTTTATTGCTCTCTAGCGGCAATTCAGACGTACACAACAACAATGCGACGCATCACGCGTGGTATTTAAATACAATGGTGAATTAGAAGAAAAAAAACACCGAATTGATGTTTGATCAATTATTTATTAAGGAAATTATGAATTCCTGTCTTCTTAATTGCTGTCGGGCCTATGATGCGTTATAATTAACACACAAGACTTACCCGTGAACCAATTGTATTTGACTAAGAGATGGTGTACCCTAACCCCTAAAGGCTGGATACAACGTGGTAACCCAAGACGACCTTTCCAGAACACAATACTGAAAAAGGGCAGGGCTACCGGCCTTAAAAACAGAAGACGAGACGGATGAATGTAACACTAGATGAAATAAAGCCGACAGGAGAACCAAACGTGGTTTAAACTTGCAACAAGTAATTTTCCTCTGGTCACGTTATGAACGACACAACCATTTAATATGGCGTCCTTGAAAAAGATGAATGTTCGCGCAGGTGCGGAGAGGTGCACAAGTGTGCCGTGTCTTGTTGACAAAATTCTCCAATCTGTGGGAGGATGTATTCACATCGAACGGTCGAGATTTTTTCAACACGAAAAAGTAATAGCTATATAATAGTGATATGGTATGCTGCAATTAAAATGGTCTCTACAGCATTCACATGCTCAACCAATCAGATGAAAGATTACGTGTGGATGTTGCTCATAATCAAATTAATCTGAGATCTTGATGGTACAAGCTTACATTGCAAGTATGATCATAATCTGTTCAGAAATCTGGTCTCTGGCATATTCAAAAGCTCATGCAATCAAGATGCAAGACCACCTCATTATTATGTGTGGTTGTTGCTCATATTTGAACTCATTCAAGATCTTGATGATACAAGCTTACATACCGATCTAATAAAAATCTGATCAGAAATATGGCCTCTATAGTGTTCACAAGCTCAGCCAATCAGATGCTAAATGACCTAGTCTGATTGAAATCTGATCTGAAATAAAGCCTCACAAACAAGTGTTAATAGATAGACAGACAATGAATGATGGACAATTCACCACAGACACAGGGCCATATCATGATATAAATAGAATTTTACATCTGTGCTTACTTCCAATGGAACTTGTTGAATAATTTTTTATTCTGCTCACCAAAAACTAAATGATAAGATAAATTATTAAACTTGTTTTATTAAGCCCATATAAAAATAAAATTGAATATCCCCTAGAATTTACAGGGAAACTGACCTGATCCATTAAGTTGGGCTCTACGGATGTTGCGCAATTCATCATCTGTCCAGTACACATATCCTTCTACAGGATCATAGTCTACTGCGATAGCATGCTTGATTTCATCAAATGGCAAGATGACTGCTGTGTAGTCAGGAGTGTCCAGGGATATTCTGCGGATGTCCGTGCGTCGGGCCAGAAGCAACAGATTCTCAGCACCTACAACACAATGTAATGTCCTGCATCTTGCACCAAAAATTTTGCAGTCATTATGCACGCTTGTGAACAACAGAACCAATACTGATTAATACTTAAACAACCATGGTATGATCTAGTTTTGTTAATCTGGTGCAAACTATTGCCACTAAAAATAATGGATTAACCTTACCATCAGCTCAATGGATCAATTCACAAATGACCTTTTATACTGTCCCCTATAGGCTGTCATGTTACAATGATCATCAGCTGAACGAAGTCAAATTAATAAACGCAGACTGATTTTAATTGATAGCTGTGCAAGGAATATAAATATTCATTATTGACCATATTTTTCTTTACATCTTATACACTACATCCAGAGCAAGAAATTAAGAGCAGAACATTAGAACACACATAGATTACAGCAAATCTTGATTATAATATACTCGCATACAACATAGCCTTGCGTATGAAGTAGAATTTTTCCAGCTCTGACCTTGCCCTTCATTTACACGTAGTCATCTAATATGGGTAATATGCACTTCTATTGTAACCTGTACTCCAAATAACTATGTATTAACTGAGGTTGATTTTACTTGAATGCTGTAATAAAACAATAATTCAAATAAATTTGAAACAATAACATGAATGCATCAGGTCAAAGGGTAGAACAATAAATTGGTTATTGCAATAGTAAATCGGAAAGGTGGAGGATCATTTCTGAAGTTATAAACTGGTTATCAGATGTACATTTAACTTTTTCTTTTGTCACTGATTTTTTTAAAATGTTAAGCAAATATAAGCCTATCTGTGGCCTTTTCTATAAGAAAAAAAATGGGATCCGCACTTGCCTCCACATTATAAGTGGATCCGCAAGTTACCAAAGTGTGCTAAAACAAGGAAGCAGTGTTCTGGGAGTAGTGGGAGAGGAAAGGGAATGAAGAATATGAAATTAGTGTAGAGTTTGGTGGGCTGTTATGGGTTTAACGCCATTTTTAAGCACATGATAGGTTTTACATGGCGGCCATTATATCTGGTGGAGGAAGAACCTGAGAAAACCCTGGGAAGAACCACCGACCCACGGGAAGCTACTGGCAAGCTTTCTCACATACCCACGTTGGCCGAGCCCGAGACTCGAACCCACGTGGACAGAGGTGAGATGTCAGTGATCTGTAAAGGCGAGTGCCTTAGACCACTCGGCCACCTGGGGCCCCTTAAATTATAAATTACTGTAGAGAGAACAATCATCGATCATAAGCTTCTGATAATCGGTTTATACAGTACACGCATCGTGTTTTTATGATTGACCACGAAAATTGCGTGGGCGTGGAGAGAGGGCAGGGGATTAAATGTCCACTATGAGTAGTTTAAGTCCATGCAGTCTAGTGGATTTTCACACTAATTTAGTGAAAATCCACTCAGTCTAGTGGAAGTGCGTGACGGATTTTATTGCAGTCGTCGTGAGTCGTAGTGGGTTTTATGGCACCCCTCGCTGATTCTATTGTATTCGCTCCACGAGTCGACACACTAAACAAACAGATGGGAGAAACTCCGACACCATAAACTGAACATGGCAGGTATCAATTTCATACCTTTACCTGTACAGTGGTAACATTTCCTGTGTATTTATCAGTAGTCTGGCTGAGGATACATACAGACGAACGCGCGTAACGTAGAACAAATGAGGTTTTATATTTCTTGGATATCTTTCCACCCCTGTCCATGACAAAGCGTACATCAGAAATATTTGCTTAGCTACAACGTACATCCCTGCTGATTTAATACATGTATATGTACCTGTTAGCATATACAGATGCGGAAATTGACATTGTTCTGCATCATGCGGTAACCTCGAGGTTCTTTCTCAATAAATGATATTTCATAAAAGTGTGTTGTGTACTGGTTATTAATTTGTCAGTTTCCCTTTAATTTCCATATCATTTGCAAGACCCACCTTGAAGAAATCATTGAAAGCAGTAATACATATAGAACTCGAAAAGAGATTACAAACGAACACCGTAATATTTATATCGAACATGTACGATCATGAAAACTGGCACATTATGACATGTATGTCATAATTCTTGCCAAAGTATTTTAAAATAAAAAAGATACAGGAGCTATACTACGGAAAGGTTCTTCTGTACTGTTACCCTTAAACTTTTAAAATAACGTTGTTTATGAGACAGTACGGCAATTTTTAAATGCACGGAATTGTGTACACTGTATTGACTGTTGCGCTCTATCAGTGGCCATTCATGTCATAAACAAGTGAGTTCAATGAGATAAAAAAGTTATTTCCTGTCCACACTTTTTTCACGAATCTACATTGCATCACCAGGAACTGGCTGAGGAGTATCATTCTTACTTTGAAACCAGCCGCTATGCCTGTTGCTGTAGCTTCCTGCCTCGAGTCAACAACAGTCCGTCATGACAGTTTCTACATGTCATCAGCTAATGTTCAATGTCGCGCTTCGATGTTTCAAAATGTACAGTACAATAACTGTTGAATGAAAATATCACAAAACCACACACCTTAAAACTAAAATGATGTTAGTTTGTGAAAAACAAATTTGGATTGAGAAACGCATTTGATGTTAAGTTCTCATATTATCGTGTAAAACATTTAACTTAAATTTAGGGGGGAGGGTACTGGCCTTGATGCACGTCTAAACTATATACAAATCAGAAGAAGTGTAGTTGTTTTAAGCTATATCCCATCTCCTCCGTCTCTCTTTCTCTTCCAGCCTACACCCCCCCTCCCCACTCTGTTGCGTAATAAGCAAATAGAGTTGAAGTCTTAAATGACTTAAATTAAAACAATTCCTAGCAGCTACTGGTCAGTGTCGCGCTTCTATGTTTTTTTAAAAAAAACACTTGAATAAAAATGTTTCTTGTTATCGCAAAATCAAACGCTTTAAAACTAAGATGTTAGTCTGAGAAGAGCGAATTTAGACAGAGAAAGTCTCAGAAACACATACCCGTTAAGTGTTGATATTATAGCGTAAAACTGGTTTCTAGCGGTATATAAAGCATATAAAGCATATAGTATTGTTATTTTCCCGATAAAGGAAACAAGCACTTAAATGTAACATGCTGCAATGGTCCCGGGTCACGTAAAATTATTAATATTTTATTTTCTAAAAATCACAACAAGTGTAATTTTGTTTAAGCTAAATCCTATCACACCCGCACTCCCAGTAGCACATAGAGTAGAAGTTAAATTACTTAAATCAGAATACAAATATGTCATGGGAATATTGTTATGAAAACACCAAGGGTTTCTGTTTAATGAAGCCAATTCAGCTGGCATAACATCCTGTAATGCAAGCGCTAGAAAGACGTGAATGAAACAGCGTTAGATAAACAAATAGCGCGTCAACCCTGCCTCTGGGCATAAGCGGCAACTTCAGTGTGTTTTCTCAATAAATGATATTTCATACAGAACTTCTATTACTAGTTATTAGTTTGTCATAGTTTTTCTTTAATGTCTACACAGTTTCCAAAACCTTCTTTAAATAAATTATTGAAAGCAGGATACAAATAACTTTATCTGTAGACTTAGAAAAATGACTGATTATTTCAGAGTATGATAATTTTTAAATGAGCCGAATTCGTCTACACGGTATTGAAGGTTGCTCTCTTTCAGTGGCTGTTCATGCCATAAACGAAGTGATTTTTTATGAAAAAGGTTACTTTCTTCGTCACTTTATTTGTGAATCTATCATCAAGCAGCAGCCGAGGAGTGACATTTTTACTTTGACGTTAGCCGCTACGCTTGTTAACCATGGCCATTCATGAAGTGTTGAGCTTCTATCTTATTTTTTGTAGCCCCGATGTTTCAAAAGAAGCATTAACTTCTGAATGAAACTATTTTTGTTGCATGTGGAACAACGAATTTTGGACTTGTAATATGGAGTGAGAAACGCAATGTGGTCAAGTTGTGATATTTTTGCACAAAACTGGTTTCTAGCGGTATATAAAATAAACCATATAAAATTTGTATTCTCCCAATTAATCTTGCAACACAGCGCATATAATACAAATCTATCGCAGCAACACAAAGCTATTACATGTTTAAGAAAGCTGTATTACACTACAAGCTTTCTGTATTTTTATTTTTAAATGCATCTTTTTTGTAATAAAATGAGTTTATCATATGCAAACATGAGAGAGAGAGATTATGCACCATAACTTTCGATTGATGTTAGTCATAACTTTCATCGCAAACTTGGAAACAGGCATTGCTAATTAGAGAGTATGCATTTTAGAAATGTGCCTCGTTCATCTTCATTTTGGAATTCGTCTACTGACAAAATTTAGAAATACAGTTTTGATTCCACTCTTTATATAAGTAAGTTAATATGTAAATCGCTGCTTGGCAATTCATTTTGTATTTAACAAGAATTTATATAATTCATTGGGTTTATTCACCTGCTATTAGTGTCCTTTGTCTTTTTTTCTTATTATCTATTGTCGAATCTGGTCATAATTAACCATGTACGAACTTAATGCTTCAGAAATTTAATAGACTGAAAGTCCAATGAGAGAGCATTACTGCAATAATCAAGGTGGACCTGACAATATTCGCGACCACCTTAGAATTAATATGAACGGTTCAAAATGAACAGGAAATAATTGGGATTTACAACCTCTGAAGCCAAAACGTTTCCACCTCCAGGTCGGAGTAGTTAACGAAAAATAAGAAGCCACATGTTTACAGCAACGAGTGCAATAATATAGATAGATTTTATAGTCTTGGCAAACACGTGGCGTCGCAATTTCGGGTGATGTACAAAGCATTATTGAGAGATACGATGTGTTCAGCTTGCGTTAATACAGTACAAATTAAACAAGGGGAGAAAGAAGTAATTCCAAAGCACAAAATAAATCTTACTGAATGATACATTAATTAAAACACCAGAAATTTTAAAAGTTTCGCCAATTGAAGCAAATTAATCGTGATTACACACTTTTTATCGCTTTCACCAGTCCATTTGGTAATATTAAACTCATCAGATGACCAAACCAGCAATCTTAAGTATATTTTTTAAAGCTGTTGGTCATAGAATGCAGCATCATGTGCTTCGTAGAATTGGAGGAAAAACAGTAGGTCTATGGTAAAAGTAAACACGTGTCTAGTTCCTGAGAAAATGTGTCGCATGGACATGTATATTTGAGTCGCAAGTACTAAACAGGCTGGAATAGTAGAGGTTGTATATTGCATAGCGCCGTGTATATTTCATTGTGTGGGAACATTTTAAGCAGACCATAAAAAGTGACTGGGGTAATTAAAAACAAAATGACAACATTTCTCGCATTCTTTTAATTTAATAACGGAATGAAACCCGCTAATACATGTATTTACGTATGATTTCTTTTACCCTTTGTTTGTTTAAAACAGAATCTCTCCCCCCACCCTCATTAAAATTAAGATAATTAAACTTTGTATAATTTGTGAAGCATCATTCGTGACTCTTTTCTCGGCAATTTATCTTTCATCTCTTTCAATACACGTATGTGAATGCATTTTAGCGAGCGAATCTTTGAATATTAAATGGCATTGCGTACAAATTAAAAAGAGCATTCTGCACTGTGTGCTGTAGCTGAGCCGATAGGTAAGTTCCACGCGTGGTAGTGGGCGTGTAAGTGGGCGTCCACTATTACATAATTATATTGCTGCGACTTTCAAATGGGCAATAAAACTTAATCCGTCCACTACGAGCCACGACGTGGACAATCCACGACGACCACGATATCCTGTCCACGACGACAAAACGTGAAAAGGATTAAGCTCCACGCCCACGGCGTGTTTTTTCATAAAAACACGATGCGTGTACTGTAGATTGGCATTTTGATCATATCCCTTCACCTGGCACATGTGTTAACAAGAAGTTTTTATTGCAAACCATGTTGACACTTAGGTCTGGTCTGTTTCTTTGTTGTTGTTTTTCATGTTACACCAGTTGCAAAAATACACAGATTAGGCCAAAAAGAAAAAAATGTGTTTCCTATTGCACTGGTTTTAAAATTAGGGTAGGCAGGCATTTTTTTTTTTTTGTACATTTTTGTATTTTTAACATTATATAAAAAAATCAAACCAGCTCAATTAGATGCACAAATCAATTTCGGGAATGTGATTTTTTTTTTTTTTTTTTTTTTTTTAAAAAAAAAAATTGGGGGGGGGGGGAGTGCTAGGGTCGGCAACGAGAAACAGGGATGGTCATCTGACAGGAACCACACCTTTTTTTTTTTTTGGGCCCTAAGTAAATACTACATTATCAGTTTGACCTACTGACTCTGCTGGACTTCAACCATGTCAAAAAGAAGGGGTTAAAAAGTAAAGTTGAGAAGAAAATTGGTTACTAATTTTATTAATTTCTTTCTGGTTCAATTACTGCTAACATGCATTTACTAATTATCATCTTTACCTGACTTGGAAACAAACTCGGCTTAATTGGAATGATCGCTGTGTTTACAATGATAGCTGTATTACCTTTTTTAAGAACCTACCTTTGGCACATGTTTTTCCATCAGACTGTAGTTGAACTCCAGTTGGACAGGCACAGGAGAAGTTGGGCTTATTTGGGGACATCAGACACAAGTGGGAGCAGCCTCCATTATTTGTTCCACATGGACTTTGACCTGATAATGTTTTATTGGAAAAGACCTTTTCATAAAACTTTAAATTTCATCTACTACTATAAGTGTTGGATTCCATTTCTTCCATACTGAATGACATTGAACTTACTGATCCCAAATATTCCAAAGTTATGCATCAAGTTTTATTGTTCTCCATTAAAAATTCAAGAAAACATAAATAGTTAACAGAAAACAAACAAGCAGCAGGTGAGAGATGGACAAATGCACATACTGCAGAATACTGACATATAATAGTAAATGTTTCAATGAATAAAAATAAAATCATGCAATTGCTGGGGGAAATCTGGTTGATAATAATAATAATAATAATAATAATAATAATAATAATAATAATAATAATAATAACAAGCAACTTCAGTGAATTTTGTGTCCACCTACCATCATGAAATCACAAAAGTTCACAATAATGAAATCATTCACCTTTAAGACAGAGCTGTAAAGTTACTGGGCAGACATGGAAAGTAACCAAATTTCATTGACCTATCTCAATTTAGAGGAAAAGTGCAGAAAAGAGTGTGATCAGTGACCTTGACCTTAAAGATAAAACCTTGACTATCATTCAGGATGTGACATGCAACCAAACTGAGAAGCATATGTGAACTCACTGCTTGCATGATGTAAAGCAGAAACAAAAGAAAGCTTAAAATATTGACCTGTGACCTTAACCTTGAGGATAAGACCTCAAACATGCAATGCAACACATCTTCTAGTGACAACATAATAGTATATCAAGCTTCACCTCTTTATCTTAAAACACCTCTTAAGCTAGAAAGCATGATGGCAAATGTGACTGAAATGTTTTTGAGTGGAAAGGAAAGTGTAATAAAAAAATTCAACATATAACACCACAACACTGACTTTGAAGATACGACCCTAATGTGGCACACAACACACCTATTAATGATGACATATAAGAATACCAAGTTGCATCCCTTAATCTCAAATGGCTTTAGAGTTATTAAGTGGAAGAGAAAGTGCAATGGAAAATTAAAAAATATTAAGCAGTGACCCTGACCTTCAACATAGCGCTCCCAATGTGGTATGCGATACACCTTCTAGTGATGATATATAAGTATACCTAGTTACATCCCTTAATCTCAAATGACTTTAAAGTTATAGAGCAGAAATGAAAGTGTGATGAAAATGTACAATATTGACCCATGACCTTGATCTGGAAGATAGCACTTCCAATGTTGTAAGTGAGACACCTTCCAGTGATGATATAAAAGTATGCCAAGTTTCATCCATTAATCTCAAACAGTTTTAAAGTTCTAGAGTGGAAACGAAAGTGTGATGGACAGATGGATGGATGGCAGCACATATACTATGTTCCCACTTTTCTTTAAAAAAAGGTCTGGGACAAAAATAATAATATCCAAGTAGTATGATTAGCATGAGCAAGCCCTACAAAAATACCATATCAAGGCTTAAAATATGGCTGTAGAGATTTCGCAAGAGGTTCAATGCACATATTTAAATACCAAGGATACTACACTCTTACATTTTCCAAAAAGGTATTAAAATGTGTAAAGAAAAGGTTGTATGTATTAGACAATAAGCATAAGTGGGATACCAGAGGTGGCGCAACAAAAAAGGTAATGGTAGAGAAATTGAGGGCACTTTAGTGCCTGAACAAACTGTGCCAATACCTTTGAGTCCCCCACCCTATGATACTGTTATCACTGGTATCACACAAGAGAATATTGTCAAACTGATTTATTGTATGACCGTGGCTTTCTTTCCAATTTTTATATGATCAAGTCTCTTTTTTCTACCCAGGTCATATAAATTGCCCTTATGTGCCTCTTTCCCAGCATCCTGTCTTTTTTTAAAATTTTGCATCATCTATCAAGATACATGAAGTCAATCATTTTTGTCTGCTCACGTGATCATATTCTTGTCTCATTCAAATCACCAACATTCATCATTTTGTACATGTATGTTGGACAGTGCTATGATGTTGAAAAAAACTATTCTACATCATTTTGTCACACTTTTTGGACCATTTTGAAGGCTGGGTGGAAAGTGAAAACATTATCCATACTTCAGGATTGTCTTCAATCGAACTGCATGCCATATTAAAGGAATATTTATGGACAGTTGGACGTGTAAATTTGACTGCTTCTTGATAACTTTCCGCTGATAAAGGAAAACTGCCATTCATTTCATCTGCTGAAGGAAAATTGACTTGAAAGTGCAAAACTTTCTGTCCAACCTAAATTTACCTGGAAATATTACTTTATTTTCTGGAACATATTTATATCGTGTTAGAATGAGTTTGTGGAATTTATACCTGCACAATGTTGCCAAATTATGTAAAACTGAATAGATGCTAACACTATGGTATACTTCTGGATTTTTTTAATTTGTGGAACATAGGTTCAGAAGGTTAGTGGTTTTTTTTTTTTTTTTCTTGTGTTGATTCATTTTTGTCTTTATGCAATTTGATCTTTACTTTCATTGTTCATTTACAGGATGGTACAATAAATACAATGAATATTAAACCTCTGTTATTTCATTTTATTTTCTGTATTGATTTCAAAAATCTATCCACTCACTTTTTTTTTCTCTCTCTACCACCTCTCACTGAAACCTAGATATTTTCTCATGTTAATTCATTTCTTTTTCTTTTTGCAAATAATTGTTTTCTTTCACCGTTCATATACAGGATGGCACAATAAATACAAGCAACTGTTAATGTCTACTTTTCATGTTACTTGCAAAATGATTCAATTAAAGAAATTATCTTTCTCTCTCTCTCATTGTGATATGGATCTATTTGACAGGATACAGGAGACAGCATCTGATGTCATTAATCAGTATTAGATTTGATAACGCCTAATCATGGAATGCCAGTTACTGCTACTCTAAGACCTAGACATGGGTTACCAGAATTTAGAACATGGGAAAGATCTGACAAAAAAGCCGCCATCATACAATAATAAGTAAAATATCATACCACTATGATTCTTCCCCACCCCCTCCTTTTTGTTACTTTTCTCTGTATTATTGTACATACTGCAAAACTGTTGACTAAATTTTTCTCAGATACACACCTGACTGTTGTCTTTCTGCTGCAAACACATGAATATCCATGGGAGAATAGATATTACTGTGCACAACTTTTCGATTGCCTCCATTTAACTTGTTACACGAATGAATGGAAGTTGTCGTCCAGTCTGTCCAGAAGATAGTATCTTGATACAATGTCAATGCAAATGGATGAGGTAAATCCTTGTCCACCACAACATTTCGATTGGAACCATCATAATTACAGCTGTGTATAAAACTCAATTTAGCATCAGCCCAATAAATTTTTGAATCCTCATAATCAATGGCGAGACCATTTGGCCAGAATATATTTTCATCTACTATTACAGATCGTGATGCCAGGTTCCCATCCATTCCAGCTCTTTCTATTTTTGGAAGTTCTCCCCAGTCAGTCCAGAACATCAAACTGCAAAAAGAGCAAAAATTATCATTTAAAAACAAACACTTTCCCTGCATATGGTGTGAAATGTCAGTGTAATGATGCAAATTTCTGTCAATTTCTGTAGAGCACATTAGTTGGCAGATAACAATTAATTAGATTTATGAGGAAAGGTACCGTATGAAATCGCTAGACTGCGATGGTGTTAATGTCCCTGTTTGGGGGCGAGATTGATTTTTAATTAAGCCTTCATTGTAGCCCTAACGGTAAGAAGGTTATTTGGAGGTCTAGATATAAAAAATGTCAAAGTTGAGAGTTTGCAGGACTAGATGTAAAGCAAGTGGAAGTAGTATTATCTTTTGAAATCCTCCAGAATCAGTTATTTAAAAATCTAGAGGGTTACGATGACCACGTTTGGCGTGTATTTATCAAAGACGGTAGATACGTTTGATCTGATTGGCTACGCTAAATAATAGGTATGTTTCTCAGATGAAATTTCATGTTTTAAATATTCCACATCGCAAAATTTAGTCAGTCTAAGTATTCCTGCAAAAGACTGAGATCTTGACTCCTTGAGGATAAGGCGAAATTCTCTCGTATAAACAATTGTTCAAGGGACAAGTGTCTGGAAGTTGAGGGACACAATTCTGGCGATAGAAGCGTGCGAGTCTCGAAAGCACAAGGTATTTGCATCAATCTCATGTAATTTGTTCATATCAACATAATTATTTGTTTGAATTTATTTGTTTAAATTTGTACCTCAGTTTCGTGATATGAGTATAACTATTTTGTTTGAGGCCATTTGTCTGAATTCATACAATAATCTTCTTTATATGAGTTTGACGAATTGTTTGAATTTGTCATCTCAAGTGTTATAGGAATCATCTATTCTAAGAATTTCATGCATGACAGTGAAACTCTGCTATAACACGATATTTGGGGTCCATCAAATTCGATCGCGGAAAAAGCGGGGTGGCGTTATTGCGGGGTTTTACGATATTTTACTTTATTCAGAGAACAACGTATACATGTCTAATGTATAGCATGAATAGGGTATCAACACCGTTTACTATCTGATATCGATCCATCTTTGTTTTCCCACATGACAACCCTTTGATTGAGCCACGAGTTTTATACTTGTTCAGTGCCAAGTAACAAAGAGTGGTTATTTGAACTCCCTGTGATCTTGCCGCCCTAGCTCAATCTCTACATAAGCACCCACATATGACAATCTTTGATCAACCACCGCATTGTCTGGTGCTTGGTTGTGTATGCAGTTAAAGAAGAAACATAAGTCAGCTATTGTTTGCGTAATGATTGTATACAGGATGAATTGAAGTCCAGCGCACGTGTTGGCGGCTTACGCTTTTTGATGTTTATTAAATTGTTAGAATATTTTATCAACCACCATGTTGTGTATGCAGTTAAAGAAAAAAAACGTGTTGTCTATTGTTTGAGCAATGATTGCATACAGAATGAATTGAAGACAAACACAAAGAAGACTTACTGGCTTTACTCATGGATCAGCAATAAGTAACATTTCTGATAATGTTTATTTTGGCATAACACTTCAAGAAATTGGTGAAATTGTTACATTTCAGAAGCCACGCCATGATCGAATTCATACGTGATCTCATCCCCAAAATGATAATAAACTTTTTATACACTATTTCTCATACTTAAAAAAAAGTTTTTTTTTTCCTTGTATGAGAAAAATACATGTACATGTATATAAAATTTCAGGAACCACGCCACAAACATATTATACTCAAATTCATATACGCGATCTCTTCCCCAAAATGATACTGTAATATACACATTTTATACACTATTTCTCGTACTTTGAAGAAAAAAAAATTTCATGTGCGAATGAATATATGAAATTTTGGGAGCCACGCCACGATCGCGTTATATCCGAATTCACGTTATATCGGGGCGCATTATAGCGGGGTTTCACTGTATTTTATTTGATACAAGTTGTCTTAGATGGTTTCATGTATGATAAAGACTTGAGTATTCACTGAAATTAATGTAGTTAAGCCATGAAGTGAATTTCATTGATTCATTTGTATGTATAAGACGTGAACTGAAACTGTTGTCTCGTGTGATGTTAATGTGAGTTAGTGATGAAATAGCCATTAGAAAATACATTAATCTTCTGAAACTAGGTTTGTTTATGGTCTGTCAGGTTTGGCCTGACCAGATAGCCTATGGTATCTGTTTGAATTCTGATAGGACGATATCTGACGTAATGAGAGTGGAATAATGTTCTATTCCAAGTAGGATATCTGACAGGATATTTAGGTTGCTTCTTGTTTTATTTTTAAGGGGAAAATAGCTCCACCTACATATCTACATACCCACCTATCCACCTACCCACACAAAGTTGGAGGGTCGAAAGAGGCGAGATAAGAGAGAGTGAGAAGGGAAAAAGGGGAGAACATCAACCATGACCGGACAGCAACATTGAATTTGGAGTGACCAGCGATAAGCAGGTTATGCAGGCATGCTGGACAATGACATCGATTGTTCACTCAATTCTATGATGAACTAAGTCTATCATTTAAAACAGATCGGCTATTTACATAAGTATATTTGTGTTGAAATTCGGTA
This sequence comes from Margaritifera margaritifera, assembly GCA_029931535.1. Classification (NCBI taxonomy): domain Eukaryota; kingdom Metazoa; phylum Mollusca; class Bivalvia; order Unionida; family Margaritiferidae; genus Margaritifera; species Margaritifera margaritifera. Next base: position 948,580 of record JAQPZY010001334.1, on the reverse strand, counting down.
AATGATATATTTAAAAAAGAAGTGCATCTTCCTAATATAATGTATTATCTCAATTTGTTTTATGTAATTGATTAAATTGTTATATTTCATGTACGGGGGCTCGTGTTATTCTGTTCTATATATCTGCTCAGATCTCTATTTATTCCATCTATAAATTTGATAAATTTCATAATTTAATATATTATTTACTCGATCTGGGCAATAACACCGAGGTCGATCATCCTCTAGATAACGATAACCAACCAAATCGGACACCTTGTAATGAGGTACCCGCCACAATCAGTATCCCTGCTCATCACAACAGTAAATACATAAGGCTGGAAAAACATCAAAATTCTCTCCTTACCCAGAGGTAAGATTTACCGTATATACTTGCATATAAACCGATACTAACTGCAAACTGCATAGACACATATCTGCCATCGCATAATGTGCTGGCAGATCTGGGTCTATGCAGTTTGTAAAGACTAATCAGTAGAACAAACAAAATAGACCATGATCTGCCGGTGCATTATGCGATGGCAGATCAGGGTCTATGTTGTTTGCATTTTGACCTCGATTGTACATGAGTATATACGGTATTAAACCCCACATGTTGCACTTTTGTGTCATGAGGTAGTTTGTGACATCATCACAATTCATGGGAGACTAAAGCAGGTGGTATTAAAGGAAAGATGAACATAGTAGCTTAATAATGATAGCAAGTAATGTAGACATTCTACTCATTAAAAAAAACAGCCAAAAAAATGCAGAAATTATGAGACCAGATTCTTTTAAAGATAAAACATCACCGTTTTCGAAATCAGACTCCCTGTCTGAATTTTAAACTTCACCGCATTAGATCTAAAGCAGACCAGTCCAATGGCACATGGACAGATGAACCGTTGCAAAGAGTATGGTGAGTTTAAGATTTGGAGAAAAATAGAGCTGAGGTCCTAGAAGCCAAAAAGAACCCCACCCACCAAGTCACATTCACACCCATCTGCTCATGTGTGCGCAAATAGCCAATCAAAATGCGCTTGGATTCAATCACGAGTAGCAACAAAACTGTCTCCCATCCCCATCTCATGTAAAATTGAAAACTGTCTCCCATCCCCATCTCATGTAAAATTGAAAAGTCTCCCATCCCCATCTCATGTAAAATTGAAAACTGTCTCCCATCCCCATCTCATGTAAAATTGAAAATAATCTCTTGGCTACAAGAAGGACATCAATGAATTTGAATATTTCTTAGTTGATCATTTGTGCATTACACAAATTACAAAAACATTATTTCTTAGATTATTTTTAAGAAATTCTGAAATATACAACAAATTATTCTGCACAAATACTGAATTTTGATATCATGAAGTTGTATGCTTGTTCCAGGGTTTGTTATGATAATCCAATGCAGTTGGTGTCAGAGAAAAAAGGAATGATGCAGCTTAACAATGTCACCAAGTAATGCAAATTGTTCTACTAAAAAAAAAATACAGCTCCATAAGTGGAATTTTTTAGACCAGTTTCTTGTTTAGGTAAAACATCACCAGTTCCAGAACAAAAATCTTATGTCCCGAGTTTAGAGTTCCTCTCATTAGATCCAAATCAGACCAGTCCAAATGGCATACTGATATACAAACCTTTGCAAAAAGTAGGTTAAGTTTGACATGCATCCTAGCAACAACAAAAAAAGTCAAAGGTTAAGTTTGACATGTGTCCTTAAAACAACAAAAAAGTCAAACATTTTGCCATATGCTCATGTGCGGGGAAAGTAGCCAATCAAAAATAACTTTTTACATATCTGGTGCAATAAAAGACTATGAATCAGACATGCTTGGAGTCAACTTCGTCTCCATCCGCCATAGCAGCAATCTTGAAAATCTTGTTATTGCTGTTTCTCCTTCTCCTTAGTGAAAAGTCATATTGATATGTGGTTTTCACCAAAAAATTCTTATGAAGTCTAGTTAATTATAAATCAAAATGGTGCTGATCTGACCTCCAATATGGCTGCCATGGGGTTTACCCCAAAAGACTTCTGCAGATCAGACATCTAATATGGCCACAGTAGCAGCCAACTTAAAAATCTCATTATTGCTACTCCTCCTGGATGGAAAGTAATAACAACATGGAGTCCTAAAATAGTTGGTTCAAAGGCCATAATTCATTGTTGAAATGGCTAGTAGTGATTGGTTAAGCTGGTCTATGTATATTCATGAGAAATGAGGAATCTCCACACAGGCAGCCTTGGGTGATAAAGGAGCATAGCGAATTATTGCCCATGACTTTGGACAATGATAGTTACTATATTGTCTATTAATCATGGTATCACTTGTTCTATTGCCTAGACATTATAAACAGGATCTCTTTCTTGGCATAACGAAAAACAAGTCATTTATACAACCAGCATTGTCCCCTGGAGCTTCTCCTGCCTTCTAGAGACTTGGCCCCGATTTTAACTTAGAAACTGTTCATAGCCCCACCCCTAAAGTATATAAACCAACTTGGTATACAAGGAGTTAATTTGTGCATTCAACACGGATTCCTGGGTCTGACCTTACCCTCCCCCCCCCCCCCAAGGTTGCTGCAGTAGTAGATCAGTGGTTAAGGCATTGGACTCATTACCAGAAGGTTGCCGGTTCAATTCCCATGATCTAATCAGTCTAGATTAACAAACAAATGTGTCTCGATTTTTTCTTTGGTGGTGGTGGTGGGGGGGGGGTGTTCTTTGCTCTTAATAATTACATGTAAATCTCAAAGTGTTTCAGGAGGAAAGCATATTGTGTTATTTAATTTTTTTCATTAAAAAAACTGAAGTACAAAATATAGGTTTAAAATAATTTGTAAGAAATGGCACTGAATATATTAAATGACATAAAATAATGCATATTACATGTTGTAACATACATACATGCCAATACTAGCAACAGTCAAACTCTATTTAACCAAACATATTTAACTTGCTTCAAAATATTCAAGAATTTCAAAAGTGGTCAGATTTTTCACAGTAATTCTCTGCACATAAATTTATAAAATGTTCTTATTAAACCAAAATCCACAATTCAATATGTAAAGAAATTCAGATACTCATTTACATTTAGTGATGTGCATCAGAAACGGTTTTTAGTTGTTCATCAATGTGGCTACACTCAATTATTGGTAAATTAACACACATAACTTTATACCTTAGTAAAATCCTCTTCATCCACAAGACTGAAATATATCACTGGTATTGATCTGATTTTTATCAACTTAGAATGCTACTTGTTATATGGTTATTTTATATTTTTTTTAAAATCAGTTTAAATTACAAATTATTCAATATAATCCCCAACATATTATTTTGTTATTTTTTTATAACTTGTATTGAACTAACTAATTCATGATCATGATGAGATAAGCTTACATACATGTACCAAGTATAATCAAAATCTAATCAGAAAAAGGCCTCCAAAGTGGTAACAAGCTCAGCCAATCAGATGCAAGATGACCTCATAAATATGGATGGATTTTTCTCACAACTGAACTCATCCAAGAACTTGATGATAAAAAATTATACAGCAAGTTTGATAAAAATCTGTTTAAAAACATGTCCTCTAGTGTGTTCACATGCTCAACCAATCACATGCAAGATCACCTCATTATTATGCTTGGATCTCACTCGTAATCAAATTTTTCTGAGATCTTGATGATACAAGCAAACATACCAATTCTTATCAAAATTTGATCAGAAATTTGGCCTCTAGAGTGTTCACCAACTCAATCAGATACAAGATCACCACATTAATATATGTGGATGTCTCTCATAATCAAACTCAGCAGAGATCTTGATATAAGCTAACATACCAAGCTTGATCAAAATCTGATAAAAAACATTAAGCCTCTTGAGTGTTCACAAACAAGTGTTGATAGATGGATGATGGATGACAATGGATGCAAGGCCATACCTTTAGCTCACATGGCCTTCAACTTATTTTCTACTTGAACAGAAGTCTCAAATCCAGATGACACCACAACTTATCAAAAAGTGAATAGTGGTCCTTGCACAATGCTGGCTACTGATATGTAACCAAAGCTAACAGAAGAGTCTGGTAGGGCATGCAACTCGTCATTTTATAAATCTTCTATTGGGTGGAAAAGTTGCAGGTGCAATTGGACAACACTTTTGAGTATATGCTGCATTATGAAAATGGCAAATTGGTATGACTCCACATACAAGAGGCCAAAGCAAGCCTAATATTGCTCACCAACAAGAAAGGCATATGTAAGTTTCCAAATGCGAATTCAAACACATTAAGATCCCCAACCATGAAAGCTGCAGTGGTTCAGTGGTTAGGGCATGGGACTCATGACTAGAAGGTTGCAGGTTTCATTCCAACCATTTGATCAGCCCAGATCCTCGTTAATACGCATGGATTTCAATCATAATTTAACTCACTTGAGATCTTGATGATATAAGCTTACATACCAAATCTGATATGGATCTCATCAGAAATATGGCCTATAGAGTGTTCATAAAGTCAGCCAATCAGATGCAAGATCACCTCATTAATATGCATGAATGTTGATAACATCTGAACTCATCCGAGGTCTGGATGGTACAAGCTTACATACTAAATCTGATCAGAAATGACACCTCCAGAGCCTTCACCAGCACTGATGGACAGATGGTGATTAATGCACAGCAGACACTGGTCAAAAGGCCATACCATAAACTCACTGGGCCTTTGTAAAAGTGAGCTAAAAATAAAGACTAAATCTTCTATAGGTCTGCAAATGTAAAGGAGTTGTTCATGTATTATATTTGCCTGAAGTGTTTGTTATGACTAAACTTGTTCAAAACACCTGCACAAACTTATATCTATTTTGTTTATAAACATATGTAAATATATTCCATGATCTGGACCATGTTTTAAACCATTGTTTACAGAAAACTGTGTTCTATAAATTTTATGAACAACCCACTACTTTGTATTGCTCAGATATTAGTGAAGATTATCTCTAGCCTGGCTTTACCCCATGAGGGATATGTTTATTTTACAAAACATGCTTCCTGCAAGAGTGGCAAAGAACACATAGAATTGTCGATAGTTATGGCATCCAGACACCTCTTAACTGCATTCTGTACGGATCTTTTTTTCTCTCCTCATTTATGCTACATGCATGACTGAATAGGTAATGCTGGAAAGGTAATACTATTTCAAGATCAATAATAATTTTGTTCTATTAAAACAATCAATTAGAGACTAATAATTGACTAATTTGCCCACGATGTCTTGGCAAAACTGTGACTTTGTGTAAATTAATCAGAAGCCTGAAACAGCAGGAATAGTGTAGAACTGAATTTTGACCAAATTCAATCATAGAGATCATAATTAATGAATTGGTCAATTCACTTAAAGTTATCAATGCTAGGTAAATCAGAATAGTACTACCACTGCACCATTGTTCTGTGAGCAGTGGTTAGAAATCCTCCAAATTCAATAGCTAAAAGATGCAAAAAGAATGAGAGCAATAAGGAAAACAAGAAATGTGTCAGTATGACCTGACTGCCTTAGCCAATATGATGCAACTGAAGGACTAAATTCTATGTCAAACAGGGGCCATAGCTCTACATTTTGTTGGATAACATTGAAAATCAAACATGACCTAGCATCTTCCTAATGTAAAGCTTCATAGCAAATTTGTTTTCAAACAAAGAAGTCCTTTAAAAGTTTTCCCCTCTTTATTTATTACAGCAGAGGCATAAGAGAGAACCAGAAAAGCAAGAAACAGGGTTCAAATACAATTTGACAGAGAGTCCTGGGACCACCTGGAGGCTTCTTCAGATGGAAGCGATCACAAATATCTCCACTGTTGTATACATGTGAATTTAATTTTGAACCCCCACCCCTGCATCCAGGATACAAAACCTTTGTCATCTATCATCAAGCAACATATCAAATATGATTACCCTTCTTCAATTGGTGTAGAAAGAATTCAGGTAGCCAGCAAGATTCCTTATTTACCTATGCAAATGTGGCTTTTGATCCCCACCCACATCCCCCATTCCTCTAGGGATGCATCCAGGATCCCAAACCTTGATCATCTACCCAATCTTTCTAAAATATGATCATCTCCCTTCAGTCAGTGTAGGCAGAGCTCATGTTACAAGTACAGATGGATGGACAAAGAAATGGACAGATAGACAGACAGTTGATATCCTAACATCCCCAATTCAAACTTTGGGATAAAATATAAAAACAATATTTTTGTTCTGATTTGCTGTCTGTCCCCTATTATGATACATCAAAAGATAACTAGTCTTTGATGAGAAAAGTAACATAATCTGGTTCTGGTTCTCAATAAATTCTGGTCCTGAAGAAACTATGCTACCCACAACCCAGAAATTAAATTACCAGTCCCTAGACATCCCACACAGGTGTATGCACATAGTGTATATGACCACAGCATACTGCTTACGATATGACGTACTGGACTTTAACCTACCTACTGGTCTACTTTTCTACAGCTAGCAATGGGTCACAGTAACCTAATTTGGCCTGTTAGATAAAAAAAAATCTTTCATAAAATCATGACCCTTAGTAGAATATCCAAGATTTATATACAAGCAAATTAAAAGAACTGACAATAATTGGCAATTCTGTCAGCAAAGACAAGATAACACTGTGATTGGAGAAGAATTATTCCCCGTAGTAACATTTTCCTCAATATTAAAAGGACAAAGAAGAAATTTAGTTCCTGGTACAAAAAATTCATAGTCAAACCGTACAAAAAGTTTCTTGCCACACAGTGAAATCTGAGTAATAAATATGGATCATACAGGTGAAGTTTTCTTTTCTTTTGCACAATATCTGACAAGGGGTAACATTTAAAGTCACAGAGCATTTCTTTCAAACTAACAACTGCACCCATTTACACTGTGAAAAATAGCTGCAATGTTAAGTCAATGCTAATGCTTCTCCAAAAGATGACTTAATCTTCTGACCTGCATTTGCACGGATTTGTAATCATTTACACCAAAGGTGATAATTTCCACCTGGATAAATGTTCTCTTATGGAAACTTGATCAGTACCACAAGTAAAGATTTCATCAAATGCCACAAAGCCCAAGTTAGGAAAAGAAGAAATTCTAGCCATTAAAAAAGTGATTAGCAAGATTTTAATAGTAAACACTTTGAAAACAGTTTTGAATTAAGAATTACATTAACTTTCAAGCTGCTCAGATTGCCAAACTGTAAAGAGTTGACTAAGAGCATGAATGGAGCTAGAGTTATAAAATTACATTCTGCATTATCTAAGCAATTTCCTAAGAGCTACCTGGACATATAATTCACCTGAGCAAGTTCTTTGATCAGGGATCTTTACTGTGACCTTGATAGGACTTCCATGACTCCACATCACTGATACCATCTAGAAAGCATTCCAAGCAGGCAAGGAATTCACAAAGCTGTGAATTACCTAATCAAAGCTTTCACTGTTAGGATTGCTCTCTTATTAAACTATGTTCAGAAAAATTTTAAAGTTTGCAGTCAAAAGTCAAAAGAAATTCTTGACTTCAGAATGATTTTACAGGCAAAGAATTCACCAACTGTGGAGAATACTGCTCATTTTCCCCAGCTAGTATAAATCTCAAGTGATATACTTTAATGATTGAAACATCAAAAAATGTGGGTTTTCCTTCTTCGTTACATGGAAGCTGTGGTAACTCGGTTGGTAGAGCATTGGACTCATAATCCAAGGGTGATGGGTTTGATACCCACCCAGGTCAGCCCGGGTTGGCTGCCTGTGTGTCCTTGAGAGAGGCAGTTAGTTCCTTTTTCCTCACATGATAATAATCTGTTAAAAGTACTATTAAAACCAACAAAACAAACAAAATATTCTTCATCACACATTACATGTACCTTTTCATACATAATTGAAATATCTGCAGGAATTATTATCAACCAAAATATGGCCAACAATCTCAATTTTGGTCAATCTCTATACAGATAAAGGATGGATGGAACAATACCAATTTAAGAAAGAAAGAAAAAAAACTCACTTATAAGGGACTGAAATCAGCTGTGTCTGGGCATATGTGCATATGTGGGTTGGCATAAGAACTTTAGAACCTACAATAAAATTGAATGAAAGTTTATGGTTTGATTTAGTTTTCTTGGCTTTAATGGCACTTTTAACATATTAATGGCTATATTATGCTGCAGACACTGGAGCTAAGTGCCATTCCCAAGGACACACTGAGGCAGCCAACCCAAGCTGACCTGGGCAGGTAACGAACCCATGACTCTGCGATTACAAGTCTGATGCTCTGCCAACTGAGCTACCGCTACTTCCAAATTAAAGATATAAGGTTATGGGTGATACAAGGAAGAAATGATTAGACCAACAAGTATCATAAGAAGTCCATTAGTGAAAACCCAATGTTGATACAAGAATCCATTTAGGTAGAGTAGAGAGAACAATATTTTTCAAGATGGTCAGCATGGTGTCCATATCGAGGATCAGTTTGCATCGTTTTCATTTATGACCAGCAAGACATTATAAGAAGTCTTCTGGTGAAAACCCCATATTGATATGGCTTTCAATTTTAGAGGAGTAACAATAACAAGATTTCAAGATGGCTGCCATCAGGGCCATATCAGATATTAGATTCACACCATTTTCATTTAGGACCAACTAGACATCACAAGAAGTATTCTGGTTAAAGCACAATGTCAGTGTTAATATGATCAGCCATCTTGGAGAAGTAGCCATAACAAGATTTTCAGGATGGCCATTGTGATGGCAATATTGGAGGTCAGACTGGCACCATTTTCATTTATGACCAACTAGATATCATGTCTTTCAGTGAAAAGCCCATGCTGATGTCACCATTCATTCAGATGACCACTGTGGCAGCCATATTGGATGTCTGAACAGCACCATTTTCATTCAGGACCAACTAGATATCATGAGAAGTCTTTTAGTAAAAACATCCTGTTGATATGACCATCCATTCAGGAGGAGTGGCTATAACAAGATTTTCAAGATGGCCACTGAGGCAGCCATATTGGATGTGCGAGTGGCACCATTTTTGTTTAGGACCAACTAGACATCAGGCAAAACAAAAAAATATGTGTTTCCTATTGCACTGGTTTTAAAATTAGGGTAGACAGGTAGGTATTTTTTTTTTTTTTAAACATTATACATTGTATTTAAATCAAATAATATTTCAAGTGCTTCAAAGTACTGGGCAAAACCAGCTCAATTAGATGCACAAATCAATTTCGGCAATGTGATTTTTTGGGGGTGGGGGTGGGGGAAAAAGTGCTAGGGTCGGCAATGAGAAACAGGGATGGTCGGCTGACCGGAAACACACATTTTTTTTTTTTTTGCCTCATAAGAAGTCCCCTGGTAGCAATATGACTTTTTGTTCAAAATTGTCATGATGGCTGCTGTTGTGGCCATACTGGGTCTCAGATCAGCACCATTTTCATTTAGGATCAACTAGACATCATAAGAAGTCTTTTAGTGAAAACCCCATGTTGATATGACTTTCCATTCAGGAAGAGTAGCAAAAACAAGATTTTCAAGCTGGCTGCCATGGTGGCAATATTGGACACAGATTGGCACCATTTTCATTTTGGACCAACTAGACATCATAAGAAGTCTTTTAGTGCAAACCCTATGTTGATATATGACCAGCCATTCAGGAAGCATAGCAATATAAAGATTTTCAAGATGACTGCTGTAGTAGCCATACCTTATGTCCAGGCAAGTTAAAAACTTTTCAGTAACACTGACCTTAATCTAGGTTGTGGCTGGACATATGGATGTATGGACATCCACATAGATGGCAAAGTGATTGCTATGTCAAGTTTCTGCCAAGGCAGGCTCAACTTATCAACAACCTACATGTACTGTGAAGCAAGCACTATACACTGCTCCCGCATTTAGATGCCTGGAAAACTTGCGAACCTGCTTAAAATACAAAGGCAGCTATGGTTCCCATTTTGTTGTTACATAAAAGGCAATAAAAACACCTTGTTGCTTAACAAGAAAAAGAAAACTTTGTAAATGAAAACTCGATATATCACTTGTGTTATCATTGAAAACAGTGGTTAGTGTGTGGAAATTTGGAGTCATCATGAAATTTGCAAATTTTAAACAGAAATCATATTTTGTAAATTTGTTGAAACAAAAAATATTTTCTCAATAAATAACAATATATGACAAAATAGCAATCAGTGAGAAGTTTGGTAATGCCTATTGGTGGTAATACTGTCAGAAGAAATAAATACCAATTAAAAAGTTCTGTCAAATTCATATGTTTATTTTATCTTAATTCAGTTTCAATGTAATCATCATAAATGTGACATGTCTTCTTCTAGATAAATGTGATAAGAGTCAATCACCTGTCACAACGATGGATGTGGGCGAGCACTTACATGAGAACCTAATTAAGAGCTAACTCAGCAGCTAAGCTGGCTTTATTTAGACAACTGATGAGAACTTAACAGTCCTTTGACATGAGGGCACAAGTTAATTAACAGATTAAATGTCTCCAGCTGATTACAATATATCACACACAGTAACATGCAGGTTAAGACTGCAATGTTTACATGTGTCAATGATTTAGTTAAGTTTACTGCCTGTAAATGTTTACAAAATCAAAACAGTGTAAACAACTTGCAGGTGACTGTCAGTGACACAGGATCTACTGGGTCCAATTAAATGGTATATTTCCACATCTCTGCTTATGATGACTATTTAGTACTCGCATATAAGCCGGGTCAAAATGCAAACAACATAGACCCTACTCTGCTGTTGCATAATGCACCAGTAGATCAGGGTCTATGTTGTTTGTTCTACCGATTAGTCCTTACAAACTGCATAGACCCAGATCTGCCAGCACATTATGTATCTGGTTGATTCACTGATCTTCCTGACAACAAAAAAAATCTTTACACTACATTATTTACCTTTGAAAATCATGTTCATTAACAGAACCTTTAATCAGCAACATTTTATCTTCAAGAAACACTGTTTTAAGTTTGCAAGCCAATGCAGTTCCTTATAGGTTCTACAAAACATCATATGCACATATCCAGGCAGTACATCCAGTTGAATTATATTGATTTTTTCATGATGTGAATATATCTAGAAGTATGAAACAATATCAATATGATCCTAAGGATGCTTTATCTAAAATGTCTGACACATTAAAGAAAGACATGTCTTAAAAACTGAATCCAGTCATAATAAGAGGTAAAAGACATACAGCAAATTAAACGAATATTGCAAGATGAGTGATGTTTGTCATGCACACTGTCAAAAACAGGTGTCAGCTATAAGCCTAATGCAGGTTTGACTTTCAAATCGTTTAGATTAAATGGCATCATTTCAGTTACTGTATACTGTGTACAGATTTAGAAATTTTGGTAAAAAATTGTAGCCATAATGCAGGTGTGGGTCAGCCTAATTTTTTTTTAAAAACACACTATAAAAAATTCCCAAGTTTTTGTCTTTGGCTAACCTGTGGAATTTTTCTGTTAAATCTGAAGTGATATATTTGAAAATAACTTGCAAGTTCTGATAAAATGAACATATTTTTGTCTTTTTCTTCCTTTTCAGTCAATTCTTTTTTTCCAATCTCGATGTAGTTTTCTCTAACAGTGAAAAAGCAGTGTATTGCCCATTTTTATTACTACAAACATAGTCATTGACATGTGTTACTGACAAAGAAATGTATGGTGACATTTAAAACCACTATCTAGAGGAATTAAGCAGTACAAATGTACTGATGCGTTTGCCTGACCTCGAGCAACAAGTGTTTCAAGCATGGCCAAGTACGACCTGGTGAAAAATTTGAAAGCGCGGTCGGCCATATGGATTCATTTTGCTTTAAGACAGAGTAAAACGGACAGGAAGATTGATGAGGCAATTGCTGTGTGCAGAGTATGTGAGACTCATGTTAAGTTTTCTGGTGGAACCAGAAATCTAACCTACCATATGAACAAGCACCATCCTGGGAAAATTGGTTATTACAAGACAGACAATAGATCATCGATGTCTACTGATGCGAGTTCATCATGTCATGATAATTTCGATCTTTCTAAAGCTAAATGGTGACCGCCAACCCAAAGAACCTTACCAGGGCTCCTTGGCCCAAAATACCCTCCCATTCTTCACGTGCTTTACTGATAACTGATAAGGTGTGCAGATTCATCATAAATGACTTGCGTCCATACCAAATTGTGGATTTGCCAGAGCTTAGAGATCTTTTACATACAATTGACCCTCGATACAATGTTCCAGGTAGGAAGCAGTTTGCAGAGGTGATCATTCCATTCTTAAATCAATATATTGCAATAATATTGCAATATTTCACATAATATTGTAATATATCACAATATGATTTTTAATTCAATACCCACCTCTAACATATACATATATACACACACACACACACACACCACCCTAGCTGAAGTTAAAAGTCCTTTATCTAACCCACTCCATCAATGCCAACATCCTGATATTTTTCTTCTTTTTTTCTCATTTGTTGTTTTGCAACTATATGCAGTGAAACTTCTCAAAACCGAACCCTCGGGATACCGGAATCCCCTCAAGACCGAATTTTGTTTTTAGTCCCGAAATTTTCCTTCTTTAATATCATTATTTTTTCCCCAGTAAACCGAAACCCCTGAACTCTGAACACCGGAACAATTTTTGATCCCAAATTTCAATTTCACGCTTAAAAATACCCCATAAAACCGAAACTCAGTTGAAACTTGGAAATATATTTTAGCTGCTAAATTCCTGACACACGTTGGAACAGATGAATTATGTTTAACAGGTGCTGTAGTAGCCTGATCGAAGAGACAAAGATATAAATTATATATCAGCGCTTTATTAACCAGCCATGTGGCTTCGCTTTTGATGCTCCGCCGACGGAGACTGACAATAAATGTCAGATTCACTCAAATGATTTTCAATAGAGAAATATCATTACATACATGTATTTAAGTAGCCATTACCGTCGTTTGTCTTCATTCACTTGTCAAGATGTCAGAATGACCTGCTAAGCGTCGTAGAATTGAACTATCCTTACAGGATAAAATTAGTCTAATCAAAGAGTATGAATCTGTGCCAAAACCTACACTGAAGAAACTATGGGAAACATTTGCCATAGGAAAATCTACTGTTTCAAAATGGAATTCTACAAGAATAAATCTGAAAAGAAAAGTGAAGCAAACAAGCGTCGTTTCAATAATGCCTGCAAATTTGACAAACTGAATGATTTAGTGGTTTGGTTTAGCCAAGCTAAGGCCAAAAAATTCCAATCTCAGGCCCTATAATCAAATAAAATGCAAGTACTTTTGCCAAAGAACTTTCAATTTTGGACTTTAAAAGATCAAACAGATGGTTACACTCTCTCTCTCTCTCTCTCTCTCTCTCTCTCTCTCTCTCTCTCTCTCTCTCTCTCTCTCTCTCTCTCTCTCTCTCCCTCCCTCCCTCCCTCCCTCCACATAAGAGCTCAGAAAGAGATTTCTTCACATCTGCAAAAGCCTCATTAAAGCAAAAACTTCTCAAAATTGGAAAAGAAATTGGGTCCCAAGGGTGTTCGGTTTTGAGGAGTTTCACTGTAGTAACATGTTTCTGCTGTTAATGCTTGTAAGTTACTGTCTAACATTATTACAATATTGTTTGCAAAATTTACTTTTAATACCTCATTAGCATATTTCAATGTTTGCAATATTATGCCTTCATTAATTACATCAGCCACATTATCAAAGTAAATATTCTTGATAATAAGAGAGCTTAAAATACACCCATGCTTGTTGCCCAACCCTCTATAACTCTTGTTTGTTATTATGTACTTAATATAATGACTTCAGCAAATAAATAGTGCTTAAATCAACTGTTGGTGTGTACCAAACTTTTAGTCTCCCTTGCTATCTGGTGCCCTAGCTTATGCTGCAGTCAATGTTTATGCACCCCATTGCTTGTGACTGACTTGCCAACTTATGAGAGTGAGAGGTGGTGTATGAATGTGTTAAGTGAGGAAATACAAGCAAGTGGGTGGGGTTTGCATATGCATACATGTATGTGTAAGTGAGGAAATATAAGTGGGTGAGGTTTGCATATGCATATGTGTAAGTGAGGAAATACAAGCAAGTGGGTGGGATTTGCATATGCATATAGCCTTCTAGTTTTTTCTTTCTTCTCTAATCAGATACAATTATTCATACACTCTAACAAATCAGTTTGTTCTTATCCTGCCAGATGAAATGATAGATACAATATAACACAGATCCTGTTAGTATGACTTCACCAAAACTTCCAGACGCTGTTACTTCAAGTTATTTCTAAAGACAAGTGGAAGCTAAAAGCAATTTCATTTTAATCAATAACTTTAACATACAGGTTTGTTTCAGGTTGGTCATTGGCCACAGTCCTTTATTAAAATTCCCAACCCTATGTAGCTGCATATTATAGGCCACAGTCCTTTATTAAAATTTCTATGTAGCTGCATATTATAGGCCACAGTCCTTTATGAAAATTTCCAACCCTATGTAGCTGCATATTATAGGCCACAGTCCTTTATTAAAATTTCCAATCCTATGTAGCTGCATATTATGGGCCACAGTCCTTTATTAAAATTCCCAACCTTATGTAGCTGCATATTATACAAAGAAAATGGAAACATAAATACTATCATGTTACTTTTATCATAAATATTACAGATGATTAAAAAATAAAACAATCAGTTCGGTTTCTGCATTTTTTTAAACACAGAAGTTAAATGACCTCATATATATCAAGTAAACTGCCACTTCAAATAAAGGAGTTACAACTAACTATAGCTATCAATGATGGGTGTATCGTAAAGTGCCCCACTTGCTATATTTTTCTCAAAAGGTCATTAAAAAAGTAACTTTGTGGAAACAAAATGGGGTGTATTCAACAAAAAATGTTGCATAACTCAACAAAATGATGCAAAGGTATGGAATCCAACCAATGCAAGAGTTCAACAATTTAATGATGCACATACAAATTTGCTTCAAAGCCTGGATATTCATGGTGCAAAAAACAAAGCTGGTAAAAAAGCACTTTCACTCCACTAATGATATTATAACCTTAAAATTAATCTCATGGGAAACAGATCATTGAAAATTAAATTCACATGAGCTTTCATCAATATACATGTAAAGTTGCACACCAAATCTGGTTTAAATCTGACAATCCTAGGTAAAGTTATACAGCAGAAACAAAACTTCAGAAAGACAAGCAATCAAGGGTCATAAATCAATGTAAATAATGGCATTGAATGCTGGAAATCAAATCATTACAGATTTATCAAGATAAAGCTGCATACCATGTCTAGTAAAACTCCAACAATCTTTGGTAAAGTTGTGTTGAGAAACCAAAATGAACATAATGGGCAATCAGGGGCCATAAATCATGTAAATGATGTTAAGGAATGCTGAAAATCAAATTCATTCATGGTTTCATTTGCATGCCAAATTTGGTTGAAATTAAACAATCCTCAGTAAAGTTATATTACAGAAACCAAAGTTATGAAGATAGGAAATCAGGGGCCATAACTCCTGTAAATGATAGCATGGAATGCAGGAAATCAAACTTAGTCAAGGTCTCTTCAACATAAAGATGCATACCAAATTATGATGAAATCTAATAGTCCTTGGCAAAGTTACACTGCAGAAAGTAAAGTAAGAAGGCAGGGTAATTTGGGGTTGCAACTCCTCTAAATCATGACCTAGAAAGCTGAAAATCAACCTCATTCAAGACCTCATCAACATTAAGCTGCAAACCAAATTTTGCTAAAATCCGATTATTCCCAGTAAAGTAATCTTTCAGAAACCAAACTGTTGAGGAATGGTCCAACCAACTGACAGAGGTGATTACTACAGGTTTTATTTCATTCAGTGTGGTCCTAATTAGTTAATAACACCATAGGTGATAAAATTATGGATAACCAGAGCACCAGCTGATATGTGTGTCTTGTTACAAAATAAGTACCTTGTGAAGAAGGGATTACTGTATAAAGGAAAAGCTGCAGTTTCAATAAATTGCTCTATTGTGTGCATATAACTTTTATTGTGAACTATATTGCTCTATTGTGTGCATATAACTTTTATTGTGAACTATATTGCTCTATTGTGTGCATATTACTTTTATTGTGAACTATATTGCTCTATTGTGTGCACATAACTTTTATTGTGAACTATATTGCTCTATTGTGTGCACATAACTTTTATTGTGAACTATATTGCTCTATTGTGTGCACATAACTTTTATTGTGAACTATATTGCTCTATTGTGTGCATATAACTTTTATTGTGAACTATATTGCTCTATTGTGTGCATATAACTTTTATTGTGAACTATATTGCTCTATTGTGTGCATATAACTTTTATTGTGAACTATATTGCTCTATTGTGTGCATATAACTTTTATTGTGAACTATATTGCTCTATTGTGTGCATATAACTTTTATTGTGAACTATATTGCTCTATTGTGTGCACATAACATTTTTTGTGAACTATATTGCTCTATTGTGTGCATATAACTTTTATTGTGAACTATATTGCTCTATTGTGTGCATATAACTTTTATTGTGAACTATATTGCTCTATTGTGTGCACATAACTTTCATTGTGAACTATATTGCTCTATTGTGTGCATATAACTTTTATTGTGAACTATATTGCTCTATTGTGTGCATATAACTTTTATTGTGAACTATATTGCTCTATTGTGTGCATATAACTTTTATTGTGAACTATATTGCTCTATTGTGTGCACATAACTTTCATTGTGAACTATATTGCTCTAATGTGTGCATACAAACTTTTATTGTGAACTATATTTCACTATTTTGTGCACATAACTTTTTTCACCTTTCATACATCACTTTATCTTTTGACAACCTTCCTTGAAATACTGTTTCAACAGCAATTTTTCTTCTCCCTATTACAAAGTGACACTCTGTCAAATTGAGTAATACCATTTTTAAAATCTTCAATTATATCAATCTTGTTGTGGCACAGTGGATTTGTACTGTGGGCATTCTTTTATCTATTAATTTTCACACACTGGATTTGTACTGTGGGCATTCTTTTATCTATTAATTTTCACACCATGGATTTGTACTGTGGGCATTATTTTATCTATTAATTTTCACACACTGGATTTGTACTGTGGGCATTCTTTTATCTATTAATTTTCAAACAATGGATTTGTACTGTGGGCATTCTTTTATCTATTAATTTTCACACAATGGATTTGTACTGTGAGCATTCTTTTATCTATTAATTTTCACACAATGGATTTGTACTGTGGGCATTCTTTTATCTATTAATTTTCACACACTGAGCATGAACTTTGGACATTTACCTGCCCTTTACAAACTTCCACTATTATGCAGATTTCTTAATGTCAGTCATGTTTTCCTTAGTAACCTATTTACCCATGTAAAGAGAGCTACACCATTTTAATGGCCATTACCCTATAACTTTTTATCATGTATGCCTCGAATGACTGATGCTCTTCTGGCTGAAATTTTTTTCTAGGAATTCAAGGTAAGACCATTTCTTCCTTTTAACTACTATATGTTGAAACCATCTCTGATATTCTTCAGCAATAACAAGATTTTTAAATGAGCTGTTGTCGATGCCAGATTGGCACCATTCTCATTTAGGAATAACAAGAGATCATAAGAATTCTGGTGGAAACCTCATGTTGATATGACTTTCTATTTTGGAGAAGTAACAATAACAAGATTTTCAAGATGGCTGCCATGGTGACGATACTGGATTACAGATTGGCACCATTTCCATTTAGGACCAACTAGACATCATAAGAGGACAAGATGGCCACTGTGGTGGCCATATCGTAAGTCAGATTGGAATCATTTTCATCTACAGCCAACCAGACATCATATGAAGTTGTTGAGTGAAAACTCAATGCTGATATCATCATTCACTCAGGAGTAGTGGTATGAAGATTTTCAAGATGGCCATTGTGTTGGCAATATTGAATGTCTGAACAGCACCATTTTCATTTAGGACCACCTAGACATCAGAAGTCATTTAGTGAAACCCCATGTTGATACGACCATCTATTGAGGAGGAGTATCAATAACCAGATTTTCAAGATGGCCACTGTGGTGGCCATACTGGATGTGCAAGTGGCACCATTTTCATTCAGGAACAACTAGATATTATAAAAAGTCTTCTATGTGAAAACTTCATGGCACTATTACTTTTCATTCAGAAGGAGTAGCAACAACATGATGGCACCAGCGCCATTTTCAGTTAGGACCAACTAGACATCATAAGAAGTCTTTTAGTGAAAACCCCATGTTGAGATGACCATTGATTCAGGCTGAGTCGCAATAATAAGATTTTCAATATGGCCACTGTGGTGGCCATATTAGACATCAGATTGGCACCATTTTCATATAGGACCAACTAGACATCATAAGAAGTCTTCTCATGAAAATCTCATATCAATATAACTTTACTTTCAGAAGGAGTAATGATAACAAGATTTTCAAGATGGCTGCTGTGGTGGCCATATTGGACATCAGATCTGCACCAATTTAATTTAGGAACAACTTGACATCATAAGAAGTCTTTTAGTGAAAACCCATGTTGATATGAATATCCATTCAGGGGGAGTAGCAATAACAAAATTTTCAAGCTGACTACTGTGGCAGCCATATTGGATGTCAGATCAGCACCATTTTAATTCTGGGCCAAGTAGACATCATAAGAAGACTTTCAGTGAAAACCCCATGTTGTATGACCATCCCTTCAGGAGCAGCAATATCAAGATTTCAAGATGGCCACTGTGATGGCCATATTAGATGTCCAAGTGGCACCATTTTCATTTTAGGACCAACTAGACCATGGGATGAATGTGTGTGTAAAGTTTCATGGCAATCCTCAAAGTTGTTTAGGAGGAGTAGTGATAACAAACTTGTGCTAACAGATGGATGGATGAGAGACAACCATCCCATAAGCTCTTCTGGTCTATTACCAGTATAGCTAAAAATCAGTACTGAACATGACCAGTTAATCACCACTGAACCAGTAACTTTAGATTGGAAACTGTGACATGAACTAACATAGCTGCTTTAAAAAAAGTAATAACAATTCTGCTGCTTTAGTGAATTTGTAAATTAATCACCCAATCGGAAAAGTGGTGATTCAGGGCCAACAGGTTTTTTTCTTTAATGACAAGGATGTTCTGTCGAGAATACTGTCATCTTTGTTGACCGAAAGTCAACTTTATACATATTGTTGGCTATATCATGCACAGGATATAGGAGTAAGTGCCTTTCCGAAAGACACACTGAGGCAGATGACCCATGCTGGCATGGACAGGTACTGAACTCGCACTCTTGTATTATAAGTCCAATCCTCTACCAACTGAGCTACCATGGTTCCTGAAAATGTAAGTAAATAGCCAATACTTTTATTCCACTTACCCATGAAATGGATCCAATGCAATGGCCCTGGGCTGGTCAAGATCCTGCCAGTACAACACTTTACGCATTGTTCCATCCAGATTGCTGACTTCAATTCGGTTTGTTTCTGCATCTGTCCAGTACAGTTTCTTTCCCAACCAATCACAGGCCAGACCATCTGGGGAGGCTAATCCTGTTGCAATGATTCCCAGACTTACTGAGGTATTATTTATCTGCGTCATTTTTATTGCTTCTAAGCTAACATCTGTCCAAAATATGAGGCCCTCCGAATATACAAAGTCTACGGCGGCTGCATCTTCCAGCTTATTAGCCACGACAGTAGAATTATTTTTGGCATTTTGAGCATCAACAAGGTAGATGTCTTTGCGATCGGCAAACAGCAAAAATGGTGATCCTGTAAAAAAACATAGAAAGAGACTAGTACATTGTATTCATCAAGTCTGAACTAAGGTAATCAAAGAAATAAAGAGTTTAAACAAATTCTTCAGCTGAAAGGTTTCTCATTTTCTGCTTGGGATTCTTGTCGTTTGTTTTTTTAAATCTATGACTAGCAATCTGAATATCAAGGACTTCAGAAGACTCCTTTTGATGACCATAACTAGGTGTCACCATTTTTGTTGACCATAACTAGGTGTCACCATTTTTGATGACCATAACTAGGTGTCACCATTTTTAAAAAGTGGGTGCAGCTCCTTCTGTGGTAAAAGAAACCTGTAAACAAGGAACACAAACTAAGATGATGAAATTAAGCTGTTCAATGGGAGATTTTTACTGTTCAATTTATGGAGCCATAGTGGCTCATTGGTTAGCAAGCTGGACTTGTTACTGAAATGGTGCAGGTTTAAAGCCTATAACAGGATCAGCCTGGATAAGCTACTGTGGCATAAAACACCATACCAAAATGAAACCGTTCAGTTGCTCAATTCTTTGCAAATTTTTTATGTCACAAAATTGTTGACATTCTTGTCCTACTTTAAGTGGCTGCTCCTGTCAACACAGGTCCATGGTCCTGCATACATGTAGTCAGAAAAGTGTTACTTACATACATGTAGCAATAAGTTATGGATGCTAGTTCAGAAGCAAGGAAACCATTACCAGCTGTGGCGGCTTCAAAAAGAGTTGGTCTTGAGATCACGAAACTCCAAGTTTGAGTCTGAGATTGTGTTTCCACGCATAACCAATCAGAAACAAAACTTCAAAAGTAAGGTCCTTTATAACTGGTTTACGCTAACGGACAATGGATGACAGACAACAGGCCATCCCATAAGCTCTTCTGGTCTATGTATAGATGAACAAAAAACAAATAACACCATGAAACAGAACCAAAAATGGGTAAAATATACTTACCCTAACACAGTTTACACTGGAATAAATTTACTTAAGCATCACATTGCTAAGCGAGGTGCAAAAAAACAAAAACCCTTCAAAAACAATAAAAAGGGACACAGATACTAGACAAAAAGAATTTCCAGGATTTCAAGATTAGACCATTTCTTTCTTTTAACTGCTAAGTGCTGAAATCATCTCTGATATTCTTCAGAAATAACAAGATTTTCAAATTAGCTGCTGTGGATGTCAGATAGGCACCATTTTCATTCAGGACCAAGACCAATAAGACTTTCATTAAGGACATAACAAGACATCATAACAAGTCTTCTTGTGGAAACCCCCATCAGCACCAAATTCACTTACGACCAACTAGACATCATAAGAAATCTTTTAGTTAAAAACTCATGGTGATATGGCCATTCATTCAGGAGTAGTAGTAATAAGATTTTTAAGATGGCCACTGTGGTGCCCATATTGGACATCAGATTGGCACCATTTTCATTTAGGACCAACTAGACATCATAAGACTTCAGGTGAAAATTTCATGTCAATATGACTTTCCATTCAGGAGGGGTGGTGATATCAAGATTTTAAAAATGGCTGCTGTGGTGACCATACTGTACGTCAGATGAGCACCATTTTCATTTAGGACCAACTAGACATCATCAGAAGTCTTTTAATGAAAAGCCCATGTTGATATAATTATCCATTCAGGAGTTGCAATAACAAGATTTTCAAGATGGCTGCTGTGGTGGCCATACTGGATGTCCGAGCATTATCATTTTCATTTAGGACCAACTAGACCATGGGATGAACGTGTATGTAAAGTTTCATGACAATCCTCCAAGTAGTTTAGGATGAGTAGTGATAACAAACTTGCGCTAATGGATGGACAGACCTTGGACAACAAACCATCCCATACACTCTTATGGTCAATGATCAGTAGGGCTAAAAAGCAATTACTGGATAGACAATATCCAGAACTATACCAAAAATGATATGTTAGGCTCAAAACAAGCCAAAAGACACGTGAAGACGAAAAACGTCAAGCACCCAGACACGTGTATATGCACAATAGTCCAAGGAAAATTAAGACGATATTCTGTATGTTGGATATGACATAGTAATCAGACTGGGATCATGTTGTTTTTTTAAATTCTGGTGGGAATATTAAATTGGACTGGGTACTAGTGTCCTGGAAAAAGGTTGCAACAGTAGCAGGTATTGTATTGCTGCTATTTAAATTATCGAAGTAAAACCACAAAATTTATCCGAAGTCAGTGAAGTATGAAATTAAGTCATGGTGACTTACTTTTAAGATGAGGGTTTACTACTCATCAAGATGCATCCTCTCACCAACTTTCATGATTCCAAGTATAACAGTACTTATACTTTAGGCAAAAAGAACCTATTGGGTCATGAGCTAAATGCAGAAACTTAACATACCCCAGTAAAATGTGAAATGTAGGTCACTGTGAACTTTTCTGTTGAAAGAGTGCAGTACTAATCGAAATGCATACAATAAACTACTTTGATGATTCTGGCATGAATAGCACTTAAGACTGAACCTAAGTCAGTGAAACATGAAAAATGGATCGCAGTGACCTCTTTTGTGATGAGGGTGTAGTACTCATCAAGATGCATCCCCTCACCAAGTTTCATGATTTCAGGTATAACAGTATGTATGGTATATAGGTTGCCAAAAGCATTTGGTCATGAGCTAAACATGAAAAAACACTTTACCAGTAAAATGTGAAATTATGGTCACGGTGGCCTTCTTTGGTTGTAAGGGTGTGGTACTAACATAGATGCATACCATTATCTGGTTTGATGATCAGTGCATGAACAGAGCTTGATAAATAAACTTAAAACACAAAATGTAACCAAAGTCACTGAAGCATGAAATAGTGAGCAGTTAACTACTTTTGTGATGAGGGTGTAGTACTTCATCAAGATGCATCCCCTCATCAACTTTCATGAATCTATATTTAACAGTATTAATACAGGTTGCAAAAAATCTATTTGGTCACAAGTTAAATGCAAAAATGTAACCCAATTCAGTAAAATTTGAAATTGTGAAATGAAGGTCACTATGATCTTCTTTTGTTGTAAGGGTGCAGCACTAATAGAGATACATATAATCATTACATTTGATGATTCTTCCTTGAACAGACCTTGAGAAATAAGCTTAAAATAAAATGTAACGAAAGTCATTAAAGCATGAAATATTAGTCACAGTGAACTACTTTTGTGATATGGGTGTAATACTTGTTAAGATGCATCTCCTCACAATATCATGATTCCTGGTATAACAGTATTTATACAGCATGCCAATAAACTGACCTAAACACAAAAACTTAACTTAAAAAATGTACAACTAATGTACATGTATGTACCAAGTTAGCCCCCTAGCCCCCTCCCCAGTGGGTGGATGCTAAGAAACCCACTCCAAACTTCCCTAGGATCTAGAAAGAATGGCTGAGATTCAGTGAGGCTGTACATATGTACATGCTTTTACCTACATGGATGCTGACGCCAGAGGTAGTACAATAGCTTAGCTCTAATTCAAAGAAGTGAGCTAAAAAAAAATTGACAGTGATAAAGTCTCCTTCCAGAGGCACCTCTAAGCCACTACCCTGATATTTGGGCCAAGTTTCATATTTCAAATTTTTGAGTTATGCTCTGGAAACATTTAAGTTTGGTAAGTTGCAAAATATTTCCATGGCAACATAAAAATACTGACAATGAAAAATTCTAAATAGGAAAAACCAGCTCCAGGTCTTTAATTTGATGTGTGTACCAAGTTTTATAAGCATATTATAAATGGTTTTCAAGTTGCACTCTGGAAACTATCAAATTTGGCCCATTTTCAACTTGTTTCTAGGGAACATGAAAAATATTTACATCACAAAATTCTTAATTGCAAAAGGCATCTCAATGCCAGTAGTTTAGTATGTGTAGCAAGTTTCATAAGCATATCGGAAACAGTTTTTCAGTTGCCCTCTGGATAGTTTGTTAGATGTGCCACTTGTGTCTATGGTAATTTTAAAAGTATATATACTGATATACGTGTGTGTGTCTGTATATAAATATATATATATATATATATATATATATATATATATATATATATATATATATATATATATATATATATATATATATATATATACACACACACACACACTGATTAATTTTTCTTGCAAAAGAACTATTAGACTATTTTAATATGTTTACCAAGTTTCATAAACATATATCAAACTGGTTTTTCATTATGCTTCGAAAACAAAAGCATGACCAATCTGGCAAATTCTCCAAGGCAACATGAAAAATGTTAATGAAGGAAAATTTCTAGACCACTAATTCCACTAATTTTGATATGTATCAAATTTCAACAAGACTACCATGAACGGCACATTATACGCCTGCCCCATGTTTAATAGTCCCTTCTGTAGATAACTGCAATTTTTCTGCAGAAACTATTTTTCTTCATTCAGTCACCAATGATTCACATTGAGTGTAGGCTCATGGGTTTCCACCAATTTTTTGTCCTATGTCCCTCAAATCTTGACCCAGTGCACCCACATGGGCATGCTTTTTTGTCAGAAAAATAAAAAATAAAATATGCCTACAGCTTTTCATTAGCAGACGTTCATTCATGACTCTGGTGGTGATAGCAATGGCAAAAGTCGCAAAAGGTGATAAAACCAGTAAGATGGCAATGAATATCCATTTTAAAACAATGTATCTAGCAATGAAAACATTCAAGGTTTTTGGTAGTTGGCCTAGTTGCAATGTCAAGTGTTCAACGGCTGTTAATGTAACATATTTTCGAGGTTAAAGTCACCACTACGGTGAGGAAGATTTAATTTATTTTGATGTTGAAATAATGACAAAAGAGACTATATTTATGCAAATACACAATTTGTCATTTTATAATGACCTGTTAGTTTGGGAAGAAAAGTAATTCAGGAAACATAGGTATTTATTATAAAAAAGGCTGGTAGATAATGAGTGTAACTAAAGTTAAATGAGAGCAAGATCCAGAGTGGAAAATTCCATGGTGCAGCTCATTTCAGGTTAACCAGATATTCAAGCATGTTTATGTTTTCATGACTTATTTGAGCGCATGATAAAACTTTAATTGCAATAATGTCAGAGTGCATGAAAAATATGATAGTACTGTGTTGACTATGAAATTAAGGTGGCAAAACTGTTGAAGCAAATAATATTATCTCATTTTTATAGCTTTATTAGAGCATTGTGTACTATTATTTTCCTTTGTCCCTGTCAAATGTTGTGTGTCCCCCAAAATTTGGAGCATGGGGGACACAGTGTCCCCTGCCCTTGGAACCCTATGTGTAATACTGGTCACAGTGACCTTGATCTTTGCCCTTTCAACCCCAAAATGAATAGACTTCTTCCTTCTCTAACTGCAAGCCACCCACAAAGTCTGGCGGAGGTCTGTCATGTTGAACTGATGTTATTGTTCAGGTTTCTACCTTACCCCAAGTGCAAGTGCAGCTATCAACAAAGTTTGGTAACTGTGGATCATGGAGAATGCGAGTCATTGTCCAGAAACAGTTTCCCTTCTGTCAGTCCCAGTGACCTTGACATTTGAGGTTTTTTTTCCTAAAATCGACAGGGTTCTACCTTATCCCAAGTGCAAGCCATCCACAAAGTGTAACTGAAGATGTTGGACAAATGAAGTTACTGTGAGGAAACCAAACTACGGACAAACAGCTGGATGGACAACATCATAACATAATACAGCTCTCCCTCATTAAAACACAGTAGTCGGGGTCCACAACCGCTGACTGCATTATGTACCGAACCATGTTATATTGAGAACTGCGATATGTACGGAACCGTGATATATTGAGAATATCATAATATACTGAACCATGGTATAGTGGGCATTATCAAACTTTGTTAAATAATGATGTTTTGAAATGAAGATATATGAGTAAGTTTCACCTTGTTTTCTTTCAATCCATACTGCTATACATTGGTATGATTCTGGTAGTGGGATCCATAGTAGTATTGCGTTATATCCGGAATTGCGTTATAATGAGGCATGTTATAATGGGGGAGAGCTGTATACTCTGCCTTTTCATGGGTGAGTATAAAAACATATCTCAGGTTTTTTTTTAATTTAACGCTGTGCAAACAAAAGTATGACAAATCTGACAAATTTACAAATTTACTGATGTGGCGACCATCATGACACAATCACAAATATATGTATCAAAAGTGGAAATATTTGTCTTCCAAAAGATGCCAATACCACTGGTTTGACATGTGTACCAAGTTTCATCAATTGATTTGTATTTAGGGGATACCTGGAACATATAGGCTGTAGCAGACCAATCTGAACTTGGAAGATACAGTGAAAATGGACTGCAATTTGTGAAATTTAATCCCCACATGCAACAAAAATTCCTAAGTTGGGGTTAAGAACAGGAAAATTTACATTTAACCCATTGTTCATTACAGTTGGACAAAAGTTTTTGATTTGTGGATTTGTATGAAAAATATCTTGTTCTCTTTCCCTCAGTGGGGCCCCTGTATAGGAAACCCCTAGAAGGAATGACAAAAAAATGGAATTCCCAGGTTTAAGTGGAACTATACTGCAAGGAATAATCAAACAGAATATTCACTTGATTTTCAGGTTTACTTATTGTTTTGAGCACATTTGCGTAAGATGGGCAGGCACTCTGTCTAATTGTCTCTCCCATATATTTGAAAACTGTTTGAAGCTTATTTTGCCTGTTACATTTCAAATCCAAGATCTCAAAACCAGAACCCCTTTATCATTGCAGAATGTGTATTGCTAACTAAATACGGTTAAATTATTGTATGATGCTGTTTGCTTGTTCTAATTTTGGAACTGCACATGCCAAATGTCCTTACGGAAATTGTCTAGCTCTGCCGAACACCCTTTAAATGGTTAAGAGTGGTCTTAATGATTAAGAGTTTATTGTACACATTTTTCAGAATTTAAAGAAGCTTTAGCTTACAAAACCTGAAGTATCTGACAGGCTGAAAATATAGGTTAAACTCTAATTTTTGTTTGATAGTTGAGCATGTCAATTGACAGGAAGATAAAGGTTACAAGATGAACGCAGAGCATAGCTATGCAATAACTGCATGGTTATGTTGATTATTGCATGGCCAAACTCCAACTTCCAGCCATTTGTCTCCTACATGAGCATTAGCTAACTGTGCAATATCATTAAAATCTGAAGGCTATTTCATAGTAAACTCTAATTTAATCCACAATTTAAGATACTTAACGCATGGACACATCAAAGAAAAAGGTTGCTATTCATGTTAGAATACACAGTTAACCTATTGAAGGTAACCTATCACAATATACTAGGTAAAGTCATTAATATGGAAAGTTAACCACTGAATAAACCTATTTATTCTACTTCCAACTGCACTGGTTTGGAAGAGCCTTTAGAGTAGGCTAGAATGTATATAACATGGAAGAATCTATGTGGTTATGAGCTAATCAAAAAAATAAATACATAACTCATGTTAGTAAAGCATAAAGAATAAAATGTAGGTCACAGTGACCTTTTATTGTAAGGGTGTAGCACTGAGATGCATCCAATTACAGTATCAAGTTTCATGACTGGAACATAAACAGCACCCAATAAATGAACTTTAAATTGACAAAATTTCAACAAAGTCACTCAAGCATGAAATATAGATCACAGGGACCTCTTTTTGCAATAAGGGTACAGTACTGTACTTATCAAGATACATCCACTCATCAAGTTTCATGATTTTATGTAGGATAGCATGCATATAACATGCCAAAAGCTCTTGTGTTCATGAAGAAAACGCACAAACTTAACCAAAGCTGGTAAAAGATCAAATATAGGCCACGATGAGTTTCTTTTTTTGCAATGGTGAATTACTAATAGAGATGCATACATCATCAATTTTGCTTTTCTAGTATGAACAGTGCCTAAGAAATGAAAATCAAAATATGAGCCATAATGACCTACTACTGAAATGCGTGAGTAGTGCTCATCATGAAGCATCCCTGCACCAATTTCCATGTTTCTATCTGGATAGTACTGTATGTACAAAACATGCAAAAACAAATTGCTTAATGCAAAAGCTTAACCTATGACAGTAAAATGTAAATGTAGTTTACAGTGACCATTTCGTATGGGTGTTGTACTAACAGAGATGTATATAATCATCTAAGTTCAATGATTTAACCATGAGCAGTTACAATGCAAAAGTTAATTAAAGTTGGTGAAGCATGAAATAAGGATCACAGTGACCTACTTTTGCGATAAGGGTGTAGTGCTCATCAAACTGTGTACACTCATCAAGTTGTATGATTCCATTTATAACATTATGTACACATGAGGTTACAAATCCATCTGGTCATGAGCTAAATGTAAAAACTAAACATAAGGCAATAATATGTGAAATGTAAGTCTCCGTGACCTTCTTTTGTCATATACATGTAGGTGTAGTAATAATAGAGAGGCACACAATCAGCTAGTTTGATGATTCTGGCATAAACTGTACTTGAGAATAAACCAAAGTCAGTGAAGCATACATATGGGTCAACATAATTTACTTTTCTGATAAGGGCGTAGTACTTAATATGCATCACCTCACATAGTTTCATGATTCTGTGTATAACAGTATTATGTATACAGGGTGCAACCAGAATGTCATCAACAATTTCAAAGCTCACCTCTACTTTCAAGCATCTCCAATAGCTATTGTGAACATTATCATGCAGAAAATAAATGCAGACTAAAGTGATCTTGGCCCCTTTGCTAACTAAAGATTTGTTTTGTGATGTTTAATCTTTAAATTTTAACTTTAAATCATTTTAAATTTTAAATCTGAACTTTTAATTGACTCTATATAGACAGAATGGTGCTGAGGCCAAAATAAAAAATATGTGAGGTTCCGTTACCTGTGAAACAAAAGGGTAGGAAGGTCGGTACTCAATTTTTGTTTTTATTACTTTTTTCATCCAGCTCATATCAGTTCATGTCGCAGTTTCAGTACAGATTTTAATTTTTTGCATAAATGAAAAAGTTATAGGGTCAGGGCTATTGAAATAGGTTAGGTCTGGTAACCAGAATCACACACTGGGGGGGGGGGGGGGGGGGGATTGCTGACATATTGTGAAACTACCTACCTACCCACCCACCCACCTACATGAACCTACCTACTGTGACATGGCATAAAAGAATTAAAAAAAGAACATTTTTTAAAAAATCATATCAAAGTAGAGGTACATGTAATAACTTGATAAGAAACAGATTAATGTTGTTTTTGCATTCATTTTTTTAAAATCGTTGTTCTTAAAATCTCCTTGAAAAGCTATTATTACTGTCCACCCCAAGAAGCCAGATTTTACTGGATGAAAGTAATAGGTTTTGAGTAACCTTGGAGTGACTGCCAGCAGTACATAGTTCATGCATCAATAATTACCTTGATTAACCAATACAGGTGAGGCCTCACACATAAAGTATGCAGCATGCAGTCCACTCACTTAATTCCTATACTCATTCACATCTACAATACACATTTAACCTGCTGAGGTAACATATCACATTATACAACCTATAGTCATTTATATAAAAACTTAAACATATTTATTCCTACCTCTAACTGCATTGGTCAGAAAGGGACTTCTCAGTAGTCTAGGATGTGTATAGATCTAGCATGGTTGAATCAATGTGATCATAGACACAAATACTTAACTAAGATGAGAAAAGCATACAATATAGGCCACAGTGACCTTTGGTTTTAAGGTTTTAGTATTGACAGAGATGCATCCAATTATAAAGTTTCATGATTGGAACATAAACAGCACCCAAGAAATGAACTTTTAAAAACATAATTTTAAGAAAGTCACTGAGCATGAAATATAGGTCACAGCAACCTCTTTTGGCAAAAAGGATACAAAACATATCAAGATCCATCCATTCACCAAGTTTCATTAATCTAGGTAGGTCAGTATGCATATAACATGCCAAACACTCATCTAGTCATGAGCTACATGCAAAATTAACCCAAGCCAGTAAAGGATGAAATATAGAACACCATGAGCACAATGTGCCTCTTTTGTTGCAAGGGTGTGGTAGTAACAGAGATGCATATCATCATCAATTTCATGATTCTATCATGAATAGTACCTGAGAAATTAACATACAATACCAAAATTTAACCTAAGTAAATACAAAATTTACCAAATTTAACCCAAGTCAGTGAAGCGTAAAATATGGTTTATATTGACTTGCTACTGAAATGAGAGAGTAGTGCTCATAAAGATGCATTCCCAAATTTCATGATTCTATATAGGAGAGTGTGCACAGAGCATGCCAAAAACCTATGTGGTTAGAGCTAAGCCAGTAAAACATGAAAAATAAATCATAGTAACCTTTTTTGGTATGGGTGTAGTACTAAGAGAGATGTATACAATCATCTAAGTTTACAACTAAAGTATGAACTGTAAAAAAACTCGAATTGAACCAAAGTCAGTAAAATGTGAAATATGGGTCACAGTGACCTACTTTTAGATGAGGGTGTAGTACTCATCAAGATGCATCCTATTGCCAAGTTTCATGATTCCAGGTATAGCAGCGATATACATCAATGTGGTATTGAGCTAAATGCACAAATTTTATACAAGCCAGTAAAATGTTAAATGTAGGTCACAGTGACCCTCTTTTCTTGTAAGGGTGTGGTACTAATAGTTTGATGACTGTGGTGTAAACAGTGTTTGAGACTAAACCCAAGGCAGTGAAGCCTGAAATGTGTCCGTGACCTACTCTGTGATGAGGGTGTAGTGCTTTACTCATCTTGATACATACCCTCTCCAAATTTCACGAATCTTGTTATAACAGTATGTATAGAGGGTGCTAAAAACCTATTTGGTCATGAGCTGAACACAAAAGCTTAACCTAAGCCAGTAAAATGTGAAATGTAGGTCACAGTGACATTCTTTTGCGATAAGGGTATGATACTAACAGCCGTTTCCAAAAAGGTATGTTATCTCCCTGTTACTGGAAGCTCTTTAACGTCAAGGTGCATGCATAGGACAAGACACCCAACTTCCAGGTAGTACTGTTTCAAAAATTCAGATCTACAACCTGTTCATTAATCCTTAAAGTGCTAGTTGCGACTGAAGTCACGCTGCTGTTATAGGTCTCGTACTGCTTGTTGTGACTTGAGTCGTTTTTCAGGTAAGCAACTGTTTACACATTCAGTACTTCGGCTTGACATGAATGGTTGTTAAACTAAATTTGATTGGTACATTGGGCCCTGGAACAAGCATTTTTTCACAGTTTTAACCTTGTATTCATCAAAGTTTTACAAATACATTTTATGATAGGCACTATCCAGAAAACTAAAAATGGCTAACTCTGAGCATGGTTCATCTCGAGATGATTTGATTCGGCAAATACAGGCTCATGATAGTGATGATGACAGTGATTTTGAAAGCTGGAAGTATACGAGATATCAGAGCTGGGAAAGTGATACTGGAAATGCCAGTGAGTGATTTTGAGCCTGAAAATGATGTTGAATACGAGTCCAATGTACATGCTGGATGGACAAAAACTGATGGCATGCCGGTCAACACACTGTTCAGCAGTATTTCAAAATTAAAACTTATAAATGGAGAATATCAGTACATGTATATAGACCATTTAAGGCTATTTTTGTATTAGGATTTCTTGCATCTGATCATAGGTCAAATGAATCTTTATGCTGAGCTGAGAATAAATGGGGCAGACTTGACTGACAACAGCCACATGAGAAAATGGAAGCCTGTCACACCTGATGAATTGAAACTCTTTTTTTTGCATTGGTTATGACTGTGGGTTTGGTGCATAAATCTGATTTCGATTTTTTACTGGACAGCCGAGTATGTCATATCAACCCCATACTTCAGCCAATAAAAATGAATCGGGGATATATTTCTTAATATTCTAAGCAATGTAATGGGTGACTGACTTTGTAAGCTAATGAGTGGACATTAGATGACAGACATATACTAGAATAAATAACAAGAAAACTGCAAAGCTTTGTGAACATTTATTACAGACTTTAGGGGTGTAAACTTACTTGTGGTGTTCCTTGACTGAAAGCTCATTAACTGTTACCTATTCTACACCGGTGATTTTCACAACTTAAATATAAAGTTGTAACAGACAAACATATGTATGGCTGAGCCAGGAAAGAATGGAGCATTTTTTAGACATGTTTGAATTTTTTCATTATAAAGAAAAACAAAATACAGATGAAATACAAAGGTAATTTATATATTTACCTGTATTTGCACCTGTAAGTGCAAATATGATAAAGTTACATATGTGACTTGATGCTTATAATAAAGTTCATATATCAATAATCATTTTTCATATGGGGTTTGTGTATCTATTA
The DNA here is from genome assembly GCA_029931535.1 of Margaritifera margaritifera. Lineage (NCBI taxonomy): Eukaryota > Metazoa > Mollusca > Bivalvia > Unionida > Margaritiferidae > Margaritifera > Margaritifera margaritifera. The sequence continues at coordinate 916,333 of JAQPZY010001334.1, read as the reverse complement.
TGTACAGTATTTACAATGCAGGCAATTTAAAAGCAGAGTGCAATTTTCATTTCTTTTCTCAAACAATTCAGCACTGAGGGATCTTGTGCTATAAAACGATAGAGCACATTAAGGGTCAAGTTAACTTGAAATGTTCATGCAGCAGAGTGATGGTCATTCTAAGTGATTTTCTGGCCAATATATCTTAGAGTAGTAGTAGTAGTAGAAAGCAATGATTTGTCTGAATTACAGCAAAGTAGTTTATTCTTGCCAGTTTAATACTATCAATAATCTAATTCTAGTGAGATTATATCCACACTAATGATGTCTTTTCACTATTTTATATTGCAATGTATACAAATGAGATCCAATGACAACATAAACACAAGATGTGGCAATATAAATAAAACACCAGATGTTGCAGATTATCTAAAATGATGACTTCTTTTATTGTCTCAAGCCCTGTAATTAGGGGATATTAGTGGCTTGTCAAGTATGTTTAACGGTAAGTGTACAGACGAGGGCAAGAAACTAATATAAATGCATTATAGATTCGTCTAATGAAATACTAAATCCATATTCAAAAGTAACATTGGTCATTCTTGTAATTTACAATTGTATTTTACTTCCTCCTGTTTATTTTCATTTGTTTGGTGCATTCATATATTTCGTAATAGTCCTATTTATTTCTTTTCTTGTACATTGGATCATTCATGGTAAAATAAGTTCAAATAATTCAGAAAAATCAATAAAACTTTAATGCATATAGTGATAATTAAATTGACACTTTCTACTCTCTCTCTCCACAATTAATGTTTTTTTTCTGTCCAAAGTCAGTGAAGCTTGAACTATTTGTCCCAGTAATTAGGATGTAATACTTCATCAAGATGCATCCTCTCACCGAGTTTGATGAATCTAGGTATAACAGTATATACTGCGTATACACGGTGCAAAAAAAACTAGTTGCTCTCAAGCTAAATGCATAAACTTAATCTAAGATTGTAAAATTTAAAATGTTGGTCACAGTGATCTTCCTTTGAGGTAAGGGTGTGGTACTAATAGAGATACATACAATCATAGTTTGATGATTATATCATGAACAGAGCTTGAGAAATAAACATAAACAAACACCATTTAAGCAAAGTCAATGAAGCTTGAAATATAGGTCACAATGACCTACATTTGTGATGAGGGTATAGTACTCAACAAGATGCATCCCCTCACCAAGTTTCATGATTCCAAGTATAGCAGTATTTATATATTGTACAAAAAACCTGAGCTTTATGCAAAAACTGAACCAAGACTGTACGACCAATGTAAATGAATGTACAAAATTAGACCCCTCAGGTGTAATGCAACCCACTCCAAACTGCTGCCTAGGACCTAGGAAGAAAAAATGTGAGGGTTTACATATGTATATGCTTTTATCTGTGCAAACACCGACGTCAATGCCAATGTTGGGGGTGGTACAATAGCTTACCTCTACTTCACCGAGGTGACCTAAAAAACCTATTTGGTCATGGAGTAAACACAAAAACTTAACCTAAGCCAGTAAAATGTGAAAAGTATGTCATAGTGACCTTCTTTTGTTGTAAGGGTGTTGTACTTATAGAAATACATGCAATCATGAAGTATGATGATTCTAGCAGGAGAAAGACAAAAATTTAAACCAGTTAGTGAAGCAAGAAATATTTGTCACAGTGACCAACTTTTGTGATGGGGGTGTAGTACTCATCAAATATGTACACTCATCAATCGAGGTTCATGAATCGAGGTAGAAGAGTATATATACTAGGTGCAAACAACCTACTGAATCATTAAGTTAAACACAAAAACTTAACCTATGCCAGTACAATGTGACATGTAGGTCACAATGACCTTCTTTTATTGCAAGAGTGTGGTGCTAACAGAGATGCATACAATCAGCTAGTTTGATGACTCCAGCATGAATAGCTTGAGAAAGAAACTTTAAAGGCAAATTAAACCAAAATCAGTAAAGCATAAAATATGGGTCAGTGACCTGCTTTTGTACTGAGGTCACAGTAATGTTCAGATGCAATGTAGCTGCACATATGCAGATGCTTTAATCTTCGGACACCAATGCCAATGCCAATGCCAGTGCTGGAGGGCAGTACAATAGCTCTACTCTACTTTGTACAGGTGAGCTAAAATTGGAGCCTTTATCCAGTAACTGGTTTGAGATGGCGCCATCAGGTTTTGCAATGGCTCAATCTTTCTATGTCTGTATACAGGGACATGGGGCCATGATAGGAGGTGCTGCTTTCATGGAATTTACTCCCCATAAAAAGGGGAGGTGGTCATCTTGGTGGAGCATTCATGTTCTTTGATTAACTTTTTTTGCAAGTTTTGCTTTTGTTATTTCTTTGCATTTTTATGTATTCATACTGTTAGAGAATCAAATGGAAGTCCAAAACACTAACAAAACATTGCAAACTGTCTAGCAAAATCTTGGCTGACACAGGATTCAGAATCAGAATAAGAAACAGTAGCGGCAGCTGAAATACACTAAGCAGCTATGCCTGTTTGTCATGCCCAGATAACAACTGGCAAATGGTACAAATACCATTCAAAATCAAGAACCATATATCAAAGCCCAGTCAAATCAGAAGAACACATTCTGCCTCAAGATACTGACAAGATATTGGAGTCTGTGTAACTACTGAGCCTTTTTTTTTTTACTAAGGTTGCAATAATTTAAAAAATTCTAGCAGTTTTTATTCTTTCTAGAGGTCACAAGGTCCCGATGCTTATTTCAATGGAATAAAAAGGGGAGAAAGGTCAGCATCAGAGAATTAGATGTAACATTACAGAATTCAACTAAAAAACCTCAGAGACTTATTCTTCAGCAATAATATATATATATATATATATATATATATATATATATATATATATATATATATATATTGTAATTCTTATGAGTTCAAAGGTATAATCTGTAAAATTAGAACACATCCTGGAGAAAAGTGCCCATTATTAAAATCTTCATAAAATTCTCACAGTATTTTATAGGTTTCATTAAGGTTTGTGTGCCCATTTTGGCCACTACACCATGTAGTTTGGCCACATGACTTCAAATGAGCACAGCAGAAACTATATACATTATAAGTAATTCTAACTGATAGGAGTATGTAGGTTACATTATTGTAATTACAAATAGGTACAAATATTTAATCAACTGCCACTAGAACAAACATTTATTTTTCTTTTATTTCCAAAACTTCACAAAATTGGTCAAGTACGAAACAGTCATGTTCATATTTCAACTGACCCCTTAAACATGAAGTTATAAAGTTGAGGTTACTCACCCAAAGCATCAGTGATGCTATGGTTTGAATAAATGACCACTTCTTTGTAAAAACATGTGTGCATGTGCTGTCCTGTACATTTACAGGGGTTGTTTCAGAGCATCTTGAAATACTTTGAACTTTAGTCATTTTTAGTGAAGTTTTAGAAAGAAAAAAAATTACATTGGTTGTCCTAGTGGCAGTTTATTAAATATTTGTATCTACATGTATTAGTAATTACCATAATGTAATGTATGTACTCCTATCAATTAGAATGAATTCCAATATATAGTTTCTGCTGTGCTCATTTGAAGTCAAACATGTATGACTAAAATACAAGGTGTAATGACCAAAGTACTGATATAAACCTTAACTACACTTAGGCTCTCCAAAAGAAACGTGTTCCATTCTGGGATGTGCAATTGCAGGATTCATGCTGATTTCTCAAACATCGAGCCAAAATATACGAACTGAATAGGCAAATTTCTTTCATCATGTCTGCAAGCCCTAGCTTTATTTTTTGGTTGAATCACTCCTATATTCGAAAACGCACCCCTTTATTCAAATGGTGGGCGTGGGGTAACCACCCTAAATTTGCAGTTCTAGAATAGACCCTGAGGAAGCAGAAGCTGTGTTCACAAAACTGGGATGCCCCACTACAGTGCCTGTAAACTAACCTACATGCAAAACTAAACCAAAGTGTAATGGACTGCCAAGTCATGCAGCCAATGATTAGCTTTAGAAAATCTATTGCAGGTGAACAGGACTTATTTGTACTTTCCAATCAATAAAGAGTACCCACATGTAGAATACTGGACATTAAATTAATATAGGCATAAACACACTTCAGTGTTGCACCTAGGATCACAAGGACAAGGGACAGTACATACCCCACCCTCCAAAACTGGAGTACACAACATTTTAAAGGAACAAAGGAAAATTGTAGTACATAATGCACTAGTAGTGCTAAAAAAATGAGAGTCTTATTTGCTGTGACAGTTTTGCCACCATAACCTTGTTGTCTGCACTGTACTATTTCTATTTTTCTTGGACACTTACATTATTGCAATAAATGTTTTATCATGTACTCAAGTAACTCGTGAAAACATTAACATGTTTGAATATCTCAGTTACCTGATGTGAGCTGCACCATGGAATTATCCATTCTAGATCTTGCTGTCATTTACCTTTAGTGTTCACTTATTACTAGCAGCATTTATTACAATAAACATGTTTCTTAATTACTTTTCTTTTCAAATTAATATATAATTAAATTACAAATATTTGCATAAATTTTGTCTCTTTTGTCATTATTACAACCTCAAAAAAAATTAAATCTACTTGCTGTAGGTGTGACTTGCACCTTGAAAATACATTACACAAGTGGCCGTCAAAGACTTTACATTGCAACTCGGCCAACAACCACAAACCTTGAATGTTTCCATTGCCAAATACATAGTTTTAAAATGGATATTCATTGCCATCTTACAGTATTTTTTTGTAAATTACTGCACAGACATACATCCAAGGCATACATTTGTCTTGTAAAGTTACTCAGTGACCACTATGGGTTGAATACATGATCACAATGATGTAAAGACATTTGTGCATGTACACTCGTGTACATCTATATGGGTTGTTTCAAAATACTGGTAGCTTTAAAATGTTTTGGACTTGGTCAATTGTTTCGTAAACTTTTAGAAACTAAAAAAGAAAAACTGTTTGTTCTAGTGGAAGTTTATTAATTATTTTATATAAATGGTAAAGCAAGTGCAGATGGTTCACTGCCTGCTATACCTTAATAAATTACTAATCTGTGGGTTGTGGTCTTGTTGTTGTGAAAAATAGCAGCTTGGCAAGATCTAGGTGTATTAACCATGTCAGAAAAAGATTGTCTTCAGGATGGGAAGGTGCAGTCTTGTACCTTGAGTGCGGAATTGCCGGTTTCCCACAACTTTTTGTCCTATGTCCCCCAAATCTTGACCCTGTGCACCCTCTGAGTGTGCTTTTCATCAGGAGAAAATTTATACACCTACAACTTTTGTTTAGTTGATGTCAATCCACATCTATGTTGGCGCCAGCAATGGCCAAAGTAGCAGAAGATAATAAAACATATATTTTCTTCACCGGAAATTTCTCCACAAAAAAAAAGAAACTGCAATTTATTCAGACTACCTCAGCTATTTCTACGATTGGATTGAATGTAGAATTGACTGAGAAGACACGAATGAAAAAATAGTTTGATGAATTCGCAACTTCTCAGTCAATCTTTGTATCACAAAAGCTGAGATGGTCCAAATGCAATTATCGGCATATATTCAAGGTATGATCCGTAGGATTGACCTCAAAGTCGTCAATGTAATTTTACAACTACATGTTTATTGTGTGGAGTATTCATGTTCTTTGAATTTAACTTTTTTTGTGTAATCAACTTTACAACTACATGTTTATCATGTCAATTAAAAATTAATGTGAATGTTTTGGACTTGGTAAATTTCTGGTGAAGTTTTAAAAACTAGAATAAAAAAGAAGGATTATTTGTTCTAGTGGCAGTTGATTACATCTTTTTACATAAAACTTATTTGTAAATATCATAATGTAATATACGTACATGTACTACTTGCAGTTAGAATAAATTGCAACGTATAGTTTGTACTGTGCTTATCTTAAGTCATATGGATAAAATACATGGTGTCATGACCAAAGTATGGACATAAACTTTAAAGGCCCCCATGCCTGCAAAATTTGCTATTGTGATCCTTTGTTTTCTTTAAGAAATCTCGTATTTCTTGTCCACATATTTTTCTTCTGCTGCTTATTCCATGCTCATTGCCAACTCATCAATATATTCACAAGAACTAATTCACTGGTGCAAGTCAATTATAAGATGTCAACAACAGTTCTAACTTCAAGTGATTTCTCCAGGATTTTCACACAGGAGGGAAATTCCCCCTCTGCCATTTTCATAAAGGGGTGGGGCAGTGGGGGGAATTTTAAGTTTTTAAAGGGGTAGTTTTTATATGAGAATACTGTCTATGAATAGATTCTTTTTAGTATGTTTCAACATGTATATAATACAAAACTTATAATGAATAAACATAAAACTCAGTTGTTTATCATCATTATCGGCAGTGATCATGTGTTATGACATTATGTCATTATGTTATATGCATTAGAACAACATGTAACAACAGAGACATTACTACAGAATACCAAAAACTGCATGACTAACATTGTACAACCTTGTCAACTGCAACTTGTAAATTGCTTTTACCAACTTGATAATTCTTGAAAGTGTCTCATTACTCAATTGCAAAATAGTCAGCAAAAGCTTGATTATGAACTGATCTAAAGCTTAAGAGCTTATGTGGTCAGATTAAGCTTTGTTAATCACGTTAATATTAATGAATGTTACCGGTTTCATTACATTCATGGCAAATTGAAAAAGCGCTAGTTGTGTACACTTGCTCATTTTTAGGGGTGGAGGAGATTCATTAAATTAGGGGGGGGGGGGGCATATTAGATAGTGTGCCTGGAGAAAACACTGAAATTCTACTCATTAACATTCCAATTAATATGAAAATTAAGATTTCCATGCTAAAATCTTGCATTCATATTTCAAGGACACCATTCAATATATACATGTGTACTGTATCCTGAAAATTTTGTAAATGTTGAATAACAGAAAAATAGTCTTAGATGTCAATTTGTTACCATATGAATCTGTATATGTAACAAAGTGTAAACTGCCTATTAGGCTAATGCTGAGGCGTTGCGAGTCTCAGTGACCTATTTTTACGGTAAAGGTGTAGTACTCCGAGAAATCCATAAAAGATTTTATTACTATACCATGCAAAAAGCCTAACAAATTAACACACAACTAGAAATGTGTTAATGGAACACAGAAACTTCATCACAGTGCCTGAAAAATTACCTAAAACAAAACCTAACCAAGGTGTGAAAGAAGGATGGACATATGGATGAGGATAACACTACAAGCCCCTATCACTGTTGTGGTGGGACAAACAAATTAATCAAAGCCTGTGAAGCATGAAATACATACCAGTGACATACTTTTGTGGGAAGGTGGAATAAAATTATTTTCCTTGGTCTCTACCCAATAGATAGATCACTTTAAACTTCCTCAAATTAAGCACAAATGATGAAGCATTAAAAGTAGTTCACAGTGACCTATTTTTAGTATGTTCTTGCAGTACTCCTCAGCATGTATGCATATACAGTATCAAGTTTCAGGACTGTTTAAGCAACAGCATCCAAGAAAATGGTCTTCAAATACAAGGTGTACATGGCAACTCGAGTATGAAAAGTAGGTTGCAGAGAATGATTTTTCTATGGTAGTATAGTACTCATACATACAAGTATAGGGAATATAAAAATCATAGAGAGTTATGTATTTTCATCTTTTTCTTTCTTGTTTTGTGTACACCTTTGAGAAATGAGTCATTAGGACCCAAAAGTGCTCAAGCTAATATAATACTAGTTCTGTACTGTGTGTTGACGATTTGTTTTATGCATTAATCATTCTCTGAAATACATTATCTTTATGTGGTGCATTTGGTAGGTATAAGTGTGTGTTTGTGTGTGTGTGCAGAAAGACTTATCATACACATTAAAATGTTAACATTTTTGCCCTAATGGGAAATGAACCATGGTCAACAAGTTAAAACACTCATCACCTTGCCTGCACACAGCAACCACCATACCCTCTCAACAAAGTATACATTCCCAAAAAAGGATGGAACTTAGTCATGAATATAATAACAATAATAATAATAACAACAGAGACTTTATTTAACAAGGGTAACAGATTTAGCTTACAATATCTAATCTCCCTTAGTGTTGCACCTTGAGTTCAAGATAGCAGGTTTCCCGCAATTTTTTGTTGTTATGTCCACAAAATCTTAACTCCATTATGCCTCCCTGCTTTTTCATCAGGGAAAAATTGAAAAATGCACCTGTTTTTTTTTTTTATTTTTTTTTTTTAGTGCACACCTGTCCATTGTTTTGGCGCAAGCAACGACCAAAGTTGCTAAAGACGATAAAACTTCAAGATGGCAGTTTATTTCCATTTTAAAACAACATTTTAGGCAATCAAAAACATTTAAGTTTTTTTGTAGTCTGCCAAGTTGCAATGCAAAGTCACTGACTGCTAGTGTAACACCTTTTCAAGGTTGAATTCATGACAAAATGGACTAAATATCTAGTCTGAAAAACTTGCATAAGTACACAATTTGGCATTTATTCAATGAATTACTAGTTTGAAAAGAAAGATAATTCAGAAAACATGGGAATTATTATATTAAATGCTGGCAGATAATAAGTGAACACTAAAGTAAAATCTGAGGAAGATACAAAATGGAAAATTCCATCATGCACTTCTTTCAGGCAAACCTGATATATATTCAAACATGTCAATGTTTTTACGGGTAACTTAAACACCTGGTGGAAAAATTTTCACAGCAAATATGATTATCTCATTTTTTTTCTTTACTACTAGTGCATTAAGTACTATAGAGTATTTTTCTTCATCCCTTTGAAACTTCTGTGTTCCCTAAATTTGGCAGACAGCGGGACACAACCTCTGCTGCCCTACAATGAACTGTGGCCCTCCAGTAGTTACTTTGCAGTACTGACAGCAGTTAGAATAGGTCTCATGTGCACTTCTTCATGTCGTAGGAGTCAACTAATGGCAGCAACCATTTTGCCCTGGGATGTGTCCTGTGGTGATTTTCCAGCCATGAAGGTCTTGGACTTTTTTAAAAAACCATGTTTTATATAACAAATGTGACTTTGTACATACATACATATATACATACACAATATGAAATACCAATCTCTCTCTCTCTCTCTCTCTCTCTCTCTCTCTCTCTCTCTCTCTCTCTCTCTCTCTCTCTCTCTCTCTCTCACTCACACACACACACCAGGAAGGTGGAAGGCATTTTTCCACTTGTTACTCACCTAGGCATTCATGCATAGCAGACAATTTCTAGGCACCCAGCAAATACCTTTCCTCTAAACACAGTCACTGTGGATTCCTCTGACATAAATCAAAGCATACAGAAGTAATTATTGTAAGTTACAAATATACACCAAACAGAGCAGAAAGTGCTATCTCTGGATCCATCCTGCAGCAGGATATGCAATAATATTAAGTGACAATTACATGGAAAAAGAATGCAAGAAATTGACCTAAACATAAAAGGTACATGTATACATGGTTGCTGAAGGATGAAAGATAGGTCACAGTGACCATTTCTCAGGGTATAGTTATGTACATGACGATCTCATCATGCATACACATATAAAGTTTCATGACTGTAAGGCAATAATGTTGGTGAAATTGACCAAAACAAACACTAGATCCTTGTTTATAAAACATGTATGCCCCCACTAAAGACATTGCAGACCATAAAAGCGAAGTTCAAAACAAATTCAAAAGAGGAAAACATTTTTAAATTGCAATAATGGCATGAAAATCTAATCAGGTCATCTATTTATGCATACAAATATGCACACCAAATTTAATTTGTCAACCTCGTGTGATTATTGCTAAATTGTGCTAACAAAGTTTTTGATAGAAAAGAAGTCCAAAACATTAAAATATGTGTAGACAAATTGACAAATTGCTATTATGACCTGAAAATCTAATACAAATAGGCCTACTAAATTTCATTAGTCTACCTCAAACAGTTTTGGCTTAATTGTGCTAAAAAGATATTTACTTGTTCGCAAAAGTTCAAAAATATCTACAAAATTAAAAAATTGCTGTAATGACAAGAAAATCTATTCTGGTTATCTACATGTGAATACAAATAGCCCTATCCATGTTTTTTTCTACCATAGTGGTTTTGGCTTAGCTGTGCTAATGAGGTTTTTGTCCAAAAAGTCCAAGTCCCAAATATTAAAAATGCCAAAAAAAAACAAAATTGCTGTAATGGCCTGAAAATCTAGTTCTGCTACAGCAATAGGGGCATAAAAAGGTGTACCACTGATGATGGCAATGCCTGGAATATAATGGATCTTTCCAAAATTTCCTCTAAGCCTACCCCCTCCCCCACTACTACACACGCACACTCACACAACAAAAATTCCAATTCAGGCTTCCACGTGCTATACAGTAAAGTTTTGGGCTCGTGCGTGCAAAGTTTCAGTGAGCTTGTTACTGTTTTGAAATAAGTTCGTCATTTTTGTAGGAGGATGTAGCCATAACTAAATCATGGTTTCTAGTCTATGTCAATTAGGCACTTAAATATACTGGGACCAAAAGCAAATGTTTTAATGAGTGTGATGTCTCTGTTACCTACAAATGGCGTAATATCCAGACTAGTCACAACATTCAGAAAATGAGGATTTCTGGAGTTATTTCTGGATTGGACATGTTTCTGGGATCAGTTTGGAAACCAGAAACAACACGATTTTTCTTTTAGGCCTTAGCATATTTATTTTTTTGTTTCTTAAAGTTTGTTGATTCAATTTTTATGTATGATAGTGCTGATGACATAAAATTTAGCCTATAAATTTAATAAAAATTGGCCCCTAATGTTTTTTTTTTATACTGATGATCAAAGTTACTATAATAATGCAACAAAAATACGTAACTTTTCTAAGTGTCTAAGGTGTGTGCAGTTAATTAGGTCTTGTCAGCAATCACTGCTGACATGTGATTGGTCACAAATGGTCAGTTCTTAGGTGTGGCTGACAGATGGATAGAGTGGCTGGATTGTCAATTGCTGTATATACTCACTTATAAGTCAGATCTAACTGCAAAGATTCAGATCTGCCATCATATAATACATCAGCAGATCTGGATCTTTGCAGACTAAACAGTATAACAAACATATAACCTGATATGCTGGTGCATTATGTGACAGCAGATCAGGGTCTATGTCGTATGCAGTTGGACCCGACTATTAAGCAAGTGCATATGGTAGATAAGTACAAGTAGGTGCTAAGCAAGGTTGATTGACATGTTGGAAAGGTCCATAGCATAATTGTTTTGATGATCCACTATTACATATACTGAACAAGTATTTACTCCTGTGAGCTTGGGGATGTAGAACAGCCCCAATGCATGTCGTAAGAGGCAACTAAAGGAGGCAGAAGCCACAGTGTTGAAGTGTTTAGCATGTAGAACTCACAACTGTAAGTGTGTGGGTTCAAAACCTGCCATCGGATCAGCCCGGGTTGGCTACCATGGTGTGTCCTTGGGTAAAGCTCTTTCCTTGGCACTAATAACCAACTTGTGTTGTTGTGCTGCAAACACCATACCAATTGTACAAGTATTCATAACTAAAGGGGATGAAATGCACAGGGTTCATCATACTACAGTACAAGTCCTTATCATGACCTTGTGAATGTAAAAATTTATTCATATCATCCATAACCTCAAACACACATATATACTAAGCCAGCTACTAAGGTAAATAAAAGCTCTAGGCAGGCAGTTCATCACAGTTGGGAATTCCCCTGCTAACAAGGTTCCCATACAAATCAAAGTCTGACACCTGTCACAGCATAGACTGTCCACCAAAAGCTAAGTGCACACAAATGCCTCTGCATTATCAACATCAGGCCACTAATGGACTATCTCAAGTTACATGATCACTTTAGGGAATTTATGCCCATTTTTATCCAATGATAGCATGATCTTGCAGCAATATGACACATTATGAACAATGACTTAGTAGTTCTCCTTTGTTCAAGTACCTGTCTGTTCCTTTAATTTTAAATTACTAATACTGAACAACATACACACAATTCAGCATGGGTTTCAAATGTTGTAATATGGAATTTGAGATTTACTGCATCATACCAGCAGTACATGAACCTTTGTGTGAAGAAAAAGAAACAAAAAATAGATATTTTTCAAACCACACATGGCATGTGACATTTTAAATTTATTGAGTACTGATTCTCAAGGCACAATAAAATGATCATATAACTGTCAGTCTATGATATTTTGATGCCACTCAGATACATCGAAGTCTGACTTGAAATTAAAACTCCAAAACACACCAAATATTATACAATGACAGGATTAGAAAAACAGTCCTTTCTCATGGAAAGTTGAGAATATCATAAACTCCAACAATATCTGTCATCATATCATTCAAAGGTAAACTTGGTCTATGCCAAGCAAATTTAGTCACTACTGCATTGTGACTTTTTGTTGTCACACATAAGCACTCATTACTTGCAGTATTTGATGGAAATGACTGCCACTCCTCTACTGACATGGCAGGCAAGTCATGTCTACAACTTGAGAAACCTTGGATTTGAGTTTAGTAAAAAAGTGTACTTTTTTGCTTTAAAAATTGAACCTTGACTGAACTCCCACCACCATCCCCAAACCCCCTCTGGATTTGCAAGTAAGGATTTCCTTTTCCCTGGTGTATGGGGGTTGGGACAAAAAGGGAGAAGGGGAAGATGAGGGGGGGGGGGACACTTTTAGGTACATGTGATGGAATCTCCCTTATGATCTTTTGGAACAAGGTAATCTTGATTAGAATTAAAGTCAAGTGAACTTAAGTAAATTAATGGGGCTATGTGCTCCTTGTGTGTCTGGCATAAAGGTCTTTCAACAATTGCTTGTTCATTCTATTGGTTTTATTTATGAACATACTAGGATGAAACTTGCTATTTAAGTTTATATCAACAAGATGATCAAATCTGATGCCAAGCAAAATCATTTTATACAAATTAAATAATATGTTACTGATTGGCAGGCAGGCATAATGCATACTCTGTATATTTAATTTATGAACAGATTTTGATGAAACTTGGTTTTTTTAAGTTTATAGTGTATTCACAGTAATCAGTAATGTTTGCATGTACTGATGATGTTATCTGTGATTGACTGACCTTGTGGATCATCAATGATCAGATTTCAATTAATCTTTACTTTTAAGGGCCTATATCATGAAGTTCTTTAATGAATTTGATAAGCAGCAAAATTTGCACATATAGACAAGTTAATTGGACTCGAATAGGCTGACCTTGTTACCAACCTGGAAAAATTAATTATTGACTGACCGACTAATTGGTGTTTAACAGCACATCAACTTGTAAAAGTTTCTATCATGCCAAGACAACTGACCTTGCCTTATCTGGGCTAGATTTCAACCCACAACCTTCTGGTCACTGATATGACTTTCGGTTCAGGAGGAGAACAATAGCAATAAAGATTTTTAAGATGGCTGCTGTGGTGGCAATATTTGCTGTCAGATTAGCATCATTTTCATTTAGGACCAACTAGACATCAACAGAAGTGTTTAAGTGAAACCCTTATGTTGAGATGACAATCCATTCAGGAAGAGAAGCAATAACAAGATTTTTAATATGGCCACTGTGGTGGCCATATTGGATGTTCAAGCAGAACCAAGCTTTCACACCTCTTTTGTCTTGTGTGTTGTAAAGTATTTACACAATTTGGAAAACATAATGACCAATGAACTGCATGGGATAATTATGGGCACCTTATGTCCAATGTTGACATGTCAAGTTAGCAAATAGTAATTTAAGTTCATTTGTTGGTCATGTCTGGTAAATAAAGATGTTTTTGACTCTCTGATGTGTATAAATCAGGTATGCTTTCCTCCTAGATAATCATGTATAATGATACAAATGTGCATATATCTGTATTTTAATTATTCACTGAGGAATTACAGTAAAAAATGATTATTTAACTCGATTCTGATACATGAAATATTTTGATGCACCTGAACATTCATCATGAAGATATTTGTCTCAAATACTTTGATGTGATTTTAATTTAACCCTCTTAGTGCTAATGAGCTATTATACGGACATGAAAGAAACTCCAGGTATGTAAACCATTTAGGTATAATTCACATTTTGAATGACTGGAAAGAATAAAACCCATTCAGGAATGTTACAGCTGTATGGTATGATAGTGACTTTAAAAAAATAAAGAAAAAGAAAACTGACTAAAACACCACTGCTCTCAAAATAGCACAAAAAGCCAAGAAATTATGCAATATCTTTATTCTTTATGTTGTCTTGTTTCATAATTCACATTACCATATATATTCGCATATAACCCAGGTCCAAATGCAAACAAAATAGACCCTGATCTGCTGTCGCATAATGCGCCGGCAGATCAGAGTCTATGTTGTTTGTTCTACTGATCAGTCCTTACAAACTGCATACATGCATAAACCATGTGCTAACCCCTAGCCCGCCCGTATCTGACATGAGACTCAAAACTGCTTCACATACGTTAGAAGACCAGAAACAGAACCAGCTCCAGGGTAAGGGGATGTAATTGTTGCCTCTTCCTACCTATTCTCCTAATGTATTAAGATCGGGTAAAATATCTGAAGAAAAAGCCAATTTTTGGAGTAAAATATATTTCTTTGCTAATATTTACCCAATCGTAATATTGGTTCACCCTCCCAAAACCTTCCAGTAGTTTCATCACTGGAAGAAGATCATGCATATCCGCTACAGTACTAACTGATGAATTGACAGTATTATCAAAGAAACATATTTTACTCACAAAATTTGTTTTCATTATCCAGTATTTGGATAGATGTATGCATGTATGTATGTATGTATGTATGATTGTATGTAAAGAAAGTCAGAAATACAGATGGTTAGAGAGCTAGAATAATAGGTAAAAATATTAATAAATACTGTTTGACTTGACCAGTTACAACATAAATGCAAGGATTTCATTCAATAGAGATGCATGGATTTCATTCAATAGAGATGCATGGATTTCATTCAATAGAGATGCATGGATTTCATTCAATAGAGATGCATGGATTTCATACAATGCACTTGGTTGCTGTTGTAAAGACAGAAGATATCTAGATAGTTTTATAATCGCACTTGAGATTCACTACCTTATGTTTGATGCACTTTGGAAGACACAAATAAGTGTTGAAGCATAAACTATAATAAATTGTTGAATGATATGGGCAAGCGCTGATTGTAGTATTTGTTCTTTTTTTTAGTGCTGCCACTACTGAAGAAGAAAGACAGAACTTGGAGAAAGTGGGAATTTATCATGTCGGGGAATTTATTAATATTTTTAGACATGGTATGTGACAACAACATAATAAAATGTCTTTATCGACTGTTGCAAACAGCACAACATTTACAATGATAGATTTATCAAATCATATTTTGTAACATGAGTCAGACATATATTACCGTCCATACTCGCGTATAAACTGGGTCCAAAAGCAAACAACATAGACCCTGATCTACCATTGCATAATGAGCCGGCAGATCAGGGTCTATGTTGTTTGTTCTACTAATTTGTCCTTACAAACTGCATAGATCCAGACCTGCCAGTGCATTAGATCTGGATCTATGCAGCTGGTATCGGCTTATACGCGAGTATATAAGGTAACTGTGTAACCAGTACTCACAAACCCATAAAAAAAGATGAAGTTTTTTAGCAAAGTGAGTAGTTTTAAAGTTAAACTACAACAAGCAATTACAATTCTTAAATAAAGCAATTTCTAGAGAGATGCTTGGTACTGCACAGCATAGCTGCTTACTGGACAACTTACAGTAATATATCAAGTGTCCGGAGGCTAATTAACAAAGCAAAAATGTAGATCTAATTTAATCCCAATATTATATTTGTTCATATCCTATTTATTCTCATGTTGGCACTGGTTCAAAGTTGGTACTTTGTGTCTGAACTTGTTAAAATTTCCTTTAATATAGGCATTCCCAAATTTGAACATTTTCTAGCTAAATTGGTATCAAGTGATCAAATTTCAAATCTCTGTTTAACAGGACCATTTAGAAAGTTTTTTTCCTGTTAATTCTGTTCCTGAAGTATGGATGATTTTATATCAAGATATTAAAATATGGCATCACAAGGAAGCCAAATTAGACAAGAATTGGGTGTATCACGCATTACACAAATCATCAGGATGATTTACAGATGCTAAAAAATAAACTTCTATTGAACTATATTATATACATCTACCTTTGGAAAGCGATGTTTAACAACAGAATGTTCAAATAGGAACATTATATTTAAAGTTTGTAAGCCACCACACAGTTTCTTTACGTTGCTGATCCTGCAAGAAGAATGTACCTGGTTAAGCACCAGTCGAAGACAAATGAAACAAGGTCAATAAGGATGACATTATTAAAATTTTAAATTTACAAAACATGAAAAACATACCGAGTTCATGTTCATTTTATTTTATCTTTTATTTAAAAGTACTGACAGCTTATTTGGTACCATGCATCTTAGCACGAAATCGGGTTTTGTCCCAACCATTATTTAGATTAACCAGAAATCTGGCAATGTGCTTTCTGACAAGATGCTTTGTACAGAGAAAGTTAACACCTTGAAGTGATTGATAGTAACCACCTGTTACACGTCACTGAAGTACTAATAGATCTTCATTATGCTGAGATAATCCTCTGCCCGAGTTATTCAACAACTAGGGTAATAGGTATTGTTGTGAATGTGTGTGATACACCTCTCCCTCGATAACTCGCACACAATGGGGTCCAAAAACATACACCGCAGCATAAGGGTGCAAGTTAGAGAGGGACACATGAAAAAATTAAGAAAAGAATGGACAGTAAGAGGGGAGAGGGGTTAAATGGTTGTATGCTTGTTTTATAATTGTTTTGGGAATAATTGTCAATAAACAGCTTTTTCTAATGAAGCTGTTTGCTTTTCTGGTTAAAATACCTTTATTTTCATGATAACCAATCTCTGAAAGATTGTTAAAAACATGATTCCAAGAGGTTTCAACACATCATGTGTATCAGCAAAATGCTGTGTATTATGTCATTGCTTTTTGCATGTGAATGTGGATACATTCTTGTGTTATTGTTGACTCCGAATAAAACAAGATTCTTTTTCTCAAAAATTATGGACATTTATTTGAACAACAACATCAAAACTCGATTTTGTATTATTCTATTAGTAAAATACTGATGCTGTGATTACAATGCAAGTAATAGTGAAATTTCTGCACAACCTGGAGCAAACATCTGAGTGCCAATTCAGGAATTTTAAGTTCACTACAAACTTTGAATTCACTTCTACATAATGAACCCTCTCTGTAAAACTAAGATTTTCATGCACAGAGTATGCCTTTCACTTGGTTCCATTGCTATCCTTAAAGCACATATGAAAATGAGCAGGATAAATCACTGTTAAATGTTAGATACTTTAATTATGTTACTTACATAATAATATTTAAAACAATGTTCTATTGCTCGATTAAAATTAATTGACTCAAAACACATGACCATGACAGCTAGCTCTTAGGCAGGTAGGATTTGCATGCCATTTAACTTTTGTTACTCTTCCCTCTTTACTTGATTTGATACAAGAGATGTAATTATTTAGTTATCATTTTTAGCAACTAAAAAATGGTACTCAATGGTCTCTGAAAGCTGAAACCTCTAAAACTGGCACCCCTAATATTGAAAAAATTAACTTAACGCATGCGGTATCAAATTTGAAACAGGTTACAAGGTCTTTGCAATTAGAATAAATATGGTGTATCATGCACACCTGGTGCAGACCTTGATCTACTGTCTGTCACACAATATGCATCAGAGTCTAAGATGTATGCTTTACGTCGTAAGTAGACCAAACTGCACTGACCATATAAATAACCCATAAGCCAATTAACAAAGCAAAATGCACATCTCTTTTAATCAAAATACATGTACCACATTTATGTATAATTCATGCCCTATGAAGACCCTGATTTGCTTTTAAACAATGTGCTGGCAGATCAGAGCCTAAGATGTAACCTGAAATCAAATGATGAACATCACAGACCTTGATTTGCTGCTACACAATGTTCTGGCAGTATAAGATGTCTGCTTGACACCATATGAAGAACATACATTACACACACTGATGTGCTGGTGCATTATGTGATTGCAGATAGACTAGGTCAATGCCTTTTGCAGTTGGGCATGCAACAGACATGGGTAAATATGGTAACTCGGGGCAACTAATATTTTGCTTAATAAAATTCAGTAAAACAGGAGAACTGCAAATGGTACTGATACCCTCACCCCACCCCCTGCCAACTTAAGCTGTATTTTTTTTTTAGCAACATTAAACTTGAACTTCAAACTAATGACTCCTAAATCAATAGGGGGATTTCTTAGGTAAAAGGATTATAGTACATGTACCAATTTTCATTTAAATCGGTTGAACAGAAATTAAATTCTTCTCTGGAATGAAATTTTTTTTTAGTAAAAAAGTGTTCTTGACCTTGAAGGCACATCCCCCCAAATCAGAAGGGGTATTTCTTGGTCAAAGGAAACATATTTACCAAGTTTCATACCAACAACTTGAGTAGTGCTGAAGTTTTTGTCTAGATTTGAAATACTATATCCAAATCTATTTTCAATGACAGCGACCTTGACCACAGAGCTACTGTACCTCAAATTAAATGGGTTCTTTTATAGCTAATGGGAACAAAAGCAATAAATTATGTTAAATACTGTTATCTTGAACTTAATTTATCATCCACAAATTAAATGAATTGGCAAAATTTGTTTTAGAAACAGTTACCATGACCTAGGAGTTATGACCCCCAAATCATTAAGGTCCTTCCTTGGGCTAAGAGGAACACATGTCCCAAGTTACACTGAAATCTGTTCAATAGTACTTAAGTTACCATCTGGATATAAAATCCTCAAGCAAAATCTATTTTTATCAACAGTGACCTTGATCTCGGAGGTACTAACCTCAAAATTGTTTGGGCTCTTCTTTGGGCTAAGGGAAACACATGCACCATATTGCATTAAAATCTGTTCCTAGAACTTAAGTTATCATCTGGAATAAACTGCATATGCAATATCTAGTTTTTAAAAAAGTAACATTGACCTCAGAACTGACCCCAAAATCAACTGAGTTCTTCCTTCAGCTAAATGAAACACGTTTCAAGTTGCACTGAATTCTGTTCACTAGAACTTACGTTATCATTTGCTGATGAAATGCATAGGCAAAATCTATTTTTAGCAATAGTGACATTGACCTTGGAACTTCTTACTCGAACAATTGATAGGGTTCTCCCTTGACCTAAGGGAACAAATGTTCAGAATTACAGTGAAATCTGTTCACTAGAAGTAATCATTTGGAAACCAAAACAGATGCCTGCTTGCCTGGACAACAGTAAACTATAACACCCCACAACTTATGTTGGCAGCTGATAAAAATGTAATCTCTTCAGTGTTAACAGTGGAAATATACATGCCTGCCTGCCAGAGACCTTAATGAAGCTGATACTAAAGTTGAAACCTGGGTAAAAGAAAGTGACTGGTCTGCAAAATCAAACATCACAGATGTATACAAACATTTTCATTAAGTTCATACAAACCAGAACAGCTGTGATGGCACTGAGGAAATAAACCATTTGTCTCACTTTCATTTGAAGGCAAGTCAAAACCTTCAGGCCATTTCTAAACTAGACGAATGGTGACGATACGCTCACATAAATACAGTCTGACCTCTCTCGTATCCCACCCCTACCAACCATGATGGAGATGAGTTTAGAGTTACAAAATAAGTGCATGTAACTCTTCTGAAATCAGTGCGAGTACAATGATGGATCAACATGCATCTTCTGATGATAACCATAGTACACTGTATGTACTAAGTTTCACACCAAACCAACAAAATTCGGTCAAACATTGCATCCAGCTGTACATTAAAAGGGCATCAACTCTTACAAAAATAATCGGAGCATGTAGATTTGTTATTATGTGTATCTTTAGATGATGACCATAATATTTACCAATTTTCACAGCGATCCATAAGAAACTGCAAAGCAAGTTAGTTCAGAAGATTCTATCTTACATTACATTCAGCTGCAGGACATAAAAAACACAAATGCCAACAAATATTGCAAGAGCACAGTGATTTGACAATATGGCCATTTTCAGATGATGACCATAACATGTACAAAGTTTCATGCAGATAAATTCAAACTGTGAGACTAGTTACATTCACAAGATTTTGTCAGATGCTACATCCAGCTCCAAGAAAAAAGAGCAACAAAAATCACAGGAGCACTGTGAATTGTCAATATGCATTATCTTCAGATGAGGATCATACAATATCTCAAGTTTTATGCTGATCCTTTGAAATATGTGAGACTAGTCATGTTCAGGAGATCCTGAAATACACATTCTGTTGCAAGTCAAAAAAGGTATTAACTCTAACACAAGAGTCCCTTGAAAGGACTGATGCTCTACTGGCTGAAAAGAATTTTCAGGAATCCAAGACAAGACCATTTCTTCTAGTTTAACTGCTGAGTATTGAAACAATCTCTCATATTCTCGAGAAACTCCAACATACCAAATTTGGTAACAAAATATTCTCCTCCATTTCTAGTATTAACATGTTCACAAGATACCTGTAACAGTGTATTGTATCTACTCTGACTCCACATTTGATATCGCTTCTGGTTTTGTCATGTCGCTATTTGCATCAGTATTTTGTTGCGTATGGTTTGGTACATTAACAACCAGACAGTTTAGTGTCTAATTTACCAAACCGTACACTAGATTATAGATACAAATAGTGACCTTACAAAAACCAGAAGCAATACCACATCTGGAGTCGAAGTAGATACAATACAATAAGTGCAGGACAAAATTCTTCGTCTTTGCCACTGACCTTGAACCTGACATCATGGATAGAAAATCATTCAACTTGTCTAACACAAAGTCACGATATACCCATGTGCCAGACTTGATTAATTCTATTAATTAATATTTTCTGGAGGAAAAAAACAAGTTATTTAAGTGGCATCATTCAAAGTATTCACTAAATAAAAAAATATATTCATATTTATTTGTGTTTTTGTTATTTTGAGCTTAAAATCAATATGAGAGTGCTGACTATCAACCTCTTCATTCGAATGCAACTAAACACAAAGTTTGGAAAAAATTCACTTGTATATGTACAAGGTAGTAGTAACTGTGTTCATAAGCTCAATGAAGTTCAAACATGAAACCAATAACTTCTGACTTGACTCCCCAGGTCAATTAGGTCTGTTTTCATAACTCTTTTACACAAATGCACACACGCTGATGGTCAAATCTGCACCAGTCATTCTGAACCAATTAAATACTGCAAGAAGTATTTCATGAAAATTCCACCTCAATCAATGCAAGAGGTGTAGTGATAACACAATTTTCAAGATGGCCACTATGGTGACATGTTGGAGCTCAGATGAACACCAATATCATTCAGAACCTGCTACATATTGCTATAATAGCTGTTCAGGAGAAGTCACCATATAAAGTGTTTGAGGATGGCCATCAAGGCAGCCATTTGAGGTTAGGTCTGCATCATTTTAATATCAGAATAACAATATTTATTCAAGAAAGTAGATTTTTTTTCTCTAAATGTTCGCATGACCATCTATTTAGGGACAACAGCTGTTACGAGAATTTTAAAATTTTGGAAGGTCACATTGGCATCTGTTTCATTAGGACCAACTACATACAGTGAGAAGTGTTTTAGTAAAAAACCAAATCAATAGACCATCCCTTCAAGAGGAGTAGTGACAGGGGTAGAAAAATTCATTGCCCGGCCTGGGACAACCAAATTTTAGCTTCAGGCAACCGAGTCTATCACAGTCACAGCCTGGTGGGGCAACTAGACTTTGATGGCTATTGTTACAATGAGTTTGATTACTATTATAAAAAATTATTTTATATATTGCCAACCTCTGGATCTGCTAGTTGTTATTTATGTCAGGTGGTAATGTTTACTAAAGATTTGATACCTACTTGGCCGAATCATTAATGCCAAATAATCGCACGGCTGCCGTCACCTAGCAGTTTCAGGCTGGCTAATGCCATATGTTAAGTTCACTGTAACAGGCATGTTTATTTTGTCTCAAAGTGATTAGGGTATTGTAAAACCCAATGAGGAGACACCAGGAACAAATCTTTACTCAGAATAATCACATTATATTTAAACACCATTCTTACACCACAACATGCTGAGATTAGAGTTGTTCTCATATCCCTCCACATCATGTGGAGCACCTTTATCTTAGTGCCTTGATATGGATGTCTGCAAAAGGCAATTACTCTTTCATAATTCAATGCATATACAGTATAATTTAAAATACTTTCTCTGTGGTACTTATAATTGTCTTTTTTGTGTGCAAAGTATGAGATAATTTAACCAATAGAAATAGATCCAGTAACTTGCATAATACATTCATTTGCAGTAGAAGAGATTTTCTTCTTTACATAAGATGAAACAAATTCAAAATAATGTATAAACTAAAAAAGAAAGTTTTAGTAAATGAAACTGCAAAAAAGAATCCCTCACTGGGACTGATGCTCTACTGGTCAAAAAGAATTTCCAGGAATTCAAGATAAGACTATTTCTTTTTAACTTCAGTGTGTTGAAAAGATTTCTAATATTCTTCAACCATAAATTTTTTTTTAAATTAGCTGTTGGGGTGGACATATTGGATGTCAGATGGCACCATTTTCATTTAGGACCAACTAGATGTCATAAGAAGTATTTTAGTGAAAACCCCATGTCGATATGACCATCCATCCATTCAGGAGGAGTAACAATAACAAGATTTTTAAGATGACCAAGGTGGTGGCCATATTGGATTTGTGAGCTACACCATTTTTGTTTGGGACCAACTATACATCATAAGAAGTCTTCTGGTGAAAACCCCATAGCAGTATGACTTTCCTGTCAGGAGGAGTAGCAATAACAAGATTTTCAAGATGGCTGCTGTGGCGGCCATATTGGACATCAGATCAGCACCATTTTCATTTTGGACCAACTAGACAACATAAGAACTATTTTTGTGAAAATCCAAAGATGATATGACCATCCATTCAGGATGAGTAGCGATAACCAGATTTTCGAGATGGCCACTGAGGCAGCTATACTATAAGTCGAAGCAGCAGCATTTTCATTTAGGACCAACTAGGCTATGGGATGAATGTATGTGTAAAGTTTCATGGCAATCCTCAAAGTAGTCTAGGAGGAGTAGTGATAACAAACTTGTCCTAACAGACTGATGACGGACAACAAACAACAGGTCATCCCATAAGCTCTCCTGGTCTATGACCAGTAGAGCTAAAAAGAATTATTGTGAAGACCAAAACTATTAAATTGGTATAAGCTTAATATTCATATCAGGCAGAATGATATATATTTTAGAACTCTGAAATATCAATTTTTGAGTTCCTTTATGTTCCAAGAGTAAATACGGAAATTCATGTGTCATAAATATTAAAATCAACTACATGAAATTATAAGGAACCATATTTTGCAGTCTGTTTATCCAGAAGGCAACCAGGCTTTTTGACAAATTTTCTAGCTATATATATATATATATATATATATATATGTGTGTGTGTGTGTGTGTATGTATGATAAAAGTTCTTGAATAATTTTGAATATCACAATGTTAGGGGCAACCATAGTAATTTACAATTTACATGTACTAGGAAACAAAAAAAATCTTCAGGGCAACAAGATTTTTAAAGCTGGTTGTCAAGGGACAACCATGGAGTTTCAAAATTTATCTACCCCTGAGTGATAAGATTTTCAAGATGGTTATCATTGATCAGCACCATTTTTATTTAGGATCAACTAGACATCATAAAAACCTTTCTAGTGAAAACCCAACCACTCAGAAGAAGAAGCGATAACAAGATTTTCAAGATGGCCACCATAGAAGCTGTCCATGGGCACCATTTTAATTTAAAACTAGCTAGACACCATAAGTCTTTTGGTGAAAACCTTATGGAAATAAGACCATCCATTCAGTATGAACAGCAATAATGAAATTTCCAAATGGCCACCATGGCAGACATATTGGATGTCAGATTGGCACCATTTTCATTTAGAACCAACTAGACTCAACTAGATTTCATAAGAATTCTTAAAGTGAAAACTCCATGTCAATATGTCTATCCATTAAGGAGAAGTATTGATAACAAGATTTTCAAGATGGCCACCATGGTGGTCATACTGCATGTTAGAAAAACATCCTTTTCATTTAGAACCAACTAGACATTATAGGAAGTCTTTTGGTGAAAATGCCATGTGGACAATTACCATCCATTCAGGATTAGTAGCAACAAGAAGATTTTCAAGATGACTGTTATGACATCCATATTGTACGTAAAATCGGCACCAATTTCTTTTAGGACCAACACAACATCTTAAGTCTTTTGGTGAAAACACCGTGTCTATATCGCCATCCAGTTGGAAGGTGTAGCTATAACTATATTGTCAAGATGGTTGCCATGGTGGCCATATTGGATGTTAAATAGGCACCATTTTCATTTAGGATCAACTAGACCATGGGAAGTACATGTAGCAATAACAAGATTTTAATATGGTCACTGTGGTGGCCAAAATCGATGTATGAGAAGCACCATTTTCATTTAGGACTAACTAGACCATGGGATGAATGTGTGTGTGTAAAGTTTCATGGCAATCCTCCATATAGTTTTGGAGACAACAGACAGACAGACAACGAACAATGGACAATAGGCCATCCCAAAAGCTCTTCAAATCTATGACCAGCAGAGCTAAAAAATCATAGGGACATAGTGATTTGTCAACAGGGGCACCTTCATATGATGACCATAATATGTACCAAACTCCACAGGGATCCCTCATAAATTCTGAGACTACTTACATTCACAAGATTTCATTATACACTGGAGTGAGCTAAAAGACAAAAAGTGCAATAACTCTAACAAAAATTGTGCTAGCAAAGTGATTATGTGCATCTTCAGATGATGGCCATAACATCTACCAAATTTTATGGCAATCCATTGAAAAATGTTGTGAGACTAGTTATGTTCACACGATTCTGTCAGACACTTCATTCAGCTACAAGACAAAACAAACACTGCAGGAGCATAGTGATTTGTCGATATGTACATCTTCAGGTGATGACGATAATATTTACCAAGTTTTATGGCAATCTATCAAAAACTACAGGACCAGTTCCGTTAACAAGACTGTGGTGGATGGAAGGATGAACAGACATGTACTTCATCCCCCCCCCCTCCTTTCTGTAGAGAGGGTATATAAATGGTATGATAAATAGGTGTGAGTAATGGGGGGAGATTAACTGCCAGATGATAACCACTATCTGTTGAAAATGTTTTAAGAGACTAAGGAAAATTAATGAGGGAGATTGATGTCAGAAAATAGTAAACTTCTTTTCCTGTTAGCAAAAACTTATCTCTGATATATGGATACATCACAAAAATTTGGTTCTATGCTCAAACACAATATTAATCATGTTTGCCACGTAATATCTGTCTGTCTGTCACAAAAAAGTATGCTTACAATTTGTCACAAAAAAATATGGCAGTTTATAAACATGGAAGCATGTCTGGATTGTAGAATACATATATGTTTATACAGATAAAGAAACTCCATGCTATATTTATCAATGCCAGTGCCAATCCTAGCCATATACACTGTACTGTATTTCCTCCATTATAATAGACATTCAACTAAAAACAGCCATATACTGTATTTCCTCCATTATAATAGACATTCAACTAAAAACAGTGATCATTCAGATTTGTCACAATATGCTGGCATGTCATGATCTTCAGTTTATTTGATCCATGATTACAAGCAAGCAGCATCTGCCAGCATATAATGCAACAGCAAATCTATGTTTGTGCTTTCTGCGATTGGTGTGTTTTCTACAAGGGTAAATAAGGTATGTGTAAACTCCTCCTTGCCAGCAGCCTCCCTACATGCCAGTCTGCCAAAGGCAAACTTCTAGAACCTTCCTTGATAATTAGTGACCCTACACCAAAACATCTGACAAGACTAATTTTGAATATTAATTATCATATGGCCTGCTATGCCTACAGCAAAGTAAACCTGCTGTATTGAAGACCATAATAGAGGTTTAAAGTTTAACTCAAGCTTGAGTAGGTAAATGTATGATAAAGCTTCCTCTTTCTTGTTGCAACCTGATCCCAAAAGTTAAATGCTCAACTTTAATCCTGGAGAACCACTTATAACTTAACAACTTCAGTAAAGTTCAGTGGTGGATCTATGATAATTAACAAGTACAATATATAAGGCAGTAATACACCGACAATCAGTGGTGTACTGGCCAGTGGGCATACCGGGACAAATCCCGGTGGGCCACCGCAAAAAATCAGTTTTTACCAGTGTTTTACTGGTGTGAGCAAAATCCCGGGCCTGTCCCGGCAGATAAGTCCAGGGCCGAGTTGCTTACCCAGTACACTCCTGCCGACAATATCAATTAGCAAATTAGATTCAGTTTGGTGTTTTACTGCAGAGCAACACAAGTACGTTATTTAATTAAGAGGAAATTGGCATTAGGTGCCTTGTCCAAGGACACACCATGGTAGCCGACCTGGGCTAATCCGATGGTAGGATACAAACCTGCACCCTTCTGTTGGGAGCCCAGCATGCTAACACCACTGAGCCCCCGTGGAACCTTCCTCTATAAGTCACCTCTTACAACATGCAGTAGAGTGCATTGCACCTAATCTACATCCTTGAGCCTACAGGGGATCAGCAAATTAGAAAAGAAACATTCAGAAGAACAAGAATTTTGTTTTTTGTAGACTGTTTGATTGTTTGGTGCTTAACAGTACAAAAACACCTGAGAGACTATGTAGTGCCAAGGCCATGGGAG
Organism: Margaritifera margaritifera; assembly: GCA_029931535.1. Lineage (NCBI taxonomy): Eukaryota > Metazoa > Mollusca > Bivalvia > Unionida > Margaritiferidae > Margaritifera > Margaritifera margaritifera. The sequence goes on along the minus strand of JAQPZY010001334.1, from coordinate 889,341 downwards.
TAAAATGTCTTGCCCAGAGAAACACTGCAGCAGCTGACCCAGGCTGATCAGGGCAGGATTCATACTCACGAACTTTGATATGCTAACCACTGCAGCACCTTTCTATGTACATTTACATAGAACAAGTATACATGTGTTCACCTGCTTTGACCCTCATTCCCAGGTCTGAACCTTTTCGGCAAAATCCCCGAGGGTAAAAATGGATCCAGGGGCTAATGTTAGCTGCACATGTGTATTTGTCTTTTCATATCCAAGAAGTGTATATATGGTTACAGTATGGAAATCTTAACAGTTTCTAAGGTATGACTCATCTCTCTTGCCCAACCCCCAGGGGATGGATCAAAATTCTAAGCCATTGTGCATCTACAGGTCACACCTAATCCTATCCTGAGGTTTCCAGTATCTCTTTTGAACAATGAATAATGTTTATTACAAATGCACACACACACATCTCCAAATGGGCTGGAACACATTACATTCCTGCCTTTTCTTCAAAATGTGTGAAATAACTAGGTATCAAAAAACATGCAAAAAGAAACAAACTCACATATCTACATTTTATCAGCAAGTACAAACTGAATATTGTGAGTTTTCTAATATGATAATTTGTAAATACAAGGGGCCAAAAATGTCAAGTTCCAGAGTATGTGACTTCTATTTTTTTCTTCTTCACAGCTGGATGCCAAAACAGTCGACAACCCAAAAATATTTGCCATGCCAAATTAACAGTTCACAGGGTGAGATCAATTACTTAACATTCAAGGAAAAAATTGGCCGACAAGCTGTGAAAAGGTCTCATAGGATGGTTGGTTGGTTGGATTTTAACATCACTTTCAGCATTTTATTTGACTATAGACCTTTCCAGTAGACAGTTCTTCCATACTTACCTCCTCCTGTCTGCTACTTGTCTCTACACATGTCAGTCATTAAGGTACTGATTACAAGTACTGATTCTGCTGACATGAGAAAGACTGAATAAAACAGGATATACCACAAATACTTCCATATTCCTTTATTGCTCTAAATCAACTTTTTTCCGCATAAATCTTTGAATGTGTACTCTCAAACATTAGAGTAAACAGTTACATAAAAATGTAAGTAAAGAAAACAACAACAACATAATACACATTATTCTGGACACTTGTGTTCATAAAAGTAAGGTCCTTATTTCTGAAAAATTATCTCACAGGAAAATTAGTCTATTTTCTGAAAACCAATTTTTTTAAAAAAAATTCAGTTTAAACAATAAATCATCGGGATGCTGCCAAAGAAATTTCTCTGTCGATCCAAAGTAAGAAAAAGAGCAACATTGATCTTTAAACATTATTCATGAAAATCTTATGGAACTGGATTATTTCTTCATTCGCATTTCAGTAAGCAACTAGTTTGAAACTGAAATAAATATCACCCTGTGTTTGATTCAACTGTTCTTATTGAGAAATCTTTATTCAAACACAAACATCCCCTCTCAAGTGTCCATGGAATGACAGCAATGGCACTAGTGTTGCACCTTGAGCATGCCCTGGGATTCTTCCACCCAAACTGCTAGAGTCCCTATAAATTTAACAACTCCCCATATCTTGATCATTATCTATAACAATCTTATCTGTATTCCATTATTTTGATCAAACTGGTTAGCAGATTAATTGCCCAAGTCAAGTGAAGTCTCATAACAGCAAGCAAATATCCCCACGCAGAGTACCCAGGGAAGATTATATCCAAGAGCACCTGTTACATAACTTCACGTTTTGCACTGTACATAAAAATTGGCATAAAATACATATGTATGCATTGATTTTACAGTATGTGAGAACTGTACTTCCAGTATCTCTCCGATGATTTGCCCAATGGACTGCCTTTAATGAGAAGTGTTGGGTAGGCTTATCACAGGACAAGGCTTTCTTTCATAAAAATTGGGCAACATTTTGTAAAAGTAGGGGATGGGCTTATTATCAGAGAAATACAGTATTGAAGATAAAATTAGTCTTTAAATCTTGCAATTTACACACAATGCTTTTGGGCAAGTACAATTTTTTCATTTATTTGCCCATGTGCAAGAAATTTTAAAAGTCTGCATGTCTATGGTCAGGATTTCTTCACAACATATGTGGGATCTTAACAAGGACTGTGCCTTAATTCTTGCCACTACACCTCTTAGCAGATGGCTACTCTTTAATTTGGAAAACACTTTTTCATCTCTTTTGATCTCAGGAAAGGCAGAAATAGGTTAGCCATTACAACAAATATCTCTAATATTCAGTCCAAATTATCATTAATGAAGAGGGATTTTAGCTGTTATAGCTAAAAAAAACAATTAATGAAGAGGGATTTTAGCTGTTATAGCTAAAAAAAACAGGACAAAACAAAACTTGAGCTCTGTATTAACAGCAGTAGGCCTGATTCCTACACAAGATACTGAGGATGATCATTCAAACATTTTTTTTACTTTTATATTCAAAAGTTCTGTCTCTAAACTGTTCATAAATAACATACATGTTGTAGTACAAAAATGTACTGTGGTTTCAGTTATTTTAATTGTAAAAAAAGACATTTTTGTGGGCACTTAAATTTGTGGATTTGCTTTTGTCAAAGTCTGCATATTTATAGGTATTTACTTTTGTGGATTAACCTCAACAAATACCCAAAAACAAGACTCCCTCAAAGGGACAGATGATCTACTAGGTGAAAGAATTTCCAGGAATTCAAGATAAGACCATTTCTAACTTTTAATTGCTGAGTGTTGAAACTATCTCTGATATTCTTCAGCAATAACAAGATTGTCAAATTAACTGCTGTAGTGGACATATTTGATGTCAGATTGGCACCATTTTCATTTAGGTCCAAGTAGACATCGTTAGAAAAAGCAATGTCAGTATGACCATTCATTCAAGGGGAGAAGTTACAGCAGAATTTTCAAGACAGCTGTTGTGGTAGCCATATTGGATGTACAATCGGCACCATTTTCATTTAGGACCAACTAGGTAGCAAAAGAAGACTATTGGTGAAAACCTGATGTTGATATACATATAGCCATCCATTTCTTCGGAATAGAGATAACAATATTTTCAAGATGGCCACCATGATAGCCATATTGAGGGTAAATCTGCATCATTTTCATTTAAAACCAACTAGACATCATCAGAACTCTTCTGATGAAAACCCCATGTCAAAATGACTTTCCACGTTAAAGTAGCCATAACAAGATATTCAAGATGGCCACCACTGTGACCTTATTGGATATCATATCAGCACCATTTTAATTTAAGACCAATAAGACATTATAAGAAGTCTTCTGGTGAAAATCTCATGTTGATATGACTTTCCATTTTGGAAGAGTAACAACAAGATTTTCAAGATGGCTGCCATCATGGCCATCTTGGATATTAGATGCGCTCCATTTTTGTTTATAACCAACTAGACATCATAAGAAGTCTTCTGGTGAAAGCACAATATCAATGTGACCAACCATCAAGGGTAAGTCTTTTTGTTAAAAGCCCCATGTTGATATGACCATCCATTCTGGAGGAGTAGTGATAAAAGATTCTTAAGATTGGTGCTGTGGTGTCCATAATTAGATAAGTACCATTTTCATTTAGGACCAATTAGACGTCATAAGAAGTCTTTCTGTGAAAACCCCATGTCAATATGATTTTCTGTTCAGGAGGAGTAACAATAACAAGATTTTGAAGATGGCTTCTGTTAAAGGTGTATCATCTTTTAAACTATGACAGAGTTTATTTTTGGTTTATGACCTTTGAATTATATTTTATATATTTTTTTCAGTAGCCAACACTATTAATTGTAAAGTACATGGAATGTCAACATGAGTCATTGCTTCTGTCCAAGGAAATCAATAATTATGTCAGTCAACTTAACAACATGGAGATCATGTGGGTAGAGTGTGAGTCAGCGCATGGTAAAGGTATTAGTCATGACCTGGGTCACATGGTTCAGTTTAGAGTAAACAATGTGTTGATTTGAAATAAGAATTATAATCGCAATTCGAGTTTGTTATTTGAAACGCAGTAGACTGAACTGTTTTCGATCGCAGATTGTTTTTTTTATTTGCTCTATGCAGTATTGATGCTATAAAACTAGATTTAATCCCTGTGTGGGGCATTCTTTACAATTACTTCAGCTCGTAAAAGTCATAGAGGAATTTGTTTATTGTCAGTGATAGTCAGCTTGCGAATTCTTATTTCTAACTAGTACTTTTGGGATTATGTACTATTATTTAAAGATCTGAACATAACTGAACTCCGTTGGAATTATCGGAAACATTTCAAGAACTTTTGGGATATTCTACATTCACAGGAATTTACCTGGAATTAATAACATTTGGATTTAGAACTGATTCTTGTTGACACATAAGCACATTAGTGTCCTCATTTGGAATACCTTTGGACACTTTCTGGATTAGTGAATTCTATAGAACAATTTAGGATTATTTAAGGAATTTCTACACTGTAAGTTTATTTTAATTCTTTCACTTTGTTTAAAATATTTTATATTTTAGGAAATTTAATTTATATTTTAGAAATTGTGAAAGCTTGTTTAAGTCTTTCTTTTGTTACATATTCAACCCCTAGCCGTAACACTTCCATGGTGGCCATACTGGACGACAAACGAAATACCATCCAATAAGCTCTTCTGCTCTATGACCAGTACCGGTATATATGGCTACTTCTTCTGAATCAATGGTCTTACCAACATATGGTTTGCATTAAAACACTATTATAGCTAAACAGTAATAATTATAGTTTTAACCACACTTAGCATGTGGGTATATATTGATGCTGTCTGAGACAGGTTCAGTGATTTGCTAACGATGAAATGTGGTTCAAAGTCAAAGTCAATGAAAAATAATTTTGTACTGCACTTCAAGGTATCTTGCAAAGATGTTAACTCTGTCATGTAAGAAAATATTTTTGTTACCAAATTTATTATGTTGGAGCTATTTCAGTTGGTTTTAATACTCAGCAGTTAAAAAGAATAAAAGGATGGAAAAATGGACTTATCTTGGATTACTGTGTCAGTCCATTCAGGGAACTCTCGTTTTAAATTACTTGCACTTAATTACTTTCATTCTTTTTTTCATCAACAAACTTAGTCATTAAAGTGTTGTGTCATCTATTTATGGTAATAAACTGCGATGGGTCATATTATTTTTTTTATTTGTTCATTAATACTTGAACATGTTCCATTTTGACCATGAACAATACCATTATGTGTATTAAAGTTTTCATTGCATCTCTTGACCTCGTACATCTTTTGACAGAAAGTAACCTCTTTCCAGTATGTTTGGTTTCCTAGTAAACATGAAATTCATTTGATGATCTTTTTGTTTCACAAACATATGCTACTTGTCTACCATGGTATGTTGCAAATAAACAGAATATTGTGGCAGGTTTTTCACATTTTACAACTTGCTGTTAGGTTAGGCTCTGATTTGGTCTGCATCAGAAAACATCTGAATATGCAGAGAAAATGAATGATTGGTTTGGTTGGTTTTATATGGTTTCAGCATGACAGGCTATACATGGCAGCCCGTATATTTGGTGGAGGAAGAACCCTGGAAGACCCCAGGAAGAACCACTGACCCATGGGAAACTACTGGCAAGTTTTTGCATATACCCCATGTTGGTCGAGCCAAAACTCAAACTCGTATGGACAGAGGTGAGATGTGTGAGTGATCTGTAAAGGCGAGCACCTTCGACCACTCAGCCACCTGGGGCCCCAAAAAATGAATGAAAAATAGATGTTTGTAAAAAAATGTATGCACTCGATGCAGTCAACAAGTGTAAGACAAAAAAGTTTTTTTTTTTTAAAGCGACAAAAAGCTGACCCCCCCAAAAAAAACCTTGTTTAAATGTCACAAAAATCTTATATGGTCATCTACATATATATGCATATAAATATACATAATAAAACTCTATAGCTTTGGTCAAGCCGTTTTTGCATAATCATGCTAAAAATCTTTTCAACCAAAAGTCTTAGTCCAAACAAGTTATTTAAATAAAAGATAAAAGGTACAAATTACTTAATTATGATGATCTAATCGAGCCAATGACATATCCTTAGGAACATGCATAACAAATTTCATCTGTCTACACTGTGTCACTTTTGTTTTCTTTTTTTTGGATGGTCACCTTGCTTATTTACTCTGTTTTGTAGTTAACCAAACACAGTTGTCTCCTGTTTCACAACCAGACATTGGAGACAGCAGTGGTCAGGAATAAATGCTAAACTGAAACTAAGGGAGAAAGGTGACTGGTGATGCTGTCCTAACATAACTGATAAATGATGATATGAAATTTTTGCATAATTACCCTGAAACCTTGGTACAAGTGTATAAGCCAGCATAGCCGCTTCATGTGTGGCAACAAACTTTCCACTTTTATTATGCTGCTATTGCTAGCTGAGCGGTGGGAGATCTTCATTTGGTAATCTCATTTAAAATGTCCATTTGTCCAAGTAAACTTGTTGGCACAGTTGCACAAAATCTGCTTGATGTTGACAAAATGATATTTGGTTGTCATGTTTGTATGCATATGTTGATAATTTGATTACATGTATATGCCACTAAAATAATTTAAACTTTGTGGACTTTGACTTTTTTGGGGTCAAAACTTTGTTTGCCCAATTGCTCTTGACACAGACAAATGGAATTTTATAAGCATGCCAGTATGTATATGTAGATGACTTGATTGGATTTTCATGCCACTAGATCAGTTTTTAGCTCCACTGGTCACAGACCAGAAGAGCTTTTGGGATAGTATGTTCTCTGTTGTCCTTTGTTCAATGTCCATCCATCCATTAGCACAAGTTTGTTATTGCTACTCCTAAACTACTTGGAGCATTGCCATGAAACTTTACACACACATTCATCCCAAGGTCTAGTTGATCCAAAGTTAAAATTCTGCATCACAGTAGCCATCTTAAAAATCTTGTTATCGCTACTCCTCCTGAATGGATGGTCATATCAAGATGTGGTTTTCACAACAAGATTTCTTACGATGTCCAGTTGGTCCTAAATGAAAATGGTACCAATCTGACACCAAATATGGCCACCAGAGTAGCCATCTTGAAAATCTTATTGCTACTCCTCCTGAATGGAAAGTCATGCTGCCATGGGATTTCACCAGAAGACTATTTATGATGTTCAGTTGGTACTAAATGAAAATGCTTCTGCTCGGATATCCAATTTGACTGCCATTGTGGTCATCTTGAAAATCTTGTTGTTGCTACTCCTCCTGAATGGATGGTCAAATCTGCATGGGGGTTCCACTAAAAGACTTTGTATGATATCTAGTTGGTTCTAAATGAAAATGCTGCTGATCTGATATCCAAAATGACCACCACAGCAGCCATTTTGAAAACTTGTTATCATTACTCCTCCTGAACAGAAAGTCATATCAGCATGGAGTTTTCACCAGAAGACTCCTTATGAAGTCTACTTGGTCCTAAATGAAAATGGTGCTGCCTGTATATCCAATATGGCCACTGCAGTGGCCATATTGAAAATCTTGTCACTACATCTAAATGGATGGTCATATAAACAAGGGTTTTAACTAAAAGATTTCTTATGATGTCTAATTTGTCCTAAATGAAAATGGTACCAATGTTTCCATCCAATATGGTTGCTATAGTGGCCAATTTGAAAACTCTATCACTCAAAAATATCAGAGATGATTTCAACACCCAGCAGTTAAAAAGAAGAAATAGTCTTATTTTGAAATACTGGAAATTCTTTTCAAACAGTAGAGCAACAGTACACATTCAAGGGACTCTTGTTCCATTTTTTATCCATATGCTTTAATTGTTGCGATTCTGATATATACATGTAATGGATTGTGGGTTATGACATCTGGGTCAAGCCCTGTAACTGCTCTTACTATTTGATGGACCTGTCAAGCATCCAGCTTGGTGTCAGGGTTGTGTGCATTGAACCTAGATCGAAACAAGCTTTATAAATTTTGGGTCTCTTTGCATTTGAAATTTTTGACTGTAGTGGGGGCATATATGAAGGTGGCTCTGACATTCCCTGCCATTATAAGCTCAGGCGTCATAGGGCGGAATGTTGTATGAGTCTTGTGCTGCTGCTGAAAGTCGTCTCCTTTACCTTTAGAGCCATGCAGTGCATTTATTTAGGAGGGCACTTGGTTCCAGTTTGCGTAAGATAGAATATCACGAATTGTGCACTTGTACAAATATTTGTTAAAAAATAGTTTGAGGTCTCAAATTTAGAAAACTGGAGACAATATCAAAGATGTGACAATTTACATGTTGTTATGTTTAGTTGGTAAAACACTTTTTTGTTGGGTACCAATTTTCATAGATTTCTTGGTTGCTCCAAAGCACAAATTTAAATACCCAACGAAAAGTGAGCCACATGTGTACAAAAAGCCACACCACATTGTCTTACTGAATCATTTATTGCTCAGCTATTTGTTAGTTCAACTTGATTAATATAAGAAAATATTAAATGAAAATATTATACGAAAATACATGTATGAAATAAATGCACTGACTTTTATCTATACAATTCTCTGTGATTTAAGATTTACCCACGGCCGCAATCCATCTGAATGAACAATCTATATAAAACATTGACAAATGCAAACATTTATACATGTACTTCTTATTACAGGTAGCAAACTTTCTTGTTAAATAAATACTGCTTCCTTTCAAAAATGTAAATCCTCATTTTTAATTGAAAGGAACTATGCAACTGTAAAATACTAAAACTGTTGCTTGAAACTCAAGTGCTAATTAAACACTGTGTATATACACTAATTACAGCACAGTACTAAAGCTCACACTTCACTGATATTTGGTTGAAACAACTGAATAAACTTCATGTCAATCAAGTCTCCTGGTACAGCCAAACATGTGTCATGTAAATAATCCAGAAATTGCAGAATTACACCATAAGACCAGCTTTCTTAAAGCTAAGGATAATTAGGTCTGATCTCAGACATTTTCTCATGAGCTGTGATTATCCATTTAGCATGAATCGGCTTAAGCGTCAATGTTTGAAAGTGCACTTATAAAGTGTATTCTTCTTCACCAGTGATGTCTTCCTTTTTCCTTCATTATCTCGATGACCTATTTTACATATCAGTGGATGTGTGATTTCATTTCTTCTTTGTTGTGTTTATTACTGCCAAGTCAAATGTTTGAGTTTGTCTGTACACAAGACAGGCACAAACAGCGGAGTAATTCCATTGTCTTTCAGTTTCACTAGCATCTTAGCTCTTGATGGCTTTGTTCACATCAAAGATTGCTACAGCCTGCTGATTACATTGAGCAAGGGGCTGTTGGTCAAATGTTTGGTTCACATAGATGTAGTTTAATAGCAATCCTCCAAGTAGTTTAGGAGGAATAGTGGTAAATAAACTTATGCTAATGGATGGATGAAGTGAGAGCTGAAAAGAGCAGTGGTCCAAGGTCAGGGACCAAGTAATTTCTAATGCGGACCAATTTATTCAGTATGCAGCAGGGTTCAAAATTTGCAGTGGTACACTAGCCCAAGGCTAGTAAATTTCCTGTCGGACTAGTAGTTTCCATATTTTCAGTAGTCCGATGGTTAGTTAACTTCCAGTTGTCTCCAGTCAGCTAATGAAGGAGGACTAGTAAATATTCAGCAGGACTAGTAAATTTCTCAAGCAAGGCCTTCTGGCTACCAAGAAATTATGGTAAATTCTAGGCCTGTGTAGTCCGTTGGACCAGCTAATTTGTGACAATTTTTAGCATAAATTCATCCAATGTATCCCTAATCCAAACTTGTTATAGCTTAGACTTTTAAAGTTGTCATTATTAAACAGCATGTCCATTATAATGTATTGAATGAATGCACGATAGACCAATTTCCAAATAGAGCACTTGAACACATTTTATAGTACTGTAATATTTAAGCAACCAGTCTGCTCTGTCTCGCACCACACCACATGCAGCAAGAGATTACGGAAATTTGTGTAGGTATGGTGAATGTCTCATCAGGAGTCTATTCATGTTCGTTTTCTCTACATCTAAAATTAGCCACTGCTGACAGTGACTAACGGTGGTGTTAAAAAGTGACCGCAGTTGGAAAAGGTACACGCTTATCATAAAAAGAAACGTACAAGAACTTTTCAGGAACATTGGAAACAAGAATGGCCGTGGGAATCACTGGCCAGAATGCAATGTTTTGAATTGCTGGTTTACAACTTCCTGAGTCTGCAAATCATTCCATGATATTGTATCAAGATGCATACCATCCAAAAACAGATCCCCTGATACGAAGCTCAAGAAAATAGCAAGGAACATATTTCATGTGTAATTAAAAAGTCCTAGGTTGGTGTTCATTTTTTAAATTTATATATTAGAATCACCATTTCACTTTATACATGTGTCTGAAAATAGATAATAGAACATACCAGTAGTTAAATATAGTTACAATACCACTCACTACTTTTTGAGGACCTGCCAGATTAAGTCTAGGATTTGCCACTCACCAGGACCCACTGGTCCTGGACCTTATTTTCAGCTCCTTGACAACAGACAAATGGCCATCACACAAGTTCCTCTGGTCTATGACCAATCCAAATAAGAACTAGACCAGTGATTTATCCAGGCTATTCAGACAGAGGGAAAACTGCCAGACAATTCACCTTATGGCATTGGGGAATTTTTGTTGGAGAAGTTAGAAAAGTTGCGAGGGGGGGAGAGGCAGGTGCAAAACCTCTCTCTGGTTGTCAAGAGGGCAATATCCCTTTGGAGGGGAATGGGGCCTCCTAAAATCTGAAATGGTATTGGTATATCAACTCAAGTTAGTCTGTCTTTACTTGATGGAAAAATGTAAAATGTGCTTGAAAAAGTTGTTTTTTGTTGGCAATATAGAGTTTTGTATCAAATTTGTATTGATAACTCCTGTCTCTGGAGTTCTTTTTCCTGATGATCTTATGGGTTCCATCCTGTTAATAAGGAATTTATCATGCAGAATCATCAGGTTCATTGGTATTATATTTTAACCACTGCAATATGTTCATAGTTATTTGAATGAAATGAACATCTCTTAATTACTTAGTGGATAAAAGAAATCTGTAAAACAAAAGTGATAAAAAAGAAGCATGGGACTAAGTTATATGCATTAGAACTGCAGAGACATTACCACCAAATACAAAAACTGCATGTCCGGCTTTGTACAACCTTGCCAAGTGCAGTTATCATATATACTCACGTATAAACTGGGTCGAAATGCAAACAACACTGACCCTGATCTGCCGTCGCATAATGTGCGGGCAGATCAGGGTCTATGTTGTTTGTTCTACTGATTAGTCCTTACAAACTGCATAGACTCAGATCTGCCAGCACATTATGCGATGACAGATCTGGGTCTATGCAGTTTGCAGTTGGTATCTGCTTATATGCAAGTATATACGGTAAACACTTTTAATAACAAGATAATCAATGAAAGCATCTCACTGCTCCATTCCAGAAAGTCACTTAGTGGTTGATTATGCTGTTCATCTAGAAATCAACAGCTTACATAACCAGATTGAGCTTTGTTAATATCATTGAATGTTACAAGTTTCATTAAGTTCATGGCAAAACAACTGTATGATTGTAGCATGCTCACTCATTTTTAATTGGGGGGGGGGGCTATTAAATTATGGGGGGATTTGTGCAATCATGTTTCCTGTAAACACTACTGCTAGGTTGTTTGTAAAACACATATCATCATTGTCCCACACACTTCTAAAATATGTGCCCCTAGGGTCAAGTCCGAGACCGTAGGAACGCACGCAGGAGCCAATTTTAGCTGCATGTCCAAATTTGTTTTTTTTAGGTGCAGTAAGTGTACATATGGTTATAGGGTGGGAATCTAAAAAGTTTCCAAGTTATGACCATGAGGAAAAGTCCTTGGGGCTTTGGATAGGCACCAGGGTCAATGTCAGCTTTATGCACAAATTTGTCTTTACATATTCAGTTTGTGTATATATGACTATTAGGTTGGGATCTCGATAGTTTCTAAGTTACGACCCAAAGGCAAGAACTTGACGCCCCGTAGGCATGACCCAGGGGACTCATTCTACCCCACCCCCAATTTATATGTGTTGACAGTTGGCTCAGTGATCCCACATATCAATTTTCAGACATGCTGGCCTCACTGTTTGGGAGTTATTGTAAATATATGCAAAACCACCCCACGCATTAGCCCCACCCCTAGGAGCCCTATAAAAATTCTGGGGCCCTGGGTGGCTGAGTGGTCTTAAGTGCTCACCTTTACAGATCACTCATACATCTGAGCTCTGTCCATGCGAGTTTGAGTCTCAGCTAAACCAACATGGCCATGTGAGAAAGCTTGCCAATTGCTTCGCGTGGGTTGGTGGTTCTACCCTGGGTTCTTCCGCCACCAAATATACTGGCCGCCATGTATGGCCTATCATGTGCTGAAAAATGGCATTAAACCCCACAAAAACAAATGAAACTATCAAAATTCTACTACCACTGTGCACATGTACAGACCACCCCCAATCATATCCCCAAGTTTGAAGTCTCTATCTTGAACTATGCAAGAGGTGTTGTGCCACATTACAAAACACACAGTCATGGATGATATTATATAATCCCCACCCATTCTCTGAAAAGAATGGGGATAAAAATATGAAAGAGTATGTCAAGATAATTATATAGCTTTCTTAATTTTTCACCTCAACTATCAAAATATGGACTGGAAAGTAATGGATGAAATTGCCATGCTAAACCATTTGACACATTTAATAACTCTAAGGTGGTTGAGCCCTCTGCTGAGGTCAAAGAGTGTAAACCAACAAACAACACACACAGTAAGACTACTCCTACCTGCCAAGTGTCAAACCTTTTGTATCTTTTTCAAGTACTGTTTACCAGCCCCCCACCTGTCAGTCTGTCATCAACACACTGGCATAACTGACACATTCAGTACTTTCTGATTAGTACATAACTGTACCAGTCTGCATTGTAGGTACCTGCCAACCCTCTTTGATATAAGAAGTATGAACATCAATTGGTTAACACTAAATCAATCTGATACCAGTACATGTAAATTATAAAACAAAAAGTAACCTGTATAATGTATACTTGTACAAATTACTGTACTGCTATCTGACAAGACAGAAGCTCGAGAAGCTAACCGAAATAATGCCAAGATAGTTTTTTCTGACAATGCACAAGCCAACTGCATTTTCTTTTGTGCTGTTTTTAAAAAGAAGTTCAAATGACAGGAAAGGTCAAAGCAAGGTGGATTCACAAAAATTCATTTACTATGTCTGGGTACATTCTATTACAGACAAGAAAAATGACAAAGTTTATAACTTAACAAAATTTTATATTTTTCTAATTTTTATAGTAAACTGTGACATACATGTATATTGTAAATATGTTACATAAGTTAAAAATGATGGAGTTGCCTAGGTAATCCCAATTGATGAATAATGACCAGATAATATAGCCATGCAGAGGATTGTAAAAGCAAAATATGGGTAATTTGCAACAATTTATTCAAAATTATGTTGGTACTGGGCATGGCTACAGAACTATTTTTTCTGTGAAAATGTCAAAATGTGCAAAGTTGTTATCTGGTCAGTGATGCAGTTTACATTCTAGTTGTTTGGAACTGACACTTTTCAATCAGATAACAAATACAAAAGTTGTCGCTGAAAAAGATGCAAAAATTTGTTTAGGATTCATTTTAGGCTGTACCCTTGGGCCAGTGACCCTTAGTTTTTCATCTTCAGCGCAAGAAAATTTCCTTCATGGTGCCCATAGGGCACGTAAAAAGACCCATGAAAATAAAGATAAAAGATCAGTTGATTTTTTACTAACTGAATCCTAAGTTTGCACTCATTCACCGAAGAAGCATAAGATGATCAATTTTACTGGCAGACGGAAATTTCTTATTGATTTTGATTATCACAATTCTGACAATCATTGGTAAAAAACATAAACAAGAGAAGATAAAATCTTCAGCAAATACACTGATGCATTTATTTCCAAAGGAGGAAAAATGAAGACTAGAATATCCAAAAGAAATTCTCGAGGAAATGGTTACTTGAACATGAGCAAGTCAAATTCGATTGTGGAAGGATTATGACAGGCTTAAGGTGATCACAGGACTCAGTTAATGGAATTATTAATTTCTGCAATAAATATTCACTTTTCCAGCATTAAACAGTTTGAATCATTATTTACTGACACAGACTTGAGTATCATTCACTACAATTTCCTTGTCCAGTAAAAATAACCGGGTCCTGAACAGTGAACAGTTAATTTAGCAGGCAAAGAAATTGCCAAAAACCATGTCTGACTCCAACGACAATTGAGTCAAAGCATATAATCCTGGAAGTTTATATTTATTGCAGAAATTAAAAAATCCATGATGCAAGTGCCTGTAATAATGATATGTTTGAATTTCTTGAATAACAAGAAACATATAAGGATATTTGGACCCGTATTGTCTAAATGATCCCACTTTTTGACATGGTAGGGGCCATTAGGCCCCACTTTTTTCCATTTTTGGAATGAACTTTGCCTATTTGGACAGAGGTACAGTAGTTACACTTTTCAGAAACGATGTCCCAACTGAGCAAATAATTAGCACAAGGCAGTGATTTCTCCTGGACTTTCACAAATAGTGGAGTGACATTTTTGTAAGGTCGGATACTCAATTTTTAAAGAGGGACAGTTTTTATACAAAAGTGGATATTGGGCACAATGGCAGTGATGGTGTATTATGATAATGACTGCACACTTTATGCATTTGAACTACATGTAATAGAGACATTACCACAAAATAAAATAAAGTAAAACCTGTCTTGAGAGACTGCCCCTTCTGTCAACTAAAAGCAGTCTCTGAAGACAGGTGGTCTCTCATAACAGGTTTGTACAAAGGAGCAGTTTCCAAGGATGAAATTCAGCACTGTTTACGAAAGAAAAATAACCACAATCACTGTACATGTATTGTATTCTTTATTCATAGTTCTTGTTAAAATACTGCATGCATTCATCTGAAAATAATTGTATATAGCAATAAAGATATACATCTATCATTAAACATGAATCACATTTATATTTGAAGATCACATGTACATGTATTAGCATATAAATTCATTTTTAACTGACTTGTCTTTTATAACACCTTGAATTTGAGTTTTATTGCCATTTAAACTGGCTGCTATTCTGTGAGCAGTATCTCTTTTTCAATTCTTTCAGTTACATTAATTCTTTCCTCCAGTGTTAGAATTTTTCTCTTTTTTGTTGGAGGTTCTGCCATTGTTATTACGATGCTAGGTGTTAACATTATCAGTGATCAATTGTAATAACGACTGTAGCAGTTTTGACCAGGCTTTGGGGAAATATAGAATATATATACAATTTATATGTACCAATGAATGAAAGAAAAAGACATAATTAACTCATCCAAAAACAGAAAAAATTTATTTAGCGACAAAAGTCAAAAGCTTAATTCATCGACGACATAAAGGGATTAACTCTATAAACAAAGGGTGTAACCGGCTGCACTAAGGTGAACAGATGATGGCTTGGTGTGTGGACCGTGCTCACTGTAACATCAACAAAAAAAAAAGCAACAAACAATGCAACCATTTAACAATGACAATCAAATCCAGAAAACAATAAACAGTGGTGGTTACAAAAGATCAAATCAAGGTCAGTGGTGTTTATCTATTTTTGTGATGCAGTCGTTCATAGCAGTTTTGAAATGCATACTTTGCAAAAAAATCATGGTAGCTATGTGTGTTCTGCAGGTGGTCACTCAAGATAGTGCATTTATATAATAAAATCAATCCATTCATTATGATTGTGGTCGTAAATGACAGGTGTTGCTCATAGCTGAGATCGCTCAAGGCCGTCTCTTTGCTCAATTGTAACAAGTCACTTAGTAAGTGCTAGATTTTGGTAGTTGATCTCGAAATCCAGTGCTTACATTATCACATTGAGCTATTTAAAATTAATGATCACTGAAGCATGAAAAGCAGGTCACAGTGACCAAATTTTACTATGGTGGCATACTACTCAAGCTGTGCGCACAAAGCAACTTTCATTACCTAAGAGGCAATAATATCTGATACCGACTTAAATATAACAAAGCGTACATTTGCTAATGCCAAAGCTAATAACACCAAAGCTGCAACTGATACAATACTGGAGGGTATAACAGAAGCTACATGTATGATGTATAGTACAAAGTGGTGGCAAGCTAAAAAGCTTGCTTAAAACAGGCCAGGCCAAAATGAGTGATTAAAACAGGCCAGGCCGGGCCAAAATGAGGGATAGGGTTGTAACCCAAACCTTACCAAATTTAATTTTTAGCATTTAGCCCAAAGTTGTCAGTGTACTTGTACTGACGTAAGCAATTTAAATGTTTTATTATGTAATAGTTTATATTAAGTGAATTTTTAGTGGTTAAGATGGGGCACCACAAATGCCAGTAAGTATGTGAACTGAGTCAGTAAACAAACTGACTTAGAACCTAACTTTTCACAGGTCATTGCCATAGCTGTAACTTCTGGATGCACGTTTGAAACTAATCAGTCTAGAGTGTTCTGCACTGCAACATGTATAGCAGTTATCTTTCTGACTTATCCGACTTTAATGTAGATTTTCTGAATGAAGATTGTACAACTTATCTGGAATCTCAGAAAAATGGTAGTTAACAGCCAGTTTGCATCACCAGTGTCAGCTGCATATGTAAAAGTGCAACACGAGCAAAGTGTACCTAAAATAAACACTACCCCATGAATAACTGCACATACTCACTATGGAAGGAATAGTCTAAGCATATGTATTTTATGCCTTGACACCCCAAGAAGGTATTCTCTTGAATACACATGCCCTGATATTTGTAGGCTTTCAGCACCATTTACGCAATGGTGCAAGACATGACAATTTTTTTGAAAGGTGATGACTGCATTTGCTGAATTTATAAAAAGTTTGGCTGCAAAATGAAGGATTTAACAGTTCAAGGAGTTAGATGTAGTTACAGACAATGTCTATTTATATGCAAACCACTGACAATGTGCATGCCAAACCTTGCACAGCTTTCATTACTATACATCTTTTACCTCTTATTATGACAGCAGTGTTACACCTAGGATCCCAAGTGTAGGGGACACTGTTCCCCACAATCAAAATTTGGGGGACACAAAATATTTTAAAAGGACAAAGGAAAATTGTTGTACATAATGCACTAGTAGTGCTAAGAAAACAATCTTATTTGCTTCAAGTTTTGCTACCTTAACTTTGTTGTCTACACTGTACTATATTTTCCTTGAACACCTACATTATTGCAATAAAAGTTTTATCATGTGCTTAAGTAACTCATGAAAACATCAACATAATATCTAGTTAACCTGAAATGAGCTGCACCATGGAAGTTTTTGTTCCAGATCTTGCTCTCATGTGACTTTAGTGTTCACTCATTATCTACCAGCATTTATTATAAGAAAAAAGTTTTTTTTTCTTAATTACTTTTCTTTTCAAATTAATAAATCCTTAACTAAATGACAAATTGTGTATTTGCATAAATTCAGTCTTTTTTGTCATTAATTCAACCTCAAAATAAATTAAATCTTCCTTGTTGTAGGCGTGACTTTAACCTTGAAAATATGTTATACTAACGGCCATCAAAGACTTTACATTGCAACTACCACAAACAATGCATGTTTTCATTGTTTTAAAATGAATATTCATTGCCATCTTACTATTTTTTATCACCATTTATGACTTTCGCGATTGCTAGCGCCAACACAGACGTGGTCAAACACCAACTACTGAAACACTCTTGGAGTATTTTTTTATTTTTCCTGACGAAAAAGCGTGTACAGGATCAAGATTTCGGGACATACAGCAAAAAACTGCCATGAACCCATGCTCAATGCGCAACACTGTGACAGGATTTAGTGTTTAAGACATGTCTTTGTTTAATATATCTGACAATTTAGGTAAAGCATCCTTAGGATTATCGTCATATTGTTTCATACTGCTAGACATATTCACATAATGAAATTATCAACAATGCAACTGGACGTACTGTCTGGATATGTGCACATGATGTTTTGTAGGATCTACAATGACTATAAGAATAAAAAACTGCAGTGGCTTACAAACTTGAAAGAGTGTTTCTTGAAAATAAAATGTTACTCATCAAAGGTTCTCAGAACGAAAATGTTTTTTTTTTAAAGGTTAAAAATGTAATCAACAATTGTTTTTGTCAGCAAGATCATTAAATCAACCTGATGTGTAATGTTGTGTAATGTGCAGTACAACCAATTTGAACTTTGGCTTTTTCCTAGTGATGCCACAGTTGATATGAAAATCATACATACATTAAGAAGATAATAAACAGAAAAATCTTACAAAACAGTTATTCTAAGCAGAGATGTGGAAATATGTGATTTAATTGGAACAGGATAGTTCCTGTGTCACTGACAGTCACGTGCATGTTCGTTTACACTGTTACCGATTATGTAAATGCTGCAGGCTTACAGTTATGACATTTTCAAACAGGCATAAGAAAGAAAAAGCGAAAAAATCCCTGCACAAATTAAAACATATGCTGATATATATATGGCTTTGTACTATTGCACAGTAAAAACAGAGTAGCAAGCTTTATTTAACAGAAACTCCTCGACACCTACAACTTAAATGGTACTGTTCCAAAATCACGTCAACTGGCACATGCACATCTTAGTGATATGTTGTTGTTGTTGTGGGTTTAACGCCATTTGTCAGCACATGATAGGCTATACATGGCGGCCAGTTTTATCTGGTGGAGGAAGAACCCGGGAAGAACCACCGACCCACGGGAAGCTACTGGCAAGCTTTCTCACATATCCACATTGGCCGAGTCCGAGCTTAGTGATATGAAGCTGACATTTTTAAGAAAATAAACAAAATGACTGTCAAATTTTAAGCATATTGATAATTCCATTGCTTTGTAATGACTTCAAAACTTGAATAAAAGACCAAATTTGGAAATATATTTGAGTTTAACTTTCCAATGTATGATGACTGGGGGATGGGGGGGGGGGTAATGGGGGGGGGTAATGGTCTGATGGATTGACCACAACTGTTCTGAGCAGAATGAAAGTCAGACAACAGTTCACAAATTTTTCAGAGCTCTGGATGATCGATACATAAAGGCTTTGTTGTTATTATAATTACCTTGTGAGTCCGAGCTTGAATTTGAGATGATATAGCAGATTTGAAGTTGTTCCCTTGTAAACTAATTCAACATTGCATAGTTTACATTTCGCCTTGTTTCTTTTACAAAATGCTGCCAAACTCGCTTAGTAACTTAATAAATATTCAAATACCAATTTTCTTTTTGAATATTCACAAAAAAGTATTCCAATTCAAATGTTTGGTTATTTATTTTGGCTCTAAATACGACATGTTTACAGGCTGTAACCAGTTTTTGTAATGTTTAATTTGGGAACTGCAAATCAGCTGTGATCGATAACCAATCAGCATATCTCTTTGCTTGTAGTCTGATAGAAAAACTTCATCATTAAATTAAGTCCTGTACTTAATGAGAGCAATCCTGCTGCACAACTGGCTGAAAAACATAACGTAGCTACGTTATGTTTTAATGCACATTTGATCAACACAAACTATGCTATCTGGACAAGTTCCTGATGTTTCATGCACATTTAGATTGATAGTACATGTACCTGACAAATGTAAGAACACTCACTGAAACAGAACCATATAATCAAATGCAACCTGATGTAGACTTGTCACCAAACCATTTAATACATTGTAAAGCATAATTAAAGTCTTGATGATTAAGATTCAGTTTAATATCGAAAGTTGGTGTTTTGCAGCCTTCACAAAATACTAGTATCCCATCAAATTTATAAAAATGCAATTAGTTCCAAACCAGGGAGTAAAATAGCCAATTAATACAAAAATTATTGTCTAGAGCTCTGAAGACATATAATTTCTCCATGACTATACTATCAACCTAAGTTGGGAAGAACAACCGAGAACTCTGATCCACTACCTTCTTAATGGCCAATAAACTGAGTCTACAAGTATAAATTACAACATTAATTACTCATTAAAATTTACAAAATTATATCAATTTACATGAAGAGCATTATGATTCAAGTTCCAACTGAAGTATGTCAGGAAGTAAATCAGACAACCAAGTTAGCTGTATAAGGTAACTGAACTCCTCCATGTTGAGAGATTGGAGAGTCAAGTTCCACACATTCATGTAATGGTACAAACCTGCCTGACAAGTCACCATTACCAAAGTAATCACTTTAACTACATACCAACAATCTGATGTCCCATATAAACAAATTTTTTAATAAATCAGCTTGCATGGAAGTAGCTGAAGTAGCTGACAACAGTGAAACCTTCCTGTATTACATGATCGTATTCAGGATAAAATGGGATAAATGTCACTCCATAGACATCAAATCAGTCCACTCTATTTCAGCACAAGTACATGTACCTTTCAAACATTGGTGTATACAGGGTGATCTACTTTAAAACTTTAGTGGCCATTTCAGAGTTTAGGTTGCAATACCCTAATAACTTAGTTGCCATAGATAAAGATATTGCAAACAGAAAAAAATCAAGTGGGGAATTAATGACAGAATGACAAAAAGTAACATTTTTAGGTACGGCAAATTAAAGAGTAATTATATTATATAAATTGCAAAAGGTTATTTTTGACACTGAGGTATACTGGTTTTAAATAATGGAACTGACAACAGTATTCATATGCATGAACCTTAGGCAGGCCATTCAAATTCACTATTTGACGTATTCTAAATCATCTCTCTACATATTGCCTGGCCTCAGATCCAGTGATAAACAGTTTTTACCTTCACTTTCTTACGATGATAATTTGTATTAATGACAACGTCAGTGATCTCCCCAGAAATTTTGGATAGCATCAGGGTAAACGCAAGTTAATGTCATAAAATGTTTTTCAAAAAATAGAGTCATCATCATAAATTTGGAAAAAATTAATACATGTATCAATGAATTATAAGAAGTACGTATATTTACATAGTATTTTGTATTTCCCGAAGTTATAACATGATTTAATGACAAACTCATTTGTCTCTGAATTTAAACAAATGATATCCTTCATTTGTTCACTTCCCCATATATTCTGATTGCCACATTAAAATTAAAGTCTTTTAGGCAAAGTCCTTTTGTACTAACTGGCATACGGTAATTCAGCACCCTCTGTGTCAACCTGTTCCTTAACACACTCATGATTCTGTTCATCACTGAGAATGACCTTTCACAGTCTGGAAAAAATGGAACACAAAATTTATTAATGGAAGTACAAAAAGATACAAAACTACATGAATTCTAAGTCAATTACCAGGGGCAAATTCTTACAGAGTCAAGACAGTTATGTGTATTCAAATAATCACGACAGTACAACTAATTTAGTACATATTCCTTTCCATTAAGAACAATATAATAATGTGTTTATCATTGATTAATGTATTCATTGAATCAATGTCAGAGCAAAACATTGTTCAAAAAAGGTAATTTGTTTTCCAATGCCGGTCTAAAGGACATTGGCTTCTTGATATGCACCAAGAACTGCCTTAAATTGTGCCACTCCACCTTCAAAAGTGGTAAGTGAAGATGTGAACCCTGCTAAAAAAAATATCACCACTTATTTTTAATGTAATACCTTCCAATTGCAAACTAGTTGTTTATTGTTGGATAAATATTTCAAATATAAATGGAGGAATAATCCAACACTTTTTATTTACACATTTTCAAAATATGTAAAATTGAAAGATAATAATTGCTCCTTTTCTTACTTGGATAGAGTGAGCAAAGAAATGCAAAATTAATAGGTCAGCGCGCACTTAAGGTCTACTGATTAAACTTTGTTGATAATCAAGCAGAACTGATGCAAAAATTAACAATATTGAAAACTTACCATATGATCCAGAAAATTCCACCCAAGTATATGAAGTCTTCCATTCAGTGTTGAACTCCGTCCTTCCTTTCATAAGCTCCTTCTTTGAGGGGGGTGGGGAAATCACGCTACATGTATCTGAATAGGAATCACCATTGGTGACACCAATCTCTGATCTATGTAGACAGGCCAACATGGAGCTAGCCAGGCACTGGGTAGTTTTACATATTTCTGAAGGTGGTGTTTCAATTTTTCACGTTAATTTGCTTAAAATGTAATATGTGTAACTTTTTTTAGCAGGTAGCGGAAATGACTCAAATATATATAACACACACTACTAACTGACTCCATCATCGCTGGACGATCATATGACTATGGCAGTACAAAGACATAGCCGCATCACAGGTAATGCACTGACAGTCGGGCAAGCCAAGTACAAAAGATAATGGGCAAGTGAGTGAGTAATTATCCTGAATTATCTGGGCAATGGATGTTTCAACTTCTGATCCATGGCAATTCTACTGACAGTAGTTTTAGTGATGGCTGTTATTTTTCCAGATTTTATTCTATGTTCACATTATTCCAGATCTGTTCCATCAGCTGCACAGCTCGCATAGTGGACTGTTCACTGATTAATACATGTCAAACATTTTTATTGTTTGTATAGACTGCGATCCAGACTGGTCACATATAAAGATGGCCGCTTCATGAAGGAACCATTGATTGATTGAATAATTGATTGGGGTTTTAAGACGCACCAGCACTGTAAGGCTATAAAGCGCCATAAAAAGGTTAGATGATATATGATTTATGTATGAGAAGTGGTTCCCGATCAACATGCGATAAAAGAACAAAAACAAAACAATGAGGTGGTGAGAGTAATATATGAAGGTTCCCGATCAAAGGAGAATGTGAATAGTATGTATAAACATGAAGAAACCAAAAGTTTCATAATTGAAAAGGGGATTATTCTTTGAATTAAACTGCATTTCTTTATTGAGCTAATTGTTTTTACCACAAAAACATGGCAAGTGCTATATACTTGTAATCGAATAATGTTGACATTAGTTTCTAGTTGCACAAGCTTCAAACAGTCAAATGAGCATGAAAAGTAAGGCACTGTAGCCTACTTTTGACACAACATAAAACCTTTCAGGTGCTTAAATGCTACCAAGTTTTTGAATAGCACTGACAAGATTGTGGTAAATATGGATTTAAATGTTAAAACATTGTTATAAAAACAAAAGCAACAACAAAAATGTTGGGAGTATGAAGCACAAGTGCTGCTTTTGGTATACCACTTCTTGTAGATGGGCTAAAAACCAGAAATAATATAGGTTGAGTTGCAATTAAATTAATGTGCATGTACATCATAGTCAACTTCGTCAAGCATCTGCCTGAAAATATATGGGTTCAAAGTTCAAGACTTTATTCAACAGCAGCATTTTAACAATCCATTCTTATGTGAATCACAAAACACCAGGAATCTATTTAGTAATGTACAACTTCAAAAATTCAAAGTTCTGCAAGTCTACATAATTTTGGTTTGAGATTTCAGTTATTCCAAGTGTTCATGGTTGCAGGGAACTGAATGCTGGACTGAGCAAGTCATTTAAGTTATGCAAAGCATTACAGTGATTGATGTTTATGTTACTTAAGTTTTATACATACATATAACTGAAGAAATGTATCTTTTTTCAGCTGCAAAAGCAACTTTAAATCCCTTTTTATGGTCTGACCATCTTCCTTAGACTTGCAGCTGTACAGTTATTCTCTGTCACAGCCAGTAATGGCATAAAGTATTAACACAAGTACTGTAAACAGCACATTATACGCCCACCCCATGTTAAATAGTTCTCTACATTCTCTAAATTTGTGTGCTGAACTCTTTTTACTTTCAGTCAAAGTGACCTTGACCCTTGAACAGAAAATCAATAGGTTTTTTTCCTTACCCCAGTTTCATGTATAAGCCATTCAAAGTTTGGTTCAGGCCTGTTATGTAGAAGTAACGTTATCATGCCTGTTATGTAGAAGTAACGTTATCAGGCCTGTTATGTAGAAGTAACGTTATCAGGCCTGTTATGTAGAAGTAACGTTATCAGGCCTGTTATGTAGAAGTAACGTTATCATGCAGAAAACATTTTTCTTTTAGGCCTCATAATCAACCGGTTTTTCCCTGACCCCAGGTACCTGGCTTCAAGAAATTTTGATAATGGCAGATGGTGGACAACTTGAGTTATTGTGTGTGGAAACCATTTTTATTCTTTCTGTCACAGTGACCTTTTAGCTTTTGAGCCCGAAATATACAAGTTTCTTCCTTACCTCAAGTGCAAGCTATCCACAACGTTTGATAACTGTTGGTGGAGAATTTGAGTTATTGTGCAGAAAACAAAATTGGCAACAGACAGACAGACAAACGTCATAGCTTAATATACTCTGCCTTATGGCAGACGTATAACAAGTAATGGACACATTTTTTTATTGTATGCTTTCCACTACCCAACATCTTGATAAACATTTGTATGCTACAGTACCTGTGGCACATGTCATTCAGTTAATTATCTCCCCTGATACCTGCAGTACTCGAAACACGTTCACGAAGACTAAAATCAAGCGTTATAAGCTGGCATATCTTTGTTCATTGATACAAGAAATACATTTGCGCGTGAAAGTTATGACAATATTACATTAAAGGCGAAAGAACCCAAGTGCCACAGATAATGGCAAGCAAAGGGTAGAGGGTGAGTGGGTAGTTTAGATTTGGGGTACTAGGCTATGCAACTAGTCACAATCAAATCTAGATAAATTCCTGGTGAACTCAATTCCCAATTTCTGATCAAAGGATCACATACGATTTGAGACTATACAAAGCAAACTTAAATACGGGTACCAAACCAATGAATGGACTCGGTTCGTGGAAAAATTGTATTTCTGCAGGGCAAATGTTTAGTAAACAACCAGTTTCTCACCTTGAACACTAGTAATGATTCCTATTATTAGCACGAATGCCGAACACTTCTCCATCCTAACGGACAGGCAGGATATTTCGAAAACCAGCACATACTAATCCCGGCATTGAGTAGTCAGCTGCACACTAAAATTCTGGAAAATACACAAGTTATCATCCTCACATCTGCCATTACAATGTATTACGGTGTATAGAACTACTTTCACATTGCATGTAGATATTCTTCCGCTGACACTGGCGCCAGCAAACCTAAAGATCCCAATTGGATGCAACTGTATCATGTGCAAACAGTAAAGTTGATATTTCGATTAAAGTGTTTTCCTTATAATATTGTCCATAAATTATATTAGTTCTTAAACACTTAATATTGTTTCAGTTAAATTATTGGAGGTCTTATCCAGAACTATTTTGTGCGAATTAAGAAATTCTATAATTGTCTTCTTCGGGCACATGCCAACTACAAAAAATAAACGACCATCAAACAGAAAGGAGGTCACTCGTGAAGTTTATCCCAACATCAAATCCCTACATCAAACATTGGGCAGATCACTACCTAAATCCTTTCGCTGTGCATTGCTAATAAGTTTGTTTTGTTTTTGTTGTTGTTTTTTTTTTTTTTTAAATCAGCCGACTATACAGAGTATAGATCATACAGGTTACAAAGAAAGAAAGATGGACAGGAAAGGGGTTTTCAAATGGGCGGCTGACCAAGCAATCAAGCAAAATAATAATCACATTGCAATTTTGGGGTAAAATGTTAATAACTTTTTCGTCATCCTCTTAACAATGATGTTATTTTCTAAAAGTCTGATTTGCATGTTTCGTACGAAAATGTGTTCCTCTTTTAAATGCATGTGCCTAGATTAGCCTTTTGTTTTCCTAGTACTTTTTTCCTATTTACTACTGATTCTTACATGGCCGATGTGATTTTGCTGTACTCTTATGATTGTATCACTTTCTCATTTTTAATACCACTGCTCTGCTTTACTGCTTTATGTCTTTATATATATATATATATATATATATATATATATATATATATATATATATATATATATATATATATATATATATATATGAAAAAGTTCAAAGGTCCACGTGCCGGTTCATATATAGAAATAAATTTGGTTGTTTTAATTTGTATGCACCGCTTAATAAACTGTATTTTTTTACAATTTTTTTTAGTTTTTATTTTTTTTTAATAGGGACTGTGAAGGGTTTTTATTGATTTCCTCAGACTTACAAATGTGTTTTGTATACAAGTGTATGGATCTTACCCACGAACATAAAAGAGGGGTTTTAAGTTTAAGTTGGGTTGTAAACATAGACAAAGACATGCACTCATATATAGACATAGAACATAGACAAAGACATGCACTCATATACAGACATAGAACATAGACAAAGACATGCACTCATATATAGACATATAACATAGACAAAGACATGCACTCATATATAGACATAGAACATAGACAAAGACATGCACTCATATATAGACATAGAACATAGACAAAGACATGCACTCATATATAGACATAGAACATAGACAAAGACATGCACTCATATATAGACATAGAACATAGACAAAGACATGCACTCATATATAGACATAGAACATAGAGAAGAGATTTGGGTGGCCTTGAAAAAGGACTTTTTTTCAGTCACCACTCTCCATTAGTGACCGCACCTCCCAGGTCGGGGTCCACGTTTAGCACATCTCCTTCTCCATTGATCCCCACCCCAGGGATTAATGGATACTGGAAGGGAATAATGAAGATCCTGCCTACCTTTCCCGGTTGTCGGTTGATGGAGCCTGTTCGTGCTCTTGGTGTTGTTGCTGTTGCCATAGAAGAAACAGTTTCTATTGTCCCATCTGTTTCTTCTTCACTGCCAATTTTATGTTCTCTTTCTCGACTTCTTCCTCCAGCAAGGAGACTACTAACTCTTTAGATGTTTTGAAATGGCCCGTTTCCCTCTTGAAAGCTAACCTATTGGGATGTAAGACTGATTGATTAAGATTGAAATTACGTCGTAATCGGCTGTTCGATCATGTACGACGAGTTAAATGTACGCACAGCGTACTAATTAATTATGGAACAATGTCCGTTCGAGGCCAAGTTAGAAAAGGACATGTCCGGTAGCACAAAGCGGAAGAGGAATCATGATTTGAAACTGCAGGTATACCATCTTTGTCAAATTTTGCTCAGTTATCTAAATCGAGCCGTCCCTATCGTGTCAGTTATGTCTAAGTCACATACTTTGAGTTTAATCATTGAACTAGTTGAAATTTACGAAAGTATTCAATTGTTAGTAACTTAGCGTACAAAGTGTACTTACGGTTTCTGAGAAAAGGTCTATGATGCTGAGTAAAAGTTATCCTTATAATATGTTAGTGATCTTATTCGTGTTAGCGCGAAATGATCAAGATTTTTTTGTAGACAGTGAACCGAATGGACCAAATTTATAGTTAGCTGAGTTGTGATCGAAAAGGGCTTTCAGAGCCAAAATGAAAACCCTAAGGCAATTTTGATTTTCTTAGCCCGTAAACAAGCTGTTGGGTGCAGGTGGCGGCAGAGTCAGGATTCCTGTCAGGTGGTCGGGCTGTTCAAACCGGCTTCTGATGCAATCCCGTGGGGCCCTCTAGTTCGATGAGGTCGACTAAAATGAGGTGCTTTTTGAGGAAGGATAGGTAATGTATGTCTGCTCCAGCTGGTGGTGATCTATTAAGTTTTTGCAGATCAGTGATGCCAGTGAGATCGGGCATTCACTGTATTGCTCACTCTTGCGTCTTATGTTTGAACCTGACTGCCTCCAACGGGCTCATAATGCTTTGGATTGATTTTGGCCCCCTCTAGTAGCGGCTATGACCACCCGATGATCTTCGATGTGCAGCTTGTCCATTGTGGCAAAGGCCGACAATTCCCATTTTCTTTGTCTTGTCGCAAACGTTCTACAATGCCTGTTGATGTAGATTTTCTCTGTTTGGGACCGCGATCGCCGCAGGTTTTGGAGTCGACGTGGCAAGGGATAGGGGTGTTTTTTTTAGCTTCCGCCTCTGTTTTTTTTCTTCTTTTTTTCTATTGGGTATTCTTCTTTCCTCTTCCTTTCTTTCCCTCCTTTCTTCATTTGCTCCCTATTTTCGATCACCACTTGCTGCTGTTGGTTGTGGTGGTGTCGATGATGTTCTGCTGGGCACCTCTGTAAGGGCGCTCGGCTTAGGCTGGGTATGCTGTGTATGCTCCCTCAGCGCCTCCGGTCTTCCCTCCTGTCAACCCTGGGTCCTTCTTTTGTTGTTTCTTGGTTCCTCTCATATTAGGAGAAGAGTTGTCCTCTTCTCCTGTGCTCTCAAGTTCCACACTGATGCAATACTCAAGCATAGTCCCTTGAGAGCATTCAGGGCTTGAGTGGGAATCATGACTTCCATCTCTAGCGCTCTGAGTATGTAAATGTGGCAAGACTGTATATATCTCTTGGATTTACATCGTATTTCGGCCATTTGACCAAGCACCATGGTTTAATGGGCGCACAGTGCCCTATTTAATTTCTCGTCGAATGTGTGCAAGCAATTCCACGCATTGCTGTGTGTGAAACACACTACTTAATTTAAATTAAAATGTCTGGAAGAGGCAAAGGAGGAGAGTTTCGAATGGAATCAGCAAGCGGCAGCGGAATTCTTCTGAAACGCCATGGATGTACTATCGGTGACATTCTGCCCAGTTATCTACATCGGGCTGTCCCTAACAACAAATTGTGTGTAAGCCACATATTGTAATTGAGATCAAGCAAACCAGTTAAGAAAAATTTTCCTACTTGTACTATTTTTTAATTTTGCGTACATAGTGTACTTTTAATTTTCCGAAAAGGAATATAATTCAATGAATGTTGGGTAGGAGTGACCCATTACTAATTTAGTAATCGTAATTAGGTGTCAGTTGTAATGAGTATTTTGAACGGTGGTCGAATGGATCAAATTTGTTCATATAGAGAGGGTTTAAATCAAAATGGGTTTCTAAGCCAAAGTGAAACCCCATAGGCAATTGCAACATTCTTTCATCCATTAAAAGGGCTGGGTGACCCCGTTGATGGCGGTATGATGTTGAGCATTTGGCTGGGTGTCTCAAACACTCGTCTGAAGCGGTCTTTAGGTGGTCTGGAGTCGAGCAGGTCTGCTATAATCAATTTGTTCAGCGATATGTAGTACGATACGTGGCTGGTGGTGTTCGATTAGGAGTTTGCAAATCAGCATATTTCTCATTCAGATTATTTCTCCCCATTGCCCTTGATGCTTCTGACTGCTTTCTTGAAGCGCTGCTTGTTCAACTTTTTATGCTCATCTGGTATCCCCGCTCTCTTGCCTTCTATGATCGTCTGATGGTCTTCTACGAAGAGCTGGGCCGCTACTTTGTCTTCCAATAGTTTTTCCACGTCCATGTCTTTTAGGTAGGCGAATTGATACGTCTAGGAGTAGGTTGAGTCCGCTGGCTGGGGGTTGATGTTGCAAGGGGCGGGTCGGGGGGATTTCTCTCTCCCGCCATTTGCTTTTTATCCGATTTCGTAACCGTGTTGTGCTTGTTGCTTTCGTTTCCGCCAATCTTGCCTCTTGTTGAAGTAGTGGTGGTGGTAGTATGTCCAAAAAGCAGTTCAAAGGGACTAAAACCCAATGACTCTTGAACTGATTCCCTAACAGCAAACAACAACAAATGAACACCCTCATCCCAATCGTTTCCTGTATAAAAGCAATATGACCGAATCATATTCTTCAAAGTTTGATGAAATCTTTCCAAAGCCCCTTGACTTTCACGGTGATAGGCAGAAGATTTAAAATGTTGGATGCCCAATTCATGCAAAACTTGTTGGAAAATTCCAGACATAAAATTTGGCCCCTGATCCGACTGGACAGATTTGGGAAGGGCAACAAGTGTAAAAAAAAACTTCACCGAAGCTTTTACAATCGTTTTAATTTTTATATTTCTCGGAGGAATTTCCTCTGGAAATCTTGTCGACGCACACATAATGGTCAACAAGAATTGGCTGCCTGACTTTGCCTTAGGTAAGGGACCGACACCATCCACCATTATTCTTAAGAATGCACCAGTTGTTTCAGCACCAAATTTTTCAGCCCATTATTTAAAATGTCTGTTGATGCAAGTGATGTAGGGGTTGGTGGAGTAATGATTCACGAAGACTAAAATGGCGTGAATCACCCTGTGTGTTATTTTTCTAAAAAAAAAAAAAAAAAAAAACTAAACAAGCACAAGATAAATGATTCCACAATTGAGAAGGAATGTTTGGCTTTGATATTGGCTTTACAACATTTTGAAGTGTATGTTACCTCGGCTCTTTCTCCGGTTATTATATCACAATCCCCTTACTTTCGTCAACAAAATGAAAGATACAAATCGGAGATTGTTGAGATGGAGTTTAATACTGCAGGAATATAACATTAACATTCGACACATCAGGGGAAAAGACAATGTGATAACAGATGCACTTTCACGTGCATAGACTATATTTCTTTGTTTTGTGTAATTGAGTTGAGTGACATTTATAAGATATTTTTCCTATGAAATTTTGATTATGCATGTTTAAAAGAAAGCTTTATTGCATAAATCTTTCTTTTTCATTATGTGGGGAGGTGTTATGTATATTGAATTTATAATATGTGTCCATGAGGTAAGTTGTACTTTAGTCATTTTGTAAACAACATATTTACTGCATTTGAGTTCAAGGTCAGTCTTGTTTACATAACATTTAACAATTAGATTGTAATTTTCCATATCTTGATGTGAGGAAAATCAGGTACGCACAGGAAATTTCCATTAGAGTTACTCATATTCTAGATTATTCTGTCAGGTGACTTATCCTTATATTTATACAGGTTTGGTCAACAAGATTTCATTCCTATACTAAACTTCATATTATTAAGATCAGTCTATTAAGGACCTTGTTTTAAAAATCAGATATTACATTTGTGAAAATCAGAGCAAATTCAGAGAGAGGAATTGTTTATTTGAAATATTCATTGGAATTACCGAAAGTGCTCATTCTCATATTGGATTAATACTTGACTTTGGGAGTTAGGTGAATTCATTCAAAGATATTCTGGATTACATCATTCAGGCATATCAGGATATTCAAGACTACTAACATCAGAACACTGACGACTACTAGCACATTAGGACATACAAGGCTACCGGAATTCATTCGGAGCATTCTATAGTTAGGACTGATAAATAGGACACTTAGGATTATTGGATTATTTGGACTTTATTTCGCGTTATTGTAAGTGTCTTTTTGAATTTTCATGTTAAAATACATAAATTGCTTGTTGATTTTACTTACATTGTTGGTTTCACTTTTTTCTGTTACATTATTTTAAGACTTAGAGTTGTAAGTCGTAACTATATATATATATATATATATATATATATATATATATATATATATATATATATATATATATATATATATATATATATATATATTCATTCAGCCAACACTCGTTCAGCCAGATTCGCTTATCGCCAACACATTGCCCGAAACGGATTTCCAGACTATTTACTTTCCGCGTCATAC
This sequence comes from Margaritifera margaritifera, assembly GCA_029931535.1. Taxonomy (NCBI): domain Eukaryota; kingdom Metazoa; phylum Mollusca; class Bivalvia; order Unionida; family Margaritiferidae; genus Margaritifera; species Margaritifera margaritifera. Next base: position 857,845 of record JAQPZY010001334.1, on the reverse strand, counting down.
CGCCACCATAGCCTACCGACATCCAAACATTTTGAGAAAATTCCATTTGTAACACTAATTTCCATTCGTTTAAAATCCAATTTTTCCAAATGTGTGTGTGTGTGTGTTGGGGGGGTGGGGCTCATAAATCTCCTCCTTTTACAGTTTAATAATTCTTTAAAATGGTAAATGGCATTCTTAACACTTTCGGCTATCAAAAATGATTCTGAAAGCGCATTTGATATGTGGAAATGTTTGATCTTTAGAAATCATTGCAAATCCCCTGCGAAACTTGAGATTCCGTGGCAAGAGGATCCACATCTGATATATTTTGAAAATGTCATTTACATATTGAAAATTAGTCACGGCTTTTACATCAGGTTTATATTTCCGAAATCATCATGAAGAAAATTGTTTCCTTTAAGAAGAAATCTAGAATAATAAAAGATGGATGACACTTTTTAATTTAAGTTCGAGCGACATTAGCTTCTGTGATGGGCTTTCAACGATGGCATTTGAAACCATTCCAACTTATAAAATGACACAGAATTTAAATTTTACATTTGTGCAATTATCAATGGTTACATTTAACTTACTTTTTTTTCTTTGTTTTAAAGTATATGTTATCATTCTTCGCATGGAATACATTCTACTTTTCTTTCTATTTATCTGCTATTGTTCTTAATTATGGGTGAGGTCTGAACCCTTTTATACCACCAGTCTCATTATAAAGCCAATGATATATGTTGACAACTGTTTGCATTCTAACGAGTTTAAAATATATTTGAACCTTAATAGACTATGTAATGTTTAGGTCTATAACTCTCTGATACTTTCTGATGCCGTTATAAACTTTGGCATGAGTTCGCATCCTGCATTCACAGCATAATTGATCCAATACAGGATTTATTGTTACCTTATTATTTTACGATCTAGTTACCTGTAACATGTACAGTTTTACATGTAGATCTATATTTAATGTACTTTCACTAGTGCTGCCATGAAACTCGATATGCATGCTAGTTTATCAAAAGAAGGTCACTGGGATTTACTTTTCTAGTCCGATAAATCAGCCCCCAAACCTGTACTGATACTAATGCTCCAATAACATTTTTGTCAAGACTGTCGTGTCACGAAACTTTACACTGGCTCACATCATGAGTGGGTTCATTTTATTTAACTCCATTTATCGCACTAACTTTCTTAATAACTTCCGCTTCATTAACTCAGATAAGTAAAGTTACGTGTCACACTAAGTTAACAGACTCACAGATTCTAAACAAAAACCACAATGTGATTGCTCAAAGACAGTTGTATACATGTAAACTGCTTGCACCAGCTTCAAGTACAAGAATATCAGAAAGTTGTAAATCTAACAAAAACTACATAGAAGGGGCTCCGCGATATTACGCACGCTTGCACAACGGACGGTATCACGTAATACCTATGTATTCGTCAAAAGTGCGTGGACGAAAACAACAAAACCTCTAAACATTTGTTTTGAGTGATGTGAAACATCAATAAAACTGCATATGCAAGGTACATTGGTCGTCAATCCAAAGTAGGTGGTTTCCTCCACATTCTTTGTTTCTCCATCCCAAAAAGATCATCTCACAACCTCTGAACCGTCTGGAGTACGCTGTTGTCCGAGTTTCCTCCTACCTTTCCCACCCGTGTTAGATATATGGACAGTTATGTTGGGGTGGTAAAAGTCAGAGGAAACGCGGACTCAAGTACGTGGTAAATAAGTTCTTAGAACGTGCTGCGAGGTCGGCATAAAGCAACTAAATTTGTTGTTTAAGAGTTATACATGAGCTTGACGATAGAACAGGAATTAAATGTAAATTCGGGAACAAACCCAGTGACTGTATACCCTTTCAAGACGCGAATTTGTTTATGAATTATGACGATAGGTTGTTGGTCATAATCAACATGAGGATTAATTGATTGACTGACTAATTGTGATATCAAGACACATCAGCACACTGTAGGCTACATAAACGTAAAATACATGTCCTCGAAAAGTTTAAAAGTTCAAAGTTTTGGTTTTTGTCTTTGTGTTTCTCGAAGAAGACATGGAAACTATATGATTCTACTCGTCCGTGTGTGGAATAAGTACTGTCGTGCAATTTTTCCTTTACGCCTGTGTATCACAGTGGTAACCCACTTGTTTACGCTCCCTTTGGTCTCGAATTCAACCGGCTCCCGCTTGAGCATGGTAAGTAGAGTCGGTGGATCCGTGATCTCTCCGGCTTCCTCCACTTCAAGAAAATCACAGAGAGTACTTGGAATAAGATGCTAAAACTTGTTATACGATCTACCCAAGATGTTATGGCTTGTTATACGATGTACCCAAGATGTTATGGCTTGTTATACGATGTACCCAAGATGTTATGGCTTGTTATACGTTCTACCCAAGATGTTATGGCTTGTTATACGATCTACCCAAGATGTTATGGCTTGTTATACGATCTACCCAAGATGTTATGGCTTGTTATACGATCTACCCAAGATGTTATGGCTTGTTATACGTTCTACCCAAGATGTTATGGCTTGTTATACGTTCTACCCAAGATGTTATGGCTTGTTATACGATCTACCCAAGATATTATGGCTTGTTATACGATGTACCCAAGATGTTATGGCTTGTTATACGTTCTACCCAAGATGTTATGGCTTGTTATACGTTCTACCCAAGATGTTATGGCTTGTTATACGTTCTACCCAAGATGTTATGGCTTGTTATACGATCTACCCAAGATGTTATGGCTTGTTATACGATCTACCCAAGATGTTATGGCTTGTTATACGTTCTACCCAAGATGTTATGGCTTGTAATACGATCTACCCAAGATGCTATGGCTTGTTATACGATCTACCCAAGATGCTATGGCTTGTTATACGATGTACCCAAGATGTTATGGCTTGTTATACGTTCTACCCAAGATGTTATGGCTTGTTATACGATCTACCCAAGATGTTATGGCTTGTTATACGATCTACCCAAGATGTTATGGCTTGTTATACGTTCTACCCAAGATGTTATGGCTTGTAATACGATCTACCCAAGATGCTATGGCTTGTTATACGATGTACCCAAGATGTTATGGCTTGTTATACGTTCTACCCAAGATGTTATGGCTTGTTATACGTTCTACCTAAGACATATACAGTTTTAACTCAAACTCATCATGCGCATCTTAAGATGGAGACTTAACTCTTCTGGATGTGATTAAGGTAATATGTAACTCAGAAATGGTTTGCATATTTTAATGTACTTCCTATTGGCGGGGCTTGGAGTTGGGTTAGGTCGTGAAGAGTGATATTTGTTTACCTCCTTTCATGGGGATAATTTGGTAAATTTTTAATTTTCTTCAGTGTTTGTTACAATCAGTTCGGCGTCAGCTGTGTGTTCATTTGCATGGAACCTCTGTAATGAAAAGACAAATCCATTTTTCAGATAGGACTGTATGAGTTACATCCCTTGTTGGAAAAGAAACAAAAAACTGAAGATTTGTGTGCTCATCTCCACAGGCGAAAATTGTATGCTTTCATACTTTTTTCCCCGAAATGTCTCCGTAAATAGTTTCGAATTGTAGATCTTCTTTACTTAGTAATTCATTATCGCATTGCCTACTGTCAACAGAAAGGTTTAAAATTTGAAGTTTATTTCTTAATCAGTGGATGAACAACATTGATAAGTAATAATAAAATGGACTAATTAACACAAAGATAATATATACATTTTTATCACAATTCTGATTTGCGTGACATTTTGTTTGCATACAGGGCTATTTGTGCAAAGAAGTTGCCTTTGGGCAAGGGCATCAGTGTGCTGCTGTACTCCTAGTACAAAACATCTCGTACACAAATTGCCCAACAACTGGTGCGACAAAAACCAGACAGTTTATTCTAAAGACAAGTTTGTCTAAATCAATTAAATTATCAAAACCCCGCTTTATACATCTTTAATGTTTTTTTATACAGACACTGTTTTTGTTTGTTGAAAAAAGAGCACTTAGTTTAAAAAATAATAATAATAACAAAATATAAAAAATTCATCCTTGAAGTCTAGTTTACAAGATTGGCACATTTTATTTTGTCGTTGAATTTTTCCATACGTATATCTGCCGATTTTTATTTCCAGTCGATCGGAGCTCATTCCAGTTTTCGAAGACTACGGCGGCAGTTGCAATTTTCAACTGAGTGTAGGCATGGGTCCATTTTATAGACTTTAGCATTTTTTTTTAAGAAACGAATTTGCAATATTGCAGATTTTCGTTAGCTTCGAGTTTTCTGTAATAAAGGCCTTTAAAGTGTTAATTTAGTTTAATTCTAATAGTTTCGTTACATGCTTGTTTAAAAGTGTGTCTAATGAAATCTCACTGGAATCTACGTCAAATTTATCAGGTATGAGTCTGTCATCTTCCGTCCAGGAGGTTGTATCATTTATTCTTTATACAAAAAAAGGACACCCTTTCAAAGTTTTTGGTTTGATGGGACATTCTCTATAAAGTTCCAATATTTCCTTATTTTTAGATGAGCATCATTATTAAAAGGAAACGTCCATGTTCGCTTTTACAAGCTATGTTTTTGTGGAGTTCTTACGAACTTGTCAATTAATTTGAAACACTGCTAAATTCATAAAATTGGACATGACATTTTTTCACGTTTACAGTACAACAACGTATATTACACGCACACATACACACAAAATGTAATTTTGCATAGCAATTGAAATTTGAGAGGGTGATTGCTTCGATAGGTAGACTCACAAGAACATCTGTACAAGATGTAGATACAATTTTATCAAAACAAAATGATTTAATAACTGTTCTTGCCAATATCACGATGACCACGCAAATGTTGAAAAAAATTCCTTGCTTTTATTTGCTGTTAAGGAATAAAGAATACATTTGAAGGGACTCACATGGATAAGTCGGTAAAAAAAGTGCAAAATAAAATAAAAATCAAGGTATACATAATTGATATATTTTCAACATCCAGCTTGCAATATTTTCAAACACTTGAGGCATTTTAAAAAAAGAAGAAAAAAGAAGAAACGTAAACAGTTTATGCGAGAATTCGAAAGAAATGGTTAGTTTAAAATGTAAATTCGGATAATTAAAACGAGAGGCCAAAGTAATTTTTGCCTAACCATGCTTACAAGGTTATCGTAAAAAAGGTCCGTGTCCAACGAATTTTATAAATCTGTATAAAATAAATAAATAAATAAATAAATAAATAAATAAAGAAAGAAAGAAAGAAAGAAAGAAAGATTTGAACAAAATTGATCAAATGGCATTAAAATGTAATCGGGTCATCTATATATTAATACATATAAGCCAATCTCATGTTATTTTTTATTAATCTTGCTTTCAAGATTTTTGTAAAAATATCCAAGTCCAAAAACAATTAAAAATCTGCCCCTAAATGGTGAGAAAAAAAATCTGTAATGGTCTGAAAACACACTCAGGTCATCTGAATAATAATACAAATATGCATACCAAATTGCATTTGTCTACTTCGAGTAAATGTTGCTTAAACGTGCTTGCAAGGTTTTTGTTAAGAGAGTTTTAGTTCAAAAAATTAAAAAATACGTTAGCAAAATTAAAAAATATTGTTAGTCACCGGAACATAACCGGGTCTTGGGATCCACCTTAGATATCTATTAACTTTTGTCTGGTTTGACTCAGTGGTATTTTTTTCTGTCTGGCTGACAATAAATTGTGATGTACGTACGGACAGCAAACAAAATCCAATATAGCTCCCTCCCGGGGAGGGAGGGGGGCATAAATTGAGGGAGATATCATGTGGAAAATAGAGTGCGTGGGTCTGACAATTTATAGCCATAAATCCGCTAAACATGACGCAGGACGCTGAACAATCGAACTCGGCCAAGGTGTCAATAAAATGAAGCTGTATGCCAAATTTGGTCGAAATCCAAAGATAATTAAAGGGGTTTTCATGCTGAAACGAAAGTGGGTTGGTCTGACAAACAAGGACTATAACTCCACCAAATGCTAAACAACAATGCAGACAATTTATAATCGAACTCCTCCAAAGTTGTCATCAATATCAATATGTACACTACATTAGGTTGAAATAAGTAATGCGGAACGAAATTAGGTGGGTCTGACATTCAGGGGCCATAACTCTGCTAAAATCTGACAATCGAATTCAGTTAAGGTGTCATCAGTATCAAGTACCATAATGCTTTTTTTTAAAAAAAATTCCATAATAATCAAGGAATTTACTGTGTGGAAAACGTGATGGGTCTGACAACCTGGGACTATAACTTTGCTAAACGATGAATCTGAAAATCGAACACGGAATATCAAGCTGCATACCAAATCTGTTTGAACTTCAATTATATCAAGGGAGTTGCATTGCGGAAACGATATTGGGTGGGTCTGACAACAAGAAAACATTTAAAACTGAGTTTTTCTGCTAAAAATGCGGAAGTTTTTGGTGAACTTAACCGTTTTCCATTGCCAGTGATATAGACTTTACAATGTGTTACTTATTGGATATAGTAAACTCTCAGCGCATGGGGATACCTCTTTTCACACGAAGGAATTCCGCAAACTGCGTATGATGCAGGTAAACGCCCTTATGCTATACAGAATATTCATTACACAGCATACAATCGTGGAATATCGAAGGCTTAGCATAGTATAAACCCCATAACTCTTTTCTTGGATTTTGCATGAAATTTTACATTATAAGTGTATATGAGTCATCTGAGGACTTTGATCATTTTCTTGAAGATTATGACTCCAATAGGTGTGTTCGTAAAAAAGGTGGCAAAGGTTGGTTGGTTAGTTGTAATGGGTTTAACGCCATTGTTTCAGCACAGGCTATACATGGCGGCCAGTATATTTGGTGGAGGAAGAACCCGAAGCTTTCTCACATATCCACGTTGGCCGAGCCCGAGACTCGAACCCACGCGGACAGAGGTGAGATGTCAGTGATCTGTAATGGCGAGCGCCTTAAACCACTCGGGGCCCTAGTGGAAAAGGTAGGAAATCGGGAGGATTAACTGTTTTCGTGCGTAAATCTGTCGTAGTGGATGATTTTGTAAAAAGATTACCGTATATACTCTCGTATAACCTCATACCAACTGCTAACTGCATAGACCCAGATCTGCTGGCGCATAATGCGATAATGTATAATGCGCCGGTCAATCTGGGTCTATGCAGTTTGTAAGGACTAATCAGTAGAACAAACAACATAGACCCTGGTCCGCCGGCGCATAATGCGACGGCAGATCAGGGTCTATGTTATTTGCATTTGGACATGAATTATACGAGAGTATACACGGTATTTGATACGTTTGATGGTTGTGTGGTTTTACAATTTATGTCATCAACTTTGCTTATTGATAGAGATATAATTATGGTTTTTACTTATATCGCCCCTGAAAATTCTCCTATATGTAATACTATTAATGACGACATTGAACAGTTAAGCTAGAAGTTATCTGAAATCAAAACTTAATAGCGAAATTCTTATCTTTTTCTATCTGGAGATTTTAATGCTAGAATTAAGAATGTTTATGATGTTATCCCTGACGACACATTTGACTTTGTGTATGGATTCTGCCTTGGAAAATTAGCTACACTATATCAGAATATAGGTTCGATTCTTCAGACTAGATGTAAGGCGCCTTATGTGACAACTACGAAACCTTCTTGGTGGGATAAAGAATGCAATAAGGCAAAAGACGATAAAACAACCATGTACAACGTTTACATTCTCAAATACGGAACCTGATCTCAGGTAATATAGGGAGTATAAATCAGCATTTAAATCTATCATTGGACTCAAGAAAAGATACATTAGACAGTCCCAAATGAATACATTAATTCAAGCGAGAACAAATCATTGACAATTCTGGCATCTTTTAAAACAAGAAACGCTTTATTCTCAACATGAAATAGTACGTATCCCCCCCCCCAAAAAAAAAACAAAACAAAAAACAACTGGCACGAATACTTTAAATCTTTATTGAAACACACATCGTTAGAGTTTGACGACTATGACAACACTGTTAGTGAAGAACCTCCTCACCTACAGGAAGATGACTTAAATACTCGTATTGCAAACGATGAAACTATGAGAAGTTTATTTAAAATGAGAAACAAAATCCAGGACCCCCAGATGATACATATTCGTTTTTATCAGTACGCGTCTAAAACAATCTTACCATTCATTAACGCTCTGTTTAGCAAAATCTTTAAATCTGGCTTTTTTCCTAAGCAGTGGAAGCAGAGTATTATTTGACACGCGACCCAAACAAGTACAGATGTATCTTCCCTTATTCATACTATGTGCAAGGTTTTTACTTATATACTGAACACACGTATCTACACATGGGCGGACGACAAAGGTCTGATAGAGGCATCACAGGCAGGATTGAGAAAAAAATAAAAAAATAAAAAAAAAAATTGAAAAAAAACAACAAAAAAAAACGAACCACCGACCTACGGGAAGCTACTGGCAAGCTTTCTCGCATACCCACATTGGCCGAGCCGAGACTCGAACCCACCCGGACAGAAATGAGATGTCATTGATGTGTAAAGGCGAGTGCCGTATACCACTCAGCCACCTGTGGCCCCGTTTACTATTTAGGCTTTAGTTCAAAACAGTATTTATATTTAGGGGTCCTTAAAAATACTAACAATGCGAATGTGTTAGGGCAGTGCGGAATATATCTACTTAGTACCTCGTATTGTTTTTACGATATATAAAATACTGGCTGAAGGTTGTAAGAATGCCTTCAACTCACTATACGTACCAATATTATTTAATTCTGAAAACATTAGATAAAACGAACCGTGTCAACTGGGCTTCCAAAAGTAAAAGAGATGTTATTTAGTTTTGGCTTTGGGTATGTCTGGCGAAATCATGATGTTGGAGATGAAAAGCAATTTCCCTCACTATTTTCTCAAAGAATAAAGGATTCGGCTTTCCAAAACTGGCATAGCGATGTTAACAATTCACATAAATGTTTGTATTGTAGTATGTATGAAACTGAATTAGAACCGGGAAAAAAATCTTTCATGTGGATCAGTAGTTCCCAACCTTTTTTTTGCTGCGACCCTAAATTGACCACCAACAGGATCTCCCGATCCTCAGGCTTATGATATGATTTAAACATTTTCTTCTGATGACCCTTCGCGACCCTACTGAGGACCCCCCGCGACCCTGATTTGGGTCGCGACCTGTGGATTATCATACTTATTTAGAAGTTACTTGCTAAATTCAGGTGCTCGGCGCACATGTTGAAAGTAAAGACAGGTAGGTATCGAGGAATTGAGAGAAATCTGAGGTACTGTGACTTCTGTCTGAAAAATAATGTTTATTTGGTAGAGGATGAATTCCATTCCGTTTGTGTTTGCCCAGCTTATGATCACCCAAGAAAGAAATACTTTAACGAAGTTTATTATTTTTATCCGTCTTTTGAAATTTTGGTCTCCCTCACGAGTCATAATAATATCAAAATTGTAAGAAATCTTTCTTATTATATCAATTCGGCTTTTCGTTTCAGAAAATTTTTCATATCTCATACGAACGGTGAATGAATATGGTTGTAATATCTTTTTAATTGTATACTATGATGCTTTGTAGAAAATTGTGTATATACATGAATTTCGAAAATCACATAGAACTCCTGTACACAATGGAGCTCTCTGTATTTACTTAGTATTGTATTTTGTAGTATGGGCCGGAGGTCAAAATTACTGAATAAAGCATCTTATTATATTCTATTCTTAGAGATGAACGACCATAGATATACTAACTCATGTTCAAAATTTTGTATCACCTTGGTAATGCACGCAGGAAAATATGGACCACGGTGATAATGCACGCAGGAGAATGTGGACCACTTATATCAAACAACTTACTTTTTAGACATGGTTTTGGATATGTGTGGCTCGCCCAATGTGTTGGTGACAAGTCAGAAAATTTGTCATTATTAACTCAATGTTTAAAATATGTTACTTTGGTCTCAATGCAGATTGTCATTACAAGCAGACTGCTCTCTAACTTACATCGATGCTCAAGTTTTTAAATATGCTATCTAACTTACATTGCTACTCAAGTCTTTAAATATGCTATCTAACTAACATCGATAATCAAGTGTTTAAATATGCTATAGCTTACATCGATAATCAAGTGTTTAAATATGCCATCTAGCTTACATCGATAATCAGGTGTTTAAATATGCTATCTAGCTTACATCAATAATCAGGTGTTTAAATATGCTATAGCTTACATCGATAATCAAGTGTTTAAATATGCTATCTAACTAACATCTAACATCGATAATCAAGTGTTTAAATATGCTATAGCTTACATCGATAATCAAGTGTTTAAATATGCCATCTAGCTTACATCGATAATCAGGTGTTTAAATATGCTATCTAGCTTACAGCTATACTCAAGTCTTTAAATATGCCATCTAGCTTACATCGATAATCAAGTCTTTAAATATGCTATCTAACTAACATCGATAATAAAGTTTAAATATGCTATAGCTTACATCGATAATCAAGTGTTTAACTATGCTATCTAGCTTACATCGATAATCAGGTGTTTAAATATGCTATCTAGCTTACAGCTATACTCAAGTCTTTAAATATGCCATCTAGCTTACATCGATAATCAAGTCTTTAAATATGCCATCTAGCTTACATCGATAATCAAGTGTTTAAATGTTATCTAACTTACATCGATAATCAAATGTTTAAATGTTATCTAACTTACATCGATAATCAAGTGTTTAAATATGTTATCTAACTTACATCGATAATCAAATGTTTAAATATGCCATCTAGCTTACATCGATAATCAAGTGTTTAAATATGCCATCTAGCTTACATCGATAATCAAGTGTTTAAATATGCAATAGATTACATCGATAATCAAGTGTTTAAATATGCCATCTAGCTTACATCGATAATCAGGTGTTTAAATATGCTATCTAGCTTACATCGATAATCAAATGTTTAAATATGCTATCTAGCTTACATCGATAATCAAGTGTTTAAATATGCCATCTAGCTTACATCGATAATCAAGTGTTTAAATATGCTATAGCTTACATCGATAATCAAGTGTTTAAATATGCCATCTAGCTTACATCGATAATCAGGTGTTTAAATATGCTATCTAGCTTACATCAACAATCAAATGTTTAAATATGCCATCAGCTTACATCGATAATCAAGTGTTTAAATATGCCGCCTAGCTTACATCAATAATCAAGTGTTTAAATATGCTATAGCTTACATCGATAATCAAGTGTTTAAATATGCCATCTAGCTTACATCGATATGTTTAAATATGATATCTAGCTTACATCAATAATCAAGTGTTTAAATATGCTATAGCTTACATTGATAATTGAGTGTTTAAATATGCCATCTAACTTACATCGATAATCAAGTGTTTAAATATGTTATCTAACTTACATTGATAATCAAGTGTTTAAATATGCTATCTAACTTACATCGATAATCAAATGTTTAAATATGCCATCTAGCTTACATCGATAATCAAATGTTTAAATATGCTATAGCTTACATCGATAATCAAGTGTTTAAATATGCCATCTAGTTTACATCGATAATCAGGTGTTTAAATATGCTATCTAGCTTACATCGATAATAAAGTGTTTAAATATGCCATCTAGCTTACATCGATAATCAAGTGTTTAAATATGCTATCTAGCTTACATCAATAATCAAGTGTTTAAATATGCTATCTAACTTACATCGATAATCAAGTCTTTAAATATACTAACTCACATCAATAATCAAGTGTTTAAATATGCTATCTAGCTTACATCGATAATCAAGTGTTTAACTATGCTATCTAGCTTACATCGATAATCAAGTGTTTAAATATTCAATCTAGCTTACATTGATAATAAAGTGTTTAAATATGCTATCTAGCTTACATCGATAATCAAGTGTTTAAATATGTTATCTAGCTTACATCGATAATAAAGTGTTTAAATATGCTATCTAGCTTACATCGATAATAAAGTGTTTAAATATGATAATCAAGTGTTTAAATATGCCATCTAGCTTACATCGATAATCAGGTGTTTAAATATGCTATCTAGCTTACATCAATAATCAAGTGTTTAAATATACTATCTAACTTACATCAATAATCAAGTGTTTAAATATGCTATCTAGCTTAAAACGATAATCAAGTGTTTAACTATGCTATCTAGCTTGCATCAATAATCAAGTGTTTAAATATGCTATCTAGCTTACATCGATAATCAAGTGTTTAAATATGCTAACTTGCATTGATAATCAAGTGTCTAAATAAGATTTGCTTTGATTTAGAATTTAAAATCACAAACTAGCCATTTTGTCAGGTAGATTTGAAGGAATTACCAGAGAAGAAATCTACTACCAATATTGTTTTTGGAAATATAATATTCCTGTCACTGAGGATTAATTACGTTATGTTCAGTATATAACTAGGTTGTCTGAATGTACACATCGCTGTTTTGTTAAACGAAAGTCCTTTTTAAGTAATGTATGATTTAGTTACTGTACATGTACTTCTCATTCTCATCGTATAATATTTTTTCCATGTATGTCTAGCATAGCATATGACTGCAGTTGTTCCCTAACTAACATCATCTAGGGTGCAGGATGGTGGTCATAGACAACATTCTCTAGCTTTTACCTAAGAGACCTTTCATCCCAAAGGACTCAGTTTGACCTGGTGAGACTTATTTCAGCAGTGCAATAGGCTCTCTTCCTGGGTCATTGAGCAGCTTCGTAACAATGCAGCTAGTTGAGCAGCTTCTTAACAATGCAGCTAATTGAGCAGTTTCGTAACAAGGCAGCTAGTTGAGCAGCTTCGTAACAATGCAGCTAGTTGAGCAGCTTTGTAACAATGCAGCTAGTTGAGCAGCTTCGTAACATTGCAGCTAGTTGAGCAGCTTGGTAACAATGCAGCTAGTTGATCAGCTTCGTAACAATGCAGCTAGTTGAGCAGCTTCATAACAATGCAGCTAGAGTTGTGGGGTGGGGTGGGGGTGGGAGTGTCTGGCCATTAGGGGTGAAATGATACACCTCTGCCATGCATCAATACGATTCTCGATACACAGCCTACGATACGATACATTCTCGATACACATATCAACTTGATGTTCTTTTCATCTTTAGAATGTCTGTCAATGGCAGGGTGGTGCCATTTTTTATGTGTTGACATATTGGGTATATTTCCAGTATGCAGATTACAAACAAACATAGACTTATCATCTGTTCATATGCCATTCTCATCCCTGACAAGATTAAAAAAAAAAAAAACTTCTAAACAGACTAGCTGTTAGTGATTGTATTCACCCTTTTAGGCCATTTCAGGCTGCTCCATTCGATCATATGCATGACTCATCCTGGTCACCATGCCCTTTGTTTTACATTGACTGAATGTTTTTAAAACATCTTATTGCCAGTTTCATATCTTCACTTAAATTTTGAAGAGATCAAGGTGTTAGCTTCAAAACAGAAGAAACAGTGCAATTTCCTTGTGCAAGGAAATTCTTATCTAGAACAAGTCCGAGTGTGGGAGCGGAGAGGACTAATAGCCAAATCCTTCACATTGTACTTCCTGCAGATGCAAATCAACTGCCACGGCCACAGACATTTTTTCTGTCAGTGAAAAAGGAAATTATTGACAACACCCACTCCCTTTCTACAAATTGACGAGGTGGCTATAACTCTTGCAGTTTGGAATCTGCCTCCTTGCCAATTCTGTGTTTTGTTTTTTTTTTAATATCCCATCGGCAGGTTAGGTCGCTGATTACATATATCAACGAAAAGGAGATATTCCAAACTTATTCCCCATGTACGATTTAAGTACTTTACACGTATCATTTAATATTCACTTTTGTGTGAAGTTTCTATGTTGCTTTGTGTCTATTTGGATAAAGTGTGGATGCCAATATTTCCGGTATGTCACGCAGTGAACACGCTACAGTTAGTTATGATTGGTGGTTATTGTTTTACCCTGGACTTGAACAAACAATAACCACTAATCAGAATTGCATGTAACACTGTGTGACACACTGGATGTGTAGCCTTCAATTCAATCCAAGTAGACGAGATGGGATGCAACAGATAAATTTCACGTAAAAGTGGTTATTAAATGATCAGTCAAGTACTTAAATCACACATAGGGAAGAAATCTGCAATGTCTTCTTTCCGTTGATATATGTTATCAGGGGCTGAAGATGCAGACGAGATAAACTAATTAGCATGGAATTGGGGCGGGAGAAGGGGGCAGATTTCGAACAACGTGAGTTAGTCACCTTGTGCTAATTTGTAGAAGGCGTGTGAGTGTTGTCAATTGCTTTCATTTTTTACTGACAGAAATGAGTGCATGTACTTGCTACGGCTGTCTCAGATGAATTCTCAATTTAAAGAATGAAAAGACAAAAGACTAATAATTATTCACAACTGCTGAAGATTAAAGTAACTTGCATAGAGTAAGTATCGTTTTGTATCAATTCTTCCCCTCTTGTATCGATATAGAAAAAGTATCGATGCATCGATATATTGATTAATCGTTTCACCCCTGCTGGCCATTCTGGGACATGGTTATCTCAAGGTGCAGGGTCCATTCTGAACTCTATTATCTACCTGAAAAGACTTCTCTTTCCTTCAAGAATAGATTATGGGGAGAAGTGAGTGTATAAAGTTCAAAATGTACAATGTTCAAAATAGTTACTTTTAACTTCTGTTTTTGCATATTTTCATATCTGATAATTAAAATACTAATGAAATACAATTAAAATGTTCAAAACATATTTCAGACTAGTCTTATTTTGCATCACAAAAGGATGATGTGTGAACTTTCAGCAGGAATTCTGCAGATAGCAATGTGATTTCTGGCATTTATGATTAAATAAGCAACAAAATTGACTACATACCATAACATTTCTTTTTCTAACTTTCCATCTTCCTTTTTGAAGGGAAAACTGACATAAGAGTCAACGTTTCTGTTTATTAATGCACTGTATTGAAAGAAAAAGGGGGTGGGGAAGTGGCATGAAAATGGGTTTCCCTTTCTTGGCATGTTTAGGAAAATGACTGACTTGAGGGTGACTATTTTGCCTGATTCACTCCCAAGTGTGGACCCTACAGGCATTCATTGTATCATCAACACTTCTGGTACCGAGCATTTGGGAATGGGGTGTCATCATAATCGGTTCTGGGTTGCGAAGGAACTGGGACTAGTAATGGGCCTGTCTGTTGCTGGCTCGTGATGCTTCCAGGAGTCTGGTTCTGAGTAATGTGAGAGAGTTCAAAGATTATGGTGCAAGATGTCAAAGCTGAGGCTGGAACAGGCAGTCAGATGACAGGTGCTATACTGGGAAAATAGATAACTGTATCTGGTCCTGGAGATCGAAAACATAAGTTGAGGCTGTGTTGGAGATGGTGTGGTCCATAGCTGGTCAGCATCTGGTGCTTAAGTCTGGTACTGGCTATCAGGATAAGATCACTACAGCCAATGCTGAAATGTGCATGTGTTGGCAGTATATTCACTACTGGACCAGAGGGGCCACTGTACCAAGTTGGTACTAGCCCCATAGGTAGTGCCATGAAGATCTGTTCTATTGCTGGTGCTGTGCAAAATGCTTGTGATACCCTGGATTGCCAAATTTCTTCTGAATGGGCAAGCTTTCCACCTTGAAGGAATCACACAAAAGGAAGTTTTTGACACAGGTGACAATTTTCTGCACTGCAATGCTGATGGCATCTGCATCCTTGATTGTGTGCATCTTAGCTCTCTCATTCACCCAAATTATTTGTTTGATACTGATGGTTGCACATACGTCCTCAGACCAGCATGAGCACACTATAAGTAGTATAGACCATTGGGCGAGCAATTAGGATGTGGCCAACAAGCTAATCATATGATGAAGTTTGGCAAATGAAGTGCAAAATATTAGTCTGTGACGAAGACAGAACGAGAAATAGAAATATAGTTGGAGTATACTTTCCTAATGCCAAACAGCTCCAAGACTTGCTCATCTGGTGAAAAGCACAAGAGAATTTGGTATTTGGGAGGCCTTAAGAAAGAGGGTCCTTCCAAGCACAAGCAGAAGTAGTAACTGTCAACTGACAGGTTTTGGTGCAAATCTCTCAGACCAAGGGGAGACTACTCTCATCCTACTTCCACCTTGGCAAGCTGATGCCCTTTAAACATTTCTGTTGCTAAAACAATCCAAAAGATGTGACATATAGATCATTTTTTGATTGGGTTGGGCTGGATTTACAAGGTAGTCAATGTATTGCTGATGTTTTATGATCATGTAGCACACATGAAGAAGAAATCTAATAATAATTAGGGTGATACTGTGAGGAAATGAAAGTGGGTGGGTCTGACAATCAGGGGCTCTAGTTTTTTTGTCTGCCAAACTATGACACAGAACAGCGGACAATCAGACTCTCTCAAAAAACAAATATGGTTGGTATACATAAATAATTAAAGGAGTAACTGTGCAGAAATGAATGTGGGATGTATGGATGGATGGAAGGACAGGCCCAACTTAATATCCTTCTGTTTTCTATAAAAGTGGTGGACAATAATTTCCACAAAGAAGAAGAAACAGTTGATTATGTAAAGTCAAATAGACCATTAAAATGAGTCCATTCAGAAGAAGTAGCAATAAGATTTTCAAGACGGCTGCCATGGTGACCATATTCGAAGTCAGATTGGCACTATCTTCAAGTAGGACCAACAAGACATCATAAGAAGTCTTGTAGTGAAAACCCCATGTTGATATGACCATCCACTCAGGAGTAGTAGTGATAAGATTTTCAAGATGGCCCCTGTGGCAGATGTCTGAGCAGCACCATTTTCATTTAGGACCAACTAGACCATGGGATGAATGTGTTTGTAAAGTTTCATGCTAATCCTCCAAGTAGTTTAGGAGGAACAGTGATAACAAACTTGTGCTAACAAACTGACAGAAGACCATC
Source organism: Margaritifera margaritifera (assembly GCA_029931535.1). NCBI lineage: Eukaryota > Metazoa > Mollusca > Bivalvia > Unionida > Margaritiferidae > Margaritifera > Margaritifera margaritifera. Next base: position 840,842 of record JAQPZY010001334.1, on the reverse strand, counting down.
CCATAAGCTCTTCAGGCCTATGACCAGTAGAGCTAAAAATTACAATTATGACTTCTTTTAAAGTTTATTAAATCATGGAAAAAACAATGTATGCAGCACTATGTTATCAATAACAATATGTACATTATAACACACTTGCATTGCCTAATAATTTTCAAGTAAAACAAAATTGCTATCTTTCACAGAGTGGAAAAACATGTTACTGTTAATAAATTCAACACAGCAGTCTTTACGTTCTAAGCGAGTTTAAATTTGGATAATTATTTCCCTATGGTTGTGGAGACAGCATAGATGGCAGTAAAACTACAAGCTTCTTTTATAATTCTATGTAATATAAAATGTATTTGAGTTGTAGTAGTGAAAGAAACAGTGTCTACAGTGTATGCAGAATAAGCACACATGTGAAATATTGTTTTGGTACACACACACATTTATCTAAAAATAAATATAAATCTTTCTAGAGGGCTCAAATTAGTTTGTGCAATGTAAAAAGTCACATGTCAACTACCAACCAATTTTTGCCTAAATTTGCTCCACTTGTTTCCATACTTTGGAATTCAATTGCTCTAGCCTGAATTACAGATTGGAAAGGTCAGCAAAGCATTAAAAGTAGGTCACAATTATCTCAGTACTCATAAACAGAGAAACAGAGCTAAATGCAAAACCTTAACACTGACGCCTACAAGATCAACAACAACAACAACAACAATGCCATTGGCAGGGCCATCGCAAGTTTCCGCTGTATGAAACGGTGCCCCGGGTGAGCGTCGTCTTCTTGCGCCGCCCATTTGGAAAAAATAATTCAAACTCCGCGAAACAGCGGTCCCAAACTTGGTGCCCCAGGTGGTCGTCTGTATCGCCCGCCCCTTACGACAGCCCTGGCCATATGCGACACAAAAATTGGTTTAGGGATGGAAAGCAGCCTTAGCACAGAATCTTAACATTGTTGATGCTGCTGCATATAAGGGTCTACACTACTCATTTCAAATCCTAAGAATAACAAACAGCATAGACCCTGATATCAGAATCCTAATACACATTATGCCTCATAATTGAGTGTGTTATACACAGAGATAAAGTATATACTGAATGCAAGTTGTTCTATCTGGACCCAATCACAGTCTAATTTTGATCATCTGACTTCTGTTTATCCAACTATGACCTTAATACTGTGAATTCACTATTTTTCGTGGGGTATCAACTTTCGTGGATTTTCATGGTTTCAACAAACCTCAAATTTAAAGACCCAGTGAACAATGATCATTCTGTGGAAACAATAGGCCCCTTATCCTGATCCATGAATTTCTGTACCAATAAAACTGCCTTTAGTTTTTTTTGTTGCAAAACCATGAAAATTGAATCTGATTAAAAAAACAATGAATTCACATTATGATACAGAAATTGGAACTATTTATTGCAGGTTCTTCAATATCTTGTACAATGAAACTCAGCTAACCATGACAATTGTTATTTATCCTTTTGTACAGTTTAAGAAGGAATCCAGTTAAACAAATAACTTTAAAGAATTAAAGGAGAAATCTGTTCACCTAGTTTGTTTTGGAATACCAATACATTCTGACAGAGTCCAGGACCCAGTTTCAATAAACATCTCAAATTTTCTTCCTCAAATTGAGACTTTAAAATTGTTTTTCTTATTGCTTGATTTGAAACTTTTGAGTTTTTCACTTAACATTATGCATACACTAAGGATAAAAATAGTCATAATTTCTGAAAAATGCTTGAAGTTCTGTGAAAAGAATCTTAATTCCAAACCAACCAATAAGAAATATATTTAAAAATCTCAATTTGATTAACAAAAATTTAGATGTTTAGTGAAACTGGGTCCTGATTAACAAGGCTTCACTGTACAATTGTCCAACAGCTGAGTCAATCTGAGGTTTCTATTGGGAGTGGTTTTATCAGTTTAACAAGACAAGGCTGTATTTCAATCATCCAATTTACAGTAAAAGCCTGCACTGTTACCACTCCAGAAGTATTACCACTACTAAAAACCAACCATAATAAGTTATGACAATTTATATTGTAAAAGAATATTACCATCTGCAATAAAAACAAATTTCCAATGAAGACCACTATTTTTCCAGTCGAATCAGTGTGAGGTTTTACTGTACAAGTTTCATGCAGTTAAGAACTTGTGCAAAACTCATAACATAGACCTTTAGGTGTATAGCGGCACACTTGAAATGTGATTAACAACCTTTGGCAGGAACTAATCATTGGATCATTGAATCCTGGTCAGTTCTTCCACCATCCTGACCAAATCAGTGAATCCTGGTCAGTTCTTCCACCATCTTGACCAAATCATCCACTGTTGCATCCCTCTTCATGCCACTGCCATCGTCAATCTGTGAAAAAAATATATAAATTTTTTGAAGCATAAGCTGAAATGTATAAGAAGCAATGAACATTATGTAATGCCACTTGTGACCATGTTACGGAATTATATATATTTTTCCTTTTAATAATGGTATAGTTTATTAGGTTATGATCTCTGTTCTTAGTCTAACAGCTGTCGTCTTACCCTGAGTACACATACAGTATTTTGGATCAATATTTCATATCACGTGGTTTTAGAGCGCGGGATGAAGGTGAACTTCTGACCGAGATTCTATGAATCAATACAATATTTACAGTTTAAAACACTTGTACTTGAGCAATTTAGTAGAATCACGCATAACCTAACTCCTGATTGGTTCGGAGAGGGTTGCATTATTTCGAAATACCCTGTTTATTGAAGACGAAGTATGGGTTTTTATTTCGATTCTGCGCATTAATGCTATATATATAGGAAATAATCCTGTGTTTAAATATTCTTCACAGTTACATAGAATAGAGAGGTCATATTGAATTTGATTCATTTTGAGTGTGGGATATTATTCTTATTTGGATATTTATTTATTATTAATACAGTACATTTAGGATTCAGTACTGTCTTCAACCTGAATTATTATACAGCTCCGTGGAATTATCGGAAACATTTCTAAAACTTGTGAGATTCCAGATTCACAAGGATTATTTGGATATAACTTAATCTTATCAACATATTAGCACAGTGAAGGCTATTTCATTCGGAATACTACATCCAGAATATTTGGATTAACTTCCGGAACAGTGAACTTTAAAACAATTTAGGACTTTTAAGGATATTCTATACTGTAAGTTATTTTTAATTCTTTCACTTTAATTGTTTGTTGAAATATTTTAATATTTTTTAGGAAATTAAAGATTTGTATTTTAAATCTTGAAAGCTTGTTTGAGTCTTTTCTTTTGTTACATAACCCCTACTCGTAACAACCATCCTCACAGATTTGATTCCTTTTGTCTAGCAGCACATGTGCTATGACTCACCCTTGATTTTTTGGTGGCACTAGGTGTGGGGGAATATTTCAACTGTATTTGAGGCATATGACTGTTGTACAAGACTGCAGGGCAACTGTCATGGTAAAGAGGGAGGATTTTTGTTGTCAGTGTAAAAATGGCCACTAACTGGCCAGTCATCTGGGTCATTACCCTCTTTTCAAGTGCTATGTAAGCTGGGCACTAGAATGAGAGGTCATGGGTTCCAAGCCCAGTGGCAGCTACTCTTTCTCCCTTTCCTGTTACTACTATAAACATCTCCCCCGTTTTCTGCAGCCAACAAAAAAAAAAAAAAAGTCACAGAGGACAGAAGAGTACCTAGTTCATCTCAGTTATATCCAATATAAAAATATCTTGCCTTCTATAAATGCTACTTCATTTTGACCGAACAACTTTTCTTTGCATGCCAATCCATTTAAGACAATAGAACTTCTGAGCGTGAGCTGCAGCTCAATTTTCACCCAAGTCAATCAAAATTGACATTTCAAAAAGTAAAGTCTGTTGCAACTGATTGTGCACAACCAGAGTTTATTCTAGAAAATAAAATTTAGGGGAGAAATTCCCCTTTCTATCTGCAAAAAGTTGTGAATTTGTTTTAATACAGATGGGATTTAATGAAGAAATAAAGATAGGACTTGAAAATATGATGCCCAATATCAACATTCAGTTCATTTTTTAGTGCGATTTTGTTTAGAAATTAGTGTTAATCCCACAATCATGCATCCTAGAATAGACCCTGCACAATATCTCATGCTCAAACTCAAGCTTACAAGATTTATGATGTCATCACTGTCGAGTTGTGTGCCAGGAATGATAACCATCAAGTAACGCAAACATGAGACATAACAATAAAACAAGAGGCCCTAAGTGGGCCTGGGATTGCTCACCTGACTGACATCTGCCTAATAGCCAAAATCCAAGAGTAGCTGACCAAGAAATCTGGTTTAGTAGGATGCTTTATGTTGAAATTTCCTCCAATGCTGCAGATTGCATTTGTTATGAAAACAATTATTTCAAGGTTTCTCAAGTTTATCTATCTTCATCCATATTTGATGGCACATCAGTATCATTTGTCCAATATTGAAAGACCCTGTACCTGGATGCTTTGTTTCAAAGTTGGTCAAATTATGTTCAGCAGTTTTTTTGTTGATCAAGTTGTGTAAATGTTTTTCTACTTTTAGTGGTGGATTGGAATCATTTGCACAAATCTGAAAGTCCTTTATGCCAGGATGTTTTCTGTAAAGTTTGGTCAGATTCTCTTCACCCAGTTTTTCTGAAGAAGTTTAATTGTTTTAGCAACCTTGGCCATATATGATGGCACATTGGTATAATTTGTAAAAAAATTGAAAGACCTCAATGTCTCGATGCTTTTGGTCAAATCTGATAAAATTTTGTTGAGCAGTTTTTATGAAGAAGTTGTTTAAAACTTTTTCTATTGTTAGTAATGGTGGCCATATTTGATGGCAGATCAGTATCAGTTATATGACTATTAAAGCCCTCTATGCCAGGATGCCTTCCATCAAATTTGGTCAAATTTCAGTTCAGCGGTTTTTGAGAAGAAGCTGTTATATTTTTAGTAATAGTGGCCATACTTAATGAGGGATTGGTATGACTGGTAAAAGTCTGTTATATTTTTAGTAATAGTGGCCATACTTAATGAGGGATTGGTATGACTGGTAAAAGTCTGTTATATTTTTTGTAATAGTGGCCATACTTAATGAGGGATTGGTATGACTGGTAAAAGTCTGAAAGATCTTCATACATGATCCTTTCTACCAAGTTTCATCAAATTCCATTCAGTAGTTTTGGAGATGAAATATTGGAATGGATTTTCTCTGTTTTTTTAATAATGGCTATATTTAATGGTGGATTGGCATCATTGGTACAAATTTTAAAGGTCTTCATGCTAGAATGCATTGTCAAGTTTGGTCAAATTTTATTCAACAGTTTTGGAGATGTCCTTTGGAGGTGTTTCTATTTTTAGTAATGATGGCTACATTTCATGGTGGATTGGCATAATTTGTACAAATTTAAAAGGTCTTCATGCCAGGTTACTTCTGTCAAACAAGATGAAAATTCTGTTCAGTGGTTTTGAAGAAGTCAGTGAAAGGTATTATTATTTTTAGGAATGGTAGCCATATTTGTTGACAGACCAGCTTCAGTTGTACAAATTTGAAAGAACCACTATGCCAGGAAGTTTTCTGTTAAATTTGGTCATATTCTGTTCAGTGGTTTTTGACAAGAAGTAGTTTAAAGGATTTTCTATTTTTAGGACTGGTGGCCATATTTGATGGTGAATTGGCATCATTTGAAAAATACTTGAAAGATCTTTATGCCATAATGCTTTTTCTAAAGTTTGGTACAATTTTATTCAGCAGTTTTGGAGAAGATGTTGTTTAAAGTTTTTTTTTCTGTTTTTAGTAACAGTGGCTTTTCTATTTTTAGTAACAGCTGCCATATTTGAAGGCAGTGGTGGTTTATGGTTTTGTGGGTTTAAACGCCATTTTTCAGCACGACAGGCTATACATGGCGGCCAGTATGTCTGATGGAGGAAGAAGATGGAAAACGCTCTCTGGAAGAACCACCAACTCACGGGAAGCTGCTGGCTAGCTTTCTTACATACCCACATTGGCCGAGCTGAGACTTGAACCCACGCAGACAGAGGTGAGATGTCAGTGATCTGTAAAGGGTGAATGCCTTTGACCACTCAGCCACCTGGGGCAGATTGGCATAATTTGTACAAACCTTAAAGGTCTTCCTTCCTGGATGCTTTGTCACATTTGATCAATTTCTGTTCAGTGGTTTTTGATAAGTCATTAAAGGTTGTGTTTTTTTATACTGTTTTTAGTAATGGTGTCTACATTTGATGGTGGATGAATGTCATTTGTGTAAATTTAAAAGCCCTTCAGCCCGGATGCTCTCTGTGAAATTTGGTCAAAACTGGTCCAATGGTTCTTGAGAAAGGCTTCAAATAGCAATTGTTGATGGATGCAAAACGCACAGTGCAAGGCACACAATGCATGACAGAAAATGACCATACAATAAGCTCATTTTGTCTTATGGACAGGTGAGCTAAAAACTACAAATCTGTCCATACAACACAGATGCCCCTGCCAATATGATGAAACTAAAGGTCGAAGTTCTAAGTTCAATGGGAGCCAAAACTTGGTAAAATTCTGTCAATAAATGGTGAAAATCTATTAAGTCCTTTAAAAGTTATTAAGCAGAAACAAAATCTGTGATGTGACATGACAAGATGGGTTTGATGGACATTCAGAGATGCTGCCAGAAATTTTCTTAAGAGGGGGAGATCCCCCACACCTCCAGAGAGGGGGGGGGGGAAATCATGGGTGGGGGGGACAAGACAATGCCGAATGGTATCTGATGGGTGACAACTGTTACGACTCTATGGTCTAAGAAAAATGTAACAGAAAGAAAGTGAAACCAACAAATCAAGTAAAAATCAACAAGCAATTTATTACTAGATAATTAAAATGAAAAAATTAAAATGAAAAATCAAAAAGTCACTTACAGTAATGTGTTTTGAAATCCTAAAAATCCAATAAGAATGATTGTTCTAATCACAAGTCCTAAATATAGAATGTTCCGAATTCACGGCTGTGTCCTTGAATGTTATGATGTGCTAATGGTCTCCAAAGTCCTGATGTACTAGTAATCTTGATGTGCTGATGTCAAAATGATGTATTCCAAAATATCTGAATAAGTTCACTTAAATTCCAAAATCATCAATTAAAAATCCAAAATCCAAAAGTTTGTGAGCACTGTTATAATCCAATGAATATTTAAAATAATTCCTCTCTTAGAATTTGGAATGAATTTTCACAACTGTAATAGCTCTTTACAAGACTGATGGTAATGTCAAAACTGAAAAAATGTCCACCAAACATGGTATATATAAAGATTGGTCACATGACAGAATGTTCTAGAATGTGTGTCATCTTAATGGAATTTTACTTGTAAACAAAATTCAACCTTGACCTTCAAATTGAGAAAACATATTGATCAAAACAACCTAATTCAAGGACACTAGTTAAACATGTTTTTCCTGATAAACATTAAGATTTAAGCAAATATTAAAGTGAAGAAACATTTATAATTTCCTAAAATATTTATAATATTATATAAACATCATACATAACACAACATTATTATAAGGTATATGCATACCTAATTTAAAGCAAGCATTTAATGACTTTATATCACTTCTTTGATAACAAATATATAAGGTATCTGCAAACCTAAGTCAATTTGCTGAGCTGATAAATATTCTTCTCTGTTTCTTATCACTTCACTTCTTCCAAGCCTTTGGAAACTGAAAATCATTTATATGACCTCCTTGCATCTGAAAAGTCATGAGTTTATTCACAGTTTCTGATGTTAACCTATTCCTTAGAGCAGTCTGAATTCTGTTTTGTGAACTAAATCCCCTCTCACAATCTGCTGTTTGTAATGGGAGAACCACAGCAATTTTGGCCAATTTAAGGAACTGGTCTTCATGATATTTGAACATAATTTTCCACAACTCGATCATGTTGTCCCTAGGATATTTCTGTTGTAGGATCACATTTTTTGCAAGGCTGTATTCAGCCAAGGTTGCAGCACCATCAATGAGAGCTTAACTTGTTACATTACGAATTTTCATGTCCTCTCCAAAATGTTTTATGAGAGACTCCATTTCAGTTAGGCCATGATCAGCAACCTCTTCTTTAGAAAGAAATGACATTGTTTAGTCCCAAAGCTGCAAAACTTATGGCTAATGTTGTATGTTCTGCTGGAAATCTTCTTTTCATCTACTGGCTTATCACAAAAATCTTTCTTGGCCTGATTAATTTCTTTGCTTACTTCCTTCTGGTCTTTTTCTGTTTCACCTTCTTTTGTTCCAAGCTTAACACCCTTTACAGAAGCATATTTACCAGCACCGTCCATCTTAAGTTCATTTAAAAACCGAGTCTGATAATGACTTTTCCCTTCCTTAGCTCTCTGGGCAGCAGTATAGAACCCATCCAAAACAGGTTTCACTGCAGATACATCCAGTTGCTGCTTCTGAAATGTCATGCTGACTGATGCCAAAGATGGTATAATGTCCAGCAGAAAATAAAGCATGGCAACAAACATATAGTGTGTAAGATTCTCATACATATATGCACATGTTTTGCTGTCCTTTTTGTGTTTTTCAAAGTAGCAGACCAGAGGCTTCCATGAATGGTACACTGCATATAATGCACTGTAGAATGCCATCCAATGAATTTCATGTACTTCTTTCATAGAATATTCATCTGAGTCCAATACATTTTGAATTTGTATTAGTTCAGCTGTCCCTGAAGATAACTTCTTAAAATATTTGAACAATTCCTTCAAAACATTTTGAAAGGTTTCATTTACGTAAGTTACCTCTTCTGCAGCCTTGGAAGAACATAGGTTTAACCTATGTGCCATACAGTGTACTTAAACAAGACGGGGATTCTTTTCTTTGATCTGAGTTGCAACACCTATTTTTTTGCCAGTCATAATGGAGGCACCATCACTACCAAACCCTAAAATCTTATTGAAAGACACCCCCCTTTTCTTAAACAAATTCTCCAGTTCAGTGAACAGAACATCTGCTGTAACACGTACCTCATTCACATGCAAGTTTCCAAGAAAAAGGGTTAGTGCATTTAAATCATCACTAACCATTTTTGCATATACAACAAACTTTTTATTGACAAAAATGTCAGTGCTTTCATCTATTATAACACTGATAAATTCACTAGACTGCATTTTCTTATCAAGATCTGCTGTGATTAAATCTGCAAAAGTGTCGATGAATTCTTCCCCTGTGCTACGAGATTGATAGTATGCATTATCCCCTGATCTTGAGGACTGTAATGCTTCACATCCATTCAATTTCTGCAACTCAATCAAACTAGAATATTTTGCAATTGGCAGGCTCTCATAGGCAATGTAATATGCTGTTCACATGGCACAAATGATAGCATCTCTTTTTTCCGCCATTTTTGAAACTGCATTTACCACTGCAGACTGGAATTCTTTCTGCATTACACTTTCCCTAAGTGCTTGGACATGATCTGCCGATTCCATATGCCGTGTCAAAGTTGATGTTCGAAAATTTGTGCAACCATTTTCGGTAGTAAATGGATTATCTTTCTTATATTCTCAACACAAAACACATGACATCCCTCCTTTTGGTTCTTTCCTTAACCAGTTGTAGGTACTCAACCACTTATCTTGGAATTTTGGTTCCTTTTTTCTCTTTTTCTCGGCCTCCAGTTCCTCTTCCATGTGCCCTGTGGACGAGGTGCCGGCTATTTCATTGTCATTGGTTTGTGCGACATCTTCAGTTTGCATCAAAACATGAGAGCTTTCCTCTTGCTCTATAGTATCGACCATAGCAGACGATCTTACTTCCGTTTCGACATTCATGTAACTCGATGCTTCTTACGCTCTATAAATTTCAGTTATGGCTGATTAATGGATCAATTTGTTATACCCCTCTAGGAGACAAATAAATCGGAACCCCTGGAACATTTCTGCAAAAACCGCAGCAGATCTCCATCATACAGATGCTAGTATTCAAACACTAAATCTACTTTAGTACAGCCTGACTGAGATCACTGGTAAAATGGACGACCAAAACTTAATTTGAAAAACGTATATTTTTAATTTTTGTGTTTAAAAAAAAAAAGCGCACATTGGGTACAACAAATTGCGGGAACTGCAGGTAATTTGCGTGACTTTTCCCCCACTGATTTTTAGAAGTTGCGTGACTAGTGATCGCTGTTGCGAGAAACCCGCTGCCTGGCAGCATCTCTGGATATGGGTAGAGGGAAAAAAAAACAATCATCTGTTTAAATTTTGATGGATGACAACAGTGTCCACAATGCCCAGCTTTGCACAATGCTCCTCAGAAGTCAGTCAGGTAGATAACAACTCTCTGGAACACAAAATTCCCTACACATTTTTCTAAATTATGCAGACAAAACTATAGTGTGCCAGATAGATATAAAAAACTGAAATAAATTTTGAAAGTTCAAGTAATACTACTAAATGCCATCATAAATAACCTCACAAAATTTGAAGAAAATTTACATGGTGTAACAGGGGGCACTAAAAAGAAGCAAACATAGTCCAGAATGTATCTACATAGGAAATTTGGGGAGAAAATGGTAAACAACACATCCCCTCATGGATTGCATACATCAATTAGATATCTTCTTATTTTATCTCTGGATAAAGTGTTAATATTGTTTCTTACAAATTTTTCTAGGGCTTAGACTGGGTCTCAATTGTGTAGTGAAAGGCAGGCCAGGTAACTGAGAGTAAGCAAGGTACATTTGTATTCATAAAACATGTATGCCCCCAATGGAGACATTCAAACCAAAATGTCCAAATTGCATCAAGATTTAATCAGATCCTCTACACACGCATGTATACAAATTTCTTCTGTCTACCTGAAGTGGTTTTTGCTTAATGATGCTAAAAATATTTTTGGTTTTTTTTCTTCAAAAATTGGAAGCCTATATAGTATTTTTTAAAAATGTGTAAAAAATTTAGTTTTTAAAAATATAGCCTGAATATCTAATCAGGTCTTCTACATATAAATACAAATATTCCTACCAAATATCATTTATATATCTCAAGTGGTTTCTGCTTAATTGTGCTAACAGTGTTTGTGTAAAAAGAAAAGTTAAAAAAAATTAAAAAAATTGCAACATTACTGTGTAATGGCCTAAAAAATCTAATCTGGTCATCTACATGTGCATACAGTTATGCTTGGCAAATATCAATTGTCTACATTTAATGGTTTTTGTGCAATATTAATAACAAGGCTTTTGTCACAAAAATTAGTCCAAAAAGTTCACAAATGTGTTAAAAAAACTTAAAAATTGCTGTAAAGGCCTGAAAATCTAAAATCAGGTCATCTAAATATGCATACAAATATGCTAGCTAAATTTTATTTGTCTATGTTGAGTGGTTCTTTTGCAATCTTGCTAACAAGTTTCTTGGGACAGATGGAGGGACATAACCAAATCAAGACACCCACACACATCACACATGAGAAGGCCATTTTAACTGTTTGTACAGGAAACATCAAATTAAAAAAAGCAGCATTAGTTAGTCCGAAGATATTGTGATCTTCGACACACAAACTACTAATCTCAGTTCTTCAGAGAAATTTTGATGCCTTTTTAACAATTTGACCTTTCTTCCATCTATAAATTATATGCACATGCTATCCTTACAGGCTAAGAAAACATTTGAAAAATCTAGAATGGTCTATGCTGTAATGACAACATACCTGCAATCCCTGTACCACTTCTGCCATTGTGTCCCTACTTAAGTCCAGAAAGCTCTCTATTAAGTCCCCATCTATAAATCCTGTGGACATTTCTGTCTTCCTCTCTGTGTGGAAGGATCTCCAGCTAAGCAACGGGTTAAGGAAAGACACATACTATGATTAAGTAACAAGTTTTACCTGTGGCCATGCAGACCTATGAGAGCCAACAGTTGTTGTTGTTTTTGTTTTTGATTGTAGGACTAGATTTGTGCCATAAGCCATGGGGAAAACAAGAAAACTGCAGCAAAGCTGCATGAAAAAGTTTGTATTCTTTCATATGCATATCAATAAAACTTGTGTTTTCAATTGTCATAGCATTTGAGAAAGGAAATTATTTTAGTAAATTATGTTTCTCTTACTTACCCAATAACATTAACATTAGGAAATTACTACCTCCGAATCCAGCCCTCCCTGAAAGTCAAAAAACGTTTTTCCATCTATATATCAGACAAACAAAGGAAAGTAACTCTTACATATTAACACCCCTTGTTTCTCCTAGGTGGTCACCTGTATCCCGGATGTAACCAATTTAAGCTTGAGCAACACCAACAGATGCTCGCATTTGCAGGAAAGGGTGGGATGGATTGATAGTAATGTGATCAAATATTTTCAGAGAAACATAATTTACTAACTCTCTCAAATAGATTACCCGACCACATTAACATTAGGGGAATAGGTAAGAGGAGGAGGAAATGCTTGAGTGTCCAACCTCTACCCACTTCACCAAGTAGGAGTAAAATGATTGCTCTACTGAAAGGATGAACTTCTCCTAACTTGTGGTTAACCCAACCAAAGATGATGTGTTTATACAAATGTGAGGGCAATGCCTGTAGGATCTCAAAACTGGCTATTGCCTTACATGCATAAGTTTCCCAGGTAAATCCAGTGAAAGTTGCATGGTCGTGCCCGGAGCTGAAGTTGTGCTATCATGAATGGGGCGTGGTAACTGTCTCAGCAGCTACCAGTGGCCTGATGATTCAACTCTCTCCTTTGCAAGGCCATGTCACGCAAATAGAAACTGGAAAAATGACTGGGATTGAGACATCATGTTCGAAGGCCAGGTCTGTGGAAATTATTCGTATTTTGTGAGTTGAAATCTGCACTAGTTCAGAGTAAGCCAATCTAATAACCCCCTTTAGGTAAGCAGCCAGTGCTTTTGGGGTTATGTCCGGCTTTCCTACCTTAACCAGTTGGAAGAACCTTTTATGGCCACCACGGATGTTCTCCATGGGCCTCAGATAGCATCTGAGGGCATGTACTGGGTCCTGCAACTTCACCTCTCTCAACAGATCAATTGAGGAGAGAGAATATATAGTTATTTGTTGGTTGCCTATTGACAGTAACCAGTTTTAAGAAACAAAACCAGGTTACATAATTAGTGCAACTGAGCTGTTGGAACAGACCTGCATGTAGTTGGATCAATGAATAGCCCATGCAGATCACTCACCCTGCAAGCTGAAGCTAGTGCAATCAGGAAGCAAGTCTTGTATGATAATTGCTTCAGTGAGGTGGAAGACAGGGGCTCGAACTTAGATGGTTCAGCCATATCAAGATCCAGGAGAGGTTCCATTTTGGGATCAAGGTGAGTGTGGCCTGGATATGTCAAAATTGGACAACTAGTCAATAAAGGTCCTTGTTGCAGCCAATATCATCTCTTCCATGATGTCTGAACATGTCTGAGATCATGGAACGGTATCCCTTGATTGTTATATGGGTTAGCTTCTTGTTTTCAAAGAGGAAAAGAAAGAAGTTAGCCAGCTGGAGAATCGAGGCTGAGAGTGGTGTGATGTCGATAACATGATACCAGTTGTTGAAAACTTGCTACTTCCACTTCTTGTGTGCCTTCAAAGTAGATGGCTGTCTAGCTGTTGCGATCCTTTCCACAATCAAAGTGCTCAACTCCTTTTCATGCAGGACCTTCCTGTCAATAGTCAGGTGTGAAGGAGGAGTTTCTCTGGACACGGATGGAATACTGGTGACCTAGTCTACTTGAGCAGCATGGGGGTTGCTACGATTTTCCTGGGTATGTCCATTGCCAAATTGAGCAGATCGTTGATCCAGGATTTGTCCCATTGGAGAGGGGCACTCAGAACTATTTTGCAAGCTATGCCCATCATTTTCTGGATTAGTTTTGGTATTAGCATTGCTGGAGAGTAGGCAGATGCCATATTCCCTCCTAGCTGATTGAAAGGGCTTTGCTGGTCCATGTCTCCGGATCTGGGAATGGAGAGACAAAGGTAGGCAGTTTATTGTTCCACCTCGTCGCAAATAGGTAGGTCTAGCATCAGTCGGTCCCATAAATTGCAGACTCAGTGGAAGATAGATGGATGGACAGACCACTCTGTATGAAGCAGTTGGCCTCTCCTTGATAATGAGTCAGCCAGGACATTGAGCCTGTCTGTGATGTGTTGAACTTGTATGTTAATATGATACTGGGCACACCAATGAAGGTACTCCCATACCATAATGCAAAGGTCTGGTGATTTTGTCCCCAATCTGTTTGAAGATGTAGTTCACTATGACATTATCAGAACTATTTTCCACCCAGCATGTTGTCTAGGTACACTGCTGTTGCCATGGAGGAGGATGTCCTGAAGTGGGATATGGTGCAGTCCAACATCCTGGTGAAGGCTCAAGGGCTAAGATTGAGGCCCAATGGAAGGACACAGAATTGGTACACTACCCCATGGTAGGTCAGGTGAATGTATTTGCATGATATCGTGTGAATATGTATATGGAAATACGCATCAGACAGGTCGAGATCGATTGCGTATTAGTCGTGCCTCACAGAAAGACGGACGGACCTTGCCATCTCCATCCTGAACTTCAGGTTTCCATTTCCTGTTAGGTTTTTTTAACCAGAAAGAGTCTGCAATAGAAACCCAGGGAGTCCAAATTTCAGACTCCACCACCTGCTTTATGAACAAAAGCTCTATCTCCTTCTGAAAAATGTCTGCCTTTGTGTGATCACTTGGAATCTTAGTCATAAAGGGGGATGATGAAAGTGGAAGTGGCTGTATGAATGAGATCTGGAGCCCCTCCAAAACGAATTGGATTACCCAACTGTTTTTTGGAAATAGGTTGATCCAAGTCTGGTGAAACAGAAGGAGTCTAGCACCCACAGGAGGGTCGCCAGTGGTTGGGAGAGACAGCAAGTCACTGATGGTTGGCAGGAGGCTTTTGGGAGGAGAAACCTTGTTTCCTCTCCCCCCTCCCGGCCTGCCTGTGGAAGTTAGGGGCATGTGGCCACCTATAACTCATTTGGGAACAACAAGGCTGCCGTTGTTGAGAATTACCTATGATCTTTCTGGTACCAATTATCCCTTCTCTGGTATACTTCCTGGTTGTATCATGCAGAGATAGGGGCTTGCACGGAGAGCTAAGTGGCAACTTTTGTGCTGCCTGCTTTCTCACCTCCTCAATTTGTCCCCAGAAAAGAAGGGGAGAACAGATGGAAAGAGAGCACACAGCGCCGGATAATGGGGTTTAAAAGACTGCAGGAGTGTGTCTCTTCTTATCAAGTCCAGGTTACAATAGGTCATAAGTGGATTTGCCATTATGTGGTGAGCAAACCTATTGACTACCTTGGCTATACGGCCAACCAAATCGCAGGCAAGGTCACTTTCAGCCTTCTTGGCTAGGGAAAAGTTTGCCAGAGACGCCAGGTCAAGTAGGAAGTAAGTCGACATTCCCGACCAATTCAGATGTGATGTTCAACATTTGTCTGTCCATTTTAAAACAGAGTGAAGCAGACATGTTGATGACAGTAATATCCTTGTCAAGACTAGGTACATCTAAATGATAAACATCTGTATGTGATTTGTTACCAGTGTGGTGAGAAAGTTGCAAGCAATTGATTTACCAAAAAGGCCCTCAAATTACCAGGGTCATGAATTTTATTTGAGAGATGCCCGTTAATTTCTGCAATCACTGACAATTATGGCAGAATTCTGAAGGATGGATGTTTGTCATCATCATCCACATCCACTGAGGCCTTGAATTTGTAGATAGTGCTGACTGCTGGTGGAGGAGGACATTTCAGTCAAGGCAAAATTCTGTATATCTCTTCAACTGCCACCGTTAAACTAATTCCATCCTTTCCATGGTTGGATCGGAATTATCAGGCAAGTCTGTGTCACCCCCCCCCCCCTCAATGTCTTCCTGTCCAGCGGTACAGCATTCCATACAGCAATGATGATGTCAAATCGTCATGCGTAAAAAAAGGTTCTACCCGTTGGATATGCTAGTAGAACCATTCGAGTTATGTCCAGCATGGAGTGTTGTCAGACTGGGGAATGCCGGTCCAGTGTGGTCGGTTGGGCTGTGCCAGATGGCTCCAAATGTGATGCCAGTTTGCCATGTATTGGTATCATGGATATGGCTGGTCGGCTAGCTGGTCTGCTGGGTGTAGGACACCATCGCTGTACAAACTGTCAAGCGATGTGCTGTTCCCCAGTCCAAGATGACAGATTCATGACATCTGAAACTGTACATCAATTGTCTGGACAGCTGGATTGATTGATTGGCAACCGAGATGGAGTATGGCAAATGGTATATAACTTGTGGGCCAGTCTGGTTGGCAAAGTAGAAAGGTAATCTTGCATGCCCGCCTTTAACAGTCCTAATTACAGGCATGGGTGGGGTGTTATATATCATTTTTCTTTTAATAATGGTATATTTTATTAGTTTGTGATCTCTGTTCTTAGTCTAACAGCTGTCGTCTTGCCATGAGTACACATACGGTAATTTCGAAGCCTTAGTCATATCACGTGGTTTTAGAGCGCGTGAAGATTTGAACTTCTGACCTAGATTCTATGAGTAAACACTTTGTTATTGATAATAATGTCAGTATAGAGGTACTTTAAGCGGTATCACGCATAACCTAATTTCTCATTTTTTGGGAGAAGGTTGTTTCTAGAAGGATTAAATGGGTTTTTATTTCGATTCTGCATATTAAGAAGATATATAATAGGATGTATTGTTGTGTTAAGCATTCCTAGCATAGTCTATCAGCTTGAGAGGTCATAAATGAAATTGGTTCATTTTGTGTGCGGATATTCTGTTTCAGAGATATATTTATATTTAATACAGTACATTCTGGATTAGTACTGTTTCTTCAACTTTATTAATTATACAGCTCGGTGGAATTATCGGAAACATTTCTAGAACTTGTGATATTCCATTCACAGGGATTATTGGGAATTTATAACACTTGTATATTTTATGATTCTTATTAGCACATTAGTACAGTGAAGGTTACTTCATTCGGAACATACTACATTCGGAATATTTGGATTAACTTCCGGATCAGTGAAATTTAGAACAATTTAGGACTTTTAAGGATATTTTATACTGTAAGTTATTTTTAATTCTTTCACTTTGATTGTTTGTTGAAATATTTTAATATTTTAGGAAATTAAAGATTTGTATTTTAAATCTTTAAAGCTTGTTTGAGTCTTTTCTTTTGTACATTACCCCTAGTCGTAACAGGGGATAGGGACTTATGCCCAGCAGGCTGCCAATTTTGGTTAAAAAAATTCCTTCTTTTGTCCAAATTAACATTCTAGATGACAGAGCCTGCTGTAGTATGCATATCATATGTGATGCCAATATCGCTTAAGTGGAATCACTTGGCGTGGCTTCGACTGGATCTAAGTGATTGTCACCGTAGGTGCTGTTATAGTTATCTTTGTGCATGGTGGGGGTGTCATCTAAACTTCTCTTATAAACTGGTCACCTATTCCGAAATCAGATGAATGCTTAATACTTCACGTCCGGAATATTTAGAGCTTGCTTTTTGTTCGTAGCTCTTCAACTGCCTTTTCAGAATGTTGGACCAAACATCTTCTGCCTATTATGAACACACGCTACATGGGTGTGAGGAAGAACATTTTGTGCAGGCCAGGCACGTCTCAGAGTTGTCCTCCATGACTTTAAAGTGTATGCTGTTCTTCCACTTGATCGACATCTCTGTAATGAAAGAGAGAAGATTGGTTTTGAGGGGTTCAAGGCCATTTTTCAGCACATGATAGACTATACATGGTGGCCAGTACATTTCGTGGGGGAAGAACCAGGGTAGAACTACTGACCCACGGGAAGCTACTGGCAAGCTTTCTCACATACCCACGTTGGTTGAGTCTAGACTCAAACTCACATGGACAGAAGTGAAATGTGTGAATGATCTGTAAAGGCAAGCACCTTAGACCCCTCAGCCACCCGGGGCCCTGAATGAGAGAAGAAAAAACAAACAAGTGCATACAACAAATATATAAATTGTTCAAATAGGTGAACTAGTTCACCTAGTGTTACCAAAACAACCTAAGAAGTGTGAAATTGAACAGAGCAATACAATACACCAATGAAAAACTGAATGGTACCGATCAATATCACATGGACAATAACGACTGGTAACAAAATTGCATAAATATGAATAAATTCACTGAAAAAAATGCATATGTTGTATACATAGTTGAATGATAATAGCTATAGTGTGATGTATTCTTTAAAAATATTACTTATAAAACTTACACACACACACAGGGACACACATACACACAATTAAATTTAGCTTGTTAAATAGACAGAAAACCAGTCATAGAGACTAAATCTAGGGAGCACAGCTAACTTGCACTGTATGACATCAGGTACATACTGACACCATTTGACATCATGGAGATCTGTTGCAGTACAGCATATGCATGTTTTAAGGAAATGCTTTCTTTGATCAAAAAAAAAGAATTTCTTCTTGTTATAAGTGATTCATTCCTCTCGGCTAAAAACAATTTCCATAATAGGTTGTGAAAATTTAGCAAAGTTAAACTATGCAATATTTCAGAAATGTTAAGTAATGTCTGCAATGTTTTGAATGAGAATGACATTAAGACCTCTCATTGCTCAAATATTTTGTTTTGAATTTATGTTTTGAAATTGTATATTCATATTTTGATAATTTTCAAATGACCTTGTATTGTTGTCATTTTACATTGAAATGTATATTTATGTGTGCCACACTTACCTTCAAGACAACCTAATGACTGATAATATTAGAACTGTTCGGACTTCTGCTGACTTGTATAGCACACATGGTGGCAAGAAGCTTTGCCAGTGGCAAATAACAGACAATTATAGTATTGATCCATAACTTCAGGTATTAGCGGTGAACCCTTTCAACAACTCAACTATGGGTAGATACTCTTCATGCAGTAAAATTGTAAATGTGACCACAGGTACTGAACAGATTTTGTTCATTTTATACTTGCTTCTTATACTGACAGTTTAATGTATTTGTATACTTGTCTTCTTTTCCTACTGACTGTAATAGATTTGTATACTTGTCTTCTTTTCCTACTGACTGTAATAGATTTATATACTTGTCTTCTTTTCCTACTGACAGTGTAATGGATTTATATACTTGTCTTCTTTTCCTACTGATAGAGTAATGGATTTGTATACTTGTCTTCTTTTCCTACTGATAGAGTAATGGATTTGTATACTTGTCTTCTTTTCCTACTGATAGAGTAATGGATTTGTATACTTGTCTTCTTTTCCAATTGATAGAGTAATGGATTTGTATACTTGTTTTCTTCTGATAGTGTAATGGATTTGTATACTTGTCTTCTTCTTCTGATAGTGTAATGGATTTGTATACTTGTCTTCTTTTCCTACTGATAGAGTAATGGATTTGTATACTTGTCTTCTTTTCCTACTGACAGAGTAATGGATTTGTATACTTGTCTTCTTTTCCTATTGATAGAGTAATGGATTTGTATACTTGTCTTCTTTTCCAATTGATAGTATAATGGATTTGTATACTTGTCTTCTTTTCTTACTGATAGAGTAATGGATTTGTATACTTGTCTTCTTTTCCTACTGATAGAGTAATGGATTTGTATACTTGTCTTCTTTTCCTATAGATAGAGTAATAGATTTGTATACTTGTCTTCTTTTCCTATTGATAGTGTAATGGATTTGTATACTTGTCTTCTTTTCCTATTGATAGTATAATGGATTTGTATACTTGTCTTCTTTTCCTATTGATAGTATAATGGATTTGAATACTTGTCTTCTTTTCCTATTGATAGTGTAATGGATTTGTATACTTGTGTTTTTTTCCTACTGATAGAGTAATGGATTTGTATACTTGTCTTCTTTTCCTATTGATAGTGTAATGGATTTGTATACTTGTCTTCTTTTCCTACTGATAGAGTAATGGATTTGTATACTTGTCTTCTTTTCCTACTGATAGAGTAATGGATTTGTATACTTGTCTTCTTTTCCTACTGATAGAGTAATGGATTTGTATACTTGTCTTCTTTTCCTATAGATAGAGTAATGGATTTGTATACTTGTCTTCTTTTCCTATTGATAGTATAATGGATTTGCATACTTGTCTTCTTTTCCTATTGATAGTATAATGGATTTGTATACTTGTCTTCTTTTCCTATTGATAGTATAATGGATTTGTATACTTGTCTTCTTTTCCTATTGATAGTATAATGGATTTGTATACTTGTCTTTTTTTCCTACTGATAGTATAATGGATTTGTATACTTGTCTTCTTTTCCTATAGATAGAGTAATGGATTTGTATACTGGTCTTCTTTTCCTACTGATAGTATAATGGATTTGTATACTTGTCTTCAACTGATAGCGTAATGCATTTGTATACTTTATCTTTTCCTACTTGACAATGTAATAGATCTGTATACTTGTCTTCTTCTATTGATAGTGTAATGGATTTGTAAACTTGTCTTCTTTTCCTACCGACAGTGTAATGGATTTGTATACTTTATACTTGTCTTCTTTTCCTACCAATAGTGTAATGGATTTGTAAACTTATCTTCTTTTTCCAGTTATAGTGTAATGGATTTGTATACTTGTCTTCTTCTATTGATGGTGTAATGTATTTGTACACTTGTCTTTTTCTATTGATGGTGTAATGGATTTGTATACTTGTCTTCTTCTATTGACGGTGTAATGTATTTGTACACTTGTCTTTTTCTATTGATGGTGTAATGGATTTGTATACTTGTCTTCTTTTCCTACTAACATTGTATTGAATTTGTATACCGGTCTTCTTTTCCTGCATATAGTATAATAGATTTGTACAGTCAAACCTGCCCAAAGAGTTACCTCTAGAAACAAAAACAATCAGGCACATAACTGACCAGTCAGGTGGCTATTCTGAGCTCTTGTTTGTACCACTGCTAGTAAGAAAATGGGGTAGCTCTGTAAATCCAGCTCCATCTTTAGAAAGAAACTTTGTATGCTTCTCAGAGGAGACTACTTAACAGAGATTCAGCTATACCTGCATACACAGCAAACCTGTTTTTATATAGACCTAAATATAGGTTTTCTGCTGATAAATACTTACAAGGCGAGTTGCACTGCATAAACAAGTTGAACTGACAGCAAAGACTTGAAAACTCAGAGTTTGTCAGAGTTTATCTTAAATGAATGAACAGCCACTTTAATGGACATTAACCAAGTTTTGGGGGATAATGGAGTTCTCCCAAATCCTGAAATATAGGAACATATCCATATTTATTCCATTTACAGATACAGACCTAATGAATTCCCACCTACAATTTCTGCATCCAAATTAGCTAATCTGAAGAAAGAAAAAATAGGCTTAAACCTCTAATTGGCATCCATCCCTATACTACTTGTATTCTTCATTAAGTTCAAAACACAAGGGAACTAAAATGTCTGCACGATAGGCAACAAAAATTACTTATATTACAGGAATATAATACTATAGATATATTCTTGCATGAAAGGATACGTCGAGTGATCAATTTTGCCCACACTTTTGATGACCTTTGTTAGTCTATTCTGAACTTCCATCAGGAAGTTGTAAAACTCTAGTGGAATCTGGGTAACTAAACCTGAATAGGAGATAAAAACAATTATTATTTTTTGTTGGTGTTAATGGTACTTTTAAAACATTATTGGCTATATCATGCTGAGGAAATGGGAGCTATATGCCTTTTCCAAGGACACACCTAAGCAGCCAACAGGGCTGGCCTGTGTGGGTTTCGAACACGCAAACCTTGAATTACAACCAACTGAGCTACTGTGGCTCCCTGATAAAAAAAACAGAGGTCTACAAATGGAGTACATGTAAATCTATATGACAAGAATTATGATGCTACAAAGATCTGTTCCTCAAAACATGTTGTCAAGTTTATTATGAATAAAAAAAGAATTGCTCTTTTATCAAGTTCCTTATCAACTCACTTGACCTTGTTCAACTGACCTCTAATACTATCCTATTCTTCTGATTTTCAAACAATACCCCCCCCTCCGCATTTTTGATTGACAAGCTTGTCTTTGAAACCAAGCACATAAGGTGTTATAAATGTAGATTTGCTAAAAGTACATAAGAAATAAAGACTGAAATAATGCTGGCATATTGAATCTCAACTGCAGAGGTCAAAAGGCCTTATATTTGAACAATCAAACTGGTCCCATTTCATATTCTTTGCCGAGTGTTATTTTGGTATAAAACTAATATATAATTGTACCCACAAGAAGAAAAAAAACCTCTTGATAATCTGAAAAATATATCTGGAATATGCACTTGAGTAACTACCGTAATATGAGGAAGTGTTTTGAAAATTGTTTCAATTAAATTCTCAGTATTCTCAAATTAAAGATTGAAAAATATCCTACATATCAAATCCTTGACAATTTTTAAGTTTCTTTCATAAATGTAGTCAGAAATCTGGAAATAAACTTGTAAACATTTAAATTTTTATACCCAAGTCTTTCAATTCTCTGATAAAATTTTCATGAATTCCTTAAATTTGTCAGAGAGAGAGAAAAAACCCCCAAAAACAACAGAATCTTTTTGGATAATATGACACAGGAGGACTTTAGTTTATTTTTCAGTGACTGCTTCCTCTTCCATGCAAATTTCATTGCTCATGACCAAGAATTAACAAAAACATTTTTTTTAAAAAGTCCTGGCTTGAGAAAGAAAACAGATTATGCTTGGTAAAACAGTAAGGCCAACTTGTTCAAAGCATTGATGAGAGCATGAAATTATGCAGATGTTAGGATAAATTTTGGTAAACACTCACCAATTGCTCCATTGACTGTTCCAAACAGGACAGAACCTTGAATGGGTGTGCTGCTCTCACCAGCATGCTGCATAACCAGGGAACCTGGAAAGCCCCCACAAATAAAGCAAGAAAAATGTAAATGTCAAACAGATGAAAGTATACTTAGAAATAAAGCATGGTTAGTGTGTCAAAACATGTAGTATCTCTGTCAATGAAACACTCAGAATGTCACAACAAACACATATTGTCACACAGTTGTATTTCAGTCCATTTCCAAACAAAAAGCATGTAAATATGACAAACTAATTGTCTGCTATTCCTTTGATCCAGACAACCCAGCACTAGGTCAATGAGTCACACCAGGGATTCTGTTTAAGAAATACAAATCTACTGGCACACCAACCACAAAGGTTCTCCATGTCTTCCCAAGTGGCATCATTATTCTGATGTTTGTATCTAAGTCAGAACAACACAAAGGTTATATCTGTGACCCTAATTTCACCAACATAAGTCTTTAAGTTAGGTCTAAACTAAAGACATTAATTGGTCAATTTCAAGTCAGAATTAAATTTCATCCAATCTGATCACTGCATTCTAGATATAAATTAAAGTCCAGTCTTAAGTTTTGTTGGTGAAATCCTGACCTGGAGATTACCTTTTTTTGTTTAACACACAACCTAATGTGATCAACAATGTTGACTCAGATCTGCCATCTCAGAAAGCAGTTCACAGTCTATACTCAGCCGTGTTGACACAGATCTGCTGCATCATAAAGCAGTCTATACTCAGCAGCGTTGACATAGATCTGCCCTCTACTTGTGTAAGCATTAATCTGTTGACTGTTTCTGAGCTTAATTCTGTTCCTTATCTGTGTATGAATAGTGTTCTGTGCTGAGAACCCCCTTTCACAGTCTGCTGTCTGAAGGGGCATTTGCATAGCTAGCTGAGCCAGCTTGAACAAGATGAGAAACCGTTCTTTATGGTTGTTATGTACAATTTTCCACAGCTCATAGGTATTGTGTCTTGGATATCTCTGCTCCAAAATAAGATTTTTCACTAAAATAAACTCTGCCCAAGTTTCACTTTTTTGAATCAGTGCTTTGCTGACTACTATGCTAGATTTCTTATCTGTTCCATAATTCTGTATTAGGGTTTCAAGTCCATCAATGACAGTCTGCATGTTCATCATTGCTCAGAAATGAGAGTCCTCTAAAATCAAGTACTTGGAAACTTGTTGCAACAGATGTATTTTCCTGAGGAAATCTGTTTTATTTCATGTTTTATGCCTTCAATGAAATCTTTTCCAGACTTAGCTCTGCCAGCAGTTGTAATAAATCCATCAAAAAGTGGATGAACAGCTGCATTCTCATGTTGTTTCTCCTGAAAAACCATATTTAAGGCAGCAAGTGATGGAATCAAGCTCATGAGGAGATACAGTACCAGAACAAACTTGCAGCTGGTGAACTGCAGCAATTGTTCCTTACATTTCTTACTGTCACTTTTGTGCTACTCAAATAAGTGACTAGTGGTTTCCACGACTGGAAAACAGCTTACAGAGCAATTATAAAAGGCCATCCACCTTATTTCATCAACTTCTTTCATTGAGTTCTGGGGTGAATTAAGAACATATTGCATCTTCTCCAGTTCTAGAGTCCTTGGATAAGATTTACTGAAATAGTGAAACGAGTCTTTGATTACCTCTTAAAATATTGCTTCTAGGTAAATTATTTTTTCAGCAGCTTTGGCTGAACATAAGTCAAGTCTGTGTGCCATACAATGAATAGCAATACAGTAGGGTTCATCTGTTTTTAATTTTTGTTGCTACACCACTTTTAGACCCTGTCATGAATGATGCTCCATCACTCACAAAGGCAATCACTTTCTCTACAGAAATGCCCCTATCTTGAAGAAATTGGGATAACAAACCAAACAAGACATGTGCTGTTGTATTAACTTCCTTCACTTCAAGGTTACCAAGAAACAATGTTTCTGCATCTAAAATGTCACTGACAACTTTGCCATAAACAATAAGTTTTTTCTTCACAGACATGTCTGTAGTTTCATCTATCATTATTGCGACAAATTCACTTTCTTTAAGTTTTTGTCTATGTCAGCCTGTATAATCTCAGCACAGACTTGTACAAATTCTTCTCCAGAGCTTCAAAACTCATGTGACATTGTTACCAACCTTAAAAGATGAAAGTCCATCACACCTGTTTGCTCGCTGCAATTTCAAGAGAAGGGTACTTTGAAATGGGAACAATTTCAAAGGCAGTAAAATATGCCATCCTCATTGCACATACAATTGGATTCGATTTTTCACTCATTCTTTAAAACACTGGAGGCAGTAGCTTCAAAATCAGACTAGAGTACATTAGACTTTAATGCCTGCATATGGTCTTGTGACTTGGTGTGTTTTGTAAGAGTAAACGTCCTATAATTCAAACAGCCGATTTCCGATGTAAAATGGTTATTTTTCCCACAACTTTTGCAAATATTATACAACATACCTCCCGTCTTGGTGTTGTGTTGTAACCATTTGTACTGTGACAGCCAAGAATTCTGAAACTTTGCTTCAGATTTTTTTTTTGTTTTTGGTATTTCATCTAACCCGGCATCTGACATCATTTTAGAATTTGTGTAATCCATTTCACGAGAAACTCTACTACATTCTTCACTTTCTTCATTCTGCTGTTCACTTTGCACATTCCTGCCAGCACTGACTTGAAGTTGAAAATAATCGGTAATGTTCTGCCCAGCCATGCTTGATTTCATCTTCAGGAAACGGACCAAAGTTCACGCATGCGCAAATGAGAGGAAAGGGCATCAATAACAGAACCCCTCTAGGACACACGTGTTTCTGTTATAAATAACTTGCAGGATTTCCAAGCATCCTTTTGTAATAATTAACCTACATGTGCATACTTTGGAATGGATAGAGGTATTTTGATCAAATAAAAATCCTTACTTTTTAATTTTTTTAGATTCTAACATTTAAATAAAAATTGTATACCACAGATTAAATTTTTATTTGCATGACTTTGAACTAATTTGTGGGAGTTCTCCCACATCACTGCTTTCCACCTGAACAAATTCAGTTTGGAGACTACATTGAGAAAATAAATCACTAAGCTGCTACCTATAAACAATGTGCAGAAGCTGCTTGTGCATATATGTTTATTATCCCAACTACTTCCAAGCTATGTTAAAAAACAGCAACCGAAAACCGTAATGTTACTTAACTCGTAATATCAACTTAATTGCAAAAATCTGAACTTCACATATGACAATTACATCAATGACTGGTGTACTGATTTTTCCAAACATAGCCTGATATAGACTTTTTGGCATAACAAGAAAAATCTGAACAGGATTCATATAAATGTGAAAACAATGCTTATTTTTTGCACCATTTTGAGCTCAAGGAAAGGAGACAATTTTGTGGCATATTTTCAAAATTTGCCAGAATCAAGCTCGCCACCATTTTAATTTTCAGAAAAAGATCTCTGTCAAGAGCCATTAGAATTTTGTGATCTTGTCTGTCGGTAGTTCGCCAAAGTCTTGTCTGTAATTTTAGCCACATGTCCAAAGTTGGTCGTCTTAAGACTAGCAGCTGGACCATCTAACATGAAGAGTTTTGAAGAACATCATAAACCATGAATGTAGCTATTTTTATTTCAGCTGATCTTCTAATCATCTGACACCCCACTCCCTTCTATACCTCTTGGTATCTTCATTTCTATTAAGACCATCTCATCAGAATGACCAGAAATCCCACTGCTTTGTTTCAATTGTCCACAGTTCATTACAATACCACACTTCTAGATTTGACCTCGCTCACTATCCCACAAATGCTTACCGTCTAATCTCGCATATAAGCTGATAACTACTGCAAACTGCATAGACCCAGATCTGCCTTCGCATAATGCATAGACCTTGTTTGCATTTGAACCCGGCTTATATGCGAGTATGGACGGTAATATATATGTCTGCCTCATGTTACAAAACATGATTTGATAAATCTTTCATTGTAAATGTTGTGCCGTTTGCAACAGTCGATAAAGACATTTTATTATGTTGTTGTCACATACCATGTCTAAAAATATTAATAAATTCCCCAACATGATACAGTCCCACTTCCTCCAAGTTCTGTCTTTCTTCTTCAGTAGTGGCAGCACTAAAAAAAAGAACAAATACTACAATCAGCGCTTGCCCATATCATTCAACAATTTATTATAGTTTATGCTTCAACACTTATTTGTGTCTTCCAAAGTGCATCAAACATAAGGTAGTGAATCTCAAGTGCGATTATAAAACTATCTAGATATCTTCTGTCTTTACAACAGCAACCAAGTGCATTGTATGAAATCCATGCATATCTACTGAATGAAATCCATGCATCTCTATTGAATGAAATCCATGCATTTATGTTGTAACTGGTGAAATCAAACAGTACTTATTAATATTTGTTCCTATTATTCTATCTCTCTGACCATCTGTATTTCTGACTTTCTTTACATACATACACCTCTCTCAATAACTCGCGCACAACGGGGTCCAAAAACATAGACCATAATGGGGCTGTTTAATGGATGAATACTCATTTAAAAATTACATTGGGAATAATTGTCAATAAAGAGCTTTTTCTAATGTAGTTGTTTGCTTTTCTGTATAAATTACCTTTATTTTCAAGATACCGAACCTCTGAAAGATCGTTAACAACATTAGTCCAAGCAGTTTCTACAACGTGTACGCGAAAACATTGTGTATTACATCACTGCTTTTTGTTGATGTCGATTCACAACTAAACAAGATTCCTTTTTTCAAAAACCCGGGACATTTATTTCGTGAAACAACCATCAACGTCAAAACTCTATTTATTTATTGTTCTATTAATAAAATATGGATGCCGTGATTTCAGATCAAGTAACAGTGAAACTTTGTCTCATCCTTGAGGAAATGCCCGAGTAGCAAGTTAGAAATTTTAAGTTCAATATAAACTCTGGAACTCGCTTCTCCGTAATGAACCGTATCTGTAAAACAAAGCTTTTTATTCTCTAAGTACTCATTTGGCTTGGTTGCCCTACTATCTTTGATCACATTTGTGAATGAGTAGGCTAATTTAAGGTAGTTTAATTATATTACTAACATAAAAATATATATAACAGTATTCGATTGATCAATTGAAAAGAGTTGACCTGACACACATCCATGAGCGCTAGCTCTTACACAGGCAGGATTTGCACACTTTTTAACTTTTCTGTTATTCCACCCCCTTTCTTTGATTTGATACAAAAGACATAATTAACGTGATAATACAAAGCAGGTGTGCTATTAATTGAGTGTAACAACACAACAAATACTTCCACAAGTCGGAGATAAAAAAACGGTCGGCACTTAATTAGGTTCTCATGGAAAAACTTGCAGTGATAGCTGGGTTGGTTGAATTATATTTTTCATGTTTGAATACAAGAGGGCATATTGCATTTATGATGATTACACTGAAACTGAATTAAAAGATAGAACTAAAACACAAATTTCACTTGACAAAACTTATTTAATTGGTATCTATTTTTAAAATGTTGCCACCAGTAGGTATTAGTGACATTTTCATTGATCGAAATTTTGTCTAATATTTTTATTTATAGTGTACTGAGAATGTTGTTTGGAAAGAAAATTGAACAAAATATATGACTTCTTATTAAAAGTTGACAATTTCATGATGTTGATTAAAATTTCCAGGTACTAACCACTGTTTTTGACGATAAAACGAGCAATATATCAAGGTTTCATTTACTAATTTTGATCGCGATTTTTTTCACCTTCAACAAATAGGGGCCATTTTTCATTTATTTTTTTTATTTTTTTAATATTTTCTAGTTACAAAAAATGGGATCCATGCCTGAACCAGAGTTATTGAGGGAGCAGTGTACATACATACATACATACATACATACATACATACATACATACATTCATACATACATGTACATACATACATGCATACATCTATCCAAATACTGGATAATGAGAACAAATTTTGGGAGTAAAATATGTTTCTTTGATAATACTTACCTGATCATCCACCTCACATATCTAGCCCTCTCAGGCTAGCTTTTGTAACAGAAGTGATATAAAGTCATCTGTTTGCCAAGGTGGAAGTCAGACAAGAGTGGTTCTTACAGGGCCTGGAGTCAAATCCTGTCAATTCATCAGTTACTACTGTAGCGGATATGCATGATCTTCTTCCAGGGATCAAACTAATGGAAGGTTTTGGGAGGGTGAACCAATATTATGATTGGGTAACTATTAGCAAAGAAATATATTTTACTCCAAAAATTGGCATCTTCTTCACATATTTTACCCGATCTTAATACATTAGGAGAATAGGTGGGAAGAGGCAACAATTACATCCCCTTACCCTGGAGCTGGTTCTGTTTCTGGTCTTCTAACATATGTGGTGAAGCAGTTTTGAGTCTCATGTGAGATACGGATTAGCACATGGTTTATGCATGTATGCAGTTTGGAGAAGTAATGTTAACTCTCCCAAATCCAGTGGAAGCAGAGTAACTTGTGTCATCGTGAAATTGCTGAATGACCTGGAGAGGCAGCCTGTTGTGTTGCTGACATAGGTCCCACCAGATCATACCAAGACCTCTGGGATGAATGGTCTCTGAGGTAAAAGCTAGAAAGTGGATAATCCATTGTTTTCAGGACAACAGAGCCTGAGCAGAAATATTGTTATTTTTTTCTTTGAGTGTTAGGAATATGCGAGATCTCCCTTTTTTGATCATTTCAGTTTGCTTTAGGTGCCACTTCACAACCCTTATTGCATCCTGTTGCCACCCTTGGGCTGAAGGGTCCAAGGAAGATTGAGATTTTAAGACAAAGGACTAATTCCTTTGTAAATGTTGATGAGCCTGACATGAGCCTGTTCTTGCCAATGAAAGCATGAGCCATCATGAGTGAAACTGAACCATCATGGCAGAACTGCAGATAGTTCACATCGACTGACAAAGCATGTATCCCACTGATTATGCCTGCTGTAGCTAGATTGACTAGGGAAGAAGGTTTTGTACCAGAGGTGAGTCAAGAAAACTTTAGACATTAGTTCAAAATGTTCCTTAATTCAACCATCTCAGAGTTCACAGAAGATTTGATCTCAGACAAAGGGCCAAAACCTTAGGTCAAGACAAGTCAAAGATCCCAATAAGGTTGGAGAGGTTTTTGTTTTGGTCTATATCCTCCCTTCCATGTCAAATGTGTCTAAGATTGTGGAATGGTAGCCCTTGATAGTGACAGAAGCTAACGTCTTCCGCTTGAAGAGCCCAAAGGAGGAAGTTGGCTATCTCACTTGCATTTCCTCGAGTTCCTACATGCATCGCTGGGAGAAAACTTTCCCCAATTCTGTCCACCACTTGTTCTGAGAAATGTTTTCTTCGGAAGACTTGTTTGATTATAGGCCAGGCATGCAGGTTCAGCTTCTCTGGGTACAGATGAAAGACCTACAATCATAATTGCCTGAGTAGACTGAGAATACAAGATTTTCCTGAGAATCTCCACTGCTAAGTTCAATAGGTTGTTA
The DNA here is from genome assembly GCA_029931535.1 of Margaritifera margaritifera. Classification (NCBI taxonomy): domain Eukaryota; kingdom Metazoa; phylum Mollusca; class Bivalvia; order Unionida; family Margaritiferidae; genus Margaritifera; species Margaritifera margaritifera. The sequence continues at coordinate 810,455 of JAQPZY010001334.1, read as the reverse complement.
ATCCATGATTTTTCCCACTGGAGGGGAGCAATCAGGATTAGATGGTACTCAGATTCCCTTGCTTTTTGCATCACTTTTGGAATCATAATGGTTGGGGGCATATGCAATGAGATTGTTCCAGTTCAGGGAAAGAGCACTGATTGACAGGCTTTTAGATCTGGGACTGGAGAGATCAAGGTCAGAAGCTTGCATTCCATTTAGTCCCAAAAAGGTAAACCCCAATGGGTGCAGATTCGACTTAAGGCCAAACTGGATCTGACGGAACATATAGTCTGTTTAGGATGCGGATCCTATCGCTACAACATTTCAAAGCAGTTGTTGTGTGTTGAAGAAGGACTTCCAGTCTATACCCACAGGATGGTTTGACAGTCTGTTACAGAATTATATATCATTTTTCTTTTAAATAATGGTATAGGTTTATGATCTCTGCATAATAGTCTAACAGCTGTCGTCTTGCAGAAAGTACATATACAGTATTTCAATGTGACTCAGTACATTAGGTCGTGGGAAGAATTGTCGCTTGTAACATTAGTATATCACGTGATTTAGCGCGTGAGGGTATGAACTTCTGACTTAGATTCTATGATTCTTCAGAGTCAATACGTTATTGACTGTTAATAACGTCGGGGCACAAGCACTTTGGCGATGTCACGCATAACCTAGTTTCTGATTGGTTCAGAGAGGGTTGCAATTTAGAAGGAAATTATTTCAAAATACCCAGTTGTTTATCAAAGACATAATGGGTTTTATTTTGATTCTGCGTAGCAAGAGACTATATAATAGGATTTATAGCAGCATTCTAGCATTCTTCATAGCTACACTAGATTGAGAGGTCATAAACAAATTTGGTTCATTTTGTGTGTGGATATTCTACTTTAGTGATATATATCAGTATACAGTACATTCTGGATTAGTACTGTTTCTTAAACTTTAATAATTATACAGCTCCGTGGAATTATCGGAAACATTTCTAGAACTTGTGTCATTCTATATTCACAAGGACTATTTGGAATTTATAAAACTTGGATATACTTGATTCTTAATAGCATATCAGTACAGTGAAGGTATCATTCGGAACCTACTTCATTCGGAATATTTGGATTAACTTCCGGATCAGTGAACTTTAGAACATTTTAGAACTTTTAAGGATATTCTATACTATAAGTTATTTTAATTCTTTCACTTTGATTGTTTGTTGAAATATTTTAATATTTTAGGAAATTAAATATTTGTATTTTAAATCTTGAAAGCTTGTTCGAGTCTTTTCTTTTGCTACATTACCCCTAGTCGTAACACAGTCCCAGACCTGTAATGTCTGTTAACAGCTAGGACTAAAGGCTGAAAGGTTGACAAGTGTCTTGTAGCAAACTGGGTTAAAACTGCTGGAATGTTGCTGGTGCAAAAGGAACGCCTGTTGACACTTAGGTCTTCAAGTGGACTTGCAAAGCAACAAAGTATGTCAGCAACTCAACCAGACAGTGGTAGTCACCTGAATGATGACTGGTCCATTCTAATGATGTGATCAATGGATGTGGGAACTGGTAAGAGGCCATAGGCACCTTACAAGGCAGAGGCTGATAGAGCTCTGAAGGCAAAAGCCAGAAAATCTTGTCAATCTATGTGCAGAAGGTTGAGTCTTTTCTGGATATTGATGGATTGAAAAAGGATGATGGCGCTTGTGAGCACAAATGTTTGCAAAATGTAAGAATGGAGTGATAGGAGAGCCTCCTGTGAGAAGTGAGACGAACGAGCACACGAAACAGTCTGTGTGGGATGGTGAGCAAAAGCTAGGGGTCTGTCAATGTTGTGACACATTTATCTCCAGGTGTTCACTATGTGTATCACCTACAGTCCTTGCTGGTAATGGTCCTCCAGGAACAGGGTGTTGACATAGTTAATAATGGGCCATAATGGAGCCAGGACTGGAGATGGAACTGTCTGGTGCTATCTGCTATACTTACATAGGTCTGGTACTGAATAGCCTGGGATAGGTCACCAATTATGATGTCAGATATGTTTAATATGCTTGGCATACTGGAAAGATCATATCCTGGAACTCTCTTCATAGAGTGGAACTCTCTTGATTCAGTGCCAGGCACTATCATTGTTTTGAACCAGGACTGGGAATACTGGGAAAATCTATCACTATACTCAATTCCAGTGCTGGATATACTTGATATAAATGGCACTCGAGTCAGAGTTAGTGCTGGAACTCACAGCTGGGTGCCAAATGCTATCCATATTTTGAACCTGGGACTGGGTATAACGGGGAAAATCAATCTGAGTACCCGGTCACAGGAGCTGAAGGTGTAGACTGATACTCTGCCAGATCTGGTGTTGTTTACAGCTGGGTAGCATCTGATGTCAGAGTCCAGTAATGGCTATCCCAGGAAAGATCAGTGTGAGCACACTTGACATGTATGATCCAGATGGAACACCATCCCACTGACATACAGGCAGAGTGGTCTATTAACAGACAGCCAGAGATGTTTACACCGCACACACTTAATCCTGCCCAATGTGCTGACACCTGTAAATACATAGAGCAGAACAATGGCATACACAGATGAAGCTAGTCAAGCATTGCACTAAACTGACAGACCTGTTTGCTCTGACAGATGTCTTTCAGTAATTTCATAAAGTCCAACCTGTAATTTTATCCATCTGCCTGCAGTTTGCTCTACTAACACTGACAGCTGATCTACATCAACAGTTTTGAAGAAACTCATGAAGTATGCATATAAAGTATGCATTTGGCTATTTCAAACATTATTTATCCTCTAATTAGCTGACACCTCCTCCCCCTGTCTATACCATGCAGTCATAGCTCAATGCTTGACAACAATCATAGACAAGGTTGAGTACAGTAGTTGAATTGAAGTACAATTAAAATGGCGTGGACATAACTATCATATGACAAAGTCTGACAAATGAAGTTTGAAATATTCATCTATCATGAAGACAGAGTGAGAAATAGAAATATGCCAGAAGTATAATTCAATGGAGTGAGGAAACTTCATTGAATTGCTCAACTGATAAAAAGGCACAAGTAGATTTGTTATTTGTGAGGCCTTGAGAATGAATGTGCTTCTGATCAACTGATAGGATTTGGTGCCAATCCCTATATCCATAGGGAGACCACTCATATCTGACTTCCACCTTGGCAAGCAGATAACTTTTAAGCACTGGGAGGGAATGATTTGCAAGGTAGTGGTTGTACTCCTAATGTATTATGTTTGGGTCAACATATTTGCAAACAAAACAATTTTTCTTAAGTCCCATTAGAGGGCTTATTGAGCATGATTTTTTAATTACATTTTTGAGTCACACTTGTTTCTTCATACAATGGGCCTCAAAGAAGAACAGTGTATCATAAATGAGTTACCCTAATAAAATACAGTTGTTTATTATTATTATTGTTATTATTATTTTATGAGGGTGGATCTTAAATTTGAGCATGAAAAATAATATGTACCCATTTTGCTCCTTTCTAAAGATGAAACATTACATATTTTATAATGAACTCCCCATCAAAACAAAACAAGGCTTATGCTGTTGACATGAAATAGCAGCCTTTACTATCAAGAACATTGATACCGAAATACTGTTGAAATTTTGTGATGGCACTTCTGTCTTTAATATACTTACCATTAAAATCATCATGTAATATGTGCCATTAATATCAACTGACGCAGAATCTAAGATAGAGAGAAAAAAGTAGAGTTGGTTTGGTTTTATGGGTTTAGCGCCATTTTTCAGCACATGATAGGCTATACATAGTAGCCAGTATATCTGGTGGATGAAGAACCTGGCAAAATCCCGAGAAGAACTACCGACCCATGGGAAGCTACTGGCAAGCTTTCCCACATAACCACTTTGGCCGAGCCCAAGACTCGAACACTCAGGGGCCCCGAACAAAACAGAGTAAGACATGTAGAGACAAAAAGACACAAAGACGCAGAGAGAAAGGGACAGAACAATACAAATAAAATATGCAATTACCTGTCCTTTTGACAAGTGAAAAGATTAAAGGAATTCTCTGCTCCAAGGAAAATGTCATCATCAAGGATCTCTATTGCAGTCATCCAGTTGGGATTACAGTCTCTTGCAATCTATAAAAACACAATTCAGCAATCCAATGAGAGGTCTATCTATCTGTATTTATCAATCCACCCATCCAAACATGCATAAGAAGAAGCATAATATACCCTTTGTACAATCTCTAATTGGACCAGCCTCGACTCTGTCTCCATATCAAGAACAAGGCTAAAAGTTTTATCCTGAATTAAATTGCTTTTTTCATGGTTCACTTATGGCCATCATTGAATGGATCAACAATATTTTGGAATGGAAAATGTACATTTTTAAAAATCAAAATATGCATCTATTTGAGACACTCTCATAATATCAGAGCTCCAACCTGAATTAGACATCCGAGTATGCACTAAAACACAGGGTATATCATTAAAAACAGGTTTAGCTGTAATGAAACTAATATAACTGTGTATATACATCATTTGAATTGTACAGGATAACTGTGTTACCTTATAATGCTCTGCTTAAGTGCATACTGTCTGGGATAAAGAAATAATAAGGAATGTACTAATTAATGAGTTTTTGTTTCTTCTCAACTTGTTGAATTAAGAAGAAGTTAGAATGATCAGTCATAAATCAAGACAGCAACATAAGCAACTGGAAGGGATTTGTTTTTGAAAACAAAAACATGTCTCCCCAAACCCCACCACAGTAACTAATGTCATTCTGTGACATTGGTATTCCAGTACTTGACAGACAGAAATTAGGATAAGTTTGACATGTGTCCAAAAGTGTGAACAGGAGGCTAAAATCTTGCTGATGGAAAAATGATTTTTGCCAAATTGTGCTAACAAAGTTTTTGTCCAAATAGTCAAAGTCCAAAAACCTTAAAAATGTGTACAAAAATTGAATAATTATTGTAATGGCCTGAAAATCCCAGCTGGGAACAAGCCTATTCTTATTCCTGACATTTTCCAGTTTTCCCAGCAGCATGGGAACCCTGTTTCTCGCATCACCATTGATTTTTCTTTAACAGTATTCCCATGTTCTCACTACCAAGTCAAGCAGCTTATGAAAGTTGCACTGAAGAAATAATTTACAGTGATTATGTAATTATTAACCCTGAAAGGGATTACAGGTAATTTAATTTTGCAAAATAGGACTGATTTGCACATTTGTTTTGATAATGGACGTCACATTTGCTCGAATTGGTGGCCTCTAGCATGGGATCAAGAGCATTATATCTAGCTATTATATAGTATTTATCCTTAGACTGGTTTTTCAATTATTTTTATTTTCATTTGAATGTAATGATTTATTCTCAGACCCTTTTTTTATTATCGTTAATTTTCGTTAGATTCAAAAGGCTTTCTCTCAGACTAGGAACATTATTGTCCAATAACACAGCAAGTAGGCTGTTTGGCTGTAACAGTCCACCAATGTCTTTAGTACACATATGTGAGACATACACCCTAAACCTAATTTCTAATCAGTGAGATAATGCAATAACCCATGTTATGTTTGATTCTTGGTAATTGTGAAACTTGTAAACTCTGAATGAATTCATAAAGCTCAGCAATTCACTATGCACATCAGTTATTTACAGTCTACAAAACTTTAACACAATTCATCAAAATTAGCATGAGTAGCACATAAACATACACACCCCTCTCTCTCTCTTTCTCTCACACACACACACACACATGGTAAGAATAATCCTGGAAAGTTAAAGCAACAAAGTAGAACAACTATGCACATCTGCAGGTCATGATCATAACTTCTGCCTAGTTTCAGCCCCATGTCTGTAAAGATACAAGAGTACATGCACACACAAGATTTTCATAACAGACACACAGACAGAAATTACAAATGCTTGGCAATATAAGTATCATGGGTATTCAACATTATTCAGACTTACCTGACTTAAGCATAAAGGCATATTCTAAATTACAAACACTGTTGGTGGTACAATTATTTGAATATATACGATACTGACAAATAGACATCAATATGTGTTTGAGAGAGAGAAAGAGAGAGAGAGAGAGAGTCTGACCTCTTCAAATGTTCCCTCCAGTGGCCTGTACACCAATAGTGTGAGGGATCTCATGAGATCTCCCACTAGGATAAAGTCCCCCTTTGTCTTTAGATATAGGGCAATAATATTGTTAAAGTAGCTACACTCCAATCTCAATTCTTTCTCTGCTGTCCACTCAAACAGACGGACCTAGTACAGACATAATATGGAAATAAATAACACATCATGCTAACAATTAGTTATCAATTTATAATACAGTAGATATCATTGACAAGGAACAATTTCAGAACCATACAATACTGTTACTTCTCTATGAAAGTATTTGTTGAACATATCTGGAAATATCTACAAATTTCTCCTAGTCTGGAATCAATATTTTTATGTAGCTGCACAATTCCACGATTAAATTCACATTGCATACAAACTTGTCAAGTTATACAAATTGTTGCTACCCTCAAAATAGCATAATTTGTTAAATGCTGATGAACACTGGATTTTATTTAATCTCTGCTGTTGTAACTTATGTTCTATTCTTATTATGAGGATTAAAAAGTGATGCACATTACATGCTGCTTATAGTAATAGACAGTGTTGTCATCACATCAAGGTATCAATAAATTAACACAGTATTGCAAGCTGTACTGTGTCACTAAATAACAACAAATATGAGGAGATTAAACTCTTTGAGATAACTATGATGATATAAACTGGGACACAACAAGCTGTAAAAGATTTTAAATCACAATATTTTAATGTTATTCAATTTTAGCAAATAGCTGTATACATTTAACAAATAGATGGATACATTTAAGCAAATGGCTGTTTTAACAAACAGCTGTATACATTTTAGAAAATTACTGTATAAACTTTGGCAAAATAGTTGTATAAATTGTAGCAAATCACTATAAACTAGCAAATGGCTGTATACATTTTAGCAAATCACTATAAACCTTTAATAACAAATTGCTGTATATATTTTAAGAAATTACTGTATAAACTTTAGCAAATCCCTGTATCCACTTTAGCAAACAGCTGTATAAATTTTCATAAATAACTATAAACTTTAGCAAATAGCTGTATACATTTTTGGCAAATCACTGTATAAACTTTAGCAAATAGCTGTATAAATTTTAGAGAATCACTGTATAAACTTTAGCAAATCACTGTATAAACTTTAGCAAATAGTTGTATACAATTTAGCAAATAGTTGTATAAAGTTTAGCAAATAGTTGTATACAATTTAGCAAATAGTTGTATAAAGTTTAGCAAATAGTTGTATACAATTTAGCAAATAGTTGTATAAAGCTTAGCAAATAGTTGTATAAAGTTTAGCAAATAGTTGTATACAATTTAGCAAATAGTTGTATAAAGTTTAGCAAATAGTTGTATACAAATTAGCAAATAGTTGTATACAATTTAGCAAATAGTTGTATACAATTTAGCAAATAGTTGTATAAATTTTAGCAAACTGATAGGCATAAGTATAAAGTTTTGGTTGTAATGGGTTTCATAATGACAGATAAAATGAAACCCTAAGTAACTGGATTATTAGCTGTCTATGAAGGATGTTCAACTAATAAAAGTATAAACATACTATCAATTGGCGGCATTTCCCCCCCCCCTCATCCATCTACTTACTAAATTGAGATCACAAGTGTAACAAGGCATTCATCCAATGGTGGCTTAATAATTTAATACAAGTTACAATCATTTGGAACTGTTTGTCTGCATAGTGCCCAGTGTTTATATCGTTTATATTGTGATCACATAATTTTAACAAGAATAACATTTTATAAAAAATTTATTTTACTTGCTAAATTTACTATAAGTTTACATTTCCTAATATTGTGTGATTTACAATAAATATTTTCATATAGCAGTCATTATACAGACATTTCTGACTTGTAGTTCATCAATAAATACAGCATTTATGAAGTGGAAGCAGATACACTCCTACTGGCCTTAGATTGTTTACTAACACTTGTCCTACAATGATAATTATTAGAACCAAGGATGGGCTTACATGAAGCTCTATGGACAGCATCATTTAGGAAAAGAAATGACTTATCTGTATCCAAAATTATTTCTTGAATTATATAATTTTAATATTCTAGGAAGAAAAACCCTCTTTCACAAGTCATTGTGTCACTTTTGTCGATTTTTTTTTTTTTTTTTTGCAGTCTGGTACTTGGTTAGGTACATTTCATTATCTAAGAGAGGGAAGTCACAAAGGCTAACATACCATTTTACTATCTGGCATGTTGGAACAAATGTCAATGTGTTGAGATAAAAAAATCAACAAATATTAGTGGGATTTCTATCTGTAAATATCCATTATGTGGCTGCTCGTGAAGGGGTAAATTTGACAGTTTTTGCACTAATATGCTGGCCACTGGCTGCATTAGAGGGGTGGCCATCCTTGAGAGGTATTTTTAATACAAGCTCGTCGGTACCATGGGATTCTGGCCATATAAAGCGGTGGCCACTGATCAAGGGGGCCATTCAAGAGGGCGATTACTGTATATTCATGTCATAATTATATCAAATATTTACATATTTATTTATATCTATAAAATACATATTTTACATATGTATAATATACTAAATGGATCATTAATTGAACTTGTCCATCTTAATGACAATACTTACAGTGCTATTGATACTGGCAAGTAGCTTTCCATTAAACTCGAGAATTGTGTATGCTGCTCCCTTAATTTCCTTCTCTGCTACTTGGGTCAGTTTACCTATAATATGCCATTTTCCAAATTATAAAAAAAGTCAATTTAGTTATAAATATCTAAAATTACTATCTAGACAGCAAGTCACTATGTATATGTATAAATATGATGGACAGTTCACATACTAAATGACAATTAAAATTTGATAAATTATTACTAAGCTATACTGGTTACACGCTATGTACAGTCTTGCAGATGGGTGTACAACAGAACAGATAATTATAATATGTCTCCATCTTCTTGGTTATCTGATAGGTAGGTAGGTAGGTAGTTAGGGTGGTAGTCAGGTAGGTAGGTTGATGGTGAATGGATAGAGCAGGAGAAAAATTAGCCCACATTTTTTTACCATCAACTTGACATGCACGGTCAATATATCTATGGGTAAAGTAACTATCAAGAATTTGCAATGCTTATGCTCATTAATTTTCCCGCTATGGCTGGCAATCAAATAAGGCAACAAGATTCTGCTGGGAAAAAGATGAGTTCAATACAGCTGTATACATACCATCATGATAGTGGAATACAATTATTCGTCCCTGTTTTGGTTCTGCCTCTTCAGGATGCACCATGGCAGTACCAACAATATAATATGTGTTAGGGTCATCCCCAAGTTTAGCTGATGTCAAACTGGTAGCAAACTCATTTGGCAAGAGATGATGGGCATGTAATACTGAAATGGAATGAAGACAAAAAAGCACTTTAATAATAAATTTGTACTAAAGCATACCTTGTTTCAGTACTTTGTGATCCACCTCTCAGCCAACACATTTCACAATCCCACCCAAGGATACAATTTTCAATTATTGTGCACATTTACAAACTCCCTCCAATTAAATCTCAAATAATGAAGTCTCTATTCAGAAATATATAGATCACTAGCCCAACACCATGAACACAAACATGTATGCACTAACCCATGGAGGCAAAGACAGCAAGATCACATAGCTGGTCCTCTTAATAAACTTTAGAAGTGCATTATATATATAGACATATATATTGTTACGACTAGGGGTAATGTAACAAAAGAAAAGATTCAAACAAGCTTTCAAGATTTAAAATACAAATATTTAATTTCCTAAAATATTAAAATGTTTCAACAAACAATTAATAACTTACAGTATAGAATATCCTTAAAAGTCCTAAATTGTCCTAAAGTTCACTGATCCGGAAGTTAATCCAAATATTCCGAATGAAGTAGGTTCTGAATGATACCTTCACTGTACTGATATGCTATTAAGAATCAAGTATATCCAAGTTTTATAAATTCCAAATAGTCCTTGTGAATATGGAATGACACAAGTTCATGAAATGTTTCCGATAATTCCATGGAGCTGTATAATTATTAAAGTTTAAGAAACAGTACTAATCCAGAATGTACTGTATACTGATATATCACTAAAGTAGAATATCCACACACAAAATGAACCAAATTTATGACCTCTCAATCCAGTGTAGCTATGAAGAATGCTAGAATGCTGCTATAAATCCTATTATATAGTCTCTTACTATACAGAATCAAAACAAAACCCCATTATGTCTTTGATAAACAACTGGGTATTTTGAAATAATTTCCTTCTAAATTACAACCCGCTCTGAACCAATCAGGAACTAGGTTATGCGTGACATCGCCAAAGTACTTATGCCCTGACATTATTAACATTCAATAACATATTGACTCTGAAATGAATCATAGAATCTAGGTCAGAGGTTCATACCCTCACACGCTGGATCACGTGACATGCTTCAGTGAAATATTGATCCAATTTACCGTATGTGTACTCACGGCAAGACTACAGCTGTTAGACTAAGAACAGAGATCATAAACTAATAAACTATACCATTATTAAAAGAAAAATGATATATAATTCCGTAACAATATACACACATATAGATATACATAAAAACTTTAGTAGTGCATTTTATATATATCAGGGCTGAGCAAATCCCATAGCCAGACATCCTGAAGTTGGGCAAGTTAAATTTTCCCCGTCGCTAGTCTGGGAAAAGTGTTTTTTTCCTATTTTAAAAGAGTCTGGCGAGTGCTTATTTTCATGTCATAAGCACATTATCTACCTTTATCTGGCCATTCATGCCCTCCGGGCACACTGAATGCTTGATTTTACCCCTCTCCATATATTTATTTACATCCTGTATTGCACCTACCAGTGGTCATTGATTGCATGTACACACGTTCTATACTGCTTGACTGCATATTGGGCTAAGCGACCAAATTATTAGCCAATCAAAACATGTGAAAAAATAAAGCCTGTATCATTAATTAGCAGTATTTTAGACAGCTTCATTGTGTTTACTCAAACCAGATCCTTACGAACAATGCACCCTTTGATTTTAATCCAGTGAGTCAATCCAAATAAATTAATGAAAGGCACTTTACTGACATTAGTGTTGGTTCCCTTTATGAACTGATTAAATGGCAGTGATTCTTTTTTAAGTTTTAATCCATTATACAGAGGATTAACTTCCAAGTCCATCATTGCATTTGAAGCAAAACAATTATAGTGAATTATGCTAATTAAGGAGTTGTCTCTATTATTATTTAAATGACAAAATGCATGTTATGGTCACTTTAGAAGTAGTTGTCAAGCAAGATGATATTTACTATGTGGATAAAATGAGTTTACTAAATTATTTTTGCAAGAAAGTTAATAAGGAAGATTTGGATGAGGAAAATTCATGTGACATTGGAGGGGTAAAACGTAAGACTGCCACTGAGCATGAGGTAACTATTTGTCCAAAGAGATATAAGCCAGACTCTGTGGCAGCAAAAAATGTCAGACATGACACTACTAAGATACAGATACATTTTCAGCCGCATTGGGTTGATAGTTATCCCTGGCTTGAATTCATTGACTCAGAAGGAAAAATGTTTTGTAGTTATTGACAAATTCAGGATTGAACCAATCAGCTCTCATGATGGTTCTGGGCCTCACAAGGCCTGTGCAACACAGTATATGCATGACACTATCAAATGTGCAGAAAATACCTTAAGTTAGAGTTGCTGTCACTCCACTTGGAGAGACACTTTCAAACTAAACGAGACTAAAATGAAATAAACGAGAGCTCTCTTTAACAAGCCTACAGACCAGCCTGTTATGGAAAACCCTTTTTTGATATGAAAATGCTGTATGCACTCCAGGAGAAGAACGGTTTTGAACTTGGTAGTAATTATAAGAACAGATTCAGGGCAAGATATTTTGTTCTATAAATTGATCAAGTCTTGACAGAAGTTGACAGTTATGGAAAGTCTGAATTCCAGCAAAATCCTTTCCATTCTTGCTGATGGAAGTACTGACACTACCGTATCGGAGCAAGAAATAGGGCATATAAGATACCTGGACAATGGATAACTGAAAACCTTTGAATTTTGGGACAAGTGAAAAGTTAGGTGGGACAAGTGAATTTTCTGAAACCACCTGTCCTGGACAAGTGGATGAAAAAAAAAATGCGCTCAGCCCTATATATATATATATATTGTTACGGAATTATATATCATTTTTTTTAAAATAATGGTATAGTTTATTAGTTTATAATCTCTGTTCTTAGTTTATTATTTACCGTTTATAAACATTGGTACATTGGTACTAATGAGATGTCACGTATAACCTAATTTCTAATAGGTTCGGATATGGTTGCAATGTCTCAAAATGTCCTGTTGTTTTATTTTGTTTCTGTGCAGTGGGAGACTATATTATAGGAAATAATCCTGTGTCTAGGCACTCTTCGTAGTTACATTGGATATTGAAGTCATAAAAGAAATAGGTTCATTTTTTGTGTGGGATATTCTTCTTTGGAGATCTATTTATCATATATACAGTGCATTCTGGATTAGTACTGTGTCTTCAACCTGAATAATTATACAGCTCCGTGGAATTATCGGAAACATTTCTAGAACTTGTGATATTTCATATTTGCAAGGATTACTTGGATATAACTAATTCTTATTAACAACATTAGTACAGTGAAGATTACTTCATTCAGAATACCTCATTCGGAATATTTGGATTAACTTCCGGATTAGTGAACTTTAGAACAATTTAGGACTTTTAAGGATATTCTATACTTTAAGTTATTAATTGTTTGTTGAAATATTTTAATATTTTAGGAAATTAAAAATTTGTATTTTAAATCTTGAAAGCTTGTTTGAGAGTTTTCTTTTGTTACATTACCCCTATTTGTAACAATATATATATATATATATATATATATATATATATATATATATATATATATATCCATTATATTCTGTAGTTTCATTTATTTTCATGGGTATCAATTTTAGTTTTGTAAAAATGGACATTATCAAGGGTATTTAAATTCAATGCTTTGCCTTAGTCAAAGTTTGCATATTTGTAGGAATTTTTATTTCGTGGACTAATCTCTACAATTACCCAAAATTTTGAATACAAAAGAACAAAATTATCCCGACAACAAAGGGTGGTAGCTTCAATGGTTTAAATACTAATGCCAGTATGAGCACAAATCAAACACCTATCAAGATCAAATGAAACTAACACAGCCAACCACATCAAGCCAAGTCGAAATTGAAACATATCAATGATCTCTTACTTAAACCACTGTCTATAATGTTGCACCATCTGAACATTTTATGTTGAAAATGTCATCATTCCATATGTGAACCAAACATGTGACTAACTGCCCCCCCACTCAATACAATCAGCAGGCTGTGGCAACCTACAATGTGTAGTGAGGGAAAGTGTCTCAAGATAAAATGTGGTTTTGAGAAAGTTGGACTTGTGGTGTAAATCTGATATTTCTGGATTATTTATGTGACAAACATTTGGGTGTACCAGAAGACTTGATTGATACCATGTTTATTCAGGGGTTTTGTCTGCAGTAATTTCGACAGCAGTTTTAAATAAAAAAAGAGTATTAAATCTAGTTTACTATCTTCCTATTTACTCTCTATCCTTACTGATCTCATAGCACATATGGATTTAACAGTCAAGTTTGGTCAAATTTTAGAAGGTAAAGTCTTCTATAAAATACTATTAATATCTTATTAAACACATCCGATTGGTCATTTGGTGTAGTAAACGTAAAATAGTAGTTTAATTATGATTTGAAAGGAGCAACCACCTACCCAACAAGGAAAATGCAGGTGAGTTTCAGTAAAGAGTAGTAGACTTACTGTTCTAAGCATGATGTCATTGGAGCCACTCTTTGTTTACTCTCATCTCAACCAGTTATCCGGTAAAAATGTCTCTTAACATCAACTTATTTTCAGGACATCAGTCGTAAATAGAAGACTACAGTATGACATATTTTCAGGACATCAGTCGTAAATAGAAGACTACAGTATGACATATTTTCAGGACATCAGTCGTAAATAGAAGACTACAGTATGACATATTTTCAGGACATCAGTCGTAAATAGAAGACTACAGTATGACATATTTTCAGGACATCAGTCGTAAATAGAAGACTACAGTATGACATATTTTCATTACATCAGTCGTAAATAGAAGACTACAGTATGACATATTTTCAGGACATCAGTCGTAAATAGAAGACTACAGTATGACATATTTTCAGGACATCAGTCGTAAATAGAAGACTACAGTATGACATATTTTCAGGACATCAGTCGTAAATAGAAGACTACAGTATGACATATTTTCAGGACATCAGTCGTAAATAGAAGACTACAGTATGACATATTTTCAGGACATCAGTCGTACATAGAAGACTACAGTATGACATATTTTCAGGACATCAGTCATAAATAGAAGACTACAGTATGACATATTTTCAGGACATCAGTCGTAAATAGAAGACTACAGTATGACATATTTTCAGGACATCAGTCGTAAATAGAAGACTACAGTATGACATCAGTCGTAAATAGAAGACTACAGTATGACATCAGTCGTAAATAGAAGACTACAGTATGACATCAGTCGTAAATAGAAGACTACAGTATGACATTTTCAGGACATCAGTCGTAAATAGAAGACTACAGTATGACATATTTTCAGGACATCAGTCGTAAATAGAAGACTACAGTATGACATCAGTCGTAAATAGAAGACTACAGTATGACATCAGTCGTAAATAGAAGACTACAGTATGACATCAGTCGTAAATAGAAGACTACAGTATGACATCAGTCGTAAATAGAAGACTACAGTATGACATATTTTCAGGACATCAGTTGTAAATAGAAGACTACAGTATGACATATTTTCAGGACATCAGTCGTAAATAGAAGACTACAGTATGATATATTTTCAGGACATCAGTCGTAAATAGAAGACTACAGTATGACATCAGTCGTAAATAGAAGACTACAGTATGACATCAGTCGTAAATAGAAGACTACAGTATGACATATTTTCATTACATCAGTCGTAAATAGAAGACTACAGTATGACATATTTTCAGGACATCAGTCGTAAATAGAAGACTACAGTATGACATCAGTCGTAAATAGAAGACTACAGTATGACATCAGTCGTAAATAGAAGACTACAGTATGACATCAGTCGTAAATAGAAGAATACAGTATGACATCAGTCGTAAATAGAAGACTACAGTATGACATATTTTCAGGACATCAGTCGTAAATAGAAGACTACAGTATGACATATTTTCAGGACATCAGTCGTAAATAGAAGACTACAGTATGACATTTTCAGGACATCAGTCGTAAATAGAAGACTACAGTATGACATCAGTCGTAAATAGAAGACTACAGTATGATATCAGTCATAAATAGAAGACTACAGTATGACATATTTTCAGGACATCAGTCGTAAATAGAAGACTACAGTATGACATATTTTCAGGACATCAGTCGTAAATAGAAGACTACAGTATGACATCAGTTGTAAATAGAAGACTACAGTATGACATTAGTCGTAAATAGAAGACTACAGTATGACATCAGTCGTAAATAGAAGACTACAGTATGACATCAGTCGTAAATAGAAGACTACAGTATGACATCAGTCGTAAATAGAAGACTACAGTATGACATCAGTCGTAAATAGAAGACTACAGTATGACATATTTTTAAGTCTGAGCATTCATTTTGTCGTTATCTTGTACTCCGGTTTTTTTTTGTTTTTTTTTTCGTTCTAAACACACAGTTTCAAAAATAACAATCTATAACTTGTAGGTATAACAGATTGTCAGAATTACAACAAATTATTCTTGCCAGTTTTATACTATCAATAAACTAGTTCTATTTAGATCATATCAACACTAATGGCATCTTTTCACCATTTTAAATTACAATGTATACAAAGAAGACACAAGGATAAAATAAACACCAGATGTAGCAGATTAAATAAAATGAAGAATTGTTTATAGATCTTTAAAACTTCACGAAGTTACTGAAGACTGCACCATAATCTTTCAATGAACTTAATAAAAATTTATTATACAGTACAATTTCTCAACCAATGATGATCAACTTTTATATAAGATATTTATACTTTTGTTGCTTTAACTGCCGCAGTTGCTTATAATGTACTTCATTTTACCTTTTCTTTTTAAATTCATTGTTTGTAGTTTTGCTTCTTTTTTTTTTTTTTTTTACCAGATTGCATGCTAGTTCTATTTCTTTTGTAGTAATTTTTTAAAGAGATTCAAATATCATAATGATTCATACTTTGATTCATACGTTTTAAGTTTTGATTATGATTCATACTATTGCATATTGTTCGATATTTGTCTTTCTTCATTAGTTTACTTTAGTATTAATTAATATTGTACATTTATATGTTTCCAAAAGGTCGATAGGCCAATATGCAATGAAGATTCTTCTTGTTAACTGTCTCAAGCACTCTGTTCGATGTATATTGTGTGCACCCGAGGGTGACAAGCTAATATAGCTGCTCTACTGCTCCATCGAATGAAAACACTAAACCTTTATTCAAAAGTAAAATCAGCCATTCCTGTATGTTACACTTAACAACTGTGTATAACTTCCTCATTTATTTTCATTTGTTTGTGCATTCATATATTTCATAATTTTCCTGTGTCTTTACTTGTACATTAATTTATTTGTTTGTTCATTTATTCATTCTTATTCTTTCTTTCTGCTCCAACGTCTGTTTGTTCATTCAGTTGTCTGTAGATTCTTTTTTAAAATCATATTAATACAAAGGATGACATCACAGATATAATTTTTCAGGCCAATAATGGCAATCTAAGTTAAAATAATTCTGAAAAAATGTATGTGTCAGTAAAACCTTAATGCATATAATAATAATTAAACTACTTCCTACTCTCTCTCTCTCCTCTCTCCAAAAATAAACTTGTTTTTCCTGATCAACCATATCTTATTTGCCACTGAAAAAACAGCATTAAAGTTTGTCAATTTTCTTTCCCCTGAACTAAATATAAATTGCTTTTCACAACTAAAGTTTTCTAGCAAAGAATGCTACATTTCTTAGGAGGTAGTCCAGTACTTTAAGACGGTCACAAAATGACTTGACAAATTCAATCATTTATCTTTCTTAAAGCGATTAATATAAAAATGATTATGCTCTATATGAAGATTAATATTCAGATGCTATAGCCACTTACTGAAAAATTACTTACCTTAGTTTACTGAAACTATATAAACAAAAGCATACAATATAACTTTTAAAAAAAGCGAGCATGTCTCATTTTGATCACAAAGTTGCAGGTTAAGCATATCATTTCTCTTCAACCTTTGGAACAATTCAGAATTACAAACAGGAAGATTCTGACCCCCATTAAAGCAATAACAGATCGCAGTAAAAGATTGCCTTTTAGTGCCAGTGGCATTACACACATTCGGAGTGCCTGATTTAAAGTGTAAACTCTTGATTCAGTTGCGTAAAGTACCAATTAAATATCATGTTTTATCAATGAATGACATGATATGATGAACACATAAAATATTTACAGCTCAAGGAGTTCCAATAATATAGGTTGTATACACACCGAACTTTACCTTTAAGGCAGCGAGTGCAAAAGACATACATGTACATTGAAAGAATATAAACTGCTTTACAATTCTTTTTATCAGAAACAAAAACAAATACACGCAAAAGATAATATTTTATTATAGTAATGAAGTTAAATGATCAGATAGCTGAGCTTTGTTGATCGCAAGGAATGTCCCAGTAAGAAAAGGTGGAGGAGGTGCTTACGGCAATGCATGTGGCTCCTTTTTTGTTGGGTCTTTAATTTGTACCCAATGAATAATTGTGAAACCAGTGTATATATGTATGCAAATTTCCTATAAAAATGTCCTGTGTGTAACAGTCACCTGACTTCTGCAGTCAGCTGACAGGTGTCTCCTAACCAACAGTGGTTTCTTCCTGCTTTAAGCAGTCACTGGAGCATATCAACAGTGACTACTCGAAGCATGAAAATTAAACTTTTGTTTGATGAGCAAGGCATCATTTAGATAAAGGCATACTATGTGAATTGATGTACAAACATTTTATATCTTGCTAGTACTCAACATACTCCAGTCACATTGTCAGTCTAACACAAAGGTGTCAGTGTATCAGGTTAGAAAGCGAGGCGGTTTCTATCCATATATGAAAGGGTCAAAGCAATTCATTTGCTGGATAGTGGAAAAAGTAGTCATGTAGTCACAACAGAAATGGAAGTCGGGCAAACTCAGATCCAAGGAATTATTAAGCATAAGCGAGATATTATGGCCAATTTTGAGAAAAAAGTTCATCTTTGAGAAGAGATACAAGTTACATTTCTTTTCATAAGTGTCAGAGGACATGCAATATTTCAAACTTGTCTGTAAAGGAAGGTGAAGTTTTGGTTCCTGGGTCTCAAAGAATAGCCATATACAGTTTCTTTTAATTCCATATTCATCACAGGCCTTTCACATAAGCTGACTGCCGTTCGATCTCAGTGAGTTGAGCAACTGGCTAATCCAGATATTGTTTTGGAAGCGTGAACAGCTGTTTCCAAACCTAATTTATACAAGTTGGCCAACCAATGAGTCAGTCCTCTATTTTACAGTCATATCTAAGCTGTAAATCAGTAGTAAAATTAAGAGTTTTGTCATGGTGCACAAAACAATCTAAGATCAGTGATTATTTTAAGTCAGTGATGATTTAATTTATAGGATGGATTAAAGTGAGCAGGACACAGTAATCTTGTGTGGAACATAAATTGGGAGAGAACATATACACATAAAACAATCTTGATCCTGTAATAATAATAATAATAATAATAATAATAATAATAATAATAATAATAATAATAATAATAATAATAAAAATGATATTCAGTGGATGGTACTTGTTCAAAAACCAATTTTTAAAGGTGAACCTGTGTACAGATGTCACCTGTGTACAAACTCCAGTTTTACCTTTTCCCATGGGTAGCTGCTATTGACAGGTTTGACTGTATATATATATATATGTATATATATATATATATATATATATATATATATATATATATATATATATATATATATATATATATATATATATATCCATACAGGGGCCTGAAACTTTACGATAGTTTAAATGCTTCTTTGTATGTATAAAGTATCTGAAAAATTACCACAGAAATCCTGAATCTGCTTCTCTTAACATCAAATAACCGATCTTTGGTGGATATATATCCAAGTCACATTTCTAATCCTCATAGCTTAAATAAATAACAACATAAACAATCTATGTTTTAAAACAACATAATCATTGTACATTGCTTTCTAAATTGCTCTTTCATTTTTGTTTATAATTTACAACATTAAGATATTCTGTGAAATTTAACATTACAGTACACATTGGAATTGAGAAATGTCTTGAGACCTGTTATTATCCTAACACCCTAAAAACATGTTCTGTGGCAACTCAGTGGTTAGTGTGCAAAATCCACAATCTGTGGGTTGTGGGTTCAATACCTGCCCAGACAAGCCCAAATATTAGACTGTTGCTGTGTGTCTGTCGGTAAGGCACTTTACTCCATAGTCTTTCATATACTGATGCACAGTTCAACATTATTCAATCAATCATCTCTCTTGCTCTTCTGGCATAAATACTAAAAGAAAACTCGTTATTGGGATTTTTTTTTAAAAGGTAATTATCATTGTATGTGGGGACACAGTTTGACATTTTACACAGACATGCTGGAAAGAAATTGTGAACCTTTGAACTTCACAACCATATATATCCCTATGATAGTTTTGCAGCAATTGTACTGACCCTCAAATGTGTGTTGATCTATGATGAGTAGGCAATGGACCTCAATTTCATCCCCATATGTGTGATCCACTGAGCTCATGCTGGTGCCTGTTGTCACCATTTTTGATGTGATACTACTGGAGGTCGATGCTGCATGTGTACTTGCACTCTGTCGCATCTGTACAACCCCTGTGTTGTCCTGAATATCAGTTCTCATTGAGATAACACCAAAGGTCTGTGATGCCTCTTGGTAAGCTATTCTCCTGTAGTAAAGATGGATTAATTCCCATAGTAACTAGAGTACCATGAATGAGAGGCATATTAAATACATGCCCTGTGTTTCACAGTCCTCTATATAGATAACAGAAATGTCTGTGCAGAAACCATTTTTTCTTTCAGTCAGTGACCTTGACCTTTGACCTTTTGATGCCAAAATCAATAAGGTTCTTCCTTACCCCCAAGTGCAAGCCATCCACAAAGTCTGATAACTGTACATGGTGGAGAACTTGAGTTATTGTGCAGAAATGAAATTGGCAACAGTCAGATGGATAACATCATAACATAGTATGCTCTGCCTTATCGCGGGCATAGAAAAAGTTTTCAAAGTTGCTAAAAGCTACAATTAGCAATGCCAACCCATAAACATACTGTAAAGCATAATATTTTAGCAAAATTACATATTAGTGAATCTCTATTTTTAGTATATTAGTGACAGAACATTTTAGTAAATTACTGATGGAAAAAAAAATTACATTCTTGGTGGCAGTTTAAACTAACCTGATGAAAACCAATATGTACCTGCATACTATGTTATTTTGACACAAGTTTGTATTATCCATTCCTCCAATTCTTAAAGCAAACACAGAGGCCCAGAAATGCAAGTAATTAACAGACTTCTGTGAACTTGTCTTTTTTTGCCGTGTTGCAAAAAATGACATTCGTTGTTACTTAAATTTGTGTTTTGTGGAAGGGTGTCTTATTGTTTTCACAGAAGAATCATCGTTCATTGTACATTTAAATAAATTGTTTGTCTATGGTTTATAGTTTTTATGGGTTTAATGCCATTTTTCAGCACATGATAAGCTATATATGGTGGCCAGTATATCTGGTGGAGGAAGAACCCGGGAAAATCCCAGGAAGAACCACCGACCAACGGGAAGCTACTGGCAAGCTTTCTCACATAACCACATTGGCCGAGCCCGAGACTTGAACTCACACAGACAGAGGTGAAATGGCAGTGATCGGTAAAGGCGAGCGCCTTAGACCACTCGGTCATCTGGGGCCCCACATGGTTTGTAGACGGGGGTCTCAATGTATACACAGAAGGATCTTTGGACCTTTAAATTCATGGTTTGTAGAAGTGGGTGTCATTGTATACACAAATGGATCAATGGGCCTTTAAATACATGGTTGTAGAAGGGGGTATCACTGTATACACAATAGGATCATTGGGCCTTTAAATACATGGTTTGTAGAAGGGGGTCGCATTGTATACACAAAAGGATCATTGGGCCTTTAAATTAATGGTTTGTAAAAGGGGGTCTTATTGTATACACAAAAGGATCATTGGGCCTTTAAATTAATGGTTTGTAGAAGGAGGTCTTATTGTATACACAAATGGATCAATGGGCCTTTAAATACATGGTTGTAGAAGGGGGTCTTATTGTATACACAAAAGGATCATTGGGCCTTCAAATACATGGCTTGTAGAAGGGGGTATCACTGTATACACAAAAGGATCATTGGGCCTTTAAATTCATGGCTTGTAGAAGGGGGTATCACTGTATACACAAAGGATCATTGGGCCTTCAAATACATGGCTTGTAGAAGGGGGTCTTATTGTATACACAAAAGGATCATTGGGCCTTTAAATACATGGTTTGTGGAAGGAGTCTTATTATTTACACAAAAGGATCATTGGGCCTTTAAATACATGGTTTGTAGAAGGAGTCTTATTATTTACACAAAAGGTTCACTTTGTTGGCCTTAAAATTTGTGGTTTGTGGAATGGGGTCTTATTGCTTACACAGAAAGATCATTATTCATTGGGCATTTAAATTTGTCGTTTGAAACACCATGAAATCCATGAAAATTGGCACCATATGAAAAATGGTGAATTGATAGTATTCCTTGTTGATTTTTAGCATTTTTTTCCCATCTGTCTGGCATCATTTTTCAACTGCTGAAATTATATTTGGCTGTTTTTGTGGGCTTTTATTAACAGCCAATATCTACTTTTCACGATGATGCACTCAATTCTGTGAACCCTTCTATCAACTAAAACAGTCTGGAAAATACATGCATCATTTTGAGAACCACACAAAGTTACTTCATTTTCAGTACTTTTTATTGTACTTATATCCACACAAAATCCTGTATTCAGTGAGTTGCAACAGATACTTGTCCTTTTCTTCCCTGTACTTAACACAGTATACTTCTCATACTTATCTACTACAGTATCTGACTAATAATCCACAGCAACCCGACACAGGCTTGATACTAAAATGGATACAAACCATGTATATATTATGCTTGGAGTGAAGACAGCAAGTCTAAAACCTTCTAATACATGGCCCATTAGATAAATATATAAAAAAACACAAAGTTTATAACTTGAGAAATTGCAGTTACACACTTAGCCCTTGATTTCTTAATGGTTTTCGCAGTTACAATGACACTTTTTGGCACTCTGGGTGTCATTTTAATGTGGTGAAGTTTTCCTTTTCAATGCAATATCACACATCTTTACAAGTTAGACATGTGGGAAGTTAATAGCTAGAAAATGTCAAAATTCTATGATTTTTGTTGTCTGGTTGAACAGTGTTCTGTTCGCCCCAGGTCACACATATTTTAAGACTGTGTAGCATTACTGATACACTGTCACACCTAAGCAAAGACACCAGCAAATGATACATTGTCACACCTAAGCAAAGACACCAGCAAATGATACATTGTCACACCTAAGCAAAGACACCAGCAAATTATACACTGTCACACCTAAGCAAAGACACTAGCAAATGCCATATACAAGTATTTAATATCTTTCACATGAAAAATGTTGCAAACTTAAATCTGAAAGAAGAATTCCATACACCACTGCAATTTTCACCAACTTTAAACTAAGTAATCCATTTCAGTCAAACCTCCATTTCTAAAGATCTACTCCAGGGTGTTTATCAAAGGGAAGATTCCTGATTGGCCAAAAGAACTGGAAGGTTATTACGCCATGACCCCAATTAAATTATGACCAATCAACTGTTTTGACATTATTAGCTTTATAAATAGAATACAATGGCATGCATTGTGTGAAAATTGGTGGAAATTGGAGGAGACACTTACAATATGTGAAAAGTAACTGGGGTGAATGTAACCCTGTCTGACCAGATAAAAGAAGCAAATAGTTTGACATTCTATGCCTTTTAACTTAATACAGGTCTAACTCAAAAAGATGTATGATAGTTCATTGAAAAAGAAAATTTCTCTACATTAAAATGATGCCTAGTTTATTGAAAAAGCGTCACTGTCTATTTAAATACCATTAAGAAATTGAGAGCTATGTGTGAAACTGCAATTTCTTGATTGGTATACAAACATTGTCTCTTATTATATATTTATATGGAGAGGCCATACTTTTGAGGGTTTTAAACTTGCTGTCTTCACAACGAACATATTATTTTCATGATTTTGACCGATTTTAGCATAAAGCTTCCACTGGGCACCCGTGTAAAAAACAAAACTTTGCTTTGCGACATAGTCTGGCAAAATAGGCAAAAGTAATTGATAATTGACACACATGAGACGATAAGCAATATTTAACTTGTGTGCTTCTTAAGGGTAGAAAATGCAAACAAGAGTTATTCTTAGGGTGTGAATCTGCATCAAGTACTAAAGTTTTCCTCAGCACAGCCAATTTTTACTTGGTCAGAACAAGAGGACAAGTGGTTTTCCTGAGTCCTGATAAATATATCTACCAAAATGTAAATACATCAGTGCAGTGCAAAATTCTAGGCAATCATTAAGGTATTTCCAGGCCTTAAATTTACATAATTCTGCAGACTGAAATTTAGAGTTGACTCAATTCTTTAAGATACACTATCTCTAAAGCTTTGTTTGATACCTATCTTAAATTTTCAGTTTCATCAAGTTTTCCACATAAAATATTCTGGCTCAGTATGAAATCTTTTTGCTTGAGTGGAAGTACTTAAGTTTCTAATTATTGAGTTTTTAGTAAAAGTCTGCTTTGTACAACAATTTTTATCAATGCTCTAATTAACTGCAGAGTTTTCTGATTATAATTGCGTGAATACAGATTTCTGCATTGAGGAAGAGTTGATATTCAGCTCCCAAAGCAGTTTTGCCAATCCCTGTACACATAACCCAAACACATGCATTATTTACAGTTCTATCTACACTGTTTATATTCTCTATTAATAATGAATTGAAAATTAAAAGCTTCTCTGTGACCAGTTTCTAAATTTCAAAAGTGCAAACTGAAAGCACTCAAAACAAACTGGGTTATTATGAAAGAATGCATTTTTACTTACCTTGGAGATTCTTCCAGTGGTATTGTTCGAATGTGAAGCTTCTGAATCTCATCTATTGTTCCTATAGTTAATGTACTGTCATTGGCAATTGCAAGACTGAAAGAGGAAGATTTTAATTACCCTGAGAACTGGCTCTGAGGTCATTCACCTGGCTGATATGTACTTAATACCCAACACATGAGCAGTTAGTCAAGAAATCTGGGTTAGTAGGATGTTTTCTGTCGAAATTTCTTCAAATTCTGTTGATTGGTTAAAAAAAAAAATTGTTTGATTGTTTCTGAACTTTACCTACCTTCAGTCATATTTGATAAATCAACATCATTTGTATTTAAAAAAAAGCCTTCAAACAAAAATGTGTCAACTTTGGTCAAACTGTTAAGTGGTGTTTGAGAAAAAGTAATTTAAGGTTGCTCTATATTTAGTAACAACAGCCATATTGGACTGCAGATCTGCATATTGCTTTGACAAGATTCTGTTAAGCAGTTTCTGTGAATAAGTCTTTCTATTTGTATTAACAGTGACCAAACTGGATGATGGATCAGCATCATTTGTACCAACTTGAAAGGCCTTTATACCAGGATGTTTTCTGTTAAATTTGGTCCAATTCTGATGACCATATTTTTTAATAAAGGCATAAGACTGTTCCATTTTTAGTAACCATAGCCATAATGAATAGTGGATCGTCATCATCTGTATACAACTCACATGCCAGGAACCTTTCTGTCAAATTTGGTCTATTCTGTTGGTCAGTTTCTGAGAAAAGTCATTCAAAGTTTTTTCTATAGCAGGAGCCATTTAGCAGTTTTTGAGAAGATGTTTAAAATTTGTCCTAAAATCTTTTTAGTAATTGAGGAAATATTGGAATGTGTATTGGCATCATTTGTACAAACCTGAAAGGTCTTCTTGCCAGGATGAGTCAAATATGGTTACATTTTGTCTAGCAGTTTTTGAGAACAAGAGTACCATGAATGGCACGTTATACGCCTGCCAATAGTCCTCTAAGTAGATAACTGAAATCTCTGCACAGAAACCACTTTTCTTCTTTCAGTCAGAGTGACCTAAACCTATGGACTTGGAAATCAATAAACTTCTTCCTTAACTTAAGTGCAGGCCATTCACAAAGAGTAGGCCGGGTCTGTGATGTAAACTAATGTTATGGTGCAGAAACCATTTTTTAATTACAGTGTGACCTTGACCTTCTGACCCAAAATCAATGCTTTCCTCCTTGCCTCAAATGCAAGCCATCCATAAAGTTTAGCTGAGGCATATCATCTAGAATTAATGTTATTGGGCAGAAACCATTTTTCTTTTAGACACAGTGACCTGCCCTTTGACCTAAAGAATCAACAGGGTTCTTTCTTACACCAAGTGCAAGCCAACCACAAAGTTGTGGAGCCACAGAGGATGGCTAACTTAAGTTAATGTGTGGAAACCATATTTTTCTTTCCATCACAGTGACCTTGACCTTTGAGTTTGAGCCCAAAATCAGTTGGGTTCTTCCTTAACCTAAGTTTGTTAACTGTATGGTGGACAATTAAAGTTATCATGCAGAAATGAATTTGGTAACAGATGGACAGAGGGATGGATGGACATCATAACATAATAGTCCACCTTCCCTTATAGCGGACATATAAAAAGTCGATTTTAAGGTGTTTGTTTTGTTAATAATGCAACAATATTTAATTTCAGATCAACATCATTTGTACAAAAGTGAAAGGCTTTCATGTCAGCATGTTTTCTGTCAAATCTGGTCAAATACTGTTGAGTGTGTTTTGAGAATAGGTCATTAAAAGATTTTCTATTTTTTACGTAACAGACAGCACATATAATGGCAGATCAGCATCATTTGTATGAACTTGAAAGGTCTTCATGCCAGGATGCTATCAAAATTGATCAAAGACTGTTGAGTGGTTTTTGTGAAAAAGTTTTTTTCTGTAAGTCTGGCCATATTTGATTGTAGATTGGCATCATTTGTGTAAACCTGAAAGTCCATTATGCCAGGAGTTGAAATCTGTCCAGTGGTTTTTGAGAAGTTGAAAATAGCAAATGTTGACGAAAGATTCATGAGGGACAAAGGACAACACATGCTGGGTTCAAAACCACACCATAAACTCATATAGCCTTGGGGTCAGGTGAGTGAAAAAGCTGAATTTATTTTGATGAATTTTTAATACAATACTGAATGAAAGAAATAACATTATCCTTCATAATTCTAAATTCAATCTGGACAGTGACTGATTACAATTCCAATGCTGAGATTTCATGCGTATGTATGGAACTTAAACTCAAGATTAAAACTAGTACAACTAACTGCTGGTAATCAACTTATGGCACATGTGGGTACTCCTTATCCACAAGTGATGTCAAAAACTACAAAAAACCCATCATCTACTTTAAGAGTGGAAAGATATGTGAATTACCAATTAAAGCCATTGACACTGCCAAGGATTTGCATATTTTTTGTGCCCAACTAAAAACCTGCTCTACCTTTAGTGATGAAATGGATCTAATACATGATATTGATAAAAACACTGATGACAACAATATGCTCAAATACAGAGTGACTGATGACAACAATATGCTCAAATACAGAGTGACTAATGCAGGGGTAACACACTTGCCTTGTGACTCGAGAGTTTCTGATTAATGCCAGGGTAACACACTCATTTTGCACCTCTGAGTTCCTAGGTTTGAATCCTAATTACCTACCCAAGGCCATGGTTTCAAAAAATTTCTAAAAATGTTTCCTCTAATTGAGATTTTTAATTGTTTTGCCATGATACATTTGACAATATTGCTATTTTGTTTGAGGTAGAATAAGTAGAAAAGGATAAAAAATAACTCTTTGGTTTAAATCTGTACATCTGGGAATCTTTTATTGGTTGGATACTCTGATACCAAAAGGCATGGTACCCACTTAACTCGTGTACTATGTCACTGTCACAATGCAACATTGTTTAGCAATACAAAATTAAACAAGCTATTTCACTGGTCATGGTAATAGACACAGAACTCAAGTTATTTGCAGAAACCATTTTTCTTCCTTTGGGCTTGGTGGCCTTGATCTTTGACCCTAAACTCAATAGGTGTATTTCTTGCCTCAAATGCAAACAATTCACAAAGTCTGATCACAGTTTGTTGCATAATTTGGTGTAAACCATTTTCCTTCTTGGAATCCCTCTGCCTCTGACTTTTTAGCCCCCAAATCAATAGGTATCTTTCCTGTCTCCAATGCAAGCTATTTTACAAAGTTTAGTCAAAGCATATGGTACAGAACTTAAGTAGTTTTGTGGAAATTGTTTTACCTTTTTTCAGTCCCTGTGACCTTGACCACTGACATCTGAGCCCAAAATTGTGTAAGTTTTCTTCTTGCTCCGAATCCAAGTTACTTACAAAGTTTGGTAATGGTAGATGGCAGAGAATTTAAGTTATTTTTTAAAATTAAATAGGGCAGAATCGCAATTTGGTGGAGAATACTTGAAATATTTAGTGAAAATGGGGTGAGATTCTCCAATTTCTTCCACATGGATGACCATCTTTCATTTTAGAACCATTGAAATTGCATTGGTATTCCTCCACATGGATGAACATCCTTCATTTTAGAACCACTGAAATTGTATTGGCATTATGGATGACCATCTTTCATTTTAGAACCATTGAAATTGTATTGGCATTATGTATGACCATCTTTCATTTTAGAACCACTGAAATTGTATTGGCATTATGGATGACCATCTTTCATTTTAGAACCATTGAAATTGTATTGGCTTTATGGACGACCATCTTTCATTTTAGAACCACTGAAATTGTATTGGCATGATGGATGACAATCTTTCATTTTAGAACCATTGAAATTGTATTGGCATTATGGATGACCATCTTTCATTTTAGAACCACTGAAATTGTATTGGCTTGAAAGGTACAAGTTCATAGAATTTGTTGTAAAATCTATGGAAAATGAATAAAGAATTCGGAAAGGAGAACAGCATAATCTCTACTGCTCTTGAATGAGCTCAGGAATAAAAAACAAGTGTTCCACAGAACTTGGCATTTTGATGGAATAGCTTTTTGCTTACATAGTCCAGACAAAATTGTAGAACATAAATGTACAAACTTTAGACAAAAGGGCTGCTTCATTTAAACAAACATGGTATCCAGGGAAAGCATTTAAAAAAAATGTATGCAAGTGAACTGTATATACTCGCATATAAACCGGATCCAAATGCAAACAACACGGACCATGATGTGCCATCGCATAATGCGCTGGCAGATCAGGGTCTATGTTGTTTGTTCTACTGATTAGTCCTTAAAAACTGCATAGACCCAGATCTGACAGCGCATTATGCGACGCCAGATCTGGGTCTATGCAGTTTGCAGTTGGTATCGGATTATACGCGAGTATAGACAGTACTCTGATTACTCATAGAGTTCATATAAAAATGATACCAATTTCTAAATTGCATCTATGGGTGACTACTCCACATTGAAAGTGCCTTCCCTGGGTCCCATGTATGTTTTACTGGAAACCACCCTAATATTGTAGCTAAGTTTCAGTCGAATAAATCACCTGATGTAGAAGATATGACTTTCAATAACTTTAACACTGGACCTTCAAATAGTTGATGATATTGTCAGTCCCAGAAAAAGGATACCAATGTCTCTCCACTCACAGGTAAGATGAAAATAAATAATTACTAATTACCTATCTGGATATCCCTCAGAGTTTAGTGGACACATGTGGTTGACTTCCTTCAGGTTGACATTAGAGAAAACAAGCTTGTGGTTGCTGGAGTAGATCACTGTGGGCCGATCTGAGCAGGCAAATACATTTGTTGTGGATAGTGATTTGAATGTGCGTAGCACAGTGGGCTGAGTGCCAAGTGTAACT
Source organism: Margaritifera margaritifera (assembly GCA_029931535.1). NCBI lineage: Eukaryota > Metazoa > Mollusca > Bivalvia > Unionida > Margaritiferidae > Margaritifera > Margaritifera margaritifera. Next base: position 781,035 of record JAQPZY010001334.1, on the reverse strand, counting down.
TTCTTCTTATCACTTAAATAACCTGAAACACCAAGAAACAAGTATCAGATCAGGGGATCTTACAAACATTGTCTTTATTAAAATTTACCAAGATTTGCTGTTGATCTTCATCAATTTATATACAGCTTGAGTCAACTGTTTTTGTTACATTCACAAAAATATATGATTGCCTATAAAAATATGTGCAATTCTTTCCTACAACTGATATCTTGGGATGTTCCTACAGATGTCTTTGCTGAAATTCTATGATTTGGTTCCATGGTTTCATCTTACACATTAGAATTTACGTCTAAAAAATATGCACCCCACCCCTAGACAATGGCATGATAGGTTTGGAAAACAAAATACTGTACAATTTCTAATTCTTGTTTTTAATGTTTAACAATGCAGTTTTTAGGTATTTTTCATATTATGCATTATGTACTATTATTACTTTCTTTCATAAATGCAGTTTAATTATCTTTCTTCGATACTGTATCCTCCCCAATGTAGAGAATGAGGTTGGTACTTAAGGCTGGATAAATACAGTTGTGGATAATGTTCATTTTATTGACTGCTTCATTCTCATGTATATAATGTACATTTTATTGAATGCTTCATTCTCATGTATATATTGTACATTTTATTGACTGCTTCATTCTCATGTATATATTCTACTTGTATAATATCGGTAGGTACCAAAGAAACAGTTGATCTACATTAAAATCAATCATATCTATGTTTTCATTCAAGATTCAAAATATTTCAGTTAAAATCAATCATATCGATGTTTTCATTCAAGATTCAAAATATTTCAGTTAAAATCAATCATATCTATGTTTTCATTCATGATTCAAAATATTTAATTATAACTTTTCAATAATAAGTAAATGGTTTAATCAAGAAGAATACTACCGGAGTCAACACTAAAACTGAATACTACCTGAGTCAACACTTAGACTGAAGTAGAAGAGTGACCCATCTCCAAGAGCACACAGCAAGTAGTGCAGACCTTCAAATGTTGTCATCAATATAGAGCGTGGAATTATTTCTGAAAGTCACAAATTATACATTTCAAAGATGTTAAAATGCAAAGATAGTTCACTAGCGATTAGCCAAGTACAGAGATGCCCATTGCCAAAAATTGAAATTAGAGACAAGAGGGTAAAAATGAGTGATTTTGCAGAAAAATTAGGGACACTTACCGCACAGCACAGTTATATTACACTATTTACAACACACAACTCTTTCTATTCTTTTACTTCAATTGTCCTGCATACTGCTTCTGGCTGTTTTCAGTTTTGCAATAAGCTCCTTTTCCAAGATCAATTCATGGCAAGCACAATTGTTAGCCAGCAGTTAGCATGGCTGTCATCGATGCGAGAAGATTATATGAAAGCCCAGGTTTTAGAATATTCTTCACTGAACTGTGTGCGTCTTTTCTTACTCTGGGTAGGCTTACAACCACCATCTGACACTTTAAAGCGAAATGAAGCGTTCCAGGTAATGGCGCCAAACTGATCACATGACATGAATTACGGTAAAAGACTGGGTAGGACCGAAGTGAATTGTTATATCATGCCGGAAAATGATCTTATGTCACAAAATACTAGTCTGATTCCGGGCCTCATATGAAGCCACTGCCTCTATCTGGATATGTATAATAAGTACAACAGAGGACCAGTCTAATAAATTACAGAAAATACTGGAACGGAGAAATCAGTCTCAAGTTATATTCCGGAAACTGACAATACGGCTTCAACTTACACCAATTAATTTTTGGGGTTTTCTTTTTAGGAAAATTTGTGATTTTTTCCCACAAAGGCGTGATTCGTGAACAGGCACGGAAATTCGTGACATTCATGCCCAATTCAGGACAATGGGCATCTCTGCAAATACTAAATGAATTAAAATAATGGGGATTTATTTATTTTTCACGGGTATTATTTGATGTGTTTTTGAACAAAAAAAGGACTTGTTATTAGTGTTTTCGTGGCTAAGTCTCCGACGAAGATGGCATATACAGATCGGCCGACCCTGAAAAAGACCTCATTAAGGCAGTCAATATTTTCTGTAACATAGGCAAATTTTCAGTATGGTGTAACGAAATATCATGTACTGCTATTGTCAACTTGGAAAACGTGTGCTTGAAAAGTTTAGAAGTGTGGTCTGATGCAGCGAAGGCAACGAAGGAACTTGCAGAAAGCCAGTGGTCATGCTCACTGCCTCAATATCTTATCCAACCTTGGGACATCTGCATCAAAAGTTGTCTAAGTCAGTACAATACCAGCTAGAGAAGGATGCTGGTAACTGGCTCTCCAAGGTTTTGGTGTTCCCTGGGTCTTGGATCTTGTCTGAAAGATGATCAGAGATCTCCCTAATCTTTTCTGACTACAGCAGTAGATCGATCAAACGAGTTGCTACTTCTCATCATGGTGGAAAACTACAGTGAGGTCAGTGGAAAACAACTCCATGTGCAGAGACATACAGTCACTCTGGCCCTGCTGGTCATGTGGGGAATTATATGCCCACTAAGCTGCCAAAGGAGAAAGCAAGAACTCCTGACATGTGTATGTCTACAGGGTGGGTGACCAAGTCTCTTCTGACCAACTTGTGCAGACCCTGCAAGTTTTTGATGAAATACATTTAGTACACCTTAGGAATCTCTCGTAAGAGTCCTCTGAGACTTTTAACTTTTTACACTTGGTGCATCTAGTTACCATTGTGTACCTGACAAAGAAAAAGACCCAAGTCATTTAATGAACCAAAAAAATGTGCAAATTTACATGCCAAAGTTAAGTAAAAAGATGCAGCAGCATCCCTGGGTATATTACATTACCTACCCACAGGATATGCCATCAACATCAGACCTGTTGACTGAACTGGCAACTGGGCAATGGACATGGTTTGTATTGCTGAGATGGGAAGCTGGGGGCAATGAGGACAGACTGGTTGTATGGGTCAATAAGATAGTTAGCTGGTATGAGGCATGACTCCTTGATATGACTCACCACTGGTTGCTGGCAGGTATGGCCAGCAGCTGGACTGGCTGGTTGGCTACCGGGATGGTGGCAGATGGCAAAAATGGCTGGTAATACAAGCTAGTATGGTCAAAATCAAACCACATGTGCCTGGACTTACAGGTACTCTGGCCATGGCGACTTTACTCTGACTGGGTTACCAAAATGTGGGAGCAAAATCTTCTATCACCTTCATGATGAAAGGAAGGATACAAACTGCCCTGAAGCCAACAACTGCATCATTGTCTCCTGTACAAACCATCTCATCTGAGATTTAAACAGTGGGGTAGGTGCAGTATGGATGCATCCACTGCACACCGTTCTTCTGCTTCCAGCTGGATGGATTTGATGGTTGCCAAATGTAAGGTTCATGGGCTCTTGGTTGGGGAAGGGGCCATTGTGGCATCCCCCATTATGCTGGCTATAGATGCAGTCTTAGGGTTAGACTCGGAAGGTTACTTAGTCTGTCTCTCCATGTCCTTCAAACTTTTCTGCCAGATGGTGGATGATGTCACCTCTGACCATTCTGTACAGACACTACAAGGCAAAAATGAAGAACACTAGGTGCAGGCAAGGCATGTCTTGTGTGTTTTCAAAGACCTTAAACATTTTACACTTCGAACATTTTTGGTCACCACTGTATATCTGAAACAACATTACGATGGGAAATGACATGAAAGGACAAACTATATCAATAACTGCACTTGAATTAAAACAAAAGTATAAATCAAAGCAGTGTCTGCAAGATACCATATGTGACTTGACTACAAAGTCTGAGACAAAGTCCACAAACTTTGAAAAATATGCAAAATTATCAAAGATCAAAGTATTGAGTATACTGATTTCTTGGAGGGTAGAAGTGATACAAATTTACTGTTACGACTCTATGGCCTAAAAATATGTAACAGAAAGAAAGTGAAACCAATAAAATCAAGTAAAATCAACAAGCAATTTATTTCTAGACAATTAAAGTGAAAATTTTAAAGACCCTTACAATAATGTGAATTGAAGTCCAAATAATCCTAAGTGCCCTAATCACAAGTCCAAAAATATATAATGTTCCAAATAAATTCCAATAGCCTTGAATGCCAGGTTGTATCACAAGTCTTGATTGTCCTGATGTACCACAATGAATGTTTTGAATGAATTCACACAAATCCCAAAATCATGTATTAATCCAAAAGCGAGTGAGCAATTTAATATTCCCAATGAATATTGTAAATAAATAATTCCTCTCAAATAATATTTGATTTCAACAACACGACTAAAATAGATTCCGTACTGACTGATCTTTTAGAACCGAAATTCTAGAACAGGAATGAATTTGTTTACCAAAATCTGTACATAAATACACATGCCTACATGACCTATATCACATCACAATATGAGTAATTCTAATGGGAAAAATACTGGCCTACCTGACAATTCTCATATGAGAATGCGAGTTATTTTTATGGAAAATTACTTTTTATACCTTACTTTTGTCACAACAAGACACATAAATAGCTGCCAACAAAACCGGCCCTGAACTCAAATGCTATGTAAACATGTTGTTTACAAAATGACCATAATCTGACTAAAGTACAACTTACAATCATGGACACATATTATAAATTCAATATACATAACATTACGTAAGATCAGATGGAAGAACATAACTCCTGAGATACTGCTATTCAAGGTTTATTTTACTATCCTAAACATACTGCTCTAAATAAACTTTATAACATTTTTTTAAAATTTCTTTTTGTTATGTCACCAGAGAATTTACATAACATTTGAAACATTAGTTGAGGAATTATTGTGGTCATTTCCATTTAACAGTATTTTATTATGTTTCAAGTATTACCATCAGTGAAACAATATCCAAGGAGATATACTATCAGGTTTGATCATTAACTAAATTTGAGTTGCCTCCCTTGACTTACAAAACTGACCTGAAAGACCATTAGATCTATACTTTGGTACTAATTTTAGTAACACTATAAAGTTTGTTGCTGTTATTAGTAATCAAACTATATTTGGTTAAAAGAATGGACACTACACCATAAGCATGGAGGGATTTAAGTCAAAAAGCAAACAAATAAAAAATAAAAGTTACCAAAGTCTTGAAGCAACCTTAATATTCAACACTATACTGACTTTACTGGTGATCTGTTTTGTTTTTGTTGGTTTTAACAGCCCTTTTAACACATTATTGGCCATATCATTCCAAGGAAATGGGAGGTAAGTGCGTTTCCCAAGGACACACCAAGGCAGTTGACCCAGGCTGGCCTGAGTAGGTATTGAACCTGCAACCCTTAGATAAAAGGTGGATGGTTATAAATAATGATTAATTCATATATCAAGAGGCAATACAATGTGATGCTGTAGTGAAAGCTTCAACTGGATAACATCTGGTATAGGGGCTGCCATCCAGTGGTGGCAAGGGGAAGTAATGTGGAAGAGTCTCTTCCCTTTGTTTATATATAACATATAGATGGGAAAGAATAAATTTTTTGTCTTTCTGGGAAGGCTGGATTCAAGAGGTAGCAGAGTTTATTTCCTAGCTTTAATCTGATCTGGTAATGTATCTGATGGAAGAAACTAATGGACTGAATTTAAACAATATCTTTATTCACAGAGACTACCATGACTGTATACCTCCTTCAAGCATTTCCACATGGAGACTTTCAAAAGCTGGCAGTCTGAAGATTCGAACTGAGATATCTGTCCAGAGTCCTATAGCACATAGGTTAGAATTGTCTGCTCCTTCTCGCAAAGGCGTTATGTCCAAACAGGCTACTTCATGTTCCACAACAGCAGTGCTGCAATGGATTTTTGGATTTTTTTGTTTAAAGCAAGACATGAATGGGAGGAATAATATTCTTTTAACTATATTTTCCCATACTGTGCATGAAGCAAATGAAGACAGAATACAGAAACAGGATGCATGCAAAGACCATGATATTGCTGTTAGCTGTTCAGCTGCATTCTGCTGATCAGGATGCATTTAGTTCCAGCAATCCACTGCTGGAACTCATCTTTCTGCAGACCTAATTTCATGTACAGCTGTATTTTGGATAAAACAGCCTCATATTTGGAGGCTGGGTCTTGCTCTGATGCTGTCATTGATGACAGGTCAATGGATGAGGATCCTGATTCTCATTCTGACTATGATTCAGACTGGTCATCAATGGCAGCATCGGATTCTGATGCCCAGCATCTAGATGCAGATGGATAGTTGGCAGCATTGTCCTGTTTAATGAACAGTGGCCATGTTAATGTTATGCTGAATTTAATAACATTTAATAAATCTGATATATGATATAAATATTCTGTTTTGTGTTCTTTATTTTTCCATTTTTCATTACAGAGATAACCTTACTTAGGGCTGATATTTGTGTTTACCTGCATTTACCATTAAAGTCATCTACTAAATTTTATCTTCATGTATGATGAAAAAAGGATAAGCTGGTTATGGAGAGAACCAGTATCATTTTCAGGTTAATGGTCCTGTGGGCTTGCAGGATATTTTGGCAAGTTTCACACACTGATTGGGAACTTGGATGCCACAGTGTTCACACACTTGCTTTGTACCTCTGTAGTCCCAGTTATGATCTGTTGTTTCACAATATGTATAATCGGGGCTGCCCAGCTCCTGTCAGTAGTTTTCTCTGGGTTCCATTTACCTCAAAGACCAAACTTCACCACAATTTGAGACATTGTGAAGTCACTTCGTTAAAAAAGAGATTTCTATGAATAAAGTCTAAAAAAAACATAATCCAACCTGATTTGTTTGAGGCTGGCATCATGTATTTCCAGGTAGAACAACTCACTGCCTACAGCAACCACCACCTGGTTGCTATTACAGCTTCCTAGACTGATGTTCTTGCCTCCAGGATTTTTCCATTCACTTACAAGCTTCTTTGTGTCACAGCTTACAAGTCGAACTGAGGAGGTAGTTATCTGAAACATCAGGACACAATACAGTAAGACCTGTCTATACATGTCACCCTTGGGATTTCTGGTAAAACCTGACCTTTATGAGCAGGGTATCTTAATGGGAACAAAGTTATCTTTAAATATGACTTTTTGTACCTGTCCTTTATATACAAGAGACTGCTAAATAGAGGTGGCCACTACAACAAGTTTTACTATAATTACAAATAAGCGTATCATTAAGGTCTGGACTGCAGTTTGCACCTTTTTGGCCAAAATTACTTCCCCAAGGCACTGTGTGTGTGTGTGTGTGTGAGAGTTTGGGATAATCCATCGTATGTAGTCATAACTAATTCCCTCCACTCTCATAAATCTTCATGTATTTAGACCAAAATATGGTCAGGTTGCAAAAGATTCCTACAGCTACAACACTGTACTGAAAAAAAATTTCTTCTCCATAACCTAATCTTGGACTTTCTAAAAGGAACTCTACAAATATATTTTGCTGATAAGCTCAAGTTGTGCAACAGCAGCAACTTTATATATACTGTATATACTCATGTACAAGTCAGATCCAACTGCAAACAACAAAGATCCTGATCTGCTGTCACATAATGCACTGGCAGATCAGGATCTATGTTGTTTGTTCTACTAAGTAATCCTAACAAACAACACAGACCCAGATCTGCCAGCACATTATGTGACAGCAGATCTGGATCAATGTTGTTTTACACTTGGATCAGACTTATATGTGAGTATATCTGGTAGTTATGATATCCAACTTAATGTTTTTCAGTCAAGTGGATACTTGGGTTGGGTTAAGTTTGGTTTTGGTGTTTTACAGCAAAGCAACACAGTTTAGTTTATTTAGTGCTGAGGCAACAATAGTAAAGTGCCTTTCCCAAGGACACACTACAGTAGCTAACCACGGTGGATCCAATGTTGTCAGATCGGAACCTGCACCCTTTTGGTTCCAAGTCCAGTATGCTAACCACTGAGCCACCACGGCTCCTACTTGGGGTGGTACAAATGATATTTAATAAAAAAGTTACCATAATTGCTAGTGTATAATGCGAATCTAACTGAATAGCATAAACTCAGATCAGCAGGTATCGAATGTGCCAGCACATTGGTGTCTAAACTATTTGCTATGCTTGTGATTTCAAGTGCACTGCACAGACAGTAATCTGCAGTTATCGAATGTGCCAGCACATTGGTGTCTAAACTATTTGTTTTGCTTGTGATTTCATGTGCACAGCATAGACAGTAATCTGCAGTTATCGAAAGTGCCATCACATCGGTATCTAAACTGTTTGCTATGCTTGCGATTTCAAGTGCACAGCATAGACAGTAATCTGCAGTTATCGAATGTGCCAGCACATCAGTATCTAAACTGTTTGCTATGCTTGCGATTTCAAGTGCACGGCATAGACAGTAATCTGCAGTTAGCGAATGTGCCAGCACATTGGTGTCTAAACTGTTTGTTATGCTTGTGATTTCATGTGCACAGCATAGACAGTAATCTGCAGTTATCGAATGTGCCAACACATCGGTGTCTAAACTATTTGCTATGCTTGTGATTTCAAGTGCACTGCACAGACAGCAATCTGCAGTTATCGAATGTGCCAGCACATCAGTATCTAAACTGTTTGTTATGCTTGTGATTTCATGTGCACAGCATAGACAGTAATCTGCAGTTATCGAATGTGCCAGCACATCAGTATCTAAACTGTTTGTTATGCTTGTAATTTCAAGTGCACAGCATAGACACTGATCTGCAGTTATCGAATGTGCCAGCACATCAGTATCTAAACTGTTTGTTATGCTTGTAATTTCAAGTGCACAGCATAGACACTGATCTGCAGTTATCGAATGTGCCAGCACATCAGTATCTAAACTGTTTGCTATACTTGCGATTTCAAGTGCACAGCATAGACAGTAATCTGCAGGTATCGAATGTGCCAGCACATCGGTGTCTAAACTGTTTGCTATGCTTGTGATTTCAAGTGCACAGCATAGACACTGATCTGCAGTTATCGAATGTGCCAGCACATCAGTATCTAAACTGTTTGCTATACTTGCGATTTCAAGTGCACAGCATAGACAGTAATCTGCAGTTATCGAATGTGCCAGCACATCGGTGTCTAAACTGTTTGCTATGCTTGCGATTTCAAGTGCACGGCATAGACAGTAATCTGCAGTTATCGAATGTGCCAGCACATCAGTATCTAAACTGTTTGCTATGCTTGCGATTTCAAGTGCACAGCATAGACAGTAATCTGCAGTTATCGAATGTGCCAGCACATCGGTGTCTAAACTGTTTGCTATGCTTGCGATTTCAAGTGCACAGCATAGACAGTAATCTGCAGTTATCGAATGTGCCAGCACATCAGTATCTAAACTGTTTGCTATGCTTGCGATTTCAAGTGCACCGCATAGACAGTAATCTGCAGTTATCGAATGTGCCAGCACATCAGTATCTAAACTGTTTGCTATGCTTGCGATTTCAAGTGCACCGCATAGACAGTAATCTGCAGTTATCGAATGTGCCAGCACATTGGTGTCTAAACTGTTTGTTATGCTTGTAATTTCAAGCGCACAGCATAGACACTGATCTGCAGGCACATTATAAGATGATAGATTGTGTCTATGATTAGTTTGATGATTTACAGCACAGCAACACAAGTAGTTTTTTTAGTGCCAAGCAATTGGAGCAAAAGGACACACCATGGTAGCCGACCCAGGTTAATCTGATGGTAGGATCTGAACATGCACCGTTTTAGTTGCAAGTCTGGCATGCTGTGGCTCCTTTGTGTCTAATCTGTTTGCAATTAGGCATGCAACATACATGGATTAATACAGTATACACATGCATTCCAACATGAGTGAGTGAACCATAAAAGGTGAACAGGCAAAAGAATAATTTTCTTTAACAACACAATTTGATTGACCTTCCTCCGAATTGTTTGTTTAACTGAAGTCAGCCAAGTGGACAAATTTATAATACAGCAGATTTGCTCCCTTTGTTCCAACTAGTATCACAGAGGTAACAACTTGACACTAACAGAAGGAACAAGGCCTATAATCCTTATCACCCTAAAGCCACATGTCAAGATTTTCCCAAGGGAGCTCTCAACAAAAACATGGAAAATTATTTATATATGAAAAAAACATTAGTAAGATAAATCCTGGGGAACCTGTGTAATGGAATAGGGAGTGAGCCAGAATTCTGTGTCCATTCAATCATAATGGACTAAGATGAACTAAATTTGGCAGCCAAAATGGGCAGAGATCCAAATTTCTCTGGGGCCTAAGCAGACAGGGCAAAGTGTATTACTTGCAAATAAATTCATTTTTTTGTTATGTAAACGTTTCATAAAACGGAGGTAGAAAAGCTATAAAACAGATACAATTCCTGAAAGTGTACATCAACTGACCTGCAGGAGCTGTTTATGGGATACATTTGCACACAAGAAGGTCTGCTGATCACAGTCAAAGCCGGGCATCTCTGTCTCCTCTACTTCTTCTCCTGCCAGCTGTAACACCCTGCAATATGACGTGTATGGTGTACCAACGAGTCAGAACTACCAGAACCATTGCAACAGTATCCAAAATATAGTTGCTACAGTATCCAATTATAATTGCAATACTAAATTTTATAGAGGCAACTATAATTTTTGGTATTGCAACATTAAAATGTACAGTTGTAACATTATTTTTTAACAATGGTGTCATTGCAATGACATTCAAATACCCTTGTACAACACTGAAATATCAGTACAATGATATTTATTGTTGCAATGGTTAATTTTATTGTTGCAATGGTAATTTTAGTGTTGTGACAACAAAGTTACTGATAAAATGTTAACATTACCATTGCAATGGTACAAAAAATGAATCACTTGAAGGGACTGATGCTCTACTGGCTGAATTTTTTTTCATGGAATTCAAGATAAGACCATTTCTTCCTTTTAACTGCCGAATGTTGAAACCATCTTTGATATTCTTCAGTGATAACATGATTTTCAAATTAGCTGCTGTAGTGGTCATATTGGATGTCAGATTGGCACCATTTTCATTTATGACCAAGAAGGCAAACTTAAGAAGTCTTCTGGTGGATACCACATGCTGATATGACTTTCCGTTTTGGAGTAATAATGATCACAAGATTTTCAAGATGGGTGCCCTGATGGCCCTGTTCGATATTAGATTGGCATATTTCTATTTAGTACCAACTTCACATCATAAGGAGTCTTTTGGTGAAAGGACAAAGTTGACATGACCAGCCATCCAGGAGAAGTAGTGATAGCAAGATTTTCAAAATGGCCATTGTTGCAGCCATTTTAGAAGTCGGATCAGCACCATTTTCATTTATGACCAACTAGACGTCACAAGAAGTCTTTCAATGAAAACCCCATGCTTATATGACCATTCATTCAGGAGAAATAGTGATAACAAGATTTTCAAGATGGCCACTGTTGCAGCATATTGAATGTCTGATTGAGATGGCCACGGTGGTGCCATATTGGACATCAGATAGACACCATTTTGATTTTGGACCAATTTGACATCATAAGAAGTCTTCTGGTGAAAACCCCATGGCAATATTACTTTTCATTCAGGAGGAGAAGCAATAACAAGATTTTTTAGTTGACCACTGTGGTGGCCATATTGGACATCAGATCGTCACCATTTCATTTATTACCAACTAGACATCATTAGAAGTCCTGAAGTGAAAACCCCATGTTGATATGACCATCCATTCAGGAGTAGTGACAACAAGATTTTCAAGATGGCTGCTGTGGCAGCCATATTGGACATCACATCATAACCATTTTCATTTAGGACCAGCAAGACATTATAGGAAGTCTTCTAATGAAAACCCCATGTCAATATGACTTTCTGTTCAGGAACAGTGGTTACTGTATTTTCAAGTTGGCTGTTGTGTTGGCCATATTGGACATCAGATGGGCACCATTTTAATTTAGGACCAACTAGACATCATAAGAAGACTTCTGGAGATAACATCATGTCAATAGGACTTTTTATTCAGGAGCAGTAGCGATAACAAGATTTTCAAGATGGCCACTGTGCTTGCTATACTGGACATCAGATCGGCCTCATTTTCATTTGGGACCAACTAGACATCATAAGAAATCTTTAAGTAAAAACTCCAAGTTGATATAATCATCCTTTCAGGAGAAGTAGCAATAACAAGATTTTTAAGATGGCCACTGTGGTGGCCATATTGGATTTCTGAGCAGCACCATTTTCATTTAGGACCAACTAGACCATGAGATTAATGTGTGTGTAAAGTTTCATGGCAATCCTCCAAGTAGTTTAGAAGGAGTAGCAATAACAAACTTGTGCTAATGGACTGATGGACAACAGACCGTCCCACAAGCTTTTCTTGTCTATGACCAGTAAAGCTAAAACTAAGTGTTGTGAGGATAAAAATTAGTATTACAACTGTGATATTACCATTGCAACAATAAAATATATGATTGTGAAAACAAAAAATACCATTCCACTGATATTTAAATACTGTTGCAGCATAAGGTGAATATATGCAATGTTACATGAATACCACTGCAATGATGATTAATAAAATACAGCTGCAAAAATTACTGCTACATCTACAAAATTTTAGCACTGAAACAATATTTGGATACTGTCTCACTGGATTCCTGAAAATGTTATGCTTGTGAGCATTTTGTGATTTTACAGTAGAACACAAGCATGATTTATATACAAAAAGCAAATCTGGAAAAGACAACATCAAAACTGATGCAATTAATGTAAACAGGACATTTTAGTAAATTATGTTTCTCCAAAAATACTTTCCTGATCACTTTAACATTAGGAAATTACTCTCTGCTACCTCTGAATCCAGTCCTCCTTGAAAGATGAAAAAACGTCTTTTCATCTATATATCATACAGATGAAAGGAAGTAACTCTTACATATTAACTCCCCTTGTTCCCGCTAGGTGGTCACCTATATCCTAGATGTTTACTAGTTTAAGCTCGAGTACCTTTAAATTGATGATTGAATTTGCACGGAACAGTGGGAGGGATTGATAGTAATGTGATCGGGTAAGTATTGTCAGAGAAACATAATTTACTAAATTATTTTCTTTCTTCATCAAATGTACATTACCTGATTAACATTAGGAGAATATGTAAGAGGAGGAGGAAATGCTTTAGCAAAAACCTCTACCCACCTCACCCTGTAGGAGAACGATGACTGCTCTACTGAAAGAATTAACTTGTCCTAATGAGAAGGCAGCACAAGCAAAGATTATTCATTTCTACATGTGCAAGAGCAATCACTTACATTCAAAAGTTTCCCTGGTGAATTCAGCGAAAGTTGCAAGGTCATACCTGGGGCTGAGGTGTTGTCATGAACGAGATGTCGTAATTGTCTGGCAGCTACCAGTGGCCCAATGAGATTCAGCTCTCTCCTTGGCGAGGCCATGTCTCTTAAAAGGAAGCAGAAGAAAGCAGACTGTACATGCCAGTCAACTGACTCCACTAAGTCTCAAATTGAGACATTATGTTTGAAGGCCAGGCTCGTGAAAATTGCTTTTATTTCGTGAACCGAAATCTTCACGAGCCGTACCTGATCCTGTGAGAGTTCACAGTAACTAATAACCCACTTTAGCCAAGAGGCCAGCACTTGTGGGGTTTTGTCTTGCTTTCCTGCCTTAACTGGTTTGAAGAGCCATTGACGGCCGCCATGGACGTTCTTTGTGCACCTCAGATGGCATCTGTGAGCACATACTGGGTCCTGCTGCTTGGCCTCGACAGGTTGATCAAGGAAAGAGGGTGATGTTGATTTCTATTGAATGTACCCTATTCTTAGAAACAAAACCAGGTTACATCATTAGTACAACTGAGCTGTCAGAACAGAACTGCATGTAGTTCAGATCCACGGATTTTACATGCAGCTCACTCACTCTGCAAAGCTGAAGCCAGTGCTCTCAGGAAGCAAGTTGAGACAAGGGCTTGAACTTACACGAGTTGATCACATCAAGACCGAGGAAAGGTTCCATTTTGGGCACAAGGTAAGCTAGTGAGGCCTGGATATGTCAAAATTAGGCAACAAGTCAAAAAGATCCTTGTTGCAGCCAGTATTGTCTCTCCCATGATGTCTTTGTGTGTCTGAAATCATGGAATGGTATTTCTTGATTCTGATAGGAGCTAGCTTCTTGTCCTCAGAGAGGAAAAGAAGGAAGTTAGCCGATTGGGGAATGGAGGCTGCGAGTGGTGCGACATTGTTAACATGATACCAGTTGGTGAAAACGCGCCACTTCCCTTCATATGCCTTCAAAGTGGAGGGCCGTCTAGCTGTTGCGATCCTCTCCACAATCAAAGCCCTGAACTCCTTTTCACACGGGGCATCCCCGACAAGAGCCAGGTGTGAAGGAGGAGTTTCTTTGGACACGGATGGAATAATGGCAATCTCAGATGTGTGAACAGCATAGGGATCACTATAAATTTCCTGGGTATATCCGTCCCCAGATCAAGCAGATCGTGGATCCAGGACCTGTCCCATCGGACAGTGGTGATCAGAACTATTTTACAACCTATGCCCATCATTTTCTAAATTAGTTTTGGTATTAGAACTGCTGTAGGGAACGCTTATGCCCATATTCCCTCCCAGCTGATTGAAAGGACATCAACAGCATGTGCCTCTGGGTCTGGGAATTGAGAGACGAAGGTGGGCAGTTTTGTTATTCCACCTCATCGCAAACAGGTCTAACATCAGTAGGCTCCATTGAGTGCAAACTCATTGGAAGATGGACAGATAGAGAGACCACTCGGTATAAAACTGTTGGCCTTTCCTCAATAATGAATTAGCCAGCAGATTGAGCCTGCCTGGGATGTGTCACACTTGAATGCTTATATGATATTGGCACACCAACGAAGGTACTCCCATACCATACCACAGGGGTTCAGTGATTTGCCCCTCATGTTTGAAGATGTAGGTCACTACGACCGAAATTGTCCAACATTATAATAGTCTTCCTTTGGATGCACACCATCCAAACATGGGAGGTGTGAAGAATGGCCTTCATTTCCAGGAGTCTGATGTGAAGAGCCTTCTTTTGCAGCATCCACTTGCCATTGTCGCCATCACAAAGTCCAGTAGCAAGTGTGCCTCCCAATATGACAAACTGGCATTATATAGACTGTGACTTCCAGCTGTGGGGCTTCCAAAGGCATTCCCATTGCTAGCCTCTCTTCCCAAATTAAAATGTTTGATTTCGGTTGAGATCGTAATCTGATGATCTAAACAATCTGAAATCAGTTGCCACTATGCCATCTAGAGAGGGCACATATAAAGGTGGCCAAGGTACAGTGGGTCTGGCTCGAGTTGAAGAAACTGCCTCACTTAAATGAACAATGCTGTCAGTGCATTTGGGAGGAAGACGAACCAAGTTGATATGCATCACAAACTCCATACCTAGATGAATGAAATGTTAAGATGGCACAATATTCTACTTCTCTCCACTGACTATCCACCCTAAACTGTGAATGTGGTACAGAAGGTTGTTCATATTGCGAACTAAAACCAAACTTAAATCTTTTTGCAGTATATCATCCAAATATGCTGCCATCGCTGTGGAGGATGTCCTGAAGTTAGATATGGTGCGGTCTAACATCTTAGTGAAGGCTCAAGGGCTGAGGTCGAGGCCAAATGGAAGGGCATGCAATTGGTACACTACCCCGTGGTAACTGAAGTGTAGGTACTTGCGTTATATCATGTCAATAGGTATATAGAAATATGCATTGGACAGATTGAGACTGATTGATTATTTGTCACGTGATACAGACAGACAGACCTTGCCATCTTCATCTTTAACTTTGGGTCAGTAATAAACTGAGTCAACTCAAGTCTATGACAGGTCTCAATTTCCCGTTGGTTTGTGTAACCACAGAAAATCTGGAATAAAAACTGGGGGAGTCTGGTTTTTGGACTACCTCCACTGCCCACTTTAAGAGCGACTGCTCTCTGATTCTGTAACATGTCTGCCTTCATGGGATTGCTTGGCATCTCCATCATGAAGGGGAACGATAAAAGTGGATTGGGCTGGATGAATGAGATCTGTAGCCCTCTGAAATGACTTGCATCACCTAATCATTTGTCAGAAAGAGGCTGATCCAGGTCTGGCAGAACAGAAGGAGTTTGGCGGCCACAGGGGTTCACCAGCAGGTGGGAGGGAGGGCAAGTCATTGATGGTTGAGGGGAGGCCTGGGGAAGAGAAATTCATGTTTTCTCTCCCACCTCCCGGCCTGAAGGTTAGGGGCATTTGGCCACCTGTAACACGCCTGGCAAAAAAAGGTTGCTGTTGTTGCTGAGAATTTATGTCAACAATCATTCCTTCTCGGATATGCCCCTTGATAAGATCATGCAGAAATAGTGGCTAGCTTGGAGAGCTGAAGGGGCAACTCCTGTACTACCTGCTTTCTCACCTCCTCCACTCAGCCCCCAAACAGAAGGAGTGAACCGAAAGGGAGAGTGCATGGCTGCCACATGGTGAGGTTTAAGAGAAGATTGCAGAAGGGTGTCTCTTATTATCAAGTCCTGGTTACAAGAGGCTGTTAGGGCATTTGCCATCATCTGGTGAGCAGCCCCATCGACTACCTTGGCAATATGGCACACCAATTCCCAGGCATGGTCACTTCCAGCCTTCTCAGCTAGGCGAAAGATCACAAGAGACACCAGGTCAAGTAGGGAGGAAGTCAACACATCTTTCCTGACAAACTCAGATGTGCAGTGTTCTCCCGAGGGCCTTTTACCGTAGCGGGCCCACTACGCTATCGTTTCAAACTCCGACAACCCCGACGCTTTAGAACCTGCCGCTACCCTATGCTCTTGTGCTGCTACGCTTTGATGTTTCCCACTACCCTTATAAAATTAATCTGTTAAACAAACATCTTGTCACCTAATTCAGAGCCCCACTCAAATGACACCTGTTCTTACCTCTTCTGGGGTATTTTATTAAGATAATCCAGGATAACTGCTCACTCCCTTAACCATTATTATGGCTTGTGTGACCACCGGTGCGCGACCTTTGGTGAGGGTTTTGTCTGCACCTAGTCACGTGATTGGCCAGCAACAATGGAGTCTACTGGTAGTGTGTTATATATATGTCAGTTGTTTTCATTAACAGCCAAAGCAGTTACACCGATTAAATTAAAAATTATTGTGAAAAATGAACACACCACCTTCCAAGAAACAAAAAATTACCCAGTGCACGGCTAGCCCCATGTTGGCCTGGTTATGACAATCAGAAATTGACGTCACGAATAGTGCCAGCATGATTTCCAAAAAGAACGATATCAAGAAACGAAGGACGGGATTTAATATTGAAAGAAGACGTTATTCCCTTGGGTGGAAATTGCTGGATCGGATGGTAAGTTTTCCATATTGCTAACTTAAGTGAGTGCTGCCCTATTAATTTCTCACTTATCTTTTCTGTCTATCCAAGTCCTAAACGGAACAATTTTTACCTTCCAGTTTTACCTCTTTTGAAAAGATATAAATAAAAAGTATTCCTTTATAAATATAACTAAAATAATTTCATCCATATTCTTACTTATTATTCAGTGAAGTCTTGACCTCAAAAGTTTATTCCACCTGGTCTATATCAAATTCTTGAAAATAAGACTATGTAATTACATATATATTTTGCAGATATGCTGTGTAAATTGTACCTGAAGAATTTTTCCATGGTAATTAACTTAATTAGGATTCAGGTATATTTGTCTCTTTTTTGTACATCCATTAATAAATTTTATGTTCCATTTTTTTCAGATTGTGAAAGGTCATTCTCCTCAATGAATAGAATTAAGAGTGTTTTAAGGAACAGGATGTCACAGAGGGTACTGAACTACCTGATGACAATCAGTACTGAAGGACAACCCTTAAAAGACTTTAATTGTGATGTTGCAGTCAGTTTATATGGTGAAATGAAGAAAAGACGAATATCACTTATTTAAATTAAGAAATAAATGAGATATGCATTGTTGTTACTGTTATAACTTAGGTAAATACAAAATACTATGTAAATATATGTACTTCTTTTTATTTCCTTTATATTAATTTGTTTCACTTTTATGACGTTAACACACGCTTTGTAAACATTTTATGACCCAAACACGTGTACCCCGATGCTATCGGAAATTTCTGGGGAGATCACTGGATGTGGTGTTGAAAACTCTTCTGTGCACTTTATAACAGACTGCAGGAGACATGTTGATGGCAGTAATATCTTTGTCTATGCTAGGTGCATCTGAATGATACACACTAGTATGTGATTTGTACCAGTGTGGAGAGAAAGTTGCTGGCAATGACTCACCAAAAAGAAGGCCTTCGAATTACTGGGGTCTCAAATTTTATCAGAGAGACACCCAGTGATTTCTGCAATCTTTGTCAATTGTAGTGAAATCCTGAAAGATGGATGTTCATCATCTTTATCAACATCCATGGGGCCTTAGGTCATACTGACTGCCAGTGGAGGAGGACATTTTGACGGAGGCAAAATTCTGTATATATCTTCGATTGCTAGCTTAAAAATGAACTCCATCCTTTCTATGGTTGAATTTGAATGTTCAGATAAGTTCATGTCATCCATCTCGTTAACTGGTGGGTTGTCCTTCTCCAATATGCTGTGTCCAGGGTTATAGAATTCTGTAAGGCAGTGATGATTATGAGTCGTCACCATGTGTAAAAATGGGTCTACCTGTCGGATATGCTAGTAGGGACAACTGAGTCATATCCAGCATGGAGTGTGGTCTGGTTGGGAAATGTCAGTCAGGCCGGGCTGGATGGAAGGCCCCAATTGTGATACTGGTACACCATGTACTGGTATCATGGATATGGTCAGTCCTGCTGGTCGCCTGGCTGCCCAGGATGGTTTGCTAGGCTTCGGCCGCTGTTGCTGTATGAACTATCTAACGATATGCAGTTAGTCAGTCTGAGATGATAGATACATGCCTGCCAAAACTGTACAATGATTGGCTGGACCGGCTTGTCGGCAGCCAGGACAGCATATGGAAATTGATATATCCAACTTTGTGGGATTGGCTGGCCAGCCAAATTGGAAGGTAATCCCGCACGCCCAGCTTCAACTTTACTTAGATCCTGCACAAGCAGGCCCATTGGGCTGCCAAATCGGGCTAAAAATGATCCTAGTTTTGTCCAATTCACTCATCAATAATCTTTTTGACAGAGCTTGTTGTAGTATGTGTAGCATATATGATTCCAATATAGTTGGAGTGGAATTGCTTGGTATAGCTACCATGGGATCAGATGCAATCATCACTGTAAGTGCTGTTTTATGCATCTTCACCATGGTGGAGGCGGTATCTGGACATCCCCCATAAACCTCAAGGATGATTCTGAATTTGGATGAATGCTTAACACTGTGTTCGGAAGATTTCTAGTTTGCCCTTCCTTTGCTGCCTCTGAATTGCCTTTTGAAGACATTGCCCATAATGCACACATGCTACATGGGTGTGAGGAAGAACATTTCATACAAGCAAGGCATGTCTTGTGATTGTCCTCAGCGACTTTAAAGCATATGCACTTCTTGCATTTGACTGACATCTCTGCAATGAAAGAGAGAAAGGCATACAATAAATATATAAACTGTTCAAGTAGGCAACTCATGTTACCGAGATGACCCAAGAAGTGAGCAATAAATCAAAGTTTAACAGTGCAATACGAATATACTGGTGAAAACTTAAGTGTTACCGATCCATGTCACATGGACAATAACAATGGGAAAACAATGAATAAATTCACCTGAAAAAATCACAAATGCTCTATACATTAGGTGTATCAACGTTCTGACTTCCTATACCAATGAAACAAAATGTTGGATGGTAAAAAATTATAAATTGCAATGGATTCTTTGGGGGCACTGTTAACAGTTGCAAGCAAAAGTTTAAGCTAATAAACATCTGGGATATGGGTGGCCTCCTAGCGGGAACAAGGATAGTTAACCTAAGAGTTCCTTCCCTTTGTCTATATGATATATAAACGGAAAGACGTTTTTCTGTCTTTGAGGGAAGGCTGGACTCGGATGCAGCAGAGAGTAATTTCCTAATGTTAATTTGATCAGGTAATATATTTTGATGGAGAAATGTAAATAAGTGTAATTAGGATCAATGCTACATAGTTTTCATTCCAGCTGCAAATACCTTCACCTACCTTGTTTGTCCAACAAAAGATAACACAAGGGTATCATCAAAGTCACCAGAGCCAACTCTCAAGGACCAGATCCCTGTAATACATAAAATGAAAGGATTAATCAAATTAGTTTGTACAGTATGTGTATGACACAATTTGTCAGACAGACAATCAAGCTTGCAATAGTTCGTTCAGATCAGAATTGCGAATGATATCAGCATCTGTAGCTTAGTGAATTTTCATGTGATCATCTCAAAATATAGCTAAAATTACCCAATTTGTTTTGCACACTGATGATTTCAACACCATATGTGTCAACATACAGGGCAACACCACTCATTCGATATATGGTTAAAAAGAGTGGTCTATTTACATGTAATCCGACATGTTGGTCCTGGAGTTATAGAAGAGTCCATTTTTGATACTGGACTAAGCAGTTATGGGAGCTGTCACATGCCACAGGTAAACAAACACGATCTACTCATTACACAAGTCATATTATAAACAGAAATTAAGTAGAAATTTAAAATACCTGGGAGTAAACTAAATGATGCAGATGATGTTTGTTCGCCTGTAGCATGTGAGAGTTCCATAACTGCTTAGTCCTGTACTGAATATGGTCTCGTCCCTTAACCTTAAGGATCAACATTGGGGATTACATGTACATACTCCACTCTTTTCACCATGTATCGAATGAGTGGTATTGTTGTGTATGTTGATACAAATGGTGTTGAAATCATTCATGTGTGAAAGGAATTTAATAATTTAGCTAAATTTCAAGATAGAGTCAAACCTGTCACTAGCGGCCACTCATGGGAAAAGGCAAAACTGGCCGTTGCACATAGGTGACCACTGTACACAGGTTCAGCTTTTAACATTGGGTTTTGAACAAATACCATGTGCTGAATATCATTATTATTATTATTACCTTTTCAAGATTGTTTTATGTGCACTGTACAACAAAATCATTATTATGGGTATATGTTGTTCTCTCCCAAATTTATGTTCCAGATAAGATTACTGTATCCTGCTCACTTTAATCCATCCTATAAATGAAATCATATCTGGATTAGTCAGTTGCTCAACTCGCCAAGATCAAAAGACAGTCGGCTTATGTGAGAAGCCTGTGATGAATAGAAAATCAAAAGAAGCCGTATATGGCTATTTGTTCTGACATATGAACCGAAACTTCACCTGCCTTTACAGACATGTTTTGAATATTGAATGACCCTTGACCCTAATGATAAGGGATGTAACTCGTATCTCTTCTCAAAGACAAATTTTTTCTTCAGAGGTAGTTTTAATTCACAGGCAAATAGATGAAGATATCTAACCATACCTGTCACAAAAGGTGACTCCATTTCTGCTGCGATAACACAACTACTTTTCCCCATCATCCAGCAAATATATTGCTTCGACCCTCTACCCCAATGATAAAAACTGCCTCGTTTTCGAATTTGCCATAGTGACACCTTTGAGTTACATTATCAACGTTATTGGAGTACGATGAGTACAAGCGAGATAAGAAATGAGTGGACACTGCTGTTGATATGTGCCAGTGACTGCTTAAGGCAGGAAGAAACCATTGTTTGGTTAGGAAACACCTGGCCACTGACCGCGGAAGGCAGGTTACCATTACATACAGGACTTTTATATAGGAAATTTGCCAGGGGGAAATTTGAATGGCTGTTGTGAACAGGTGACTGTTAGGACAGGTTTGACTGTATTCATGTGAAAATTCACTGAGTTACGTAAATGGATATCCTTCGTGATGCTGAGCTGAACAAGCTATATAAAGCTCCGTCTCCTATAAACTGATCGCTTCTCTAGATGGAGTATTATTATAATTAATAATATGCTTACAAAATAATATTAAGGAATTTGCTAAACAAGTCACCTGCATGAAGTGCAAGGGCTAGATTATAGCATGTGTTGTATTCTTTGTCCTTTTCACAATCAAGTTATTAATCTGTGGACATAAATCCTGCATTCTAGGTTGACATTTCATCAAACAATACCAGGTCTTTTACAGCTGCATAAAAACAATCCTGACCTTTGATTCCAGGAAGATCAATACTGGCATGTTCATGGATACCAATTCCATTTCGGATGATTTTCAGAGAACCCTCCTTGTATGCCCCTGAGCAGGTCACCAGCTGAAAAACACATTAATCCAGATATTCACTCAGGTCATTCAACAATCTTGTACTTCAAATAATACAAATATTTTTTTATCCACTAATCCAGGACAAGTGACTTTGAAAAAGTGACTCTCCCTGACCAGTTTCTTACTTGCCCTAATTTTTTTTAACAGAATTACAAACAATGCATGCATTTTCAGGACAAAGGACAAGTAAACAAGAGTGAATTAGGAGTAAAATGTGTGAATCTACAGCACAGGGTGATTGTTAGACTTAATGGTTTTTGAAAAACGGCCTTTACCTGACACTAAACTCTTGCCATCAGGTACTTGTCTGACAGACATTGGACTAGTCCCCAGCACTGGGCTATCCAATTATTACAGCCCTGATTTGATGACCTTTAAAACATAATAAAATTTATCACAAGAGAATGAACTATGGCTGAAATGTTGTGTTGATAAAGTGTAGTACTCCAAAAGAATTATGGACCTACCAAAGTATACATACATGAACACACGCATCCATTCAAATACTGATTTATATTAACATGTACTAACAAAGAATTGATATGCATAGTTGATAATTCAAACCACTTTAATATGGGGATATATACAAATATCTCAGTCATTTTGTATCCATGACCATGTTTTTAGATATGGCTGAAGACAAAGACAGTAAATCAAAACAAACACAAGAACCCCATGGAATTCTAAGATTAGTCACTTAGAGTCAACCTAAAGAGAGGTAAAATGTGATAGCAAATGACCAGGTAATCTGGATTGAAAAACCTTGGAACCAGAATTCACCCAGGCAAATTTGGTCAAAATTGGTTGATAGCTTTTATTTCTGAGAAGTAGTTTAGGTTTTTCTTTTATAAGTAATGCATCATAGTTTAAGGCAGATCAATTTAATTTGCAAAAGTTTTTGAGCTCTTGATGCAAGATTGCTCTTTGTAAAACTTAATCTAAATTGAGTAGTCTTTAATAGGCAGTCTTAGCAAGTTTTTTTTTTCTTCAGTAAAATTGGTTGAGTGGAGAAGATTTGATTTAAAGATTTCTCTATTATTAGTAATGATGGTAATATCTGGTTGCTGATCAACATCACTTGCACAAACTTGAAAGGTCTTGATTCTAGAATGTTATCTGTAAAGTTTTTGTCAAAATTGGAAATGATTATTCTAGAATTAAATGTATTGTGCGGTGTTTTGTTTTTTAATTGGACTGGTCAACACAGAGTACAAAGAATAGTCTTGGTTGACCCCACTAACCATAATTCATTCATTTAAAAGCATTAAAAACAACCCATGTACACCTTTAATTTTGGAATAGCCATGTGTGGCTTTTGGAAAGAAAATACTTTAGTATTGGTAGGTTTATCTGATGGCAGATCAGCATCATTTTCCTAAACTTTTAAGGCCTTGATGCCAGGATGTGATCTGCCACATTTTGCCAAAATTAGTCAAGCAGGACTTGGATTCTGCAAAAGTTCATGGAAAACAAATGTTGAATGATGGGTGCAGGACAATAGCATAACCTCATCTGGCCTCATAGATCAATGAACTATAAAGACATTCATGGAGGAACACATCCATGAAATCACAATGAAAACTTGCCTTAGCAGACATCTCCATATCATGGACACCTGCTTACACTAGACATATACAAAAATCTTTCTAAATTTACTAAGGACACCTGTCCACAAAGGACAAAACTGTGTGATCCCTAGAGAGTCAGTATATATCCCCAATCAGAAAATCATCCAACCTGTCCCTGTCCCTGCCTTTCCAAATCCACTACCACCATGTCCACAATGGGCCCCAGGTTGGTGAACGTCTCCATCACCTGGACATACGAGCCATTTTCATCTGGATTAACATTTAGCTGAAAATGTTAAATAACATATTATGGGCATTTTTGATTGCTCAGGACCCATAGCATTAGACAATTACATAAGTTGACAACCCTAAATATACAAGAGTATGCATTTATATCAATGGTGTGTGATCTACCGGTAAGAACCTTATGGTCAACACTTGTGACGTTAGTTTTTAAACCAATGTGGTTCAAGTTGATAAATCAAATCCACCCTAAATTGTCAACTGAGTGCAAAGTTAAATAATGGGAAGTACACAGACTAAAATGACTTATTTTCTTCAGTTCTTTCTGATCATTCTTTAAATATTATATAAAAAAACTCCTCTGTCAACTGCAAAAGTTATACTGCTCATACTGCACCAAGTAATACACAATTAGTTTCCAAGTTTAACATTTGGAAAAAAATCTGCTACTATCATACCCTATCTATTAGATCTTTTTTCAATAAAATGCTAGAATATGGAATCCTGAATAAGTCTGGTTATTTTATTTTTTAATTCATTAAGTATATATGCACGTATATATACATGTATAGTGTTTAACAGCATGTCAGCACAATACTGGCTATATGGAGCTGATTAAAAGGTAAGTTCTACAAATTTAAAGTTACAGAGCTGAATTCAGCCACCATTTGTGTATAAATTACTGAAATAACAAAACAATCACAACTGACAGTTTTACTTTTCAATTTTGTGTAATATACATTCTGTGGAATTTCTTTTTAATCTTTAACTTTTTCTATTTCATTAATTCATTTAGACTCTAAAATTAAAACTTACCTTAACCAGTTGTGAATCTCCAAGTCTTGACCCAATATACACCACACCATTATCCAAGTAGGTTATACACTCAGAAACGGTGGTCTGTAAAAAAAGCCATAGAACAAAAAATTAACATACTGTATGTACTTGCTTGTGCCAGCAGATCAAGGTCTATGTTGTTTGTTTTACTGATTACTTCTAACAAACTGCACAGACCCAGATTTGTGCATTATGCAATGGCAGATCTAGGTCTTTGCAGTTTGCAGTTGAACTCGACTTGTAAGTGAGTATGTATAGTACAGTGAAACACAGATAATGAATTTAAAACTAGTGATGAAGTGAAAAGATGCATTATTGTTTATTACATGCAGTATTTTTGTTAGTTGCAGAGTCAAAATGTGCCTTACAATATTTGGTAATCTTGTCCTCTGCTAGTTCAAAATATACTGTACAGAGTCAAGAACATACAATGACTGTTAGGTAACCAGTTCCATGAGGCCACTAATACAGACCCTCAAATAATATTGTTCAATGACCAACACAAGTGCTTCAGAATTTGACAATGTGCCAAAATATCTTGTAAAATGCACAGAAAATGATACTTGAGGCCATTCTTATAAAAAGTTTCAGATACACTTTTGTTGATTAAACAAATTGCTAACAGTATCTCACTGGCACTAAAGAGGCAAAATTAGAATAAAGTAAATGCTCTGACAAAGTATTCTAATTATTAAGAAGTAAATCCATAATGTAGATACCTAACAAAGAACATATTGGAACAAATTAATATTGCATACAATTAAATTTACATTTTGAGGAAAATTCAGGGTCTATTCTTAGGTGTGCTATTGCAGAATTCATGCTAAATTTTCAAAAGTTGCACTGAAAAAATAAAGTGAATGCATGAAAATCGCACATCATAAATGCAAGCCATACCGTTATTTGTTAAATTCCTCTATATTTACAATCCCCCCCCCCTCATTTGTCAGTTCTAGAATAGACCACAAAATTATTGAAAATTGGAGGATGTTTCTTTGGTTTTTGGATGAATGCAACATCCCAATAAAATCAGACATCTTGACATTTACAGGATGGTATCCCAGATTCATAGCCTTAAGACCAAGTTTATATGACTCCAGCATGACTCGAGAATTTAATGTGACGAGCTTTGAAGACTAAAACCACAGCAGAATGTCAATTATCTTGACCCATCAGAAGACATGAATTTTGCCTGGATAATAACTTGTTCAAAAAAATACTAAATGTATGCAAAATAAATCACGTATTCAGGATATTCTTTGTTGGTCCCTATGATCAAAAAGTCCTGAGAATTGTAATCCATATGATGTTTTACTGTATTAGTGACATGCAATAGCTCCCCCTCTTTAACAAATCTGAAATACACACCTCACCAAGCAGTTCAACTTTAAGGTCCTTCACAGTGACTGTTCCATCCATTTTCTCCTCTTTTTCAAGCAGTAGCATGAAAAGACGCCCCATCATGTCTCCCAGCAAATAACGTGATCCATTGGCATCCACTTTTCCATAGCAAATGATAGCACTTTGCTAAAATGAGTAAATATGAGTTCAGATATTGTCACATTTATAACAAGAGTCCCAAGACAGTATTATTGTTCTACTAGGAAATACTTATTTTGTAGACTAGTTTTTACTGTAATTTAAAGAGACTTCCAGCAGACTTCTGAATTTTAGATCGTACGCCAAAATTCAGAAGCTTGGATGTACAATAAGAACAAATTGTGACCATTTTTGTGTATATTTTTCATTATCTTTTGTTTTGAGAGTTTGAACAGTTGATTCACCATTATTTTAAAGTACAAAGATGTACCACTGCCGCAGAAAATAAATCGACGAAGAAGAATGATCGTTGGAAATGTATACTGTGACGATTATATGCATATTATTTAAAAACAATAGTTTATTCTATAACAAGGAATTCGTATGTTTATTTATAATTTTTTTAGATGCACTTTTTAATCAGCATTCACGGAATCGTCACTCGTTTGCCTATTACAATTACTGAAACTGGTAAAAGATTGGTCACAATCAAATGAATTAAGGATGCATTAATTGCATTTGTTTTAAAATATTAGCATTATAATTATGGTTGTCATACAACTGATAATTTTATCTGCGAAAATTTGCAGGTGTTACTTGAATATTATTGTCAGTGATTGTTTAGAATATGATAATAATTTCTCAAATAAATCGCGGTAGCTTACTAATCAAAACGTTATTATTGCAGTCTAACAATTAACTATGTTAACTCGAGAAAGAAAACAAACACCGGGGAAATATCACATAGACAAACAAACTATTATACATGCACGAGAGCTGCATGTATGTCAAATATTTTGCTCACGTTTTTGTAAACATGTATTCAGTACTTTAGAGCAATTTAGGGTTGATTTTTGGACCAAATATAACTTTAAATTCCTAAAGTCAAGTAGATTTGGTATCGTATATAACAAAATCAATATATATACATATTAAGGTATTAATTTAGGTTAACAAACACATTTTACTATTGAATAAAGAAAAGATTTGTGCACTTTTTAATGCTCTCTATCAGGTCCGTGCACAATTATAAATATCTGATTGGTCACATGTTGTAAACCACCCAATAGCAAACAGTTTTATTTCGAATACATGATGTAATCATATGAAAAGAAACTTTCGCACATTCGTTTGTTGATTAATTTTATATTTTTCAAAGGACCGAGGCTTATTTTCAAGTACTTTTCAAGGACTTTTCAAGGTAAAAATGATTTTCAAGTACTTTTCAAGGATGAATTGAAATTCAAGTACTTTTCAAGTTAGCGTGCGAACTCTGTCTGCCTCTGGTCCATTATGGATCATATCCAACCTCCTATCTTCAAAAGTATTTATCTGGCACAATTACAATCTAGCTGAGGATTATTTTAATGCCTTTGTACCTTACAAATTTCAAACTATACCTTGTTCCGTCAGTGCAAACTTTTGTAACTTGGAAAAATGCAGTTGTCAACGGCGAGGGCAATGGTAAAGCCACATTATTTTTAGGAGAGGGAACAGCTGCATGGTAGTGATGCAGACACTCACACAGGTAAAAATAAAAGTACATATATAATGTATACAACATGCAAGATACATACTGTTGTAATGGGTACAAAATAAAGGGAACAAAACTACAGTGACAAAATTCTCTGAATCATAAAAATGTCATGTAAGTAGAAGATGGACTTTTATCCTATTTTTTTTTAATACAAGAAAAACATTCCAAAATAATGCAGTTTAAATAATAGTGGTTTTATAATATTTTAAAAATAATTCGTAAGAAGCATTTAAAACGTTGATACTTTGACTACATTTAAACGAACAAGTAATTTAGACATTATTATTACTATTATTATTATTATTATAGAAGATAGAAAGAACTATACACAGAATCAAAGTAATAATTAAAATATTTGGATGATAATATTCTTTTTTATCAAATCAATGATGAATAAAAATAAAAACATAAATAATATTGTAAAATAATGGCTGATATTTTTTACCATAATTTTAAAATTAAGAATTTAATCAGATTTTGAAATCAAGAAATAATTTCAATAATAATTTATATATTTATCCAATTTTTTAATTTTTTTAAGGCAATATTTGTGTTGTTTGTAATAATAATAATGTCTACATTATGTATTCTTTTTAAATATTAGTCAAATTACTGGCATGCTAAATGCCATCCAAATATGAATTAAATCTATTTCTATTCATATTGCCTTATTTTGGAATGTTTAGCATATAGTATAAAAAAGATAAAAAGATATAATCTACCTATATAACCAATTTTTATGATTTAGAGATTTTGTCACTGCAGCTTTGTATCCCTTTATTTTAGTTGTAGCTATTAAAGTAGTAGGTATCTTGCATGGTGTATACAGTATAGATGTACTGTTTTTTTTACCTGTGGGAGCATCCACGTCACAACCCTGCAGCTGATCAGTTACATTAGGCTTCTTAATCTACTAAAAATAGCATGACTTTAAAATTGCACTCGCCACTGATGACTTTATTTTTCCAAATTACAAAATATGCGTGGATGGAGCAAGGTGTGGTAGGAAATCTGTAAGGTATGAAGGGTTACCTAATTTTCAGCAAGACTAAATGTGCAAGATGAATGCATTCAGAAATTTTAGGTTGGGGTATGATTCATAATGGATAAGCTGCTGACTAAAGTCTTTATAAAGAATTTGATTAAGTTCAAGACACGCTTATCTAAGATGCAACTGTTTATTGCCACTTGGGCTGCTTCAGATCACATGGAGGATAAACTAATGCATGCTCAGAAATACTGGTTTGATTTGCAAGTTAATGGATGCTTAGGTCTATTAGCCAACCTTCTGATTTGGCACCACTGATTTGTACCGATGGTAATTTTGCGTGTCCATTTAGCTATTAAAGAATACAATGGCCAATGTTGGTTCAATGCAGTAGTGGCTGATTAGAGAAAATGGCAGTATGTAGCAACAAGTTTCAGCAATGCTGAACATGACTAAAATAGTTTAATAAATCTTGAAGCTAATGAATACTGTCAAGAAGAAATTTGTTTATTTGAAATTTCTAAATGCCATCCATGGCATGACTGCTCTATATCCTATATCCAGAATCACATTATACAGAGGATATAACAAAACAATGGCAGAAAATACAAATGTCACTTAAGTGTGAAAACAGACTTAGCATAGTTGAGCTACGCTTGCTGAGATGCATCCAAATATACATTTTCATGATAGTTGGGTGAAATAGGGTCAAATATAATTTGGGTGTAATTAATGCATAACTGCAAATACTAAAGTCAATCAGGTGTCAAACTTTGGTCACAATGACTTTGGTATGGTCAAAATACTCATCTTGAGATGCATCCAGATACCAATTTTTACAAATGTAACTTAAAAGGGTCCAAGATATTGTGGGCATTAAAAAAAAAAAACGGCTGAAAATACAAAAGTTGGTCATGCATGAAAATCAAGTCCATGATCTAGTTTGGTTTGGAGGAGTTATTCTCCATGAGATACCTGCACATAACAATTTTCATATCTGTGGGTGAAACAGTGTTTAAGATATTGTGCATGTAATGAAAGAATGGCTGAAAATTCACAAAAATCAATCAGGTGTGAAAATTTGGTCACAGTGACCAGTTTTTATTTGGTGGAGTCATTTTTGCATCACTCTGACATACCAACTGTTACATCTCCTGTTGAAGCTTGTTACAGGTCCCACACTGATATAAAATTTTTAAGACATATTAAATGAGAACTTTTATTCACAAGATAAGACTGCATATCATTAGAGGGACAAGTCTACAAATTATATAATAATAATAATAATAATAACATGATGATGATGATGATGATGATGATGATGATGATGATGATAATAATTGCACTTTAGAATATCTTGTATGTGCAGACTGAGTGCGAAAATAATTTGGCATAGTTATCGTAAGTTCTCTAACAATGGGATCTATTCTTTTGAAAATTGTATCTAGATATTTTATCCAAATTTTCTAGCAAATACTGTTACAATGAAGTAGTTACCTGTATTATACATATCAAATACTGAAAAAAATAGAAATGTTTCTCAGCGATCTCCATTAGATATTTGTCTAGTTTAAATCAACCAACTTCTTGATCACAGTCTAATATCCTAATTTTAAATCATATGCTAGACAAATATGATTCAGTTATTTTTATTTTCAACATAAGGCATTTTTATTTTAGGAATCTCCATTATATTTGCAACAATGGCTAGTTACAAATTTGTCTTCATGTATGTTTATACTAATTTTCACCACATCATTATATTCATTCATTTGTTAAAACAGTCAGTGTTTAGTTCTAAAATTGTTTTAAAATTTTCAAATGTGGGAGATATTGACTCTGTATGTAAGTGCAGGAGAGATACAAAAAATGCAGTAGACTCTAACAAATGTGGGAGATACAACATGTTTGCATACAATTTTTACATGTGTTGGAGAAATAGGATTAATGATATTAAGGGTGTAATGAATGAATGGCTGAAAATACAAAAGTCACTCAAGTATGAAAATTAGGTCACAATGACCTTGTTTTGGGATGACTAATTACTCTTGTTGAGATGCATCCACATACCAAGTTTCATGAGTTTACCTGAAACAGATATTGAGGGCACAATGAACGAACAAACGCAATGTATGCAATGAACACATGAACAGATATGTGAACACTTGAATGTGCAACATGCTACATTCCCTCTCAACTTTGTTGCTGAGGAAATTATGATGATCAAATTCCAATGTGCTGATAAATATACAAGAATCTTTAAATTAAAAGGCTGGTATCACTATAAGCAAGAAGAAGTACATATGTATGCATAGGATTGAACAGCATGTCAGAAAAATATTGTCTACATAGTGCCAATTACAAGTTCCAAAAATGTGAAAACTTCCAAAAAAGCTTAAGGAACATTAAGAATTTGGTTGTTTCTTCTTCTTAGAAAATCTACTGATTGTATGTAATTATCTTACTTTGATAGCTGGTGGGGCAATGGGTATGAAGTTGTCTCCCTTGTGATAGGTAATTGACTCCTGACCAATTATCAGAGCACCACAAAATGGTTCCGGTACTGAAAGGTAATCAAGATAATATGATCAAAAGCCAAGAAAATATATCTACACAGTACATCATGAGGGATTAAAACATGGTTCGCACAGTCCTCAAGCGTTTTTTCATGGATTTTTAATGTTTTCAAGGAACTTCTAATAGATTTCAAGAATTATTCTTTTCTTACAAAAATTGACCTTTCCCTGTATGTTACTTTGTTTATCACTGCATAAATAGGTGAAGGAAAAGTAGTAATACAAAAACATAATTGGGCCACTACAAGAAAGAGACACTAATCCATCTAGTAACTACTAATGCCATGTGTCTTTTGATCTATCCAAAATTGTTACATATTTTTTTACTTATTGGAAAATATTTAAATAACAACAATTCTGAATTTAAAAAGAGATAGATTTTATTTAGTTTATGTTTTGTACTTCTTCAAATGAATTCAAGGAGTTGCTAGCAAAATTCAAGGAGTTTTTCAACAATTTCAATGAGAGAAAAAAAAATTTTTTTTTTTTTGAAATTCAACGAGTATTTAAGA
This sequence comes from Margaritifera margaritifera, assembly GCA_029931535.1. Taxonomy (NCBI): domain Eukaryota; kingdom Metazoa; phylum Mollusca; class Bivalvia; order Unionida; family Margaritiferidae; genus Margaritifera; species Margaritifera margaritifera. The sequence goes on along the minus strand of JAQPZY010001334.1, from coordinate 748,946 downwards.
CAATCTAAAAAATACAAGAATTTTTCAAGAGTGTACTAATCATGTAAAAAAATTACCTGCCCCAGAGAGTAGTTTTTCAAGGAATTATTAAATACATCAAAGTTTTCAATGAGTATTTTTATATTTACAGAAATTAAACTTTCTCCTTTTTAACTTTTGTTCATCAAAGCAAAATCAATACAAAATTTAAAAATAAATGTAACTAATTAGCACACCAGTACAGCAAAGAAATACTACTCCATCTGATAACTACCCATGTCATGTGTCACTTGATCCACCCATTTGTATCCCATTTTATTTAATTATTATTCATTGTTTATGAAAAATATGTAAACAACAAAAATTTCTAATTAAAAAAGTTATATATTATATTCAGTTTAACCATTTTGTTTACCCTGTGATAAATTCAAGGAACTCTGAGAAAAATTCAATAAGTTTTTCAACAAATTCAATCACTTTTCAGTTATAAAATCAAATTTTTAAAAATTCAAGCTTTCATGGAAACCCACAAATTCAAGGAATTTTCACGGTTGTATGAACCAGAAAATATAATAATCAAGGGATTGAGAATACACGTCGTGGAAGGTTCAGGTAATACTAGAATACATGGGATCATACGGATGAACATAACTTGTGAGATATTGATAATCATGTTCCTTTCTTATAATCATAAGCAAATACAAATATCCCTCTAAATAAATGTAATCCTAATTATCAATATATAGAGGATATATTCTTTTCCTAAGTTAATACCTGATATAAAGTTAAAATATTTTGTTTTTTTGTACCACAAGTTAAAATATATCCAGTATTTATGCAGGAAAAGAACATTTTCTTTTTATTATATATCAAACTTGCTCCTGAATCGATGCTTAGAAGATTAAACTCACTCTTCAGTATGCCACCCGACCCCCCTTTTCATAAATTCACCTCACTTTGGACCCTATTCATATAATGATTATATAAATATCAGCAATTTAAGAAAGTTTGGGATGATCTTATCTGTTGCAATCAATTATATTTTTTACATTTTGTAAAACTATTTCACCCTATCTGACCACAAAACAAGACCAATTCAGCAATGCATCTCACCAGGTTTATCATTGCTGTCGATGTAATAAGGGGAAATAACTATTTATATATGGTGGAGATTTCAACAGGTTGTATGTTTGGACCTAGAGGGTAATTGTTTGGAAGGGGGAGGGGGTGGTGGTTAGTAAAAGACCATAGGGTCCCAGTCCAAAATGTGTTGACACCAGTGTCATTGATCACACATGCTCATTTTGAGACATGTTACAATCTACACTGATAGGACTATAACCGACTCCCATTGTATGTGTCTAATTTAAATGACAGGACTATGACTGACTCCCATGGTATGTGTCTAATTTAAATGGTGTAGGAGTTCAAGAGCATTACATACTGTATATACTTGCATATAATCAGGTCCAAATGCAAACATGGACTCTCATCTGCTGTTGCATAATGCGCAGGCAGATCAGGGTCTATGTTCTTTGTTCTACTGATTAGTCTTTACAAACTGCGTAGACGCAGATCTTCCAGCGCATTATGTGATGGCAGATCTGGGTTTATGTAGTTTGCAGTTGGTATTGGATTATACGCGAGTATATATGGTACATAAAACTGTACATAAGCATGACAGTCCTTGTGTATGTACAGACTCTATCACAATGATCATCATCTCTGAACATCTTTAAAAGCAGGGTGATAATAATGAAATCCATATAACAAGTTGTGGAGTCACTTATCCATAACATTGCAACCTTCAGTGACCGTAACAGGTCTAAGAACATATTAAAGAGTTATAGAAATACATACCTAAAGATTAAAACAAAGTTATAGGCAAACCTTTCTCACTAAAAACTTTGAGTATTCATTATCTTCAGCCACTTATTGGTTGTCTTCAGCAGGATGTCTTTAGTTTGTAAACAAAAAGAAAGGCAAATCTTGAATTGAAAAAAGTACAAGGTAAAAATTCTCTCACCTTCTATCACCATACAAGCTTCTGTTTCTACATTATCTTGCTTCCATGGCCCTCTCTGAAATTCTTTGTCTCTCAAAGAAATTTCATATGTCTTTACATGACGCCCATGTTGATCCTATAACAAAAAACTGCTGAGGTTGGTGAAATTTTACTCAGATTTACCCTATATCTGAGTATTTTTGCATAACATATATTTAAAGAATAGCTGTGTTGGGTTAAAAATTTTTTAATGAAAATATACTGGTACTTGCTTTTCACTTAATGTCTTATCTTTTTCAAACTATATGCATTATAAAAGTTGGGTACAATACGGCAAAAATTGTCTTGAGAGACCATCCCTTCTGTCAGCAAAATATTTTCTCTCAAGGCAGGTGGTCTCTCAACTGAGGTTATCATGTGCATTAGGAATCTGGTCATAAATGACCATTGTTCTCCCAAAACAGTGCTCTTTCAAGCCCTATTTTATTATGTATCTAAGATCTTAATTTTTATTTCCTATGACATATCATGTTTCATAAATTGGAGTCTAAAATTCGTGAATTGTACAAAAAATTAAATTTTGTTAATACAAAGAAAGAAAATGCACTAGTAATGGAAAGTATCAAGATACCACATAACCTGGTGAATTAAGATGAGGGTTGGATTACTGCAGCCATGAAGAAACTGAATGTCTATAACTGTAACTTCCTCTAATCTGGAAATAAAATCAGATATATTCATTTTCTTAATCAAGCATTTTAGTATTTGTACTGCAAGAATTCAACTTTATAGATTAATTATGGAGAAAATGTTTGACTACAAAATTGTGATAAAAAAATTTAAAAAGGGCAGAAAATATTGATAGAGCAATTTATAAACCATGTCCAACTTGGAAGTAACAATGTGAGTACTGCTCATTCTAAATTAAATTCCAAGCATATTTCAAGTGATCAAATCATCACTAACCCTTCTAAGTTCTGAAAAGGATTTAGACATAGATTTCAGCACCAACTTCAGTGTCACCTTTACTCTTGGTGAAATTAGGGAAAAAGGAGAGCGAGAGAAGTAGTTTATTTTCATTGGGTACAGGAAAAGCACATTCTAAATTTTGCTTTATCTATGAACTAAGAAGAAATAAATGCAGCAAATATCAACCAAAAAATTGCAAAAGATTAAGTCAGGAGATAAGTTGTAACATTTAAAGGAGAGGGGGTTTCCCTTATTTACCACCCCTTTTGGCTATAGCATATTCAGTTATTTGGTACACTTATTTTCTCTTTGTGATTTTACATGATATCAAGGTTAGAAAATATATATAAATCCTTAACAAGCCAAGATTGTACTAATACAATGGAATGTACTGTATTTTTACAATTCATCCCAACAGTTTCATCATTAAAGTTATTTTTTTTTAAGCCGTATGTGTCACATTAGTCATTTTAATTCTTCAATTTCCACATGATCACTGTTCATTCAACAGTCTATTGTGAGTCATTTAGCATATCTTTTCCATTTAACTGAGTTGTGTGTTTCCCTGATACATCACTTCCATTTAACTGAGTTGTATGTTTCCCTAAAAAAATAAGTGTAAACAGAAACCCCCATATCTGACCTATAAGTCTGATGAGTAATGATTAAGTTTCTTGATCAATGAAACCTTTCAAAAAAGAAAGGAAATGATTAAGTACAAATAATTTAAACAAGAGTCCCCTGAAGGGACTGACAACACTCCGTTGCACAAAAAGAATTTCCAGGAATCCAAGATAAGTCCATTTCTTCTGTCCAGTATTAAAACCATCTGAGATAGTCTTGAGACCCTCCAAAAGACCAAATTTGGCAGCAAAAATATTTTCTAACATGTCAGAGTTACCATTTTTGCAAGATACCTGTAAGTGCAGTACAAAATTCTTTGTCATGTCCTTTGACCTTAAACAAGAGATCATGGACAGAAAATCACTGAATGTTTCTCAATGTCAATATATATCCACATACAAAGTTTGGTTAAAGCTACTAATATTTTTGTGAAGAAAAAAAAAATTGAGTTATTTAGGTGGCATCATTCAAGGTATTCATCAGATATATCCACAAACTGTGTTTGATAAAAATCCATTCATGCTTATGTTATCAGGCTCACATGCCAATACAGCTAAAACATGAACTTTGACCTTAAAATCAATGTCAAGAGTGCTGACTATCAACTTGTCCATTGGAATGCAACTAAATACAAAGTTTGGTCAAATTTCACTTCGGTATGTACAAATCACTGTGTTCATAAGCTCAATTAAGTACAAAAATGCAAGCCATTACATCTGACTTTACCCCAAAGTCAATTAAATCTGGTTATCACAACTCTCACAGTGTGGATATGTTGGTGATCAGATCTGCACCATATTCATTCAGAACCAATTAAATATGGCAAGAAGTGTTGATGTGAAAACGCCATGTAAATGCGGTCTTGAATTAAACTTACTGTGCAGAGAACATTATTTTCATTTTAGACTTACCATGATCTATGACCTTTAGACACCAGAATCTATAGGTTTCTTTATTAAAGTTAGGTTAGTAAATTTGCAATAGAACAAAAGGTATTCTGCAAAACCCCAATTTCTTTTAGCCACAATGACACTGAACTCTTGACTCCAAAATCAACATGTCTCTTCCATACCTTAACCCTTTCATCACTAAGTAACTTTTTAGGCTTAGAGCCCTCAACACTAAGTAACTTTGGAGTTGTAAAGCAAAATGACTTGTGGATTTTGAAATAACATAACTTTGTCAAAATCAAGGTTAAAAATAAAATTGTATGACTAATTCACTAAAATGTGCATATCTATTACAACTGTTAAAATACAGGTGCAAACAGGTAACACAAAAAGTAAAATACAAGTCATTATCTATTTACCTCTTAGAAAACTTAAAAAGTTCCCAAAAACTTGTTCAATTGACCCTAGATGTACTCATGAATAATTCCAGTAGCAACACAAGTCTTTCTTTCAGGTATTTGACAGGTAGAAGCTTGTCAAATTCTTGTTAAAGTACATGTATATCGTGATTAAAACAAAAAAATTTCACAAAGCTGTTTTTCTTTTATCTTCAAGTAAAATAAAACTGGTAAAAACAGCATAATAATTGAATTTATAGAAGAATCTATCATTTATAATGTCTGTACATGTAATCTTTAATCAATTGTCACCTGCAGACTACACAGGCAAGTCTTCACCGCCAGTAATACAGCTTTGTATGAAAGTCCACAAAACAGGTGCTCCTGGCATTAACACACAGTGGAACTTTGCATTATTCACACATTAGTGAATTTTTGGAGCGCTTGAAGGGATTTTTATCTGTCATAGACACACCTGGATGGCTGTCCTTGTAGTTTTTGTGCTTCTTGTTGCAGACCTCACATAGTCTGTCAGCACTCCCACTTGGCACAGGCCAGTGTGCGTTCTCATCCAGTCTTTCTTCATCAATGTTCAGCTGTCTTGGTCTTTTGAAGGCTCTTCTTACTTGTTGAATATTTCCGATCAGCTCATGGGCCACATCCATGCGAAATGATAACAAGTCTCTTGCCCTTTTTCCAGGTGGATTATGATCCACAACTGTACATTCTAAGACAAAGGCATGGTACAATGCACACTCTCAATTTTATCTCTATCCGACGATACCATCGCATGGTTTTCTTTTCTTTATTTAATCTTGTGCTCTGGTCTAACCTGTCCACACCTAAAAATGTATTTTGCATAATCTGTCACTGTAGGTGTACAAGGAAGCTGAGTTCTTGTTCCATCTTTATTCCGCCGCTCTGTAGTTTGATCTGCTACTGGTCAGTGACACGATGAAAGATAGTAGACAATACGATTGTTTTTCCAGTAGGATGCTAGCAATGGCCCACTCATGAGCCAGTCTGGTGTTCCTCTACACATTCTTCTAGCAGCAGCATTTGATTGTACCAGGGCTTTAGGATAATGTTTACGATTTGCTCTTACTGTTCCACACAGGTATGTTCTCCGTTGGTACAGGTAATCAGCCAGGTGAGGGCTTGTATAGAAATTGTCCGTGTATATCTCACAGCCCTTCATTTCAATTGGTTTGGTAAGAGCAATTACCACCTTAGATGACAGGCCAAGGTTTCCATTCACAACTTCTGCATTTTTCCCAACATAAACGTCAAAATTATGACAATACGACGTCACAGCGTCTGCCAGAACCCATATCTTTATTCCAAACTCAACCGGCTTATCTTTCATGTATTGTTTCAAGCTCAGTCTCCCTTTAAAAGGCACCATTGCTTCATCAACTGTAACTTGTTTGTGAGGGACATATAGAGACTGGAATGCACGTCCTAAATGGTCTAACAAATATCTCACCTTGTGTAATTTCTCATTTGCAACACACCTGTCATCACTGAAATGCAGGTAGTGTCTGATCTGAAAAAATCGATCTCTGGACATAACTTGGCCAATTTTGGATCCCAGAAGCCAGTGCTTATCACTTTCCGACCAATACAATTCATCCCTGGCATATTTCATGGTGTCCATAATAATTAAAATTCCATAAAATGCCTTGATTTCCTCTAAGGTGAGATCTGTCCACACACCTGTATTGCCTTGGGCACGTTTGATCGTAGCATTCAAAATCGTCTAGACGGACAATGTTTCAAAAAACTTCATCTGAATAGAAGATTTGAAAATATTTCAAAGCTTTCCTGGAGCCATCTAACACTCGGGTGGGTCCAACTCTCTAGAAAACTGAAACAAATCTCTCTGGTTCTCCAACTTTGTCCAAACAAAATCACGTGGAGCGTACACTTCCTCCGGTTCAAAACCTTCAAAGTCCTCTTCATCATCATCACTGTCACCCACAAGCGCATTCCATTGTCTCTCCAGACGTCTTCTCTCATTTTCATCCAACTGTACTAGGCCAAAATTGGTAAAATCCTCTGATAATTCAACATCTGACACTTCACTCTCATCTGATCTTTCTTCGAACTCTGCCATTTTAGATACAAATTTCACCATTCGGAAAACATGTTAAAAGTGCCTTGTTTGTTTGATATTTCACGAGATAATCCAAATATAATATCTACATTACAAGAAGGAAGTTATTAGAGGTATCCCGAAATTTATATAGTCGGGTATTATAACGTTATAGAAGAACACTGCTCCAGACCGGTTAAGCGGTCCAGAGTGTTTACAGACTTACTTCCCCTGTACCGGAAAACCGGTCCATAGTGATGAAAGGGTTAAGTGCAAGTCCTCCACAAACTTTGGTTATGGTACATGTCTAGCACTAACATGCAAAAACCATTTTTCTTCTTTTTGTCACAGTGAACCTTTGATCTTTTGACCATATAATCAATAGGCTTCTTTCTTACTCCATATGTAAATCATCCACAAACCTAGATGAAGGTACTTGGTTGACAATTTTAATTTTTGTGCAGAAACCACCTTTCTTGTCTCAGCCAGTTACCTTGACCTTTGAACTTTTGACCTTCCTTACCCTAACAGAAAGCCATTCACTAAGTTTGGTCCAGGTCTGTTATGCAGAACTTATGTTATTGTTCTTTCAGTTATAGTGACCTTCATCTCTGACCCCCAAATCAATAGACTTTTTCATTTGGTCCAGGTCTGTGATGCAGAACTAATGTTTTTGTGTGGAAACCATTTTTCTTCTTTCAATCACAATTACCTTGACCTATTGACCCAGAATTCATCAAGGATCTACCTTACCCCAAGTACAAGTCATCCACAAAGTTTGGTCCAGGTATGTGATGTAGAACAAACGTTTATGTGCAGAAACCATGTTTCTTCTTTCCATCATAATGACCTTGGTCTTTGACCCCCAAATCAATAGACTTTTTCCTTACCCCAAGGCATCCACAAAGTCTGGTTAACAACAGATAGTGGAGAACTGAAGTTATTGTGCAGAAATGAAATTGGTTAAAAACAAAAATCATAACAAAATACTCACCGCCTTATGGCAGACATGTAAAAAGGATTAAGAAATCCTTTGGACTGTAACCTGGCCATGTCAGTTGGTACATTTTTATATTAAACATTTAATAACTGTTACAGTAAGAGTTATAATGTTCTTTTTTTTTTAAAGTAGCTGACATATAATCAGATACAATAATTTTAAATATGCTACCTATATGCTAATTATGCACCTGACATTGAATGCTTTGAGTTCTTTGTTGTCCCTGTCCAGGGGGATCACTTTGAAGAGACCATCATACAAACGAAGTCCAATTACTCTACATAGCGGATCGACTATGCCAATAATGCCAGTTTCTGATGGTCTGCCTATTCGATCCTGAAATTGAAAGCATAAACATTGGTCAGTAATCAGTTATATAACTAAATTTGAAGCCTATAAAAAAAACTCACTGCTTAAATTGCCTCCCCCCCTCGTCTATTATACAGTAACTACTACAGTGGTTCCTTGATACTAAAAATTCCAAGACATAACAAATGCCCCTTTGGACCCCAGGGGCAACCTCCATGACATCACAGATGCATGTTATTCTATTAAATTTAGGTGATTACCTAACAGTAAGCACTAAGTGATGATCAGGTAATTAGATAAAAATGGCAATGCCCCAGTGCATGTGTAATACAGTGAGTTAATCGCCTATACTTTGGGCAGTCGTTAATGGTCAGTTGCACAAGTCGAATTATAAAGACCATGGGGATTAACACTGCTAAATTAACATAAAAGGCACCCTACACCAGTTGTGTCAATTATGAACATTAATCAATTTAATATGTATGGTGCAATTTATATGCAATGGTGCACATTACGGTTATAAAACATAACAATGATCTGATCAGGTCATTCACTCCTGTAATCATGAAAAAGTGAAGTGCTTATGATGTGCATATTAAACTATCAATCTTGGATTGACTGAGAGCAGGTGAAAGTCTGACAGAGATTTCCCAAGAGACTAGATACTCAATGTCTACCATTGGAATACTCAATGTCTACCACTGGAAAAGCAAGAGTGTTCCCTCACGAGACTTTATTGACTCACCAGATGAGTCTGCAGGCATGGTGAAGAAAAAGTTAACAAGACTACCCAACTGTGCTTTTCTCAGTGGCGAGGAAATTGTGTTCCAATGTCTGGAACTCTCCTTTAGGAAAAAGCTGAGCAGTTTGCTAAAAAAATCCATGGTGCGAGTTGAATTTAAAATCATATACTGTTTGGTTGTGGCAATTTCAGAAGCAACATGGAATACAAATGGTGACTGTTGTTTCACAGTCCTCATCAAATGAACCTGCCTGCATGCAATTCATTGCGAAGATGAGGGAAATTCTAGATGGAAGCCAATAAACACCTGAGCAAGTGTGCAATAGCAACAAGATGGGGCTTTTCTGGTATTTTCTGACTTTTCTTCCAGATAATACACTGGCATGCAAGGGTGACAAAAATGCTGCCAAGGCATTTCAAGACCCACTTACATTTCTGTTTTGTTAATGCTGCTGGTACCCCCAAAGTAAGCCCCTGTGCACTGGCAAATCTGCAAAACCTCACTTTCACCAAAACAATATGGAAGCCCTGCCTGTATGCTATGAATGCAGTCAAAATAACTGGATGACCTTGGGCATTTTTAAGTGGTGGTTTAATGATGCATTAATTCCTTTTGTGTGAGTCTAACTTCAGTGCAACCAATTACCCCACAGGGACCACTTTGCTACTCACCAGTACCCTGAAAACACTCAAATCAGAACTATGCACCAGTACCCTGAAAACACTCCAATCAGAACTACGCACCAGTACCCTGAAAACACTCCAATCAGAACTAAAGTCAGGAGACGGGAAAATCAAGACACTGTTTCTCCCAAGAATATGACCTCCAGAATTCAGCCCACAAATGTCAGGATTATGGCTACCTTCAAGACAAGAGGCCCAAGCAGGCTTGAGATCACTCAACTAGCTGACATTTAATAAAGAGCAACATGCAAGGGCAGTTTGCCAAAAAATCTAGGTTAGCATTATGCTTTCTAACATTTAACATTTTTTTTTAAAAAATTTTAATGGCAGCTATATTGGATGGCATATCAGCACCATTTGGGCAAACTTGAAAGGCCTTGTGCCATGATGTTTTCTGTTAAAGTTGGTTAACTTCTGTTTTGCATAATGGATCAGCATTTTGTTTTGCAAAAACTGAAAGGTTTTTATGCCAAGATGCTGTCTGTCAAATTTGGTTTAATTCCGTTTAGTAGCGTTTGAGAAGTAAAACTTGAAAAGCCTTTTTGTCTGGATGCTTTTTGTCAAAGTTAGTCAAGTTCTGTTCAGCAGTTTCTGAGAATTTGTTTAAATTTTTTATATATTTTTAGCCAACAGTGGCCATATTTTATAGGAGATTGGCAACATTTGTACAAATTTACAAAGCTTTCTATGCCAGGATGCTTTCCGTCAATTTTTATTTGCATTCTCAACAGAGGTTTTTGAGAAGTCATTAAAGAATCTGTCTATTTTTAATTATGCAGCCATATTTGACAATGGATTGGTATAATTTGTACAAAATTGAAAGTCCTGCATGCAAAAACACTTGTCAAATTTGGTTAAATTCTGCACAGCAGTTTTATAAAAGGAGTCATCAAAAAGTTTGTTATACTTTTAGTAACAGTGGCCATATCTGATTGTGAATTGGCATCATTTGTATAAATTTTAAAGGCCTTTATGCTAGGATGCTTTTCATCAACTTTGGTCAAATTCTGTTGAGCACTTTTAGAGAAACATGTAGAAAAACGTGCAACATGGTATGATTTTCATTATATGGACTGCTTCATTATCACGAACAAATCTTATGGAATTAGAACTTGTTCATTATAGCGAGGAACCACTATATACAGAGGCCTGGACAACATGAATTAATTTTTTTAGTGAGTATCAATTTTTAAGATGTTAAAAAAAAGAAGACATTTTAAGAGAACTTAAATCTGTGGATAGGCCTCTGATGTGGTATGTGGTCCTATTTTCTTCACAGGTGGTTCACTTCAATGGGATTTTAAATTGAGGTTTTCAGCTGCCAAAAAATCCATGTTTAATCTCTGATTTCAGCATATGCAAGTGTAAGTATTCTGTTCATCCAAAATCCACGATTTCCATCTGGTTATCAGATTTCCACTATCTCTGAGACCACACCATGCAAACATCTGAGTAATGGAAAGTATTAAATGCAAGTTAAGAGCACTTGTTGTACACTCAATGTAAAAAATATATTACAATGTGCAGTGACACTTAACTATTACTTTAAACTTTCCATGGGAAGCTTGCTTATAAATTAGCAGTATTCAGTCAAAAGATATTCAGAGTATTTTGCAAACAAGAACAGTCAGAACAATAATTGAACACTGTAATTTAATACATTTTTTATTTTTTTATTACCTTCCTGAAGAAAATTAACTGCTAAATTTGCAAACAAAAATTGGTGTCTGGTTCTGTGGAACAAGAGTCATTCCTGATGTCAAAGTTACCCAGGACACGGGTATAAGTGTCAATAAGAAACCAAGTGGTTGGTCATAGGGGAAAGTAAGACACTTGACAGTGACTGCCATTATGAGTCAATTATTGGTGCATCTAATGTTGATTACCTGCCAGATAACAGTGAGACTAATTAGCAATACCAGCGGTCTGTGTGGGTAAACAAATACAATTTATGCTCATGGAATGATGGCAGCATAGCTTCAGGGAGACCAATCAGCAATACTAGCAGTCTGTGTGTGTAAACAAGTACATGTTCACATGGAATGCATTGATATGCAAGTAAAAATTGGAAAATTACTGAAAGTAGATCAGGATTGCTGAGGGTACTTAAGCCTGCATTATGGTTCCAGAGGCAATGCCCCAGCAGGAGGTCTGAGGGAAACGGCCTCTGACTAAAAACTAAATTTTGGGTTTTTTCAACTAAATAAAATTTCTTTTTTTCTAATAGTTTTCAATACAATTCTTTTCCAACAAATTACAACAAATGGACATACAAATCATTAGACATTAATGAATATTCAATGCTCACATTATTCTATTAAGTAGAAAAAGTTTGTTATCTACTGAATTATGGGAGTACAAGTTAAAATAGGACAATGTTTTTCTTAAGCACAATAAAATACTAAGTACAGCAATAAAAAGAAGATTCCAACAAAAGCTGATCCTATTCTATTGCATATTTTACAGTAGACTTTGGCAGATTTATGTTGTCTTGTCAGTTTGTCAAACACAGTTTCTAATTTCACACATACAACCAGTAGTAATATTAGTACCCATCCTTCTGTGTTTGCAGGGTCTTTGACATATCCAAAACATCAGTCAAGGCTACAATATCATAGCTAACTATAAATTTGTTGCTCTAGCCATTCCCATCAACAAGGATAGCACATTTTTTAGTAAATTATGTTTCTCAGAGAATACTTACCCAATCACATTTACATTAGGAGTATAAGCTTCAATATATCTTGAATCCAAAAAAGATGCAAATTGTGACTTTTATGTCTGTATACCATATAGATAAACGGAAGAAACTCTTAACCATTACCTCCCATTAACCTTGCTAGGTGGCACTAGTTGAAAGTCAAGCAATATATCAATGAAAATGCTCACATTTGCAGGGAGGCATGGGAAGGTTTACTAGTAATGTGATTGGGTAAGTATTCTCTGGGAAACATAATTTACAAAAAAATGTGCTTTCTCCTTCAAATACGTTCCCTGTTCACTTTAACGGTAGGAGAATAGGTAAGAAGAGGAAATGCAGTGCATACAACTTCTATCATCGGATTCCTTCGAGGGAAGAATGTCTGAATTCCCTATAAGAAGGATAGACCGCTCTCCTAATACGATGTTGGTATGACCAACAGTCACGGCACCCATGACACAAAAACTCAGATACCGATAAAGAATGACTTTCCCTTACTGAGCAAAAAACATTGGGTGAATCCTGTGAAAGCAATAAATCCATGACCATGAGGTGGTAATGTTGACCTCTAAAGGGTTTGGTGACTATCTGGTCTGCAGCCATTGGATCCACCAGACTCAATTTACATCTCTGTAATGCTAGATTTCAAAGATAAGAACCTGAAAAGATTGACTGTGCATGCCAGCCAACAACTTTTATTATATCTCGGATCAAAACATCGTGTTCAAACACAAGATTCGCTGAGATTGCTTTGATCTCATAAGCAGAAATTCTCATGAAGTGTATCTGGTCCTGAGATTATACAGAATACGCTAAGCGTATTACCCACTTCAGTCATGAGGCCAGGGCTTGAAGGGTTATATCCTCTTTTCTGGCTCTAACGGGCAGAAAAAGATGTTATGCGACCCAAGGCTCTTCTTCTGGGTTTCAAATAAATTTTAAAAGCACAGATTGGGTGTTGCTTACCTGCCTCTCTCGACCTTTCGATAGAAAAGAGAGCTTGGATAACCATTTTTTCATTGCCCACAGATGGTAACCAGTTCTTAGCTATGAAACCTGGTTGCATCATTACCACCATGGAACCATCCAACCTAAACTGGAGATAGTTCAGCTCCATTGAAAGGGCTTGCAATTCACTCACCCTGCACAATGAGGCTTGCGCTTTTAGAAAACATGTCTTGTAAGATAGTAGCTTCAAAGAGGCTCTGGCTAAGGTTTCAAACTTCTCTGAGTTAAGCCACGTCAAAACCCATGAAAGATTCCAGTTTTGGAAACATAGCGAGTGATTTATGCTTATTCAGGTCAAAGTTGGCCAGCAAGTCTCACAGATCTCTATCCTATATTTGCTCTACCATGATGCCTGAATGTGTCAGAAATCATGGAGTGTGATCGCCTGATAGTAACCAGAGCTAACTTTTTCTCCTTGAAAAGCCAAAGAAAAACGTTAGCCACCTGAGAGATCGAGACATTCAAGGGAACAATGTTGTTATCTTTGTGCCAGTCCATGAATATCCGCCATGTACATTCGTAGGTTTTCAAAGTGGAGGGCCTTGTTGCCTGTGAGTTTCTCTCCATTACTGAAGGTTGAAACTCCATTCATTGCAAGGCTCTACTGGCATGAACTAGGCATGAAGAAGCCTGTCCGGGCAGGGATGAATCATCTGCGAGCAGGGTTGTTTGAGCAGATTGAATTGAATTGAAAGTGTATACCCAAATCTCATCCCAACTGATAGCCACAGCATCCATGGCCCAAGTTTCCAGGTTCCGAACTGGAGATGAAGGTGGGCACTTGTGATTCCATCTTGTCTCAAAGATAACTATCATCAGATGCTCCACCACATCCACCACCACCGCCAAAGTGCACAAATTGGCTGAAAAATCGATGGATGAAGGCAGAAATTGGTGTGCAGAGTTTTGACTCCTTCCTGACAGAGAATCTGCCAAAACATTCAGTCTTCCGAGGATGTATCTGATCAGGAGTACCTGCATAAAACCTCCCAGACCAGGATGCATAAGTCGGGTGATTTGGTTGCCCCCCCCCCATTTCAGGAGGCAAGTGACCACTACAGAATTGTGTTATGTTACAAGAATCACTTTCCTGCACAGGTTCTCTCACCACAAATGAAAGGCATTCATTACAGTCTTAATTTCCAAGAGGTTTACATGAATTACATGAAGAGCTTTCTCCTGTAGACTCCAGTTGCTGCTTACTGTGGTGAAGCGAGGCAACAAGTGAGCCCTGCCCCCCCCCCCCCATCAAACGAACTGGCTTCCTTATAAATCATGACACCTGGTTTATGCTTCGCAAGTGAAATTCTTGCTATAAGCCATTGCTGGTCTTGCCACTGATGCAGAAACTGTTTTAACTCAAGATCAAGATTGCTGATATAAACAACCGAAAAATGGGTGCCACTGAGTGAGCAATGCTATCTGCTGAGGATGTATATAGAGTCAGCCCAGGTGAATCAAATCTGCCACTGCATTTAGCAAACTGAGGAGTTGCAGAAACTCCCTCACAGAAACCAACTTCCTGTTTGAGATCAACCCTGAGAGCTTCATAATTTGTGCAATTCGTATTTTATGTAGGCAGACGAGATTGAGATGGGTCAGAAATTCCATACCCAGATGATCAAAGTGTTAAGCAGGGATAAGATCTGACTTTTTCCAATTCACTAGAAAGTCCTGGTTGGTGAAAAGTGAGATAAGGATGTTCATTTCATGTAGCAAAACAGTATTTACCATGTGTTTCTGACGGATGTCATCCAGGTATGCCGAAGTCACTGTCGATAAGGTCCTGAACAAGTTGACTATTTTTGTAAAAACCCATGGGCTGAGATTTAGTCCTAAAGGTAGAGCACAAAATAAACTGCTGCACTTTGTGAAAAAGTAGGGATAAAGTAAAGCTACTTTTTAAAAACAAAGTAGGGATATATTATGGAGAAAAACAGTGTTAAATTTATTTAAATTACTGAGAAAAAAAATACAACCATTAATTTGACTTCGTAAACTTGAACAAGAGCATGCTCTTACCACATATTACCTGTCTCTCTAGTTCAATATCTTCTCAAACACCCAGCTCCAAATCACAGAGACCATATCTAACTTGCTTTGCTACGGCTGGTCATGCAGTGTGTAATCGATTTTCAACATCAAATTGAAAAAAAGTATGATAGAAGGGCCAATTAGGAAAAAGTAGGAAATGTAGGGAAAAATAAGATAGCTGGAAAGACTGTAAATTGTTTCTCTGAATGCAAATCAAAAGAACTAGCATGAAGATGATGGATCAGGACATGAAAGAATGCATCAGTAGATTGAGGCTTATCGCGAATTCACCCCTTGAGATAGAAAGGTGTAATGAACGCAATGTTTCCATCTTGAATTTTGGTCCTAATATGAATTTGTTTAGCCCGCTGAGGTTAATCACTGGTCTGATTTTGCCATTGGCTTTTGGTACCTGGAAAAGCCTTGAAAAAAATCCTGGAGAGTCCTTTCCATGGTGGGGTCGGCATGTATCATCATACCAGGGTTTCCCTTGTCATTGCTGCAGTAGTGGGGTGGGATGGATGGGTGGTTTTGTTCTCTTCTGGCAATGCTTCCATATCTGCATACAACTTATCTGGTGTCATGGAAATAATCATAGCATCGTCCTTAATGTCCATTGACTGAATAGGCAGATTCGTCTGTCACGGTGTTTGGATCAGTGAAAGAACTGGCAGATAGTAGGAAGGCTATTGGGATGGACCAACCAGACAGGTTTCAATAATAGGCAATGGAAGATGAAACAGCTCACTGATTTGTGGTCTGGCCCATTGTAGCACCCATAATGAAGAATGACCGGTCAGCCGGCAGACAAGCAACTAACAGTTGTTGTACAGGTGAAAGAACCAGTGGAGCTGACAGTGGGATGGCTATGCAGACAGACCTATCAGACAGGTCCTGTAATAGTAATAGCCTATGGAAGATGAAATGACTGAGTGATGTGCAGTCTGACCCATTGTAACAATGGACCTATGATCATACATACTCAGGAACAGATGGTTAGATGGGCTGGTCACAAATTGGGACAATGGATACAATCATAATCTGCAGGTTGTTCAGAAAGCCCATGCACAGTGTCTGACAGGTACTCTGGCCTTGCTCCAGCATGCAGAGAGACTTAAGCCCAATTGGTTGCCAAATGGATGGAAAGAATTCTTCCAGTGTATCCGAGTCAGCTGTAGACAGGTGGGATACAAAATCCCTTGATGCCATCATCTATGACATAAATGTACAATAAGTCTTCTCAGCTGAGACTCTGACAGGAAGGTGAAAACAAAAGTTCACATTTATGGTTCTCTGCCTGGGCCAAGTCTCTTTCAACCAGCTTGCACAAGCGCTGCAAGGGTTGGTATAAGTACACTGCATACATACAAAGCAAGTCTCATGCCTGTCATCTGACACATTGAGCTACTTAAATTTCATGCACCTAGTTGCCATTGTGTACCTAAAATGACAATGAAAAAGGAATAAGTTATAAAAATAGACAAAAAGATGCAAGCCATAGCAAATGAAAGCACAGTGAAAAATACAGTGAAATGCAACACAGCAATAGTCAGAGACTAAGTTCAAAACAGCTAGAAAATGCAAAATTGTAAAGATGAAAATTAAAAACTAAATTCCGAAATGCTTAGAGTAGGGCAAGAATGATAAAAAAATACCAACTTTGTAAGCGGACAGCTAATATTTCCTGTTAATGCCAACTGATTTTGGAGGTGACAGATAAGATGTTACCCCTACTCTGATGAATGTCCAGCATACTGGTATCTTAGAAGAGTTTCTTCCCATTGATACTGTTCTTATACTATATATAATATATATGCAGAATATAATTTGTTTTGGTATTTTTGGAGGCTGAAGTAGTGGAAATTAAAATCAGGAAATGTATTCAACAGAGAAAACAGAATAGCCATGATTATCTTAGACTAGTAGTTAATCAGTGTTTTGTTGGCAAACCTTAAGAAACATGATCTTTTTTACAATGCACATCTTGAAATTAGTCTTATCTCTAAAATTAAATGTGGTATAATGTAAGATATATATATATGTTGCACTGGTTCATCCACGGAAATGATTAGTCAGCAGAAAAAGCGCCCAATGTAAGGAAGACAATGCACAAATTTAAGCACAAGATTTTTCTCAAAATATCGAAAGCATAAACTGTCATTTTTCTTTTGCTGCAAATAAAACCCAATGCTTCAACTTTTGCTTCAAAAACTTTATTTGACCAAAAAGTCTTGCCTTGTCATAAAGAAATCCATCTGAGAACAAAAATTTGACAAAGACTTCACACTCCTAAACGATGAAAATATATATTATGATGAAAGACATTAGGTAATATATTGGTCACCCCACCATGATTCAGCCTTTCTAGCAGTTTCTTGAAAATTCAAATGATTGAAAAAAATAATTATAACCTACCTTAAACAAATAATGTTTTGAAATAATCTGCAGAGGAAAATTTTTGATTTAATAAATCAGCAGACAAAATCTAACATACGTGATGTCACCAGTGTTATCATTAACCCCTTTCATACTGAAGCCCATTCAGACAGGCAGTTGTGTAGAACTGGAAATTTTTCAGTCAGTGGTGTAGCAACATGAATGCAGTAACGTTGGTCAATCTGGCTTTACAGGACAATTTTTTGAAATTATTTTTCAATGTTGTATACCAGTTTAAAAAGCATAATATTTTCCTTAAGGAAAATTTTCAGACGTAAAACTGAAAGTAAAGTTATGTAAGCAAAAAAACATGCTTTACATTTTCTTTTAAGAACTTACTTTCAATGCAATTTTCCTCTCGCAATATTCATTTTACCTTCTCTATGTAATTGTATGAAATGGGGGGAATTTTATGCCATTTAAGAAGGTGACAAAATAATAAAAATCCGTCAAGAATATTGAAAGTTATTACAATTTTATTAAATTTACTTGCATGAAAATTGGAGAACAAAAAACAGAATAATCCTTATTGGTAAGTCGACAAAGCTTTTTATTTTGGTTCAGTGTTTTTTTCCACAATAAATTTTAATGTAATAATATCAGAGTTATGTTGGGTGTATTTTGGTCCAATTCCAGGGATGCAGGAAATTTTCATAATATTGTGCACACACCCAACATCGGTATATGTGCGAACTTTATAAGAAGTGAAGTTCTCAAAATGTCCAGTTAGGTTGAAAAGCATCCACGTCTTCATCATCATCAATATCCAAGTCAAAAATACCAATTAACTATTTATCATCTGCTCAGTTCATTCGATGCGACCAAGATCATGATCCCCACTACCTAAAATATAAATTTCCCTCACAAAATTGTCTAAATTTTCATCAAAATCGGTATTAAAATCACGGCTGCTTCAGTACTGTCTGCCATTTTGAATTACACACGTTAAAATTAAGTTTTGAAATCAAATTTTCTACTAACCAGTTATCATCACCTCCGTTCATTTCGTCGAAGTCAAGCTCACAATCTGCACTGCTTAAAAGATAAAGTTTCCCCACAAAATTGTCTATATTTTCATCAAAATCGGCATCCACATCACTGCCGTAAATTGCTGTTTCAGCGCTGTCCGCCATGTTGATCTCCACACATTAAAAGTCGTGTTTGAAATCAAATTTTCAAATAACCAGTTATCATCAGCTCCGTTCAATTTTCCACACGAAATGGTCTTTATTTTCAACTAATTCAGCAAGCACATAACTGTCTTCAATTCCCTCTTCAGAATATGATCGCCATTTTTTATCTCCGCACGTTAAAACTCGATTTTGAAATAGAATTTTTACCAGTTTTGGGGTCTTTTAAACACAATCTGGTAATGCCATGGGTACAATGTACCTTTATTTCCTTCTTTTCAAAAGAGTACACGTAAACTGATGACGTTTTATACAGTTAAAAACACGTGTCTGAAAAGTTGGTAACAGAATATAGTGAACATACGACCGGAGTCGTATCCCGCTGGCAGAGGTAAAGTATGACTGGAGTCATATCCCGCTGCAAAAGGATTAAGCTGACTGGTTACTAGCAATAATCTATTGGTTTCTGGCTATTTTTGCAACAACAAGTCTGATAAAAGAAGAACCAGTCAGCATACAATGACAAAGCAGATATAACAATGGTGACATCTCAGATGCTGGATTTTCATCTACTTAATTATCAAATCAGTTGTAAATCAGAAATTTTCATCTGCAAATATATTCAAAAAGTCATTTGTTCAGGATAGGAAATGATTATTTTTCAATCGTTTGACAAATGTCCTAGAAAATAACAGAAATGCTGAATCAAGGTGGGGTGACCAAAACTTTAAACTGTAAATAAATAATGGAAGGAATATAAAATTATTTTTGAAATCTTGGTATTCTTGACCTTATTCTGAGTTACTGTAAATAAATGTTTCCTTTATAATATAATTTTTGAGTTCAAAATGTTTTGTGAAGACATTTTGTGACTATAAGACTTTATCTACAGGGTTACCTGTACATTGCCATGAGCTCTGGTGATTATTTCAAGATTCTCCCCATCTTGCTGACATTCTAAGATCATAGCATGGTACTTTGCTGTCAGCAGGAACATCAGGTCCTTGGTCTCTCCCTGATGATCAAAATACAACATTAACATACATGCAATAAATCACAGAGGAAACTAAAACAGATTCTACTAGTGTATCTGCAATGGCTTCCTATCACAAATATCAATGCTTTTTAGTGCATAAAATTTAAATCCCCTTTCCATACCCTCCACCCAAAAATACTTCCCCCCAACCCCCGACAGTGACCCAGGGGTCATAATGCAAAACCGATAACACATATGCTGCTTCTTCCAGCTATGACTGCATATAACAAGTTTGGTCAGAAAATACCTGAAAATGTTATTGTAATTGAACTTTTTGTACATATGACTTCTGACCCCATGCAGAACATAACTACAAAGTTTTGTGAATTTCCACCCAGCAGTTTAGGAGATGTGGTAATGTACAGATGGATGGACATACTGAGGTTGCCACAATATCCCCATTATATACAAATCATTTACAATTCATGAAACTTTCTGAATCTGTGTTGGTATAATGCAGGGGTCTCCAAACTGCTGTTCTTAACAAGAAAACTGCCAATGGTGGTAGAACTGAATTACAGACCATAAAACATACATCACATTGACCCAGTTTGCACTGATGGCTGTAGCACTCATCATGACACTATTACATACCAATCCATTCAACTCGACAAAAAATAGTGTCTAGGAAAATGACCTAAGCACAAACATCCGAGTTCAGTGTTGACAGCAGACAGACAAACAGATGAGCAGATGGACTTCCAGACAAATACCAATCCACAAGCCAGAACTGCTTTGCAATCTGGCATCACCATACCCAGATGGATGATAATTCTTAATTGATGCAATGAAATGCATGCATACTTTGTTTTTTACTTTAAAAAAATATATAATAGATTGCAATTGCAATACATAAATATGCTTCCCAATACAGTAAACCCTGATTTTAGCAACCTCTGTTGTAAGCAACCACCTGTCATTTACAATAAAAATCATCATGCATAGATTGGTTTTATTATATAAATGCAGTTGAGAGTGACCACTCGTTGAACGTGACCAGTGGCCACAAAATTTTGGCAAAGTATGTTTTAACAGTGCTATGAACAGTTGCTTTGCAAAATGAGATATAAACATGAATGATCTTTATTTAATCCTTTGTAACCACAATCGCTGAAGAATGTCTGAAAGCACAGTGAATATTGTTCTGAACCCAGATGAAAAAATAATAAAAGAATGAAGTCTGGGTACTGGTTTCCTTAAACCTACTGGTAGCATCATATGCAACTGACCGTAAACCTGACTAGAGCACATGTCATTCACTAACCACCATTATAGTGCTGAGGTCATGTAAATCCCCACTAGGATTAACCATTCCTTTTTTAAAGGAAGTGGTCATGGATGTACATAGTTCAGAGGTTCGTATTGTTTCTTTATCTGCTGTGAAAACCCAGCACAATGCCAATAATGTCATGAGAGATCTTCTCACCCAGCTTTCACTGCAGTGCGTTGAGAACATCATCTGCCTATAGAGTTAATACATAATGCCTGGCATGAATGAGGTCTGTGTTCCTTAAAAATTTACTTGAGTTTTCCAGATGATTTAAATGTCATTGTAAGGTTAGTTGCCTTATTGATGCTAGTTATTAAAATCACACACCAATCCAAAAGTGTCAATATAATATCTCATCATCTGTTCAGCATATCATGTTGGTTATGTCCTTTTATTGGTTTCACCCAATTAGGTCATAGGTGAATTAAGCCTTTGGCTTTTGTCTCTAAATAAATTTATTCTGTTTTTGGATGCTTAAATTTTGTTATTTTATTTAATTGGTACATACATATTCGATATTTACCCAAGGCCTGATCAGAACTGCTACACTCATTATTACAATTATTTCAAATATGTTAACATCTTCATTAAAAAAAAAAAAAAAAATGTTTAATGATAGCTGTATATCTTAATTGCTATATAAAATTATTGCAAGATGAATACATGATATATTTTAACAAGAACAGTGAATAAAGAATAAAATACATTTAGAGGAATTGTGGGTACTTTTCCTTCTTAAACCCAGGTAAATTTTGACCTTGAAAACTGGTCCTTCTGCACAGGCCACCTTTTGAGACCACATAATGGCAGAAGGGATGGTTTCTCAAGACTGGTTTTACTATAGTTAGTTACCGTAATTAATGAAAAGCATGACTGACAAGGTTCCGAATACTGTGAATTCACTATTTTTCATGATGTACCAATTTTCATGAGGTACAAATTTTCACGAGGTACCAATTTTCATGGATTCTGTGATTGCTACAAACCATGAATTTAAAGACCCAATGGCCTTTGTTTGCCAAACCACATGAATTTATGCCCTCAAAAATAATTGAATTCCCAGTAATTACCATAATTATTATAATAATTAATTTTATGAACTGAAAGACTCTGTTCATAAAATAAACACTAAATTTACTTTCTCATGGATACATTACTACCACTTACCGGTGGTCGGAAGAGTTTCAGAACAGCAATTCTTCCATAGATACCAACTTCCTTAACGGGTCTCAGGCCTTCAGGAGTGACAACATAAATCTCCAGACGTGTGTTCTTTGCAATGACAAGATTCAAATCATCTGGTGAAGTAAAATTCCCTGTAAAAAAAGAGAGAGAGACTCAGGACTTTCATGTTTGTTTTCATTTTCCAGTGATCAGAAGATTTCAAGAGTTTCCCAAACAGAAGCAAATATGCGGTAAACAATGTCAAGCAAGTTTCTCTTATATATTAACTCTTCCCCATCTCTTCTTCAGTGTGGATCAAACTTTTAAGACGATATTCCATGATTGAATAATTGCCATTCCATGATATTCTTCAAAAGATTGATTTACCAAGAACATCAAAGTAAAACAGCTATAGACAAACAGGTGACAAAAGGACTCTTTCCTTCTTCATTGGGAATGGTGCTCACCTACTCATGTTCCTTAAACGATAAAATCTGTTACATGTCTAGCCATAACTTAACTGAACTACTCAGTGCAGTCCCACCCACAGGGCACCTTGCATGACACCAATATAGTATGTCTTTACTACTTTGTCCTCCCAAAGACAGGTCGCCCCTTTTACAATGCCAGCTTGGCAGTGCAGAAGAGTTGGCCTCATAAGAGGGGGATTATTATATTCCAAACATTTCTTTGCAGTCTACTTGATGCCGACTTCTCCATACAAAATGCAGTCATCAACAACAGTAGTACCTTTGTTAAGATGCATTCTAGCCTTTATAAAAAGGAGACTAAACCGGGTTCATGATAGTTAGAAAGGCAGCAACTGACCTCCACTAATGACTGATACAATGCAAGGCTGGATTCAAGAGTGGTGGAGCAGTGCTTGAAGTATTTAAACATTTTAAACAGTTTCAGAAACAAAGAAAACCATACACTTGTAAAACTTACTGTGGAAAATCACCTTCACTTTTCATTTCTTCAATTGTCGAAGTAGCCATATCTTTATGATGATGTTACATTTAAAAATGAGAGTTTTTCAAGATGTGGTCTATAGCAGTCATGTGAAGGAACATCCTTGTGTTATCATAATATCTCGGACTTGTGTAGTTAGATTATAGTAAAACCTTGTAAAATTTCAAGCACTAAAAACAAACTACTGGTATTATGCCATGCCGTATATATTGATGAGGCATATAGTGTTACCAATGTCCATCTGTCCTGTCTATTGCAAATTTCATGTCTGCTCAATTAACTTTTTACAGACTTCATGGATTCAAACTAAATCTGATACAAGTTTGATTTTCACTAATTTTTTTAACACAAATTTTAATGGAGTTAAGGCCTTTGTTTGACTTAGACAACTGCCATTAAATTGCATCAGAATTTTGTTTCTGTTCAGTACATTTTCAACGACTTCTTGATTTTGGTATGAGGCTTTACTTTAAGAAGACCTAAATTAGGATTATTCTTTCACTAATTTCCAAAATATTTAAAAGGTGTATGGCCTGTTTTTTTAAACGTAAAACTTTACCATTCAGTTACATCATACTGGCACGGGCATCCATGTCATAACTGAAATTTTTGTGCAGAAACCACTTTTCTTCTCTCAATCACAATGACTTTTGGACATCAAAATTGATAGGATTCTATCATACCCCAAGTGTAAGCTATCCACAAAGTTTGGTCAATGTACATGATGTAAAACTAATGTTTATGTGCAGAAACCATATTTCTTCTTTCACAGTGACCTTGGTGTTTGGCCTTTTGACTGTAAAATAAACAGGCTACTTCCTTACCCCAAGTGCAAGCTATCCACAAAATGTGGTCCAGCAATGTGATGTACCGGTAGAACTAATGTTATTGTGCGGAAACCATTTTTCTTCTTTCAGTCAGGGACCTTGACTTTTGACTTTTTGACCTCACAAATGATAGGGTTCTTCCTTACCCCAAGTGCATGCCATCCACAAGTTTGGTAACTCTAGATGGTGGATGACCATAAAATGTACAAAGTTTCATGGCAATCCATGACAAGAGCCCCTTGAAGGGACTGACACTCTACTGAGCAAAAAGAATTTCCAGAAATTCAAGATAAGACCATTTCTTCTAGTTAAGTGTCAAGTGTTCCAACCATCTCTGATATTCTTCAGCAAAAACAAGATTTTCAAATTAGCTGCTGTGGTACACATATTGGATGTCAGCTTGGCACCATTTTCATTTTGGACAAAGAAGACATCATTAGAAGTGTTTTGGTGAAAACTCCATATCATAATGATTATCCATTCATTTCGAACCAACTAGGTATCATAAGAAGTCTCTTGGTGAAAACCCCATGTTGATATAGCCATCCATTTGGGAGAAGTAGAGATAACAATATTTTCAAGATATGACTATCCATTCAGTAACAATAACAAGATTTTCAGGATGGCTGCTGTGGTGGCCATATTGGACATCAGATTGGTACCATTTTCATTGAAGACCAACTAGACATCATAAGAAGTCTTTTAGTGAAAACTCCATGTTGATATGACCATCCATTCAGGAGGAGTAGCAATAACAAGATTTTCAGGATGGCTGCTGTGGTGGCCATATTGAACATCAGATTGGCACCATTTTCATTTAGGACCAACTAGACATCATAAGAAGTCTTTTAGTGCAAACCCCATGTTGATTCAGGAGTAGTGATAACAAGATTTTCAAGTTGGCTGCCATGGCAGCCATATTGGACATTACATCGGCACCATTTTTATTTATGATCACACCATAAGTGTTTTAGTGAAAAGCCCATGTTGATATGACCATCCATTCAGGAGGTTGTGCATTGGACTGGGGCTGCATCTGTTTGAAGAATTTAGCGGGTGGCCCCTGGTGGCAATTCACATTAGTACGCTTCGTGGTCGATAGTGATGGGCCAGGAGCAGGTGTGAAGCCACGGTGGGGATGAGTACTCCGATGAGGCTGTCTGCTTCCAATGGAACAGCCCTTAAAAGGTCTTTACTATGATTAAGTAAGACCTTCCAGGAGTCCAGCACAAGGTCACAGCAGATGTGTAGAAGTTCCACTGATAAAGCCACTGTGACAGAAAGTGAATGCCGGGATGTCTTGGCCACCACTTCCAGCATGGGTTGTAATGTGGCTGGATTCAGAGTGGCCTCCTTCAGAATACTAAACAAAGTAGCCGAGAAGAGGTCAGCATGGGAAGCTATGGTGACCAGAAGCTGGACTTCTGCTCAGTGGCTTCAATAGTTTTAATGGGAAGGCATGCCCAAGCTCAATTTGTAATACATACTTGAGACGCATCAGCATCCAACTGGGAAGACTTAATGGGCCATTTGGGGACTGTACCTGGTAACTTGAGGTAGAGACCATAGGTCTCAAAGTAGAGATAGGGATAGACCACCCTCTACGCCATCAAGTACAGTCTATGCCTGTGAAGAACATCTGTGTTATTTCCTCGATCGTTGAGGAACGTGGAGGGATCAAGAGATCTGATTGTGGTTGGGTCCCAGAGATCTTTTCCAAAAATGGAAAGGATCTTCTTGGGCTGTGTGCCAGATGGTTTCAGGCACAAGTCCACAGGTAGCAGGCTGTAATCCAAAGACCAGAACACCTCTTCTTCATCCAACTGAGAGGAGCTGGTAGGCCTGATAGGTGGTGTCAAATGAGCTGTTTCTACCTTGAACTCATTGGAGTCCATGAGGATAGATAACACATCACTCCAAGCAGGAGAGTGGCTGGGTATCGCTATGTCCTGGGAGGCAGTGACATAGGTGCACTCTGTACTATTTCCTGTACTTGTTCATCATGGTGAGTAGGGGCTCTATGTGTTCTAGAAGTTCCAGGATGAAGATGAGACCGCTTGTCTTTCGTGGATGATGCTATGCCTCCGGCCTTCCTGGTGGATGCCACCTGAGGAGGTGATGGCAGGAAATGAGTTGCATCATTGCCTCTATTCTGGGTCCTAGGTAGCCCAAGGAGGCATAAAGGACCAATTACCCGGAGGTGGAGGGCAGCACATCCTGTATGGATTCACTGGGATAATAGGAAAGGGGGATACCGATCCAAGCCCCTTCCCTAGTCTGGACTTGCTGAGCAGACTTCCAATCCTGTGCAGGGTATGATGGAAGAGTGGGGAGAGGGGGTATCTCGGCCAGATCCCTATCCCCATACCATGAGGCC
Source organism: Margaritifera margaritifera (assembly GCA_029931535.1). Taxonomy (NCBI): domain Eukaryota; kingdom Metazoa; phylum Mollusca; class Bivalvia; order Unionida; family Margaritiferidae; genus Margaritifera; species Margaritifera margaritifera. Next base: position 722,296 of record JAQPZY010001334.1, on the reverse strand, counting down.
TCTGAGTGATGACTGGCGTTAAGTCAGCGAATGGTACAAGATGGTCGGTGCCAGGTACAATCTGATCAGTCACCAGGACAAAGTGACCAGTCATCATACATTGACCGGTCACTTTGACAAACTGACCAGTGACCAGTCACCCAACATTGACCAGTGACCGGATCGGTCAATGACCAGTCACCAGACATTGACCAGTCACCGGTCAGGCAACATAAAGATGTCAGAACCTAGTTTGTCTTCATCACTAATATCGTCTGCTCCTCCCATTTGGGAGGGTGCAACATGCTACCCTGAGACGAGTGGTGCACTTCCTTCCTCGTGGAAGGCAGCAACATGCTACCCTGAGATGAGCACTGCACTTCCTTCCTCATGGAAGGCAGTATCATGCTAGTGTGAACATGAGGAGTGTTCAACTTCTCGCTTTTGGGGGACTTAATCTACTCCTCGAACGTTCACTCCCTCCTAGAGGGGCCTTACCTGTCTACAGAGAGACTGGTCCCATAGGTTCCTGGGAATTCGGAGTGTTCTTCCGAGCTGAAGAACAATTCTTACAGTGTGTTCCTTCCTGAGGCTCTGTAAAAGAAAAACCTGAAAATTCAGACGATGAGGGGGATTGATGTTTCTTCCACCCTCTATACGTACGTCTGGAATCAGCTAGATTCCAGATTTTATTAGTCCATTTTGTGAATCAAGAAGTTATCTGAAGGAGAACAATAATAACAATATTGTATTATTTCCACACATGAAACTCACCTGTTTGTATATACCAAGTGCTACATACACACCAGTTCACCTCACTTGTTTGTATACACTGCGTGTTATATGCACCCCAGTGTGTGCACAAAGGTAAACAATGTTATACACAATTCAGACGCATACAATAACAATGCGACACATCACGAATTCCTATTAATTGCAGTTGGGCCTATGTTGCGTTATAACTAACACACAAGACTTACCTGTGAACCAACTGTATTTTGAAAAATAAGAGAGGTGTACCCTAATCCCTAAGGATAGGATACAACTTGGTAACCCAAGAAGATCTTTCCAGAACTAATTACTAAAGATCTTTCCAGAACTAATTACTGAAAAAGGATAGGCTACTGGCATAAAAAAGAAGACATGAGATATAAATGTAACGCTAGATGAAATAAAGCTGAAAGGTGAACTAAGTGTGGTTTAAACTCGCAACAAGCAATTTTTCTCTGGTCACGTTATGAACGACACAACCATTAACATTGCATGCTTGAAAAAGATTACTGCTTCTGCGCAGGTGAACAGAGTTGCACGAGTGCACCGTGTCTTATTGACAATTCTCCACTCTGTGGAAGGATGTATTCACATCGAATGGACGAGATTTTCGACACGAAAAAGCAATAAGCTGCATAATAGCGATGGGTACGTATTGCTATTAAAATATAATTCTAAATATCTGTACCTTTTGCTGACTAAACAGTTTAGCTTCTTGTATCATCTCATTCACAGGTAAGTCTTTTGTGGAGTTTTATGTAATCAAAAATAAATTCCTATACTTTGTTTATTGGAAACTTGCATTTTCTCTCCTTCTCTGCCCGTTTCATTACATCACCAGTCCTGTATGTACCACCTCCTTGATAGGAACTGAAAAAACAGTGTCCCACAGAGAATGCTTAGTGACTTACTTTAAAGTACAACTCTAAATCAAGTGCTCCCACAACCTAATTGTGTGACCAGATTGAATTTAGCATTATGCGATCAAATGAACGTAATTTTTAATTACAAACACTCACAAATCTGAGGTAACAATTTGGCATGTTTAGCTATAATATGTGGGAGAATGTTTGAGAGACAAATGGAGATTTGAGCAGTTTGCATCCAGGAATAGTGACATGCAGAATGCACTTGGGAATTCTATTATTATAGATATAGATATAATAGGTACAAACTAAGAAAAGAGAGAAATGGTGGTAACATGATCAAAATTTAGCTTGTCTAGGTTCTAAATAGTTAAGCAAATTAGCTGCCTGTAAGAGAACATTACTCTCTGTTGACCATAACCTTCTTGCACTTTATCTAGACAGACTATTTTATGTAACTGATTATTCACGCGAGTTGCGTTCACAGTTCACTTTGCCTGTAGGACAACAAAGATAAAATGAAGTTTTTAAACAGTAAATATTATTGGAAACAGAACATACCACTACCCTCAAATTGGAACCATGTGTAGCTCATGAGTAGCATGTGTTGGTTCATAGGCAATTGCACTGCTCATCTGAAGGCACACAGTGAACCTATGTACATTAACAAATGGACTCGCTGGGTGTTTATTTACGTTATTTTATCTGTGTTGACCTAAAGGTGGTCACACTTCGCCATGTTTGTTTACTTTAATCAAGCAAGGTACCTCAACAGAGTCAACACTTGATTTGCACCCCATCAAATGAGGTGCATACCAGGAAAATTGAAGCACATTATAGGGATACAAAGAAAGAGAACAATGGCCTGTCCTCTGTAAATTTCTCATGTATTTGATACTAGAGCCCTGCTTAAAATTAAATTATTGTGCATAATCTGAATGCATTAAAAAATTTCTTTATGCCTTTTTAGTCATTTTGTTTGAATAAAATATACAAATATGTTCCTTATATAGTTTCACTAGGTTATGCCAGCTAGTACCAAAAAAAATCACTTTGCTATTTATATTTCAATACCTTTATATATATATATATATATATATATATATATATATATATATATATATATATATAAAGTTATTGGTTAGTTTTTTTTCCAATCTACCTCTGAAGTATGGGAAGCGAAAATGACCAAGCAGAGCAAGCAGTCTTTTGAGAATGCACATTTGAATTAAGGCCATGCTGTATACTCTATAACCCAAATTACACCCATTAATCATATACCAAAATAAGGGGAATTAAAATTTTTTTTAAACAATACTCAAGATATACAGCGTCTTTTTAAATAGCCAAGATAACCAGCGAGGAAAACCTGGGAAATTCTTTTTCTTCAAAACCCTGTGCAAAGTATGAAACTGTAGAGCGAAACCTATACAAATATGTTTAGGGGAAGCACCCAAATGATACATACAACAATTTTACCTCAACTGACAGAAGAGTTCTGCAATCTCCAGGGTAAGAACTCAATAAATTTAACTCATGATCAGATCAATTACAAATAATTAAATTTTTCTTTCTTCATTATAATTGACAGCAGTCTGATTGACCATACCCTTTTGAATTATGATTACCTGCAGTCTGATTGGCCAGGCCCTTTTGAATTTCTTTTCTTTATACCTGTATGAACCCCTCCAAAATAATAATTTAGCCCCATCCACTGGCATTACTTTTTCTGACATTTGCATAGAATTGTGTACAATATTTTCAAGCTACATTGATATAATGTTAGTTTACATCAACAGCAAGGGCAATGTGATCATATCATATTTATCGTGTGTAACAAATAATGCTGTGAATAAAAAAAAATTAAAAATACAATCGACTTTGTAAGACATTGAAAATATAAAGCTGAAAGTTGGATTATCAAAAATGTAGATAATCCAAGGAGAGAGAAGATAGTCTGTCACAGGCCCTGACATTACAAATGTTCTTCCAAGTTACATTCTGACATGTACATTTTAACATTGATACATATAGTAAAGCCAAGGCGAGTTGATTATTCAGGCGGGACTGAATATGTGATTTCACCTCGACATTAGAGAAGCTTTGGACCTAGGCATATAGTCGTATTTTCATGTTTTGAATTAAATTGGGGCCTGAAAGAAAAACTGAAAGATGTTAACATTTTCTTCAGTCGTAGAATTTAATAGTTAGGATTTTAACAAAGTCACCTATGAAAACTGTTGTAGAAAAATTGGAGGAGGGGGTGGCGGGAGGAAACTGCAGCAGAAATGAAAGCTTGTGTTGGAATTTACAGAGATGCTAAGCACGTTTCTCTAAGGAATTTAATATGGATAGACCCTGATATTGCAAAGAAGTAGAACAAAAAATGGGTGAATTGAACTGAGTTCTCGATAAGCTGTTTCAAAAAGTCAAGTCAAGTCATGCTATTTTCAAGTCTGCAGCCTTGCAATCTCTCTTTCTCTCTATCACACACACACACACACACAATTACATACAAACATTTCCACAGATGATGTAGATAAAAAATAGATAGGCCTAAATTGTATGTGGCCATTTCAATTGGCATTTGTCAAGGATATTTTGCAAGAACATAAACTGCTTCTTTTTTCTTTAAGAAACAATTTTTCATTGATAGTTATCACAAGCAGCCCCCCCCCCCAGCTTAAGCTTTAAAAAAGAGATTTGCTATTAGCTTTTATTAACTCAAATTTATTTAATTTTTAGTGTTTTTATCACTTCGTGCATTGATGAAGTCCATAAACAATTGCAACTCTTTCTCTGAATTTTTTTTAATCCTGTTAAATAGACATACAGTAAAACCTGTCCAAACGGTCACCTGTGTTCAGCAGTCACCAGGTCACAATGGTCATTCTAATCACCCCCCCCCCCTCGCTGCAAATTTCCTATATAAATGCCCTGTATTTAACGGTTACCTGCTTTCTGCGGTTTCACCCTGCCTTAAGCGGTCACTGGAGCATATCAGCAGTGACTTCTCGAAGTATGCAAATTAAATACTTCTTTTGTTTGATGAGCAAGGCATTGTTTAGATAAAGGTATATCATGTGAATCGATCTTTATGCATTGCATATCTCGATTGTATTTACCGTACTCCAGTCATGCTGTCAAAGTCAAAGGTGTCAACATGTCGGCTTTGAAAGCAAGGCGGTTTTTGTCCTTACATACGAGAATTAAAGCAATTCGTTAAAAGTAGTAGTGTAGTTGCAGCAGAAATGGGAGTCATGTGAACTCAGATCCAAGGGAATATTAAGCGTAAGTGAGATATTATGGCCAATTTTTAGAACAATGTTAATCTGGAGTGTAAGAAATTACATACAATCATACCAAATGATGATTAATGAATGATGCTAGAAATGGTTCCAGGATGCTACAACCAGCAGGTACACTGCACTTTTGATATCCCTTACAGTTTATATACTACATACAATAGCGGCAGGGGCTTCTTTTCATTCCTTAATCATCAAAGGTCTCTCACAAAAGGCTACTGTCTTTTGATCTCGGCATGTTTGAGCAACCACTTAATCTATCCATTGTTTTGAAGTGTGAACACATTTTCATGCCTAATTTTACCAGCTGTCAGTGAGTAATTTTATTAGATGCTGTTTCTATTGATAATGAGATTAAAGTGTTTGCATGTGTGTGTGTCTGTGTGAGAGAGAGAGTTGTATAAATGAGTGCATGTACACAGTTGTACAGGAATGCACACAGAAACTGAAAGGGTTTGCAATTGATCATGGACATTCAAACATGCTGAAATCAGTGATGGAAGTTTCAGACATTGCAACTGAAATGGGGATGTAGATGGAGTGAATTTTTTAAGAGTCAGTGATGACTGAATGCACATGATGGATTAAAATGAGGATACAGTAATCCTGAGTTTAACTTTTTATTTTATGAATTTGTTATTTTCTTATTGCAAAATAGCTAAACTAAATACATGTATCTTGATAGCATACTACTACTACTACTAACAATGCTAATGCTATTCAGTGCATAGTACATGTATTTGCATGAACCAAGTTTGAGAGCTGAACCTGCCTTCAGATGTCATCAGTCTACAAAGGCCACTTTGGCCTTTTAACATGTTTGGGCACTGTATACTGGTTTGACTGTGATTGTAATTGCCAGTGAATTATAGACAATACCGTAGAAGCTAAGGAATAAAACCTCTTTTCTTTAATAGCGAATGTTGTACACCAGCTAGAACAAGTTGGAGCTACTCCCAAATTTTGACATCAGGAAATAAGTGTCAAAGTAATTAAACAAATCTAAATTAATGTTACAGTTTAATCATAGGTGTATTTCTCCACCATGGATTTAACTTTGGGCACTTGGACAATGGAGGCTGCTCGTATAATTATTTAATAATCAAGGAACTGGTTGGCATCTTCTGATTAGCTGAATGCATTTTTTGGATACTGATTGCTATTTTGCATGTATACATGCATGGCTATACAAGGTTATAATTGTCTATTTAATACAATCTTTGAAAGAATTTTCATTATTTGGTCTTTATTAGAAGTAAAATTTAATTATAAGGATTGACCATTCTATTTAAAAACGTTTTCTGTTCATGTTTTAATGATCATAAAAAATATATGGTCAATCCTTAACTCAATTATGTATTTTTTGTGCAATCAAGTGGAAGCTGGAAATTCCTGCTTTTCTCCGACTTTGATCAATATCTGCAAAATTAATGGGCTTTTCTTAGTTCGGAACAAACCTTTTTTTTCTCCCAATTTCCCGGTATTTGGGAACATTGTGTGCTTGCATGTCGCAGAATAAACTGTTTTAGTTTCATAATGATTCATTCAAAGTAGGAACAAAATTCATCATGGAGTTTAGGAATTATAAGCAAATAAAAAACTTAATAATATTCTATGACTGTAACATGGACCCCAAGGTCAATGGAGAACGCAAGCATATCACAGAGTGAATGGTCTTAGTTTCATAATGATTCATCCCAAGTACAGCACTCCCCCCATTATAATGGATGCATCTTAACAAAGCCTATATTACCAGTAACTGACTAATGCATGGGACAGTTAAGACACATTGCTCTTGCCTTGGGGTGATGCTGCTTTCCACAATGCATCAGAAAGTCAAATCCAAGGTCAACAGTCACTGAATACACAGGTGTTTTGTTCTGACAGGGATTGATACTAATAAAGTGAGTGTTCTAAAGAATTTAATGCCATGGATCAAAAGAAGCAGGATTATACTTACCGTCTGGATACAAAGGTCAATCAAAACAAATGTATTAATTAGTAGCGAGTGGCACTAAAATCTGCCTGCATAACAAAACTGGCACTCCAGCACAAATTGTTTCTTCATAAGGTTGTTCTCCGCCACCAGTCATGTCAGAAAAAAAAAAAGCGAAGAACAACTTGTTGGTCTATTTCAGTTTTGTAGTAGCAACAGGCACAGCCACTAGAGGGTGCTGGCGATCAAGATTAACATTTTCTCAAAATGGCAACCTCATTACACCTGGTACTTTCTCCTCTTTCTGCAGAAATAAATGACAATAGAATTTTTCAAAACGCAGATAAACTCATAAAGCAAACATATATGCTCACCTACGCCTGCCTTTTTTAAATACAGTTCTTTTTATGAGAATAATTTTAAAATGTGTGCAAATATTTGCATAAAACCCCCAAATTATATCTTTTTTTAAAGGTCACCAATGGCAGCAAGAACCATAACTCTTCCCTGTACGTGGCTATGTAAAAATGGTAAACAGTGACAACAGTACTACATAAATGATGTTCAAAAACACACGACTTCATTTTATGAAAAAGCAGACGTTTATACCAAGGAATCAGATTATGCAATGTAATGTTAGTCATTATACTAAATTTATTACAAAATTTAGTACAACTTTTGTTGTGTAATGTATTTTTGAGGTTAGACTCGACAGATGTGCCTGAGAATTACCGAGATATTATCATTGTCAGGCTATCTACTCTAGGTAAGATTCTTATCTAGAGACATTGGTATTCAAATTAAAATGGTCATATTTATTATAGGTGAATAAGAGGTAAAAGTTAAAACCATTTTGCATAATTTGCAAGAAAAGAAAAACTGAATTTTTGTGTGAATATCAATATGAAAATTGTCATAATGAAGAACAGACATAATCATCAATATTTCTTGAGAACCAAGTCAGTGTGAGATCTTTCTCTATCCGATTCCACATTTTAATACTTGCCTCTACTTCATGAACTGTGCAATACTGTACACAAATAATGGTCAGAATTATTTTTTTGGTCACTGATTTTATTTTAAAGCTATGAAAACTTACCAAAAATATCTTATAATAACATTATACACATTTCATCTTGAAATAACATGAGGTCAAGAATTTGCAAAAAGTGACCGAAGACCAATATTACAAATGTTGGTTGGTGTATGTGTTTGAATGCTTCCTGTGAATATATTTCAAAAGATATGGTAAAGATGAGTTTCTTTTTTATTTCTGCACACTCAAATTATTCAGAAAACATTATATTTTCATATATTCTATAATTCTGAAAAAATCATCCCCTGTTGCTATTGGTAGTGTATTTCGGTTCGGTCATTCTACCAACCGCTGATATTTTATATCATGGGAACCATTTCAAAAGGAGTTCAGTGGAGTTGCATCTTTTCTATTTTATGCAGGTTGTCCAGATAAGTATGATTTCTTCTTTTACAGACGTGTCTTACTCTTTTGTGACGCTAGTGGTGGTAATGAAGGGATTTCTATCCCAACAACACTCCGTATACATGTAAGCTTATTGGCGAACTACTCATCTGCCTTTGATATAACGAATATCTAATTTTAGCTTTGACAGTATCATACTTGTTCTACTGTTGTACCTGTAACACATGCATTAACTGCCGTTGGCTTGTGAGCTGTCACAACGTAGTTGTAAGCCATGCTTGGTAATAAAGCGAACACTTTCGTACATGCAAAACTTATTCCGGATATTGAATTAGCCGCGCATGCCTGGCGCCAAGTTTGACCGACCAGGTGGGTTGATTCTGAAACATTAAAATAATTGTTAGGAGTATCTCGAAGGATCTGCAATTTATATTAGATACTTGTCTTATTTTCTGGAACTCTTATTTACAAATTTATTTATTTATTATTATGGTTAAGCAAATGTGTACAATACCGTCGTTTCATTACAGGTATTAGTTTAACGCGAATTTCGTTTCGTTAAATGGTATTTTCCAGTAGGTTGAAAAGTGCAAGAAATTTTGGAGAAGAAGCATTTGATTTGTGCTTTTTTTCACAACAAATTGTAACTTTTTTTTTACTCAGGTGCTCGCCATGGCATTCTAAGATTCAAACTCATTTTTGCAAATTTTAAATAAGCAGTTGTCATCAGGAAATACATCATGAATTTCTAATAATGGACTGTTGTAAAATTTCAGGGGTGGGGTGGGGGTGGGCAGCGTAAACAAGGTACCAGCAGATTACCGTACTTTCTATGGAGATGACATTAAAGCCCTGGATAATATAGTCTCGAAAGTAGAATCAGAAGAAGAAATTTCCATCGTACATGGACGTAACTACCGCACTCGCTGCCCATGCAATGGGGGTGGAAGGGGCCCTAAATCTCAAGTTTTAACGGGGGGGGGGGGGGGGGGGGATTTAAGAATGTTTGCAGTGGGGCTCCACATTTAAAGTTACGCCACTGCTATCGTCATAACATGATATCAAAGTTCATTTTTGGAGACCAAATATCCAAAGGACATCCCCAAGATTTTTATGTTGGCAGTTTAAATTGTCATTTTAAGAATGATCTTTAGCATGGCATATCATTTATTTAATCAAGAAATATTATCTGTAATTACTTGTATTTTGTCATAATTGTAAAGCTTACAAGTTAATTTGAGGCACAGTATCAGGCATAAGGGTTCTCAAAACATGTTGGGTATAACACCCATTCCCAAACCCTCTTCCATCAAATCCCCATAGCATTTACAGAAATAAACCACTTTTATTACAAATGGTAAAAACCTTTTGAGCATTAAAGTTTATGGCAAATACATTCATCAGATTTTACTATCATATAAAAATAAACCCAGAGTTATATGGTGTTTTGGTGAAATCTGACTTTAGTTACTACCAAAGGATCTGGAACCCACTATTGTACCTTTGATTGTAAATGACCTATGAACTGTTTTCTGAAATGGAAAAAGGTTGAATATTTGTTTTCTTGCTAAATATGCTTATTGATATTGACCAATATTACATGAATTTTGTTTGCAATGTTGCAAGGGTAGTGTTAAAGCATGTTGAAGCATATTATTGATATTCAGTATCACCAATATTATATGAAGTACATATAATAGGGAAATTGCAGCTAAAATCAAGCTGAATAGAATTACATTTATTTTAATGACATTTTTTGTTTATCATTAAATGAAGAGACCAGACATTGATTTTTAGTGTTTGTCTTATTTGGATATATCTCATATGGACAGTCACAAAGGTATCAATTTCTGTACTTAAGCCCAATTTCAGACTCTAGGCCAGTAATTAAAGTTAGATTTCTTCAAAACAACATTTAACTTTGGATTCCTTTTTTTATTGCTCTAAATAGATAAACAAGACCGAAAGTTTCTTTCATACTTAATAATACATTTCTAGCATTAGGGTTATTTACATTTCTATAATTACATCAATCTAATTCTGGATCTTGAACCAAATTAAAGTCCTTACATATAATAATAGACTCCTTTTCATATTCTTGTATCATATCATTTATATTATTGTAAAATTCAGGACAATCATTATTTGGCCCATATACAATATTTAAAGAGATTTTAGTATCTAATGCAATCAGATTACCATCAGGATCCTTTTTACATTCTTTGATATCTTGCTCAAAGTTGTTATTGAATAAAATACAAACTCCTTGAGAGTTTGACCTGTAACAATTTAACAATACATTCATAATCCCATTGTGCTCTAATAAATGAAATTGTATCACCGGTAAAATGTGTATCTTCTAAGCAATATATATAACACCGTTTTTTTTTCTAAGATCATCAAAAACATCCTTCCAATTTTTCAAAATCTCCAAATCCCCAACAGTTTGCAGATAGCATTTTTATGTTTGAATTATCCATTTTCATGGTAAAAGTATAAATTCCTCGCATATGAAATGCATAATGTTTTGTGATCAATAGAGAAAGTGGTGATAAATACCACATATAGATTAAGAAATACAACATATAGATTAAAAAATATATCGGTGATTTGATATATGCCGAGAAAACATCCACCCAGAACTTTCTCTAGACATGAGCAGAATACAGTATTCAAACACACATACACAAATAAACCTACAAAAAAGTATAAACCTAGAGAAGTGTAATGATTTGCCATGACCGTTTGGGAGGTGAGAATCCCAATAAGTAGGATCATCAGCATACCATAAACTTAAGTGTTGGATATATAAACATATACTACAAAACAATGAGTACGAGCTATGCTAAAACCTTATACACATACAAATATTAAAGGTTGTGAAATTATTTATAGGTACTCTTCTAGGCACTTATCTTGGTAGTGAGTGAAAACGAGAGAAGAGAACCAGTTTGAAGCTGTCTTGTTTGTGCCAGTATTATATTTTTACCTTCATACTAATACTAACAATATTTATTATCATTGTCACCATCATTATCATCACTAACACCGTCATTGCTGTCTAGCTATAAGGTGCTTCTGACACTTGAGCTGTCTTACTGTTATCACTGTCAAAACTAACCACATCTGAGTAGGCTAAGTGACACTAAAGCAATTAAATACTTAGTGTAATACTACTCCTATTACTCATCCACAGGTGAGCTACTACTCATATTTTCCAGTTACAAGTTAATTCACCAAGACTGGTTAAGATTGAATGGGCTAATGAAGACCTTTGCTTGAACAAAGAGTAGCTGTTAAAGCACTTCATCTGCGCAATATTATGATCTACCTTTTTCTCCATAAATATGAAGGTGCAGGATAAATAATAATTTGGAACAGAACACAAGCAAACATTATACTTAGCTAAATCAAGGAGACAACAACAACAACAAAAATATGTGGTTACTACATTTGTAATTACTGACTTATTTATTTATATGTGTCAAAACAGCAGCTTTTTTGTATTTATTTTGATACTTTCAGAAGTATCATAATCTTTATAATAATTATGAAAAGTTATTTGCATAAAGTATCAAAAAGATATGTACAAACCTCAGCACAATCATCACAAGATATGGAATAATTTACACAGATCACAGTTCTCTGAACTTTTTGATAAGTGAAAAAAAAAGAAAAAAGTCCAATGATACCTTTTAATCATACATATGCAATCTATGATTTGGAATTAATCACTGCATCAATATCATCAAAAAGGTAAAATCTAAGTTACTCCCTGATTTTGTTTTGGCATAGACCCGGCAATTAAAGAACCAGGCAGATTCTATCTTTGAGTGCTTAGAGAGTCTGTTAATGAGACACATGTTTAGTTGGGTTACATCTTCAGTCATTCTTATTGAATGTTTTTCTTTAAGTTTCCTTTTGTCCATTACTAGGGATATTTTGGCCTCGGTTTCATTATTACAAGCTCCTGTGGGTCCGGGAATTCTATGGATGGCGAGTATGTCTCTGTGATCCATGTCTTTACCTGTAGCTTCTTTAACTAACTGAGCCATTTTGGTCTTTAAATTTTCATTTTGTGTCTCTGGCATGTTAAATATTTTCACATTGTTTTTCTGGAGTACTGTTCTTTTTGATTTGCTTTCTGCATTGCCTCTTTTACCCGATGTGATGCAGTTTTGAGTTCTTCTTTCAAATTCACCTCTTCCATTTTTGTATTTTCTAATTTTTCTTTCAATTGTTCATTTTCAAACACTAAGGACTCCATCCTTTCTTGCAAATCTGTCACCTATCTTTTATTTCTTGATCCAGTTCTCTTTTCAACTCTGTTTTCATTTTGACAAACAGTTGAGTTACAATTTCTGACACCACCCCACCTAATTCCTCTCTTGTTACTAGTAAGTTGATATCTTCCTTTGTAACAGCTCCTTTCAGGATCGATTAAATTCCTTCAAAACCCTCTGGATTCAGTAAACACCACTCTGTTCCTTAATGTCCATAATAAAATCTCCTGGGTCATGTGTTGCACTGGATTGTGAATTAGCATTTGACCTGGTTTGGAGCTTTTAACTATCTTTCCTTTGTCCCTGCAGACTTGAGTTGAGGGTGATCTGAACTGTTTTCTTAGCATTACTCATAGTGCTAATATTAGAGTTAAAAGTAATTTAGTTATTTTCTCATCAAAAATCAGTGGATTAGGCTACCGATAACTTGAATGTATGAATGTCTCTACAGCAAAGCACATAGATACAATAGGGGGTAATCTCAAATAGTCAGTTTAGGTCCTCACATATAATAGAAATATCGCTAAAGGCTTTTCCATAGAATTTAAAAATAAGGTTTTTCCTTCTAAATTGCATGATACACAGGAATTCTGAGTAAATATATCCTAAGAGGAAACATTCAAATATTGATATTACCAACCTGAATCACTCCATCTCATTTGTAACTTACAGAAAAAACACCAACACTTGAGAGAGATTTATACTAGCTTTTTGGTTCTGGTGGCCATCTTGAATCCCCATTTTTAGTGAGTTACTTTCTGCCGTAAATCAGCCTTTCTGTGTCAGAAATCCAATGTGAGCTCAATAATTGTGTCATAGTGAAAAAATTCACTAATCAAATATACACTTTCCTCAATGTGTACAATAAGATAATCATAAATGTGTGTGATAAGATAATCATAAATGTGTGTGATAAGATAATCATAAATGTGTGTGATAAGATAATCATAAATGTGTGTGATAAGATAATCATAAATGTGTGTGATAAGATAATCATAAATGTGTGAGATAAGATAATCATAAATGTGTGAGATAAGATAATCATAAATGTGTATGGATTTGATGAATTTTTCAGTACTCATGAACTTATTTTATGTTTGTGACAGCACACCCATCCTTTGCTATGTAATGGCCCTTGCATGAGGATAGATATTTCACTAAGGGTAGAACTAGAAAATGAACATCAATCTATGCATTTTTTGGTGGGTTTTTTTTAATTGCTTATACAGTGAACTACGTGAATATATTATTTTTTCAAAATGTTGTATACGCCAGCTTTTACTAGTGATCATCTTAAAGGTTTACATCTTGCTGTAAACATGAAGTGGAATAATCATATTATACTGTGCAATATTGGGTGTACTCAGTGGCATATGCTGTATAATTCTGGTACTTCTGCAGGAGCTGTATGGCACAACTGCACTCAAAATCATGGGCAGAAATTTAGGTCTATCCGATTAATTTGTGAATTACCTTTTTTGTAAACTCTTTCCTTAAAGAACTTGTAGCAGGCAGTAAATCAACATGTTGTAAATCAAATTACAGTCTAATACCCGACACAGTATAGTATGGATCTGACCACACCTATGACACCTGAATATTACACAGTGTAGCGAGGTGTAAATCAGGCAGCTCCAAGGATATGAGTGAGAAATGGTCAACACTCCTTTTGAGAACTGTATTTATATTGTAACTCTTAACAGATGTTGAAAAAACTTTTGTGTGCCTTTCAGACCATGGCTGGCTTTGACTTTGGATTTGGACAGTATGGAGATGAAGAAAATGAAGAAGAAATGGAGTTTGATCCTCAGGTAGTATTATGGAAAATACCCATTTGTCTCACATCAGAAAAAGTGACAAAGGTGTCAGGATCTGGATATAAACTTTCAACCATGGCATTTGCTTAACTGAAACTAATGGCAAGTTGTGCAGGATCATGCACAAGCCCCACTTCTTCAAGGAGAATGGACCTGTGTTTTTTTTAAAACAGTATACAAAACTCTTTAGGACAAGTGGATTTTTGCATAGTCCGATAAATCGGCCCCCAAATTTGTATTAGGATGTTGGATGGTGTGGTATCTGATCTCATCAGTCCATAAAACTCCGCAATTTATTGCAGACAGATTTGTCTGCACCACACAAGTGCACATATCAATCATTTTTAGACACCAGTATTTTTTATGGCTTTTGAGTTTTGGTTGGTTGAAGGGACCTTTTGGCAATCTGTACGGCATATTTCCATATTATATTGATTGTTTTTAGATACTTGGTGGTATTTCTTGAGCTTACTGAGTTACGATCGGTTGAAGGGGCCTTTCGGTGATCTGTGCAACATATTTCCATATCAAATCCAATGTTTGACAACTTGTAAATCCATGTGGAATAACACAACCCTACATCCTGTTGCCATTTCAATTTACTAGGTTCCATTTGCAGATAATCGGCTGTTCCATCAATATTGAGGAACCAAACAGATGTCAATTTGCTCATTCAAAATGGTTGTTTTGGTCATGTGGCTGGAGCAGTATTTTGAGCATCATGTGACAGTCACATGACAAATCCACACATGCTCCTGTCACATGACCAAAACCATTTTTAATGAATGAAGTCAGATCTGTTTGGTTCCTTGATATTGATGGTACAGCTGATTATTCACTGATGGAGCCCGATAATTTGAAATCATGACAGGAGCTATGTTTGTGTTATTCCATGTGGGTTTACAAGTTGTCGGGCAATGGTTTTGATATGGAAATATGTTGTACAGATCGCTCAAAGACCCCTTCAACCAATCATAACTCAGTAGGCTCAAGAAATACCACTATGTGTCTAAACACAATCAATATGTGCACTCATGTGTTGAAGACATATCTGTCTGTAATAAATTGCAGAGTTTTATGAATAGGGGAGATCAGATCCCAAACAATCCAACATACCAATATGGAGATAATTTATCTGACTGATTTTTGCATGAAGCATTCCCTTGGTCTGTGCGGGAGAAATAATATTTCTGGAGCACTGAATTGACCTTGCATAATTATCCTTGTATAACAGTCACCTACTGTAAACAGTGGTGAATAAGATCTGCCATAGAATATTTCTACAATGAACACTTTGAGTCATAAGTAGAAAAAACAATGTTATGGTACTTTTAGTACCTAAAGTACCTATCAAACTTTAGTAGCCATAGGGCAACATACTTAACATTTTTGTTGCCATAGGGCAATGTACTTAAAATTTTAATAGCCATAGGGCAAAATACAGAAAAGTTTAGCAGCCATTTCAAATATTGGGTCACCAAACCCTAATAATTTGGTCACAGTAGACATTGAGAGCAGAAATTAATTGAATGGGAAAAAAAGGGTAGAAGATGACCAAAAATGAAGGGTTTGGTTACGGCAAATTAAAGAGTAGAGGATCTGCAGTGGTTTTCATATAGAGCCAAGTACTGCATGATTAACATTTATTCTTAGTTCTCGACAGAATTTTTGTAAGTTGCAGATATAAACTGTTCCTTACCTTAAGTGTTAACTTTCTAATTTGCTGGTTAAAAAAATACTGCTCATTGGAGTTAGTAACCATCGTGCAGTAACAGGTGCAGACCCTCTAATTATAAAAAAGTGTAAGGTTATTTTTAATAGAATACTTAGATCTGTTGGACACAACTGTCAGCAGTCATCATCTGCATCAGCCTTGGGCCAGCCGTTAAAATTCATCATTTGGAGTTTCCTAAACAATCTTTACATTTTGACTGGCCTCAAATTCACTGATAAAGTGCCTTGACCTTCATTTTGTTCTAATGATAGTTTATATTAATTAATAAAGCCTCTGCATTTATGGTAGTGTAACTGACAGTAATTTTACTGCCGATTGATTGTCCATATTTGTCTCCATGTCTGCCTTTTTCCAGATCAGTCTCATTAGCTGAGGTTGATTGCACAGGTCATGTATATCAAACTGATCACTTAAAGGCTGTAAGCCAGAATACCCGCATGTAAACAGGAATTAACACCTGCTGAATTTGTTCACTAGTCTCCAAGACATCAGGGTTTATGTTGTTTGCTTTTGGACCCATATTATACGCGAGTATATACGTTATATGGAGTTTATGGCCCCTATTTGACTTAGACCTTTGCCCTTTCATTTCATTTCTATGCAAGAACTTTTGAAGGACTTAATGGATTGAATACAAATTTGATTCGAGGCTTTACATTAGGAAGCCCTAGGTGAAGTTTGATTTTCACCATTTTCCAGCAGACTTTTTAAAGTTGTTGACCCTGTTTGACTTACAACTTTGTCCTTCCATTTTGTTTTGGCTCATTAACTTTTGAATTAAAAATACATCGGTCAGTTTAAATTTTTTGCATTTTCTGGCAAAACTTTACAGAGTTGAACCCTTGTTTGACATCACTTTGCTCTTCCATTTCCACTTAATAGCTTTTGAAGGACTTTAAATTAACCTTTAAAATAGTTGATTGAAATCAAATTTACATAAATAAGTTTGAATTTCACCATTTTCCAGCAACATTTTAGAGTTTTGACCCCTTTTTGACTTGAAACTTGCCTTTCAATTTCTGATAACTAACTTGTGAAAGACTTAATGAATTAAAACCAAATTTGATATAAGGCTTTATATAAAGAAAACTTAAGTCAAGTTTGATTTTTAGTTTTTTTTGTGTGCAAAACCTGTTTCACTTTGCACTTTGCCCTTAAATTGAATCATATTGGCAGGGGCACCCCTGTCATGTAGACATATTTCTAGTTTGTAAACATGGCAGCTCTAATTGCTGATATTGCTGTTTTGATTTGTGACTTACAATTCTAATTCTTAGGAATTAAAAAGTTGAGAAGAAAACAAAACTTTCAGTTGTCTATTGCCTCTACTGGTCATAGATCAGAAGAGCTAATGGGATTGCCTGTTGTCCATTGTCCATCCGTCCATCTACCATCCATCTGTAGTCTGTCCATTAGCACAACTTTGTTATTGCTACTCCTAATTACTAGAGGATTGCCATGAAACTTTACAAACACTTTCATCCCAAGGTCTAGTTGGTCCGAAATGAAAATGGTACTGCTTGAGCATCCAATGTGGCTGCCACAGTGGTCATCTTGAAAATCTTGTTATCGCTTCTCCTGAATGGATGCTCGTATCAACAGGTTTTTTTATATGCAAAACTTCTTATGAAGTCTAGTTGGTCCACCATTGCAGCCATCTTGAAAATCTTGTTATTGCTACTCATCCTGAATAGGGTTTTCACCGGAAAACTTCCTATGGTGTCTGGTTGGTCTTAAATGAAAATTGTGCCAATCTGACATCCAATATAGCCACCACAGCATTCATCTTGAAAATCTTATCACTACATCTAGATGGAAAGTCATATCAACATTGGATTTGCATCAGAAGGCTTATTATAATGCCTAGTTGTTCCTAAATTAAAATGGTGTCAATCTGACACCCAAATCTGACCACTATGGCAGCCATCTTGAAAATATGGTGATTGCTACTCCTTTTGAATGGAAAGTGATTTTGGAATGGTTTTCACCAGAAGATAATTTATGATATCTAGTTGGTCCTAAATGAAAATGGTGCTGATCTGACTCCAGTATGACCGCCAAGGCAGCCATCTTGAAAGTCTCGTTTGTCCTGAATGAAAATTATGCTGATCTGACATCCAGTATTTCCATCATGGTGGCCAGCTTAAAAATCTTGTTATCACTACTCCTCCAGAATTGATGGTCATATCGACACAGAGTTTTTAACCAATAGACTTTTTATGATATCTAGTTGATCATAAATGCAAATGGTGCTAATGTTATATCAAATATGGCTGCCATGATGGCCATCTTGAAAATCTTTTCACTACTCCTCCTGAATGGATGGTTATATTGGCACGGAGTTTTCACCAAGAATCTTCTAATGATATATAGTTTGTCCTAAATGAAATTGGTGCCTAACTTACATCCAGTATGGCTGCTCAAGAACAAAAAGAGATGATTTCAGGACTCGGTGGTTAAAGAGAAGGAACAGTCTTATCTTGAGTTCTTGGAAATTCTTTTCAGACAGTAGAGTGTCAGTCTTTTTGAGGGACTCTTGTGTCCTAATATTTCTTCATCTGAAATGGGATACTGTTAAGTGGATTAGTAAAAGATAACATATTTACCTGTACAATTTAAATTATGTGTATTCACAGTTATATGAATTTCACAGTTATAGAAAATCAGTTTTATCCTGGAAATGACATGGAATTGTCATTTGTTTTCACAACTTTTTTCCAAGAAAATGAGTGTTGCTTTCAATGTTTTCCATCTTAGTCATCCAGTGTTGGTGTCATCATTTAATTTCAGATTATTTGAGAACTTCATAAATACAAAAATATGCAACAGATATTCATTAAAAATTTTACATTTTTTATGAGCATAGGAAGTTAATTTTGCATTGTTGCAGCTCTAATTTGACATCTGGAGGTAATTATAATACAGTCAAACATGTTCTAGCTGTCACCTATTTTCAATGGGCATTCTAATTTCCCCTTGGCAAATTTCCCCTATAAATGCCCTGTATTTCAGCTGTCAGCGGCCAGGTGTATCTTGACCAAACCGTGGTTTCACCATGCCTTAAGTAGTCACTGGAGCATTGTTTAGATAAAGGTATATCTTGTGGATCAGTGTTTAAGCATTTCATGTCTCGATTGTACTTACCGTACTCCAATCATGCTGTCAGTCAGACTCAAAGGTGTCAACATGTCGGCTTTGAAAGCAAAGTGGTTTTTGTACTTACATGAGAAAATTAAAGCAGTTAGTTTCCTGGATAGTGGACAAAGTAGTTGTGTAGTTGTAGCAGAAATGGAAGTCGGGCGAACTCAGATCCTAGGGATTATTAAGCATAGACCACATATATTATGGCCAATTTTGAGAACAACGTTAATTCGGAGTGTAAGAGATTACGTACAATCACGCCAAACGACTAGAGATACATGTTCACTGCACTTGTGAAAAACCCTTACGGTTTATATGCTTCTGACAATAGCCACAGGAAGCTTCTTTTCATTCCTTAATCATCAAAGATCTTGCACAAAAGCCGACTGTCTTGATCGCAGCGAGTTTGAGCAACTGCTTAATCCATCAGTTGTTTGAAGTGTGAACATCTGTTTTCATGCCTCATTTATACCAGCTGACCTAACAAAAAGTCAGTCCTGTGTTTGACAACCTTAGGTAAGCTGTCAATTAGTAATTTTATTTAGATGCCATTTCTACTGATAAGTGATGATTTAATGTACATGATGGATTAAAGTGGAACTTTTGATTTTATAATTTTGTTATTTTTCTTTTTGCTAATTAGCTAAACTAAATATATGTAACTTGATAGCATACTACTTCTACTAATAA
This sequence comes from Margaritifera margaritifera, assembly GCA_029931535.1. Classification (NCBI taxonomy): domain Eukaryota; kingdom Metazoa; phylum Mollusca; class Bivalvia; order Unionida; family Margaritiferidae; genus Margaritifera; species Margaritifera margaritifera. The sequence continues at coordinate 702,332 of JAQPZY010001334.1, read as the reverse complement.
TACTGCTAATGCTATTCAGTGCATAGTACATGTATTTGTCATGAACCAAGTTTGAGAACTGAATCTCCCTTCAGAGGTCACCTGTCTTTAAAGGCCACTTTGACCCTCTACCATGGGTGACCACTGAACACAAGTTTGACTGTATATGACAAAAGTCACTTTCTATTTGCAAAACATTTTACAATTTTTTATTTGTTTTTGGTCATATTCTATGACACAATTATCAGTTGAGTAGTTAAAACGTAATATATGGATGCATATTGAAATGTTCCATACCATTAATTGGAAACTAGGTCACTATTTCCTTTATTCTTTAATGGTCTGGCCAGTTCTTAGTTCTCATCTGACATGTCAATTTTGCATTCCAGCTTCGTTGGGGGACTCGTGATGGACTTATCTTTCTGATTGACTGCTCTAAGTCTATGTTTGATGAAACAGATGAGACAGGTGAAGAGGAATGCTTGTTTCAGCTCTGTATCAAGGTATGTAGGAACAGGTTATTTGTAAATGGTTTTTATGTTACCACCATCTACTATAGAGGAATCATGTAGGATTATCACGATAAATAATTATATCACATTCATCCATTCCACTGTTCATCGGGCTTTGATTTCCACATTTACCTCAGAGAATGTTGATCTATTGAGGTTTAATTTTGCCCAGATATTGAAATTGATTGTTTGCAGCTGGAGTTTGATATTACAATTTTGTAAGTATTATACAGTTTTTTGTACACCTGCCATAAGGTAGAGCATATCATGTTATGATATTGCCCATCAATCTGTCTGTCCATCCGGCCATCTGTTCCCTGTTTTGTTTCTGCACAATAACTTGAGTTTTCCACCATCTACCATTTATCAAACTTATAAGAAGCTTGCATTTTGGGTAAGGAAGAAACCAATTGATTTCGAGCTAAAAAGTTCAAAGGCCAAGGTTACAGGAACTGAAAGAAGGAAAACTTTCCACACAATAACTTAATTTGAATGCCAGATACATTAACCAAGTTTTGTCCATGGCTTGCATTTGAGATAAGAAAAACACCTGTTGATTTGGTGGTTAAAGTTCAAGGTCACAGTGAATCTGAGAACAAAAATGGTTTCTGCATGATCTTGATCACCTACTTTGACCAGACTGTGGATGTCATGCATTTGAGACAAGAAGACACCTATCTTGTGGGATCAAAAGTTGAAAGGTCAAGGTCATAGAGTTTGAAAGAAGGAGAAGCATTTTACACAAAACTACTTAAGTTCTGTATCACTTTCCAGTAGAGAAGGAAGACACCTATTAATATTTTGGTTAAAAGATCAAAATGCAAGGTCAGAGTAACTCTAAGAAGGAAAATGCTTTCCACAAGCCATGATCAAACTTTGTTGATGGCTTGCATATGAGACAAGAAGGCACCTATCATTTTAGGGTCTATAGATATAGGTGCCTTTCTTGTTTCATATGCAAGTCATCAAAGGTCAAGGTCACAGACTGAAAGAAGAAAAATTGTTTCTGCAAAAAAACTTAAATTGTGTGTCATTTATCTTGACCAAATTTTGTGGATGGCTTGCATTTAAGACAAGGAAGACATCTGTTGATTTTGGATTCAAAAAAGTCAAGTATCCAACCAATGAAAGAGGGTGTTACATAATAGAAGTATAATAATACTATTTACCAAATGGTATGTGTATAATGTACTATTTACAGTTCTCTTGTTACCTCTGTTCCAATGATTCTTTCATACTTAGAGAACTATTTTCCATTCCTTTTTTTTTTTTTATTTTATGATTCAGCATTAGGGTAAACTTTTTTAATGATATTTTTCCTGCAATATTTCACACATGTGGTACTTCTGGAACAGCCTTTAGGATTTTCTTTTCTTCCCACTTTTGGGTGAAATTTTCCATTATACATGACAAAAATTATAAAAGTATTTAGTTTATTATTAGTGAAAAAGTCCCTCCTAGTATTTGAATACTAATCAGCTGGTAACTGTCTTTTAATATGCATTTCTAGGTACCCACTAAAAAAAATTCAGTAGTAGCCAAAAAATATGAATAATCTATATTTTATTGGTAATGTCAACATGGACAAAATAGATAAAGAAGGAAAAAGTCTGGCCAAAATCATACAAACTAGTAACCGTCTTGAAATTTTTGTAGCCAAATGGCTGTTTTGGCTGACACTAATGGGAACATATAATTTAACCTTGAATGAGTGTACTTTATCATAATGATGTATTAGGAAGTAATTCATGTATGTAGGTTAATTTGATCACATATGAAGGGTAACTTGATTTGATCACCAAGATAACTTCATTGATTACAAGAGCTTTTCATTTCTCAAGAAATGTCTGTGAATCTTTTCCTCATGAGGTATATTCAAGCAAAAAAACCCCAAGAATGTATTAGTATCTTTGTCTGTTTATAATATCTTCATTTAATTGTAGAATTTATTAGTATCTTTGTTTGTTTATAATATCTTTATTTAATTGTAGGTTGCTAAGACAAACCTCCAAGAATTTATTAGTATCTTTGTTTGTTTATAATATCTTTATTTAATTGTAGGTTGCTAAAACAACCTCCAAGAATTTATCAGTATCTTTGTTTGTTTATAATATCTTTATTTAGTTGTAGGTTGCTAAAACAACCGCCAAAAATGTATTAGTATCTTTGTTTGTTTATAATATCTTTATTTAATTGTAGGTTGCTAAAACAACCTCCAAGAATTTATTAGTATCTTTGTTTGTTTATAATATCTTTATTTAATTGTAGGTTGCTAAAACAACCTCCAAGAATTTATTAGTATCTTTGTTTGTTTAAAATATATGTATTTAATTGTAGGTTGCTAAAACAACCTCCAAGAATGTATTAGTATCTTTGTTTGTTTATAATATCTTTTATTTAATTGTAGGTTGCTAAGACAACCTCCAAGAATTTATTAGTATCTTTGTTTGTTTACAATATTTTTATTTAATTGTAGGTTGCTAAGACAACCCTTCAGAACAAGATCATTAGCAGTGACAAGGACTTAGTGGGCATTGTCTTTTTTGGAACTGTGAGTTGTTTGCAAAGTCACTGTATTTATTTGTGTTTATATAAGAGTATGAAAGTCATTGTATTTTTTTGTGTTTATATAAGAGTATGAAAGTCATTGTATTTATTTGTGTTTATATAAGAGTATGAAAGTCACTGTATTTATTTGTGTATATATCGGAGTATGAAAGTCACTATTTGTGTTTGTAGGAGTTTGCAAAGTCACTATTTATTTGTGTATATAGGAGTATAAAAGTCACTGTATTTGTGTATATAGGATTATGAAAGTCACTATTTATTTGTGTATATAGGAATATGAAAGTCACTATTTATTTTTCTATATAGGAGTATGAAAGTAACTATTTTTTTGTGTATATAGGAGTATGAAAGTCACTGTATTTATTTGTGTTTATAGGAGTATGAAAGTCACTGTATTTATTTTTGTATATAGGAGATACAGCATATTGACATAAGTCATAACATGTTTCCTAAGATATGGTTTACATATCAATAAGTCATCACATGTTTCCTAAGATATGGTTTACATACAACAAAAAAGGCTGATATTGTTGTCCCTATGCTTTTTAGCACCAATGGACATAAGGCCAATTGAGTTTGTTGAATGACTGTGCATCCGTTGTGCATCATGTGATGTCCATAGTGCATCTGTCAATAATCACTATTTTTAACTTAACAAAAACCAATAGACCAGTTTCAACCAAACTTGGCAGAAAGCATCCTGGCATGAAGGCCTTTAAGATTTGTAGAAATGATGCCAATCCACAAACAGAGATGGCCACCATTACTAAAAAAATAGAAGAACCTTTAAACATCTTCTTAAAAACCACTAAACAGAATTTGACACAGAACATTTTTGCAAGAAGGGCTTTCATATGTTTACAAACAATGGTGATTTGCCATCAGATATGGTTGACATTACTAAAAATATAAAACCCTTTAAATGACTTCTCAAAAACTGCTCAACAGAAAGCATCCTGGCATGAAGGGCATATAGGTTTGTATATTTGATGCTGATCAGCTATCAAGTAACGCCATATTACTTAACAAAAATCTTTAAATGACTTACTCTCAAAAATCACTCAACAGAATTTGATGAAATTTCATAGAAAGCATTCTTCCATAAAGGGTTTTCAGTTTGTACAAATGATACTGATCTGCCTTAAAATATGGCCATCATAAATGAAGATAGAAAAACCTTTCAACAACTGAAAAGCTGCTTAACAGAATTTGACCTAATCTGACAGCATGCCACCATGAAGGCATTTCAGATTTATACAAATGATGCCACCCCCTCCCCCACCCACCCCCATCAAATATAGATAATTTTCTTAAAATAGAAAAACATTTAAACAACTTTATTTATATAAACCTTTTAATGGAATAAGAGCAACTTTGACAGAAAGCATCCTGGCATAAAGGCCTTTCAATATTGGACATAAGATGCTGATATGCCATTAAATAATGATGGAGATACAAAAAATAGAGAAACCTGGAAACAGTTGTTTTCATAAAATGCGATCAACAACATTGGAAGAAATTTCTAGAGAGAGCTTCCTACTGACTGAGATTTCTTGTCAAGCTCCTCCTATGCTTGGCTGTTTGGCAAATGTCAGTCTGGTGAGTGATCTCAGGCCAAGTTGGACCTCTTGTTTAAAGAGAAAACATTTGGAATCTATGATATCATAAATGCATGAGTGCCTTGATGTGTGGATAATGTTCTACCACTTTTTCACCAATGGAGACTTCATACTGGTAGATATGTTTAAATGTATACAATTTTCTTGAAATTTTAATGCACTTCATACTGCTGGATATGTATAGATGTATACAGTTTTCTTGAAATTTTAATGTACTTCTGGGAAGGTGGAAGTCATGAAGATCTGAGTGCATTTGAAAGTGGGAGACAGAGAAGGCATTGGTAAAATCCATGGCTGGCAGCAAGTTTCTTCTCTGAAGATTTTTCTCTTTTAATATTTCATGGGACATCAAATAAATTTCCTGACTTAAATTCGTTGATTTGCCTGTGTCAGAGTTTGCATATTTATAGGTATTTAATTTATTGGATTAACTTGTACAATACCTAAAATAAAGAATACAGAAGAACAAAAATATGCTGACAACAAATGGTGGTAGCTTCAATGGTTAAAACAGTACTACTGCCAGTATAAGCACAAATCAAACACCTGTCAAGATCAATCCCTAACACCCTGTTTTCATCCATGTGTTCAGCATCAAATGGAACCAATATGGCCTAGCAACACCAAGCCATGCAGTAATTGAATCATATCTGTATGATCTTTTACTTCAACCACTGTCCAAATAGTTGCACCATCAGTACGTTTCTACAGTTGTGTATTACGGATATCATCATTCCATATGTGAACCAATATGTGACCAACTGCCCCTTGCTCAATGCAATAAGCAGGCTGTGGCAAGCTATAATATGTAGTGGAGGAAAGAGTCTCAAGATAAAATGTGTGAGAGATTGGCATTAATTATCAATGACTTTGAGAAAGCTGGACTTGTCATGTAATTTTGCAATTTTGTGATTATTTACCTGACAAACATTTGTGTATACCAGAAGACTTGATTGACACAATATTTATTCAGTGGTTTTGTCTGAAAATCAGTGAAGTGTGAGCTTTAGTACTGTTCTGCAATTAGTGTATATACATAGTGTTTAATTAGTACTTGAGCTTCAGTATTTTAGTCATGTTGTTCCTTTAGATTAAAATATGTGGATAAAATGAGATGTGCTTTCAGGAGGATTTAAATTTTAACAAGAAAGGTTGCTACTATAGATGGCCATATCAGTATTGAGTTTTCACCAAATGTCTAGTTGGTCCTAAAGGAAAATAGTGCTGGTCTGACATCCAATATAACTCCCATGGCAGCCATCTTGAAAATCTTGTTATCGCTATTCGTGAATGGAAGGCCATATGAACATTGGGTCTTCACCAGAAAACGTTTTAGGGTGTTTAGTGGGTACTAAATGAAAATTATGCTAATATGACATCCAATATGTTTATCTTGCAATCTTGTTTTAGCTACTGATCCTGAAATTTTCACCAAAAGACTTCTTATGCTGTCTAGTATCCAAATGATGCACAGGCCAGTTTCCGAAAATCTGCATCCAAGATATTTCTTTTTCATTTATCACAATATATTTTTTCCCGAACTAAAATGTTTGATAGAATAAGGTCTCTTTCTACAATCAGGGCAAGACAATTTTTTTCAAAATGCTTTCTGGGGGCCAGATTATTTTCTTCATAAAAATCCCCTTCCTCCCTCACAACCCTTGCAACAGAAAATGAAATGGTCTTTTTCACTTGGTTGATATCTCTCTCTCTCTCAGAGACACTCTCTGTCTCTGTCTCTCTCTCTCAGTGAAGGGTCATATCAACCTAGTATTAAAGATCGTAATCAAGTAAAATAGACCATTTAATTTTCTCTCTTTCTCTTTCTCTGTCTATGTCTCTGTCTGTCCTTCTGTCTCTCTCTCTCTCTCTCTCTCTCTCTCTCTCTCTCTCTCTATATATATATATATATATATATATATATATATATATATATATATCTTAAAATCTTTAAATTGTATTATAAGATGTCTTATAAAGTATAAAAGAATATGGACTCATCATTGAAACTTGTACATTTACTTTTCAGGATTTTTTTTTTGTTTCTTACTTTAATGTTTTCTCAATTTCTATGCATCTTCAGGAGAAGTCAAAGAATCCAAATGACTTCAAGCGTATATACATATATCAAGTAAGTATGAACACTCTACCCAAGTAGATTTAAAGGGAAATTCTGGCTTTTAAACCTGTTATCACTATATTAATCCTCATTGAGTTTAACTCAATTGTACTTTAGTCAAACCTGTCAATAGCAGCCACCATGGGAAAATTCAAAACTGGCCTTTGTTCTTGTTGTTATTATTATTATTATTATTATTATTACATTATCAGGATTCTTTTATGTGCACTATTCAACAAAATCATAAAATATGCGTATATGTTCTCTACAAAATTTAAGTTCCACACAAGATTACTATATCCTGCTCACTTTAATCCATCTTATAAATTAAATCATCACTGACTTGAAATAAAGACCAATCTTATTTTTTTTTGTGCACCATGACAAACAATAATTCACTACTGATTGACAGCTATGACTGTAAAACAGAGGACTGACTCTTTGGTCGGCCAACTTATATAAATTAGGCTTGGAAATGGCTGTTCATGTATCAAAAACAGTATCTGGAATAGGCATTTGTTCAACTCACTGAGATTAAAAGACAGTCGGCTTATATGTGAATATGGATTCAGAAGAAGCTGTATATGACTGTTCTTTGTGACCCATGAACTGAAACTTTGCCTGCATTTACAGACAAGTTTTAAATACTGAATGACCCCTGACACTAATGAAAAGGGATGTAACTCATATTTCTTGTCAAAGATGGACTTTTTTTCATTAGAGATAGCTTTAAGTCACAGGCAAATAGATGAAGATATCAAACTATATCTGTCACACTGGCACAAAAAGCAACTTCCATTTCCACTGCGATAACAAAACTACTTTTCCTACCATCCAGCAAACAAATTGCTTTGACCCCCTCTCCAAATGATAAAAGCTGCCTCGCTTTTGAATTTAACATATTGACACCTTTCAGTTACATTGACAAACTGTGACTGGAGTATGGCAAGTACAAGTGAGATAAGAAATGTTTGCGCATCAATTCACATGATATTCCTTTATCTAAACAATGCCTTCCTCATGAAGCAAAAGTTTAGTTTGCATAGACTGAGTGATCACTGTAGATATGCTCCAGTTACCTCTTAAGATAGGGAGAAACCATTGTTTGGTTAGGAAACACCTGGCCGCTGACCACAGAATGCAGGTGACCAATACACACATGACATTTATATAGGAAATGGCTATTGTGACCAGGTGACTACTATGTAAAGGTGACCATTAGGACAGGTTTGACTGTAGCTTTAATTATCACAGAGCTGTGCCATGTTGGATTTATCCAGGTACTCAGAAACAACTGAATTAACTCCCTTTTTCTTCTGGTGATGTCACACCAGCACATTTTGTTGATGATAATGGATAGGATAGAGTGTTTTCTCCAAGATGTGCTATTGTGTGAATCCCTGCTAAATTTAATGAATCTCCCCTTAAAAATGAACTAATATAAGAAATCATGCAGTCAGTTTGTTGTGAGCGTAACAAAACCTGTAACATTAATTAATTTATTGAAGCTCAGTCAGATCATGTAGGAAGTATTCACTTGACTTAAAGATCAATCACCATAATCAACGGCTTATTTAGTGACTCTTTGCAATTGAAAAATGAGATGCTTTCTTGATTATCTTGTTATTGAAATCATTTTAAAAACTGCATTTGGCAAGGTTCAATGGCAGACATGCAGTTTTGGGTATTTGGTAGTAATGTCTGCTGTTACATGCAGTTCTAATGCATACGACATGGTGCTAATGTCATCACACACAGTCACTGCCACTGTGTCGATAATGAAGATAAACAAGTATGTTTTGCCATTATTCATTTAAAGTTATTTATCACACACATTTGTTGAAACATACTTAAAGATGTCTATTCAAAAATACTGTTCTCATATAAAAGCTACCCCCACCCACCTGTCTTAAAGATTGAATTTGAAAATTCTCTCTTACAAAAATGCCAAAGGGGGAATTCACCCACTGTGTGAAAATCCTGGAGAAATCTACATTTTTATTCAAGCCTGCATTACTCAGATTGCATCTCTTATGTATTTACTAAATTCTTGCACACTATATTTATATGGATATTAAATTACAACAAATATGTATGCATAAGAATTCTACTTTTTTATAAGTGGCAAATCAATTCTTCTTCACACATAATTTATAACAATACATACAAGATCCTAAATTGAAATCCTGTAATTTAAAAAAAAAACAAACTAGAAATTTAGAAATAGATAAGTTCATTTATACATGAAAAATATAAAAATACTATTAATGCGTTGTCTATTTTTTTAAAGTGTGAGTAGTCCAAAGATCAGATATGTTGGCTGACATTTTAAAAGCTCAGTCAACAGATTGATCACGGATAAAATATGTCATTTGTCTCATCAGATGTCATTCACAGACAGACTTTATTTTGTTATGATTGTAGGTATCATGAATTAGATGAAATTTATGGTTAACAGTTGCTCATTCTGTACATCTTGGTTATGCAGTGAACTCAGTTATTTGCAATACAAGTATACACATGTGCTCTCTGTCTCTCTCTTTCTGTCTCATATACACACACCATGACAATAAAGTTAAAATGCCAAAAGTCAAGGTCACTAATTGAAAGAAGAAAAATGGTCTCTGCACCATCAACAGTTGCCAAACTTTGTGGATGGCTTGCAATGGGGTAAGAAAGAACCCTATCGATTCCAGACCCAAAAGGTCAAAAGTCAAGCTCATGGTGACTAAAAGAAGAAAAATTATTTCCACACAATAATTCAAGTTCTCCACCATGTACAGTTACCAAACTTTGTGGATGGCTTGCACTTGGTGTAATGAAGAAGACTATTGATTTTGGAGTCAAAAGGTCAAAGTTTATGGTCACAGTGACTGAAAGAATAAAAGTAGTTTCTGCACAATAACATTAGTTTTACATCACATACCTGGACCAAGTTTGTGGATAGCTTGCACTTTGGTAAGGAAGAAGCATATTGATTTGGGGGCCAAAAGATAAAAGATTAAGGTCACTGTGACTCAAAGAAGAAAAAAGTGTTTCTGTACAATAACATTAGTTCTGCATCATCACAGACCTGGACCAAAACTATGTGGAAGGTTTGCACTTGGAGTAAAAAAAAAGTCCATTGTTTTGGGGGCTCTTAAGGTCACTGTGACTGAAAGAAGAAAAATGATTTCTGCACAATAAACTTCACCAAAGTTTGTATAGAACTTAGATGTTGGGTAAGAAAGAAGCCATTGATTTTGGGGTCCAAAGGTCAAAGATCAAGGTAACTGACTGAATTAAGGAAAATGGCTTTTGCATAATAACTTTAGTTTTAGACCACATGCCTTGACCAAAGTGTGTGTAGGGTTTGCACTTATGATTTGGAAGAGGCCTATTGATTTTGGGGTCAAAAGGTCATGGCCATTGTGGTTCAAAGAAAATAGGTTTTGCAGAATAAAATTTGTTCTAGAGTAAATCCTTAACCAAACTTTATGGCTGGCTTACACTTTTGGTAATAAAGAAACCTATGGACTTTGGGGTCTAAAAGTCAGAGGTCAAGGTCATGGTAAGTCTAATAAAAAATAATGGTTTCTGCACATTAAATTTAGATTGAGACCGCATACCTAGACCAAAGGTCCAGGTCACTAACACCCATTGGTAATGAATCTCCATAGTCAGCCATAGGTCAGTTCCTGGAACACCGTTCCTTTTACAATCATGCAGATAGAAATGTGCATGCATCCTGAGGAGTTAAAATCTAGCACAATAAAAATATGTCACTGTAACCTACTTTTACACTCAGGAGATCATGAAAATAGATATATTTATGCATCACAAGGAGTACTATACAATATCAAAAGTTGGTCAGGTCACAGTGACCAACTTTTTGTGCTCCAATGATAAGATACACTTTTATGTCAAGGTCAGTTTCTGTGACACTGTTGCTTGTAGTCATGAAATTTCCTACATGATTTATTCTAGAGGCATGCTAAACCTATATACCAAAAGTAGGTTACAGTTACCTACTTTTCTGGCCTCTGTGACTACACACTTTTTATGTTTTGATGACAATTTTTCTGGTACAATCAGAAAACTTAATATGTACATGCATCTAGGTCTCTTATACATTTGTACACTTACCGTAAGTGATTCTATACACCTTTTGATGTTTATATGAGTTTCTCGGTCATCAAACTAGATTTGAACATATATCATAGGAATTACCGTATGTACACGCATATAATCCGATACCAACTGCATACTGCATAGACCCAGATCTGCTAGTGCATAATGTACCTGCAGATCTGGGCTATGCAGTTTGTAAGGACTTATCAATAGAACAAACAACATAGACCCTGATCTGCCGGCGCATCATGCAACAGCAGATCATGGTCTATATTTTTGCATTTGGACCCAGTTGATATGCGAGTATGTACGGTACTGCATCACTACATCTGATTTCTAAATAAATATGTTCAGGCATGCTTTGGTGTCTTCTGACAGCGTCATTTCTTGTTTTATTAGTAGTTCAGGTAGAGTTCCATTTCCTATAATGTCCAATGCAGTATAATATCCATGATTTTCAATTTTTAGTTTGTCTTTTTTTCAAATTCTCAAGGAACTGGATCAACCTGGTGCACCAAGAATTCTGGAGCTGGAAGAGATGGTGGAAAGTAAATATATATTTGCACATTTAGAATGCGAGTGCTCTTGTATGAGCCTTATGAAATATTGAACAAATAGCATCAATTTTTTATATTTTCATGAACGATAAAATCTTAAGGAAACAGTTTTTTATATTTTATTATTTTTGAGTGTAAATATGCATATGAACAGAAAAAGAAACATTTTTGTTGTTTAATTTTTAGCTCACCTGGTTAAAGGTTAAGTGAGTTTATGTATGGCCTTTTGTCCATCTTTTATCAGTCCGTCAACACTTGTTTGTAAACACTTTAAGCTTAATTTCTGATTAGATTTAAAATGTAAGCTAATATCATTCAAGATCACAGATTAGTTCGATTCTGAGTGATGTCCACTAATGTTGTGAGATGATCTTGCATCTAATTGGCTGAGCTTATGAACACTCTGTAAGCCATATTTCTCCGTTTAATTCATTACCCAATCACATTAAAATTAGGAAATAAACTCTGCAGCCTCGAAAATTCCAAAAAGATGAACAAATCTTTTTTCCATCTATACATCATATAGACAAAAGAAAGTAACTCCTGTATTACCTCCCTTGGCCCTGACAAGGTGGGCATCTGTATTCCGGAGGTTGACCAATTTAGGCTTTCACTTAGGATTGCAACATACAGTTCAGTGTGACTCTTGAATCCATTAACTTTTTTCACTGTTTCAAGTCATCCATTGATAATTCTTGGTGAGTGAGTCAGTTACAGGGTTTATATACCTTACATATATGTCATTTGTGACTTCTTTTTGTGAATTTACTCATATTTTGTGCCTGTCATTGTTCTGTTCATCAGCTGGTAAGTCGTACATGTCAGCTATATTAACCTGTGTATTTATGAATTTGCACTGTACACATGTTGGTTCATTTGTGCATTTCTGTTAGATCTCCTCTGTTCGCAAGTTTCACCTTATTTATTGTATGCATTTTGGTCTTTTCTCTCTCGTTTTAGAGAATGTTGATGAAATATAAAAAAAAGCAGTGCAAGTGATTTAAGGTTGCAGAAGACAACCATGAGACATGCCTGTCTTGCACTGAATGTTCTTTTTCCAACCCATGCAGTGTATGCATTACGTATGCTGAGGGTGTATGGTCTAACATCTTGACGAAACATCTTAATGTCTGAGAGAAGAGGTCATGGCCCAGATCATTGGACCCAGACGTTTTATGTATTCACCCTCATTTAGAGTAATTTGCGAGCATCGTGGGGGACACCATGATGGCACCCCCACCCTCTGTGAAGATTCCCCACAAGCTCCAATGCCGACTGTTATGTCCAATGCCACAGAAACTGTAATGATGGAGCCTGCCCATGCCTTATGGGAGTTGCATGTGCATGAATTAAATAGCAAGCTACATGCAAGATATTAGCTACTGGAGATTTTACCAGATTGTCGTCAATGCTGTCTACTGGCAAAATAGAGAATACATTTCCCACATCTCTTACCCTTTTGGCAGGTCACTGGGTGTGATTACCCCCTGCCAGTCTGTGCATGGCTTTAGTTCCAGTGAAATCGGGCACATGGGGTTACAGTCAGACTTTACCGGATGTTATGGCTTGCAGGATCAATACCAGCCACTGTATGCCATCCTGGGTGCTGACCAGTCTGTCCAGACATCTGGCCAATCCAGTTACGGCTATGTCTAGCAATGATAATTATATCAGACTGTCCAACCGTACGTCAGTCAAAAGTTCCATCAGAGATGGCTGTTTACGGTTTTTCGCCTGCCTGGTCTGATTGGACAACCTGCTATCCTGGCTCAATGCAACTAGCCAATCATTTATAATGCACTGGCTTCACATGCTGTGCTGGCCATCCATTCCAGCCTGGCGCAATGTTCACCAGCTTTTATCTCACTTTGCTTTGGATGTAATGGGTCCGGCTTTGCTTGCCTATCCAGTAGGCAGGTGCCGCATCATGCATGACAATGATACAGCATCATTGCTGCCCTGTTGCATGCTGTATCTGAACACAGAAGATGTAGAGGAGGAGAACAACCCCTCTGTTGAGGAAGGGGATAACCTTGAATTACTGCAGCACTCAGATCCGACTGTGGAATGGAGTTTAGTTTTAATAGCAGTAATACAATACCCACTACTATTACATTATTGCTACCCTTTTTTGGGATGCTAACTCCCCAGTCCAAACTAAATATTTAATTGGAGGGCCAGAAAGAAAAGAACATGATTCCAGTCTGATTCCATTGTCATATCCAACATATGGAATATCTTCTTTTTCTTTGGACTATCATGCTCATACACATGTGTCAGGACCCTCAACAAAATTCATTTTTGTTGTTGACTTTAGGCCAAACACATCCTTTTTGGTCTTGTTTTTAGTCGTTTTCTCTGCAGACCTTGCTTTAATTGTGTGTATCTGTGTTCATTTTCACCAAATTTGAAGTGTTTTTGCATCTCACATAGTTAAGTGGTGTTTCAGTAGCTTTTTACCCCTTCTTAGTACCGGTGTCCGGGTAAGTGTCCCCTACTGGTTCAGTTTGCTTTGTGATTTGTTTCTCTTTCAGCTTATAATTAAAGTGTGGGTAAATGCAGGCATATGAAGGTCGCATGGGACACTCACCCCAGTTTTTTTTTTTATAGTGTAGTAAATGTACACATACCAATGGTTGTCCTATTTGTTGTCTGTGGAAAGAAGCAGTGTGGAACTTAGCTGCACTTATAAAGGAAGAAGGGTCCCATTTCCTCCTCTTCATTTCTGGATGACCCCCTCCATTTCCAGGTGGGGTCAAGGACACTTCCTGTCTTAGGAAGTCACCACCTCCAGTGAAGGAGGGATCTGGAGCACTTTTCATGGTTCAGAAATCGCCTAAAGGCCTCAGATCACTGACACTTGAAGTGATGTTGTCAGTTCCTGTTAGGGATAGATCCTTAGTCCCTCCCAAGGAAGGGGTAGTACCTGTGCCAGATAAGAGCAAGTTACACCTTCCCAAATGCAGGGAAGAGCAGCTCTATCACTTGAACAGGTCTGATGCTGATTCTAGCTCTCTGAATAGAGATTTTTTCTGTCAGATATTCATCACTGGACCGGTCACTGGGCACTGGCTGTGCTGGAAACCAATCATTAGTCACCATGCAATGCTTTTCAAGCAAGCAAACACTGAGTTTTGATCAGTGGGTTAGGAACATGGATCAGGTTTATATCCCTTCCCCCCCCCCCCCCCCCCTTCATGTTTCTGTTTAATCCCTATGGGGATAGGGAGTTGGGTTTTACTCGCCCATCTACGGAAGGGGATTGGATTGGCATCCACCCATCCATATGTTTCCCTTTAATTCCTACAGAATTTGGGGACCCCCACTACCCAGCAGTGAATTTTCTTCCTCTCCCAGCGCCCGGGTGGCCAAGTGTTCTAAAGCGCTCACCTTTACAGATCACTCACATCTCACCTCTGTCTGCGTGGGTTCAAGTCTTGGTTCGGCGAACATGGGTATGTGAGAAAGCTTGCCAGTAGCTTCCTGTGGGTCACGGGTTTTTCATGGGTTCTTCCTGCACCAAATATATTGGTCACCATGTATAGCCTATCATGTACTGAAAAATGGCGTTAAACCAACAAAATCACAAACAATCTTCCCCTTTCTTCGTTTCAAGGTACATCAGATCTAGCAGGCTATAGACTTTCTCTGTCTTAGTTAGACAGCTACTCTCCTCCCAGATTGTTAAGGAGGGATATCAATCCCATTTTTCAAGGAGGGAAGATCATAGGGTTAGTCCTGTTGCCCCACGCGAGCGGTTACTGGACGACGAAACCCCCATTTTAATTGCAGTAATACAAAACCTGCTACTATTGCATTGCTTCCTGTGGGGAAGGGGGAAGAAACAAGGAGTGATCTCTGTGGTTCGGAGATTTCCAAATGGTGAAGAATCCTTGACACTCAGTTCGATGCCATTAGTGCCGGTGAAAGATAGATCTTTGGCCCCTCCCAATGGAGGAAAAGTGTCTGAGAGCAAATCGTGCCTTCCTGGCAGGGAGTGCCCTCTCAAGATACCCTTAGTGCCAGTGACTGATATAAGCCAGTTGAACCTTCCCAATGACATGAAAGAGCTGCAATCTTGCTGTGATCGATCTGAGGTATGCTCATCTGTCAGATCTTTGTCGTCTGACCAGTCTTTGACCTGGCACTGGGCATTGCTAACCAGCCAAGGATCATCTACCATTCACAGGGCTCCAGGTGCCAATCACAAGTCACCAGGCCATGCCCTTCAAGCAACTGGACACTGGGCTTTGATCGTTGGACTGGGGACAGGATAAGGTTGATACCATACAATAAGTATTCCTGGGGGCCAAAAGTCCACCAAGCAACAGAAGAATTGTTCTGTCCCCCCTTCAATTCTCCAGCTGCTAGTCTCAGGTTCAATCCCCTATTTGGCCTCTTAAACCCCCCTTCCCCCCCACTCTGGTTTGACCCTAGTGGGGATATCGGCTGGGACCTGGGTTCACCTCCAAGTAAAGGTCTTAATGGAGGAATCATTTCCTGTGGTTCTTCAGCACTTGATTGAGACTGTAGCAAAAATTGTCAAGGCATGCCCTGTCCATGTCAGTGGTGCTCTCTGCTGAGCTTCTCCACCTCCACAGGGATACCGCCTTCGAGATCTGTAAGTTCTTGCTGGACCACAGCAAGAATCTTTTGAGGGCTGCACCACTTGAGGTGGAGACATTCTTCAGAGTTCTCATCCTCTCTGTAGTGTCACAGGATTTGAGAGACCAGCAACACTGGTTCTTGGTTGCGACTCCAGGCCTGTCAAAACCAGCCAGGAAGCACACACACCCTGACCAACTATAGAGACCTCCTTCCTCATAAGTTCTTCAAACAGGGTCAGCCTCAACAGATAAACAAGCAGCCCCAGTTCAAATCTCCCAACAGCCGACCTTTTGCAAGACAAGGCTTTCGAAGAGGCTAAGGGAGGAAGTTTTCGGACTCCTCCACTTCCCTATGGAGGGAGATAGTCTGTCCTATGGAGTTGCACTCTCTGCTGCATTATTTTGCTCTTTCCAGCATCCCGGTAGGTGCTCAGCTAGCCATCTTTTCAGAGGTTTAGTCAGGCATCACAGATGATGTGTGGGTCCTTTCCATTTTAAAGGAGGGATACCAGCTTTACTTCTAGGTTTTTCCTCTTCTATCACGGACTCCCATTTTCTATCAAGGACTCTCATTTTTTTTCAATTGTAACAGTCCAACATATGGCCAAGCCATCTACAGCTTACAGCAGGAAACATTCATACAGTAAGGGTAAGTGCATTTTTTTCTTATGCCAGTTTTTGTTTTTGAGGTAATTAGCCTTACTCCTAACTTGTAAATTTGGGAATGCAATAGTAGCAGATAATGTAGAGAGAAAACCAAGTTTCTTCTCCCTCAAGCCTCCCAGTGCTTGACAGTGACTGCCCCTACCTCCCACCAACTGGCAATTCCATAGTGGGCACCAGACTCCTTCTGTTTCACCAGAATTGGATGAACCTCTTTCCACACAATGATTGGGTGATCCAAGTTATTTCAGAGGGGTTATAGATATTATATATACATTCCCCACCCCATTTGTCACCCCCTTTCATGATGGATGTCCCAATGTAGGCAGGTGTTTTACAGAGGGTGATAGTGCTTTTGCTCTTAAAGCAGGTGGTGGAGATAGTTCTGAAGCCAGACTCCTTGAGATTTAATCCAGGCTATTTTTGATCCCAAAAGCCAACAGAAAACTGAGGCATGTTATAGACCTGAGCCAGTTCAATCAGTGTATTGCTGCTCCAAAGATCCAAATGGAAATGACAAGGTCCATGCATCTCAGACGAGTTGGATTATGAGTAACATCCATGCATATTAATAATGTAGTCTTGCATCAGAATGGAAATGACAAGGTCCATGCATCTCAGATGAGTTGGATTATGAGTAACATACATGCATATTATTAATGTAGTCTTGCATCAGAATGGCTGAGTTTGTGAACACTGTAGAGGCCGTATTTCTGATCAGATCTGGTATTTGAACGTTATCAACTTCTCGGACGAGTTCATCTATAAGCAGCATCCATTATTAATGTGGTGTTTTTGCATCTGATTTGGCACTTGTGAACTCTCCAGAGGCCATATTTTTTAACCAGATTTTGATCAGACCTGGTATGTAAGCTTGTATCATCAAGATCTCAGATGAGTTTGAATATGAGTGACATCCACTCATATTAATGAGGTGGTCTTGCATCTGATTAGCTGAGCTTGTGAACACTCTTGCTAGGTAGGCTTGTATCTACAAGATCTCAAATTGGTTTGATTATGAGTTAAAGTCATGAATATTAATGCGGCTCAAGGCTGATCAGATTGTGGGAATTGAACCTACAACAGTCTGGTTATGAGTCCAATACCTTAATTGCTTAGCTACTGCAGCTCACTTGGGTGGGGATATCCATGGTTTCCAAGCTATTACTCTAGGGTCAAGGCCTCAGGGATGTAAGAACAGACCCAGGAATCCATGATCACTGCACAGATTAACTTCCTTTGTAATGTGTATGTACTTTAAGTGTGAGACTATGAATCAGTGCCTGGTCCCCAGAGGCTGGTAGAGATTCAGGGGAGAAAAGATGGTTGTGTAAATAACTTCTCAATATGTGTGTGAATTTGCATCACAAAGCTGACAGATGTCAACTACCCAGATGAGCAATATCAGATTCACTTGGGCCACTTGATAAAAGGTGAGTTTTCTTAAGACTCGGGGTAAAAAAAATTGGTTCATTTGGCATAAAGTATGGAAAAGATGTGCTTTCTCAGAATAAATGCAAGACATAATATACATAATATGTCTGTTGTTTATTTTTCACTTTCAGAGAATTACAAGAAGTTTGGGAAAGAATTTGGACACAGTACTGGGTATTCTCTAAATGATGCACTCTGGACATGTCAGAACATGTTTGCCAACAGGTAAAATTACCATTTATATCAGTGCAACAGATTTCTATGCACATTGATTGGCCAGATTGCCATGATATTTGTATGATCCGAACATGCAATACAGAACTAATTGACTACACTGAGTATACGGCAGTACAAATCAGACGTGACAGGGCACAAATGTTTATATAAACTTATTCAGGATGCTGCAAAATAAACACTTTGTAATGTTTACATTTGTTTTCATGTGTATATTTTGCAGATATGCCTATTGTTTAGGACACTGATCCATATAAATTTTTACAAAATAGGAATGTGGTTGATACTTAAGTGTTCATGAAAGTAGTTAAAACTAAAGTGCAGAGTTAAAAAATAGAATGTAGCAAATAAGTTTTTGAACTGATTTGGGTGCTTGCTGCAAAATACAAATTCCTTAACAAAAATGACCCCTTTCTGGCATTTTAGGTAATTTACATGGTCAAAATGATATGTTACGACCATGATTATTTAAATTTTGATTGACAAATCACCAAGCTCCACCTACCTACCAACACCTGTTGGTCAATTGTTGTTTATGCAGAACTCTAACAGACTGGTGCCCATTCTTAAGCCAGTATGTGTGTGATTTATTGTCGAGCCTGCCTTTGTGGAAGCTCAACATAACTGTTAGTCAGTCATTGTTTATTCAGAATTCTAACAGACTGGTGCTCACTTTCAAGCCAGGATGTATGT
The DNA here is from genome assembly GCA_029931535.1 of Margaritifera margaritifera. Classification (NCBI taxonomy): domain Eukaryota; kingdom Metazoa; phylum Mollusca; class Bivalvia; order Unionida; family Margaritiferidae; genus Margaritifera; species Margaritifera margaritifera. The sequence goes on along the minus strand of JAQPZY010001334.1, from coordinate 683,237 downwards.
GATTTATTGTCGAGCCCACCATTTGGAAGCATGACAGAGCCATCAATCGTTGTTTATTCAGATTTCTAACAGACTGGTGCTCACTTTCAAGCCAGGATGTGTGTGATTTATTGTCGAGCCCACCATTTGGAAGCATAACAGAGCCATCAATCGTTGTTTATTCAGATTTCTAACAGAGTGGTGCTCATTCTCAAGCCAGGATGTGTGTGATTTATTGTCGAGCCCACCATTTGGAAGCATGACAGAGCCATCAATCGTTGTTTATTCAGATTTCTAACAGACTGGTGCTCATTCTCAAGCCAGGATGTGTGTGATTTATTGTCGAGCCCACCATTTGGAAGCATGACAGAGCCATCAATCATTGTTTATTCAGATTTCTAACAGACTGGTGCTCATTCTCAAGCCAGGATGTATGTGATTTATTGTCGAGCCCACCATTTGGAAGCATGACAGAGCCATCAATCGTTGTTTATTCAGATTTCTAACAGAGTGGTGCTCATTCTCAAGCCAGGATGTGTGTGATTTATTGTCGAGCCCACCATTTGGAAGCATGACAGAGCCATCAATCATTGTTTATTCAGATTTCTAACAGAGTGGTGCTCATTCTCAAGCCAGGATGTATGTGATTTATTGTCGAGCCCACCATTTGGAAGCATGACAGAGCCATCAATCATTGTTTATTCAGATTTCTAACAGACTGGTTCTCATTCTCAAGCCAGGATGTATGTGATTTATTGTCGAGCCCACCATTTGGAAGCTTGACAGAGCCATCAATCATTGTTTATTCAGATTTCTAACAGACTGGTGCCCAATCTTAAGTCAGGATGTGTGTGATTTATTGTCGAGCCCAACTTTTGAAAGCATGACAGAGTTGTCAATCGTTGTTTATTCAGATTTCTAACAGACTGGTGCCCAATCTTAAGCCGGATGAGTGTGATTTATTGTCGAGCCCACCTTTTGAAAACATGACAGAGCTGTCAATCGTTGTTTATTCAGATTTCTAACAGACTGGTGCCCAATCTTAAGCCAGGATGTGTGTGATTTATTGTCGAGCCCACCTTGGTGGAAGCTTGACATAGCATTCACTTTGTCATCAGTTGTGTCCATCCATACATACCTGAATGTTAAATTTTTTTATGTGGTCAGTTTCTCAAGTGCATTTGACCACAGGGTCATGTTACTTGATATGTGGATTCATCTTGATATGTACAACCCTAATTTACCAAACACTATGGGGCGGTTTGGACATGCAGGTTTGGCCAGCTTCTCGTTACAGGGGTGCTAAGCTTGTCTAACTATGCAACAGTGTTGTTTGTTTTTAAAATATTGGTCAAAATTGCATTTTGTTAGTACCACACCATTGCAGTAAAAGATCAATGTGACCTACATTTGTACATTTGATAACCATTCTTACACTTGTATTTGGGACTATGCAATCAAACACATCATTGTGTAATGTGACTTTATAAACCTTGAGGAAGGTAGGGAAATTCCAAACAGGTTATCTCTGGAGGGTATTTCTGAATGGATGTTTTACAATAAATGTCATGCAAAGCTAGCACTACATCAAATTCATTAATTATAGACTTATTGTGGATGTATTTGCGATTGGGATGGAATTTTGTTAGCCATAACAGGATTATTATACAGTTCCTAAATAAGCTAGGCTTCATACGTACACCTTGATTGTGAATAGTCATAAATGCATTTCAATTTTTAGCTTACCTGAACAGAATTTGATCATATTTGACAGAAAGCATCCTGTCATGAAGACCTTCCAAATTTATACAAATGATGCTGATCCAACATCAAATATGGCTACTGTTACTAATAATAGAACACATTAAAATGAATTTAATCAGATTTTGAACAGAAAGCATCATGGCATAGAAGGCTTTTGGATTCTACAAATGATCCCAATCTGCCACACACAAAAAAAATATTTACACATCTTTATCAAATAAATTCTGTTGAAAAGAATTTGACCAACTTTGTCACAAAGTGCCCTGGCATTGGCCTTTCAGTATTGGACAAATGGTACTAATCTGCTATCAAATGTGAATGAAGATAAGAAGAACTAGAGAAGTCTTGAAACAACTTTTTTTTATAGCATATGCAGTCAACACCATTAGAAGAAATTTCAACAGAAAGCATCCTACTGTCCCATAATTCTCGGCCAACTGCTGTTTCATTGTCTTTTAGGTTTATGTCACCCAGGTGTTCAATCTCAGGCCTACTTGGGCCTTTTGTTAAAAGATGAACTATTTTAAAAATTGAAACAAATCATTGTTTCTTTTTAGCTCACCTCTGCTAAGGATAGAACAACTATTGTACACTCCCTCTGCTTTGACATCGGCATCCACACATATAAAAGCATAATCATATGTTCAGCCTCACTTCATCTCAACCATTCTTTCTTACTAGGGCACAGACAACAGTTTGAGTGGGTTTCACAACAACTACCCCATGGGTGGGGGCTAATGGGTCTAACTTTGTACATCTTTATTAATATTACACTCTTGCAACAAAAGAAGTTCACTGTGACCTACATTTCACATTTTACTGACTTCAGTTTAGCTTTGTATTTAGTTTATGATCAAATAGCAGGGTTCGTACAAAATCTGGAAAGTCTGGAAAAAGTATGGGAAAAAAAGAGTGTTTTTTCCAGACCTGGAAAAAGTATGGAAAAAAAAGATTTTGCCCTAAAGGTCTGGAAAAAGTATAGAATTTTGGATTGCTGTGTTTTATTTTGCAAAAGACTCTCGTTGCCTGGGTGCCATTTGGTTTAGTGATGGCCCTGGTTCAGTGTGATTGGCAAGACATGTGACCTATCACCCATTTGTGATTAGTGGATACTGTTTTATATTATGCGGAAACCACATGCTCATTTATAGTGATACAGACTTCTAATACATGTGCCAGAGAGGTATGGAAAATATTGCAATCCAGTCTGGAAAAAGTCTGGAAAAGGTCTGGAATTTGTTTTACCAACAGCTGTATGAACCCTGAAATAGGTTTTGAGCCCTGTATATATACTGTTATACATAGATTCATGAAACTTAGTGAGGGCATGCATCTTGACAAGTACTACACCCATCCCAAAGTAGGTCAGTGTAACATTATATTTAGCTATTCATTGAGTTGGGTTCAGTCTTAAGCACTGTTCACGCCAGAATCATAAAACTAGATGATTGTATGCACTTCTGTTAGTACTTCACCGTTACAGCAAAAGTAGGTCACTGTGACCTACATTATACATTTTACTAGCTCAGGTTAAGTTTGCAATTAAGCTCATGTCCACATAGGTTTTTAATTTCCTGTATGTATACTTATACCTGGAGACGTAAAACCTGGTGTGGGGTTCCATCTTGATGAGCACTACTCCATCATTTCACCGGCTTGTCTAAAATTATGTGTTTGATGTTCATTTCAGAATCATGAAATTGATGACAATATGCTTCTCTTTTAGTACCACACCCTTACAACAAAAGAAGTGCATATGGACCTATATTTCATCTTTTGTTGTTTTTTTTTGCATTTAGCTCATCACCATGTGAGTTTTTTGCATGCTATATACATACTATCTTTCCTAGTAGGGTTGGGTATCACCTTAATTTTTGTATCATGATATATTGTGATACACAATGGTGTAATGTGATTTGTAATGCAACATATTCCAGTCTTTCAAGTGGCTCAAGTTTTTCCTCCTTTCACTACTTTTCCAAAATTGCCCTACTATCCTTTTTTCAATTTTATGTTGAAAATCAATTACACACTGCATGAATTCAGATATTTTCTCTTTGATGTCACACTTGGTGTTTAAGCAGATAGAGGTAACCTGGACTAAAGAGATAACTAGTATGCAAGAGCATGCTCTTGTTCAAGCTTTTATAAAGGTTAGACAAGTAAAGGTTTTACTTTTGTCAGTATTTACTTAAATAACTTTGTAAAATATCCCTATTTTCCCCCACCTTTTCACTACTTTTTCTTAAAAATTGCTTTATCCCTACTTTTTCACAAAGGGTTGCTGGAAAGACTATATTGGGAAATTCTGTAGAAAGTGGAAAATATTGTTGAAGAGTGAACAAGAAGTCTCTCATAACTTTAATTTCTTTTGAATCTCTTTATGTGAACAATGATTGAAAAGCATCCTTACATGTGGCATGTCCAGGCTGCACTGGATAAGCTTCCATTTAATTTGGATCTTCTCAACTCTAGTTGCATTGGCAACTAGGACAGGATGATGTCATCAAACATGGTCAGTCAAGTTCATTGTCCCATTTATGAACTCCCCCCCCCCCCAATACATTTTCAACTGATGGCAAGGTTATTAATTCATTTTCCATCTTTCCTTGAGAATTTCAGCCAAAAATGTTGGCAGATTAGTTATTTTGCCATTTTATTTGGCACCAGTTCATGCAAGACTTCAGGTTCCAAATCGTCCATTTGCATCATTGCTATGCAGCAGGTGTGTGATAACATGCAGTTTAACCATTTTCTCTGTGGACATATCATTCCAAAATCTTTTTGGGGTTTTAGAACAGACATTGAAAGTGACAAATCATTAAAATGAAGGCTAAAATAAACATTAATTTTATAATATTTTTGAAATACTACAACAAATGTTTCATTGGCAGTGTATTGAAGTACACATATTGGCAGAATACCAATGAACCACACACCCCTACCACTTAGAATTATGAAACTTGGTTTGGTAATGAATCTTGATAAGTACTACACCCGTATTGAAAAATTAAGTCTCTGTGACCTATATTTCATACTTCAGTTACTGTGCTGAAATATTATGTTTAAAGCTTATTTATTGGTTGCTGTTTATGTTCCAATTATAAAACTTGATAATTGGATGCATCTCTGTTGGTACTACACCCTTACAACTAAAGAATGTCAGACCACATAGATTCTTCCATGCTGTATACATCCTAACCTATTCAAAAGGCCCTTTGTCACCAGTGCAGTAGGAAGTAGGAATAAATATGTTTATTACCATCAGCAGGTTAACTGTGTGTTGTTCATGTGAATGAGTATAGGAATTAGATGAGTGGACTTCATGCTGTGTGCTTTTCATGTGAGGCCTCAGCTGTAGTGGCCATTCAAGGTAACTATTGATGCATGAACTATACTTGTAATACTGGCTCCAAGGTTACTTAAAACCTGTGACTTTCACTCAGTAAAATCTGGCTTCTAGGGGTGGATGATGATTACAGCTTCTGAAACAGATTTTCAAAACAATGATTTTAAAACAATATATAATGTTGATCTTTGGTTTTTATCAGCTCATTATAGTACCACTACCTTGATATGATAGAAAAAATGCTATTTTTTATTGATATACCCACACTATACTGGTGGAGGTATATAGTAATCTTCATGTCCATCCTTCTATCTGTCCATCTTTAGTGCAACTAGTCCCACATCTTTTGATGGATTGCCATGAAACTGGGTTAATATTATGGTCATGACCAGAAGATGCACATGGTAACAGATCTTCTTGCTGCTGCAATTTTTTTTAGTTATATATGTATGTATATATTTGTTGATTACCGTATATACTCGCATATAAATCCATACCAACTGCATAGACCCAGATCTGCTGGTGCATAATGCGCCAGCAGATCTGTGTCTATGCAGTTTGTAAGGACTAATCGTATTATGCGACAGCAGATCAGGGTCTATGTTGTTTGCATTTGGACCCGGGTTTTACGTGAGTATATACGGTATTTGTTAAATACATGTCTGTTTCAATTTCAAAACTTTTAGGTAACTGGATAAGGTTTTTCATTACAAAATACCCTCTTAATTTCTTTTAGGATTTGAATTCCAAAGACTCAGGTATAATGCAAGGACTGTGAGATGAGAGGCACTGTGGGTAATTTAAACATGCAAGAACGACCTAATTTCTTATTTTAGCAATCATTTTGGGGGAATTACCCACTTACACAGTATTGTTGATTTATCTGGTGATGATATGAGACTTTGACTTGCCCAGCAGAACATGTTGTGGTAGACCATCATCATAACATTGATTTATGGAGAAAAAGCTTGTTTATTTGACAGCAGATGATGCATTCAACTGAAAAAAAGTACTTTTTTTTCAAACCATGGGCATATACATTTAAAATTTCTTGAGCAACAAAATGTGACAGGGATTGGATAGATTCATTGGTATTACCACTGTTCAGGAGTGTCTGTATTTATTTAAAGAGTCAATATATAATCTTTACTGTGGTCAGTAGAAAGAATTTTGTTTTAATGATTTTTCAAAAGAATGTTCTACGTATGTTTTTAAATTAAAGATCACAGTGCTGCACATATATCTTATATGCTTTGTTAAAAGGAATGACTGTTTTGAAAAAGTCGGTTCCTGATACTTTTTTAAAAAAATGGGAGTAATCAAAGCAGTATCTACAAGATCTTGTGAAGGCAGCATTTTATAAAAGCTTTACAAAAGTATTAAAATATGTATTTATTTGCTTGTCACTCAGTAGTTTTTCTGTCAGATACATTACCTGACCACATTAACGTTAGGAATTAACTTCTGCTACCTCCTGAATCCAGCCCTCCCAGAAAGATGAAAAATTCATCTTTCCTATCTATATATCATATAGACTATTTAAAAAAATATAATATTTTTTTTAAAAATCATTAAAAAAAAATAATAAAAAAAATAATAATATCTAAGGGAAGAAACTCTTCCAATATACCAATGTAATTACCTCCCTTATGGCCACTTGGTGGCTTAACATATGCCAGATGTTCCTTAGTTTAAGTTTTCACTTGGTACAGGTAACATTGTCTCTATTGACCTGAAATTCATTGAATTTCTCTGGAAATATCAGCCATCCACTTAACAAATTGATATTATTGTATTGATTTATCTTTACTTTTAGTATTTGTGACTTTATTTTTTTACTTTTCATCTTTAATTTTGTGTATTTTTTCCATTGGTGCTGTTGAACTTTGCTTTAATTGATCCATGTATGTGTTTTGGTGCCTCAGTTGTACTAAGTGCACTTCGTCCAATCCTTGCAGTGCCTGCACAAGCTAGTCAGAGGGAACTTGGTCCTCAGTCCTGTGGCAACATTTGAAAGGTAGGGAAAAATGTACAAGATTTGAGTCTTCAGAAGCTGAAGTCCCTAGCCTTTACCACAACATTGAGTCAGTTGTCAGTGTGGTGTGGGATGCTGAGGCACCTCACCCTCTCAAGATTCCCTTGACTTTTACAGCAGTTTCTGTCACTTCTGGTCAGAAATAAGAGGAAACAGGGGACTTGGATATGAATGTTTTGCCTTCTTCTGATTTGCTGCTAGAGTCCCAGATGTGAAGACTTATCCAAGAAACCATGTTGTAGATGCAGGCCTCGGGTGATTTCTTTTCTAACCTGTCTTCTTGCCTTTCGACAACTTACTTAAACATGATGGGAGAGTCTACTTCTGCCTTTCGGTAACCCAGTGGACTTAAGTCCCCATGCATGCCAGAGCAGGGCCAGAGTGCCTGTCAGCCATGGCACATGGGGTTTTCATCCCGACTTCTAACTAGTCCATCCAGCTAGCCAGCCTGCCATCTCATGCTACTTGTGATCAGATGACTGTTGCTACAATAAGTCCAGCCACAAATCGGTTGGATATTTCACCTTCCATGGACTATTATCGGGACCCACTTAATTGGTCCATCTGCATAGCCTTCTCACCATCAGCCCCACCAGCTACTTCAGCAACCCAAACCTTAGCATTTGCCAGTTCACCAGTTCAGATGGTAGGTCAGCATTTTAGGGTGTTTCCTGTGAGCATTAATCAACACATTGTTCCTTTCACTCTATATGATTTAGTCATATGTAGAAGGATTTCCAGATGAGGATGACCCTACCATTGTGTGCGGGGGACACTTCAGAATCAACTTCAGATCAACTTCAGAAATCAGATGCTACCATGGAGAGGACTGAGTTTAGCTTTAAGGTGGTGATGGAAGAGATCTTTAAAAACTTTCCACCTGCTAAGGAACCACCACTGCCTTATTCAAGTCAAGCATAGCATGTCAGGGCATCAGTGAATGACCATCTTGCCTTCTGTCTGCACCCACAATCCATCAAGATTAAGGAAATTACTAACCATTTGTCAGCAGATATGGAACCCCAGTAACTCCAAAACTTTGTTGACAGCCAGTTGACATCATTTTTTGCTCTTATGTATAGGTAGCACTCAGATACCCATCATGTGGAAGTCCAGAGTTTGGATAATATATAGCGGTGGTCAACATGTATGTCCCACTTTTACTTAAACAGATCACCAAGTGTTCCAAGCAGCCTCTAAGTTGGTTAGAAATATAGTGGAATACTTGCCTTTGCTAGGCTGGGCTTTACTCACTAGAGAAAGCAGGTAACTTTCATGGTTGGGAGTCAGTATGCTGCATTGCGAAAGTTGTTAATGGGGCAGCTTACCATGGCGTGGCACTTGACTCTACAGTGGTCCCCCTCTTATAAGGCCACCCCTTCTGCAGCAAGAAAGTGGCCTTATAAGATGGGTGGCCTTTCTAGAGGGGGATCACACAGTTGTGAGTAATAACTACAAATAAAGTATAAAAGATGCAACTAATTTTTATATATTTAATATTTGCATTTAAAAATCACAGGAATATTATCTGGTTAAGGACTAAATATGATAAAACTAATCAATGTTATTTTTTAAAAATATGAATAATCATGAATCGTGGTGCAAAACCACATTGTCGGTAAATTTGGGGCACAAATAATTGGTTGCAAATATCCCTGTACGTCCGTTGATTCCGTCTTCCCACTCAATTTGAATGTATATTGACGATGTTTATTTGAATCTTTCTGACATAAAATTTCTCAGTAGTTATCAAAAGACTTTTTTTCGTTTTAATTTAATTGCTTTCATTTTTGTTCTAAACTGAGAATGTCTGACGATATTTTGCGACAACTTACTCCTTCGCGGGCAGTCACGCGTGAGGCAGTGTTTACAACGGAAGTGAGTCTGTCACGTGATCGACTTTTTTTTCTTCTTCTCCAGTCTGGTACCCGGTTATGTACATTTCATAATCTATTAGAGTGAACCCAGAAAGGCTAACATAACATTTTACTATCTGAGGACCAGATGTCACGCTGACTTAGCTGAACAATGCTGTGCTTCTCAGCGGTTAGCTTTTGTCATCTTGATAATTATCGGTGGTAATAATAGCCAGTAATTATCAAAGTGACAAAAGCTAACATCTAAGGAACACATGGCAGTAAGGATAATCGGATTACTTACCTCTTTGTAAGCATTAAAGTTACTTTATTGGCATATTGGAACAAAATGTCAATGTGTTGAATTGAGAAATTAAAAAATATTATCGAGATTTTACTCTGTAAACAACCATTATGTGGCCGCTTGAGAGGGGTAAATTTGACCGTTTTTGCACTAAAATGCTGGCCGCTGGTCGCGTTAGAGGGGTGGCCGTCCTTGAGGGGTACTTTTGAACACAAACTCGTCGGTGCCAAGGGATTGTGGCCGTATAAAGCGGGTGGCCGCTGGTCAGGGGGGCCGTTCAAGAGGGGGACCACTGTACTGATGCAATCTTGACTTGGTGAGATGGGATGCTTTCCTGTGCTTGCCATCACTCAAGCCCCATTATTCTGTGTCCTCAACAGAACTGTTTACTGCTTTGATTTCACCATAGTTATATAGAAATTTAAAAAAAAATATGGGCTGTGGTTCAAAGTATCAATTTTACACGTTGAGTCTTTTTCTGCAAAGATGCAGAATGCCAGAGATTATTGCATTTATCAGGCTCTTCAGCTCAGTTACTGAAGGGAGTGAGAATACTCTATTGTACTGCATTCAAGCATCTGTGAGATTATGAGTGACATTAAGCCTGTAATTTTTTTATCTTGTAAATGAACTGATGACACGTAAAATATAATGCAGTGGGAGTTATTATCATTGTAACAGATGAGAGAATCTTCTTAGAAATGAAGGTATGCACCGAAGATTGTGAATTTGCATCAGCCAATTCATGCCAACTTTGGTTGGTATAGGAAAGGAGGTGTGTTCAGCTGAAAGAAGATCAGCAATAGTAGAAACACCTATATGAATACTATTTGTGAAGTTCATCAAGACTAATAATGTTGGACCAGTCAATTTTAGGAGCATCAACTGCAGGTTGGTGGATACAATTATAGACCGGTCTGCCTTATGATTGTTACATTAGAGTCTCCCCTACTGTTTGGAGGCTGTTTTGACTATACACCTCTCTCTCGATAACTCGTGCACAACGGGGTCCAAAAACATAGACCGCACTATAAGTGAGGGCGCGAGTTACAGTGGGACCTCAAAAAAAGAAGGGGATGCCATCCCCGTTGCCAGCGGCGCTGGACATTGAGAAAACCACAGTGTGTGTGTGCGTGTAACGGGGCTGTTTAATGGCTGAATACTCGTTTATAATTGCATTGCGAATAATTGTCAATAAAGAGCTCTTTTCTATTGTAGTTGTTCGCTTTTTTTTATAAATTACCTTTATTTTCAAGACACCCAACTGCTGAAAGATCGTTAACAATATTAGTCCAAGCGGTTTCAACAACACGTGTACATGAATACATTGTGTATTATGTCACTGCTTTTTGTTGTTCTTGATTCACAATAAAACAAGATTAATTTTTTACAAAAACTAGTTACATATATTTTGCGAAATAACTGCTAATGTGAAAACTCTATTTATTTATTTTATATTAATAAAATATGTATGCCATGATTTCATTGCAAGTAATAGTGAAACATTTTCTCATCCCTGAGGAAATCTCTGAGTGGCAATTTAGAAAATTTAAGTTCACTACAAACTCTGGAACTCGCTTCTTCCCTAATGAACCGTATCTGTGAAACAAAGTTTTTTATTCAACAAGTACTCATTTTGCTTGGTTGCCTTACTATCTTTGATCACATTTGTGAATGAGTAGGCTAATTTAAGGTACTTGAATTATATTGCTTACATAATAATATTTATAACAGTGTTCAATTGATCAATTGAAATGAGTTGACCTGACACATGGCCGTGACCGCTAGCTCTTACACAGGTAGGATTTGCACGCCTTTTAACTTTTCTTTTATTCCACCCCCTTTATTTGATTTGATACAAAAGATGTAATTAACATGATAATACAAAGCAGGCCTGCTTTTAATTGAGTGTAACAACAACAAATACTTCCACAAGTCAGAGAAAAAAAAACAATCGGCACTCAATTAGGTTCTCACGGAAACGCTTGCAGACATAGCTGTGATTGGTTGAATGATATTTTTCATGTTTAAATACAAGAGGGCATATTGCATTTATGATGATTACACTGAAACCAAATTAAAAGATAGAACTAAAACACAAATTTTACTTGACAAAACTTATTTAATTGGTATTTATTTTTTAAAGTGTCGCCACCAGTAGTCATTAGTGACATTTTCATTTATCGAAATTTCGTCAAATATTTTTATTTACAGTTTACTGAGAATGTTGTTTGGAAAGAAAATTTAACAAAATATATGACTTCTTATTAAAAGTTGAGAATTTCAGGATGTCGATTAAAATTTCCGGGTACGAACCACTGTTTTCGACGATAAAACGAGTGATATATCAAGGTTGCATTTACCAATTTTGATCGTGATTTTTTTCACGCTGAACAAATAGGGGCCAATGTTTTTGGCCTTTTCTAGTATAAAAAAAATGGGATCCACGCCTGACCCCGCTTTGTAAGCGGGTTCGCGAGTTATGCAGGCAAGAGTTATCAAGGGAGTGGTGTACTAGGAAGCAGGCTATACAAAAATTGCCTTTCCTTCACCTTACCATCTCCTTCTTTTCATCAATGGCAGTCTCAGCCCCAACAGTGAGACGAATGTCGCCAGAAGGAGAAAATGACTGGCTATGATCAACAAATGCCATTTTGTCAATGACAGCAGTATACATGCCAGCAGTCTTAACAGTACAAAAAACCGTCTAATAAAGGGGAGAAAAGCCCAGTTTCTCCTACCCCAAGTCTCCAAACAAATGACAGTGACTCAATGCCCGTCACCTGCCGATAATATTTCGGCAGGCACCTGGCTCCGTCATATTTGTTGAGTTTGGATTGACCTGTTACCAGGCGACAAATGGGTAATCCAAGTCATTTCAAAGAGGTAAGAATTTTGTTAATTGAGCCTCTTCCCCTTTCTTCTTCCCCTTCTTTCATCTTCCCCAAGAAGGCGCTACCTATGGAGGAGTTTCAGACTTTGCTCAACAATCAGGCAGTGGAGATTGTTTGCAAACCAAACTCTTGGGGGTTTAATTTTGTGACTTTTCCTGGTGCTAAAAGCTAACAGAGCACTCAGACCAGTTATCAACTGGAGCTAGCTCAACAAGTTAATAGCCATGCCCAGGTTCAAGATGGAGCCAGCATGGTCAAAATTTATGTAAGGAGGGACGAGTTCGCAGTCAGCCTCAATGTGATGGATACATATTTTCACATCATTAATCAGCCATTGTCTTGTAAATTCCTTTGTTTTGCATTCCAAGGAGCCATGCATCAGTTTCTGGCACTCCCTTTCGAACCTCAGTCCATGGGCATTTACCAGAATAATTCACTGCATCATTACTCACTTCAAGGGCAGCTTTAACAGCAGCAACTGACGTGAACCTGACAACATCATACAGAAATACATGGCAAGTTTGATTCTGATATAAGATATCATCAGATTAGTCACTTCTTTCTCAGCTGGGCTTTCCTGTTGATGGTCAGAATTGTGCTCATCTAGGCATGGAGTTTTTAACTCGTCACAGTTTAGTTCACCTTACCTACAAGAACATGTGCAGATTGTCGCTCTCTGTGAAGATGTGAATTTCCATGGGGGCATTTCTACAGCTCCTCAGACTCTTCATTGCTGCAGCAGACCTTCTCCATCTCATCTGGTTTTTTATGAGCTCTTTGCAAATGGCCCTGGTAGCTCAGTGATACCCATTTTCTGGTTACCTAGGTCATGTTCATATCTTGACTGAGATAAGACACTTTCTATGTCAGCGACAGAGCAGGACATCACTCTCCAAGTTTGGGCTCAAGTGGGTGCTTCACTTGGCTTATTCTGAAATATCACAGGACCAGATATACCTCCTGAAAATATCAGCTCATGAGATTAGAGCTATCTCTGCGCGCCTCACATTTGAATGCAACTGTTCGATTTGAGACATTATTTAGGCTATCAGTTTCCATGCACAGTCAACATTTTTTAGCTTTTACTTTTGAGATTTAACCTTGCAGAAGAGGGAACTGAGTCTGGTGGGTTCAGTGGCGGTTGTCAAGATGTCCACCAGACCTTGTTGATGCCAGCATAACCTTGTCATGGGCATTGGTTCCAAGCTTCCACTGGATTTGGCTGAAAATTTTCTATGCCAAGGAAGCTGCATACACTTCTCCTTGTCCTTTGGTTAAGGCTTCATAGCAAGTACATGGTGTTCCCTCATTCGTGCTGCCTCTTTGTTATAATGGTTTTAGCCATCACATGAGGATCCATATCATCATATCCTTCAAAGGGTGTACCAAGATAGAGGTGGATGCCAGTGTTTGTACAACCTTGAAAAAGCGCTTGAATATTGGTGGTTACCTTGGAAAGTGCTTGAATTTGAGGTCGGCTCTAAAAAGTACTGGAAAAATTCTTCAGAATGCTCAGTAGTCCTTGAAAAGTGATTGAATTTTAAACAAACACATTTCATGGGAAAACATTAATTTACCGATATAAATATAAAAAAAAGTAAAGATCTTTTTAAAAGAGTTAGAAACTCGATCTCTCTAGAATTGTTCTTATGTGTTGGGTCGCTTAAATATTCCATAAGACTTCTTTTTGGGTCGCTATGTGCTCATTAGTACTCAGCCTCATTTGGTATTGTAACTGTCCCATGTTTAAATGAATGGATGCTCAAATGTGATTGTCATAAGTGCTATATATATAGGTAAGGATGCCAAGCAATAAACACAGAGCTGTGTGTTGTGTTTGTCAAAACGAAATTGAAATTGGATCAATGGGTGTAAGTGCTCTCAAGTCCATTGTCAAGAGTGAAAAGCACAAAAAGAATGAAATACCAATAATATGAATAAATTTAGAATACTTTTTGCTTAAATATAAAATCCAAAGAAGGAGTCAGAAACTCAGGCAAAAAAGACTGCTGTTTTCCAAACTGGTGTAGACTTTGTTTGATCAGCATCATATAGCCAGTAGAGCTGAAACGAATAATTGCACTTTTGAATCGGAATACTTTTTTGCATATATCCAAGTGGAAAGTCAGTATTCGAATATTTGTTTGTTTACCTTGCAAGCTTGGCAGTATTTTGTAATTGCTAAATCACCTGAAATTCGAACTCACACTCACAAAGTAATAATAATGTCAACAATTCTTAATAATCACATTGCTCACAACATCGTCATTTCTGTTCATTGTCATTCAGGTGTTCCTGAAATAATAACATGTAATATGGCATGTTGATAAAGAATATGGTATAGAACAGAGGTCATATCAAAATCAACAAATCCTTTATGTATCAATCAATGTACCCAGATTTAATTAAATTAAATTAGCGACATCTGTGTGAATTTCAATGTGAACAAATCACTTCCCAGAGAATTTATTTGAGGTAGTCCCAGCATTTAACTGTGCAAGTAATCAAGAGTTACTGCCCTTCTTTACCTATACTTCATCTTCAGCACTAAAAGAACATTTTTGGCCATACTGAGTTTGAAGCTAAACAGGGAAAATTACTCCTACAGTGCTTTTTAGTCTGAATCCCCAAAAGCTTTACTCAAAACCCCTGCAGTGTTATTTAATTAGATTTAGATGACTGAATTCACTGTTTTCAGTGTGACTTAGCAGAGTGGGGGTGTTGGTGTCATTAAACACCAAAGTAGACAAAGAAAAAAGGATGGATTTGACAGCCTTATTAACATAGACAAATCTTCGAATTCTGTCTAAATGCATTGAATAAATATTTGAATAGGAAAATGTGGTATTCGTTTTAGCTGTATTAGCCAGTATTGTGTTGACATGCCAATAATACATTCATACATTAGGAAACCTACCAACCCTTGTGATTTTACTGTAAACTTACTGAAATGACCTTAAATTATGGAATTAGGGAACAGTAGCAAAAGTTATGTAAATATGATCATCGCAATCAAATCCGATAATTGGCTTGTCCATGTTCAGTCCAGATCCAAGTTTTAGACACTGGAGTTGGTCAGGGAACATGACAGACTTTACTAGGGGTACCTCGGATCCTTAAATCTACTCTGGCTGTTCATGCAAAATGCCCACATGATCAAGCTTTTACTTTTACATTATAGCAGTGTGTAAATGTCTAGCAAACAAAAGCATGTTCATGGCAAAGAGGACAATCAGCCTCTTAAAACATCCAACCAATCAGCACAGAAGTGTTTTTAAAAAAAAAAATTCAAATACTTGTCCATGCTTGGAAAAAATGCAGGAAAGGTGACAATTGCTTTTATTGGTTATTGGGTTGTGTCGATTTGAGTATTTGTTCATTGCGGTAGAGATGATTGCTGCCTCCACAAGAATTAAAAAAATCAACATAAAGATTACATTGAGTTGCGAGATCCAGCAGGAAGTCGTTCACAAACGTGGGGTTGAAAGTACAGTGTCTGAAACTGAACTGGAGGTCATTAAGGCCAAAGTGTACTTTACAAACTTTTTAGTTGAACATAATGACAGTACATTATATTTTGTTACTTCTTGCTGAGAAATATTCTAACTTACAGACAAATATTGACTGCCTTACTGAGAAGGTCTTTTTAGGGTTAGCTGTCTGCATTATGTGCATAATTCTAGAACCTGTTTACACTATTGATTCTAATCAAGAAATAAAGTTGACCTGTTTGGAATTCCTTGCATGTTACCCTACAGACAACCTTATACGTATATGTGGAGATTTCAACATTGTGTCTGTTGGAATCACTTTGCCACATTAAACAACCCATGCAAGGCATTGAATGACCATGTAATGGGTCATGCTGATAATTATCTTCATCAGCACAGCTGATAAATGCGACCATTGATAAGTAATTGATAAGAAGATGTCTGTGTCTTAAGAATCCCAGCTGTGAATGTGCTGCAAACTATGAGCCTAGAGGAAGTTCACTCGTATGTTAAAACATAAATAAGGTGCTTCAGTAACCTCATGAGATCAATGAAAAGATGGTATGGTAAAAAGGTACAGCACAAAGCCATGTTTTGTTGGGGTCATCTCCATATCAGTGGGCAAAGTGGAAATTGTTCATTTGCATGCAAAAAGCAACCATGGGACCAAAAATGCTATTTGCTTTTGTTGTCTGCTAGTTTGAACCCAGCAGATAAGATTACCGTCTATACTCATGTATAAGCTTGTACCAACTGCAAACTGCATAGACCCAGATCTGCCGGCGCATAATGCGCTGGCAGATTTGGGTCTATGCAGTTTGTAAGTTTTTAAGGACTAATCAGTGGAACAAACAACATAGACCCTGATCTGCCAGTGCATTATGCGAGGGCAGATCAGGGTATGTGTTGTTTGCATTTGGACCCGGCTTATATGCAGGTATCGGAGGCAATTAGTCTTTACCCTCTTTTTCTCTTTTATAGCTCACAGAAGGTGAATTACAAGAGGATTATGTTATTCACAAACAATGACAATCCTCATGCTGGGAATCTACAATTGCAGGTATTTATATTATTGATATTTGATGGTATAATATTTACGTTTATGTTTAATGTGCAATTTGGGATGTAATCATTTATTAATTAATCATTATGATATCTTTCATAATACTGGTGTAGCATTGTGTGATGATTAATCGATTGATTGGTGTTTATAACAGCACATCAGCATATGAAAGGCTCTTTAATGTTGAAATAGTGGGAGTAAAGTGCTTGGCCCACAGACATACCCTATTAGATTACCCAGTCTGCTCTGGGTAGGATTTGAACCTGCGACCCACTTGTAATGTTATCTTGAGCCTAAAGTTGTATTACGATATTACCACTCGTTAGTTCACCTGACCATAAGGCAAAGAGGGCTTACTCCATGGCCTAGTGTCCACTGTGCATTTTAGGAGCTGCAGTGGCACAGTGATTAGCATGCCAAACTCATGACTAAAGTGGTGTGTCCGTGGGCAAGGCACTTTACTCCAATTACCTTGGCACTAAATAACTTACTTGTGTTGCTGGGCCATAAAACACCAAACCAAGCCAAAGCTGTCATGTGACATCCATTGTGTGTTGTGGATCCATCAAAAGTTGCTATGTTAAACTTCTCAAAAACCACTGGACCAGTTTTGACCAAAGTTGGCACAGACCATCAGGCATGAAGAGCTTTCAGTTTGTACAAAATGATGATGATCTACAATCAGATATAGCCACCATTGCTAAAAATAGTAAAACCCTTGAAACAACTTGTTTCATAAACTGCTGAACAGAAGCATCCTGGCAGGAAGACCTTTCAAGTTTATACAAATTAAGCTGATCTGCCTTCAAATATGGTGAACATTACTAAAAATAGAAAAGCTCCTGTTAAAGAAAATTTTAAAATCTTTAAATGACTTCTCCAAAAACCACTGAATAGAATTTGACCAAACTTAACAGAAAGAATCCAGGCATGAAGACCTTTCAAGTTGATACAAATGATGCTGATCCACCATCACATATGGCCACCATGACTAAAAATAGAAAAACCTTCATATGACTTCTCTAAAACTGCTGGATAGTATTTGACCAAACTTGACAGAAAGCATCCTGGCATGAAGACCTTTTAAACTTGTACAAATGATGTCATTGTGCCATCAAATATGGCCACTGTTGCTAAAAATATAAAACACTTTAAAGGACTTCTTCTCAAAACCTGCTCAGCAAAATTTTAACAAATTTGACAGAAAGCATCCTGGCAATGAGGGGTTTCAGGTTTATACAAATGATGCTAATCTGCCATCAAATATGGCTACGTCTACTAAAAATAAACAATACTGTAGTAACCAGCCTGTTTAACTTATGATGAGGACTAATGAGAATCACAGGTTTGGGGTTATGCTGAATTGTCCCACTTGTGGGAAAATTTTAAAACAGATATTAGAAATTATTTTTAGAAGACAGCATGCATAAATTTAAATAAAAAGTTATTTGAATTAGCAACATAAATACACATGCAGGTTTGAACTTAAATATGTAATTTAAATAGAAATGTAAAAAGTAAAACTCAAAGTGGATGAAATTATGGATAAGATTAGTTTGGAAAACAATGTAGTGTATGCAGTCTGTGGAATGAATTTGCTGTATTGTGTATAATATACATTACTCTCATTGCCAAACAAATAAAAGTCACAGACTACCTTTAAATGGTATTGCCATTTTCAAATATCTGAAATATTTGTTGTTTTTATGTTTTTAAATGTATATACTTTATTTTAGGGCATTTCATATATTAAATTGCATTAATACAAAATTTTTAAAATAATATTTTGTATTCTTAACTTTTAATAAAAAAAATAATCAACTCAATACGCTTTTCACCTGAAATACTTCCAGATTGAATTACCATTATTAATGCAAATATCTGGACCCTCCAATTTTCCGAATGCTTATCCCAGACATGTTTCTATCCTTTAAAAAAAAAAATCCAGATTTTCTGATTGTTGTGACCAAATTGCATTTCATTTCGTTCATATGTAACAGTATTAGACATGACACTCAATGAGACACTTACTATTTCTCCCAATATTTTTTAGCGCTTCTACTAGACATGGACTAGAAATCATGATTCAATAATGGCTTCTAATGCAATACTCTGCACTAATCTTGCTCAGTTAAAATTTATAGCAAGATACATCAAATTCAAATCGTTTAAAGTAATTATATACAGCGTACATATCTAACTATTGTATAACATCATGTTGTTGAGTAATACTGACAAGGACTTTTCTCAAAGGAATAAAATTAGATCATATATTACTGTGGTTCACTTTCGGTAAATGGAGGGGGAAAAATGAGTAAGAAAGAAATCTTTATTTCTTCCGACGAAACCAGTTTGTTCAGCATGGAACCGGTAACATGCATATTATTTGCATATTATCTTTTTAGGCCTAATAGACAATGTGGGAACTAAGTGCTCCAAACTTTTATTTCTACTCTACAGTTTCAATATATGTATGAATTTGCTTTTACAAGCTTACAAATTTCAGTTACCCAGGTGAGCAATGTCAGTTCCACTAACAAACATGACTTGATCAGAGGAAAGATGCTACTGTGTATTGTAGTGAATTGTAAATTGATTTACATGGGTTCGAGGGGTATCTGAATTCTATATGATATCTCCCATATGATAGTATATATCAAATGCAAAACATATATCGTATATACTCGCATATAATCCGATACCAACTGCAAACTGCGTAGATCCAGATCTGCCATCGCATAATGCCAGCAGATCTGGGTCTATGCAGTTTGTAAGGACTAATCAATAGAACAAACAACATAGACCCTGATCTGCTGGCGCATTATGCAATGGCAGATCAGGGTCTATGTTGTTTGCATTTGGACTTGGGTTATACGCGAGTATAGATGGTGGTGGATTGTGTTTAACATTTAGCAGTTTCTTTGGCATCGTTTTCCTTGTGCTGATTTAATTGTGAGTTAAGGTTAATGAAGACAAGTAAAATAAGTTTGAAAAACTTTTTACCACATTCATGCTTCAGTGTTTACACTAGCAGTCATAACATTTGAGTCCAAGGTATTCTGAAAAATTGCAGTCCCTTGTGAATATGAAAGACTGTCAGTTTCTAGGGCTCCTTTTTAGAGCAGTTTACTTAGAAGAAAATGAACCAGCAGATTGCAGATCTCATCTACTACCTGCTGTTAAGAAAAATGTTGATTAACCCCTCCTCTAACCCCATATTATTAGCTGACTCACTGATTTTTTGATAGAAAAAGTTTTCTTTTTCTCCATTCTCCATGTTTTATTCTTTCCCAGTCTCCAACAATACAGCTCTGATGTTTTTTTCAGCAAACATATCCTTCACTAATGTTTTGGAATTAACAAGTCAGCATACACCATATTGGCAGATATTTAAAAGTCACTTCCGGACCCTGCTTTGAGAGTAACTTTTGGTAAAGAAAGAATATTTATGTTTGCACGATACTGTTCAATTAATTAAAAAAAATTTAAAGGATGCATTTTATGGATGCACAGTTATCACAAAATTGGCATCCTTGAGACAGATATGCAAGAAATCTGTGTTGAATAGAACACTGGTGATGCTCTGCAACTTTTCTACCATGCAATTTACACCTCTGCATGTATGTTATGACAGAGACAGGCCAGAGCAAAGGCAAATGATCTCCATGAGACTGGTATCGACCTTGAGCTGATGCATTTACAAAACCCAGGCCAGACTTTTGACATCAGTAAGTTCTACAAGGTAAGGTGTAACCATTACAGAGAGATGACCAGATTGTCTACACAATTTTAGCCTCATAAATAATAATTTGTCTACATGAATTATATTTCCAGCTGTTGCTTTATTATGACTTTATAACTGATAATGTTGCTATGTTCAAATGCATCCAAAATGACACTTTTATTTTAAATGGCTTGAATTATGGCAACAAACTAGACAGTATAATAGGTCTTCTTGTGTAGGAGATTTGGTATTCTGTATCTTTGCATCCAGCCATTAGTAAAGTATTGTGAGCATGCAGATTTATTAGAAGAATACCAAGAATGATGCCACTTAAATGACACAATAAAATTAAATATAGATTTAACCAAACTTAGCATGTGGGTAAGTCTTGACATTGTCTGAGATAAGTTCAGTGATTTTCTATCCATGATATCAGCTTCAAGTTCAAAGGCGATGACAAAAAATGCGTACTGCACTTAATGTATCTTGTGAACATGTTAACTTGGACATGTAAGCAAATATTTTTGTAAAAAATTGGTATGTTGCCATTTCTAATGAATATCTGAGATGGTTTCAATACCAAACAGTTCAAAAGAATATAAGGACAAGAAATCGTTTTATCTTGGATTTCTGGAAATTCTTTTTGGCAAGTATAGTGTTAGTCCCTTTGAGGGAGTCTTGTTAACTGTATGTAATGCTTGATAATTTGTCGATCAAGGTCATGGTGAGTACTTCCCTTATATCATGTATAATGCACAAAATAATTCTTTCTGCTTACCCTCATATCTTTTATACAGTGGGACCACCACCACCAGTCTCCACCCACTTTTTATGGCCAAAATCCCTTGGCACTGATGAGTTTGTATTCAAAAGTACCCCTAAAAGATAGTCACCCCTCTGATACAGCCAGCGTATTAGTGCAAAAAATGTCAACATTTACCCATCACGGGCCTACACATAATGGGGTTTGCAGATAGAAATCTCACAAATATTTACTGATTTCTAAATTCAACATATTGACATTTGTTCCAACATGCCAATAAAGTACCTAACTTTAGCCCATACAGTGAGGTAAATAATATACTTACCCACTGCTTTGTGTTCCCTACATGTCACGTTTTGTCACTTTGATAATTACTGGCTATTATTACCACCGATAACTATCAAGATGACAAACAGCTGAGAAGCACAGTATTATTCAGCTCAAATCAGCATGATATCTAGTCACCATAAAGTAAAAATGGTATATTAGTCATTGTGGCCTCACTCACTGATTATGAAATTTATTTGAAACGCTACCAGGCTAAAATCAGTCGATCATGTGACAAGCTCACTTTCTTTGCAAACACGGCATATCATGCAATGGCTACAAATTACTTTGACAGTGGTATAGTTGCTAATGGCTATAAATTTGACAGTGGTATAGTTGCTAATGGCTATAAATTTGACAGTGGTATAGTTGCCAATGGTTATAAATTACTTTGACAGTGGTATAGTTGCCAATGGCTATAAATTACTTTGACAGTGGTATAGTTGCCAATGGCTATAAATTACTTTGACAGAGGTATAGTTGCCAATGAAGGAATAAGTTGTTGCAAAATTGCATCAGACATTCTTAGTTTAGAAGGAAAAGTGAAAGCAATTCCACAAAAAGAAAACAGAGAGCATCCTTTGATCACCACTTAGACATTTTATATCAGAAAGATTCAAATAAGCATCATCAGTTAAATGTTCTACAGCAGTGAGAAAATGGAATGGATGGAGAATAATAGTTAGTCAAATTTTTGTACCCTATTTTTTACTGAAAAAGTTTTTGAATAGTTTTGTGGCATGATTGATGGTTATTATTCATAGTTATTTTTAATAACAGTAATACAAGTTTTATTACATTGATTCCATAACATGTATACGATTTTTTTAATGAAAATAATTAAATATTTCAAAATTATTTATGCCTTTCTTACTTTATATGTAATCATTACTCACATCTCTATGAACCCCCTCTAGAAATGCCACCCCTCTTTTAAAGTCACTTTACTGCTGTAGAATCTGTGGCCTTATAAGAGGAGGACCACTGGTGTGACACAAAAATTTTCTCAGCGTCTTCCCATAGGGGCATTATAATTATTGTTTGAAAAGGAAGATGGGAAAACCCCAAAACTTTACAATAGTATGGAAACGTTTGCAAACATCCACATGCACAAATGCATTGTCAGATATGTTTACAAGTGAAGCAAATAGATGGTTGTATTAATACATACCAGATTGTCATTAAATAGCCTGTTGGTTTGAGACGACGATGTTTACAGTAGTCGATGAACATAGTCATTTTAATCCAAGAAAAGATAATGGACCTACAAAATGGTTACTATTTCATTTAATATATTCAGTTGGTTCCATATTTTCAAAAATGCTATGGCAAATCTTGGGAGAACATAAAAGAAAACAAAAACTTCTGCACATATGATAGCCAGTACATGGTTTGACAATTGTTTCCAATATACACAACTTGAAATGCATCACAAGCCTTTGAGCAAGGGTGACCTGTCATTTATTGGGGTTAATATTTTCTATATGACCTAAGTCGGTCACTTCAGAGGAGGCAGGCTCCAGCTTCAGTATACAAGCAATAGAGCTAATCTGCCTCCTTTGCCATATATGTAAGCAAAACTGAACTACATGAAATATTGACAGAGGGAAAGCTTTAAGAAATATATGATAAAACCTATTTTCCACCAGAATTTGTAAATGATAATACATCCTTTGAATAGAAAATTATCCCAATGGCTTAAAATATTTCAAAGAAAGGGTTGGAGGCACTTGTATAAACAGATAGACTTATTAGGTAAAAATGTTAGGCTATAGGTCAGTACAGTATAATTTTTAAAAATCGATACTATTTGTAGATCCAATGTCTTTTGTTAAACATACATGGTCATTATAATGTAAAAGAATATATAGTTTGGTTATGATGAATTATTGAGAAGGATAATACTAACTCCAAGATTGCTTTTGTGGATGGCTATCAGACAGAAAGGTCTGCTTTATATAGGTATCTGTAGAGCAAGTTTGCACGTTCACTGTTTCAAAATTTGCAGTATATGCCCACTTCTGGTTGGGCATGCTGTACCCAAAGTCATGATATATTTTTATGTTCCCTTTGAAGAACTTTAAAGTTTTGTATTTAATTGATCCTTATTAGAATTGCTTTTGCATATCACCCCCACCCCACCAATGGATTTGCTTGGCCATGTAATCAATATTGTTGCAAGTAAACATGTTTATTATATGCTAAGACAAACTTGAGGAGACTGAAACTGACATTATTATTATTATTATTATTATTATTATTATTATTATTATTATTATTATTATTAGCTCACCTGACAGTAAATCTAAGTAAGTTGTGGTATGGCCCTGTGTCTGCTATGCATCCGTCAACATTTGCTATTTTCAACTTCTCAAAAACCACACAACCAATTTCAACCAAAATTCGCAGAGAGCATCCTGGCATAAAGTGCTTTCAAGTTTATACAGACTTCCAATCAGCCATAAAATATGGCTAACATTACTAAAACAGAAAATGCTTTTAATGACTTCTCAAAAACCGCTTAATAGAATTTTATCAAATTTGACAGAGAGCACCTTATTATGAAGGGCTTTAAAATTTGACAGAGAGCACCCTATTATGAAGGGCTTTAAAATTTGGACAAATGATGTTGATTCACCATCAAATATGGGCACTGTTTCTACAAATAGGCAAACTAAAAATGACTTCTCCTCAAAAACCATGCAATAGAATTTTACCAAATTTGACAGAAATCATCCTGGCAAGAAGGGCTTCCAAGTTTCCACAAATTATGCTGATCCACCATTCAATATGGCCACTGTTACTAAACATAGAAAAACCTTTAAATAACAGTTATATTTCTCAAATATCACTCAGCAGCAGAATTTGACCAAATCTGACATGGTGACATGATGGCTTTCAGTTTTGTACAAATGATATTGATTTGCCATGAAATATAACTGCCTTTACTCAAAATAGAAAAACTTTAAGATGATTTCTTCTCAAAAATTGCTCAGCAGAATTTTACCAAATTTGACTAAAATCATCCTGATATGAAGGGCTGTCAAGTTTTTATAAATGATACTGATTTTGCTTCAGATATGGCCACCATTACTGTGAAATAAAAATCCTTTGCATGACCTGTTCTCAAAAACCACACAGAATTTGACAAAATTTTGCAGAAAGCATTTTGGCATGTGGGACTTTCAGTTTTGTACAAGTGATGCTGATCTGCCATCAAATATGGCTGCTGGTACTAAAAATATACAAGCGATTAAAAAAGTCTTCTAAAAAGACCAGTTAAATTTGACCAAATGTGACAGGAAACATTCTTGCCTGAAGGCCTTTCACATTATCAAAATGATGCTGATTTGCCATCAAGTATGGCTGTCATTACTGCCTGTCAAGATTAGACAAATGATGCTGATGTAAAAAAAATAGAGAAACCTTTGAAAAAATTGTTTCTATAACATATGAAATCAACAGCATTGGAAGAAATTTCAACAGGAGCCATCCTACTGAGTGAGATTTCTTGGCCAACTACTCTTGCATTTGGCTTGTAGGCAGATATCAGTCAGGTGAGCAATCTCAGGTCCACTTGGACCTATTATTATTATTGTTATTATAATTATTATTAATACTGTTGTTGTTATTAGGATTTGTTATATGCTGATGATGATGAACTTACAGAGTTGCCAGATCCAGCAGAGCGACTTGAAGAACTGCTTAATAGGTACATATTTACTTACTGCACTCAAGGCATTCAGCTTTTGTCTTCATTCATTTACAGTCCATCCCTGTGTTAATGAAATTGTAAACATTTTTTTTTTTACAAAGATAGTTAGGGTTCTAACTGCCTCTATAACTTCCTCTCATTGGAGCAGATATTGCACATCAGGTGGTTAGTGAGGTGGTTTATGAGGAAGAGATAATTAGAGAACCTAGAGAAAATTACTAATCTTTACCTAGGATATGTAAACAAGCACCTTTACATATGCCAAAATGGGGGATTTACCCCTGGACCACAGTGGTGCAAAGTAAGTGTTTTACTGCTGTGATATCCTGGCACCAAGGGCACAGAATTGTTTAAGCACAAAAAGTAAATTCAGATTCAGAACTCACAGATGAAAAATCATACTTAGCATCCTTGAATATCATTGAAATGTAGCATTCATAAAGTGATGTAAATAATAAGAAATAGTGAAATTGTCTTGATTCTAACCTCACTTGGTGTGAAGTTATACAAAGATCAAATATGTTGATTTGTTATGCACAGAGGTTGTCATAACAATGGGTCTTGATCTAAGAGGTTGTGAGAATTTAGTATGACAATTGGGCCTGATTTCATTATGCTCAGAATTTGTCATGACAATAGGACCTTGTCTAAGAGGTTATGCTCAGAAGTTGTCATGACAATGGGGCCTGGTCCAAGAGGTTATGCTCAGAAGTTGTCATAACAATGGGGCCTGATCTAAGAGTTATGCTCAGAAGTCATGACCATGGCACTGGATCTAAGAGGTTTTGCTCAGAAGTTGTAATGACAGTGGGGCCTGATCTAAGAGGTTTTGTACAATGCAGAATGAACTCAAGGTATTTTAATTCCAAAATTTTGCATTAAAATTGTAAATGTTATGACTGATTGTCCATGCATATAAAAACAAGGAGTCAACTGGAATCTCTAGGGATATACATACAGTGCATAATTTTTTTTGTATGCTTCTTTTATGGGATTTTTGCTAGTCACCATTGATGTTCTAATACTCCAGTTATAATTATTTAAAGTTACCATTTATATTGATCTTTTTTCTTTTTCTTGTTCGCTTGTTTTTTGTCATACATAAACAGTTTCTACACATGCATATCTAGCAGTGTTATTGTACATTTATGTGGACAGTTATCCCTTCAGGAGCAGACTTGAAAGGAATATATATATTCATCATTCTTCATTGCCAGTATGATATTAAATAAACAGCCCTGAAAATTGAAGCTTAATTGGTTAAAGTTTAGTATATTTAATTTTTTGGAGACTTAAATATTAAGTGTGCAAAGTTGGGGCTTTTTGTTGTTAAGATTTCATTTGCCTTTATTGTCAGATATATTTTTATTTTCCATGGTAGTTAATAATTAATCTACCAGTTTAGATTGGCCAGAGTGTTTGCATCCTCCTCAACGAGGCAAAACAGAGCTTGTCAGTGCACTGTTTTTTGCATTCTCTTCATTGAGGCAAAACAGTGCTTGTCAGTGCAATATTTTTTGCATCGTCCTCAGTGAGGCAAAACAAAGCTTGTCAGTGCACTATTTTTTGCATCCTCCTCAGTGAGGCAAAACACAGCTTGTCAGTGCACTATTTTTTGCATTCTCTTCATTGAGGCAAAACAGTGCTTATCAGTGCACTATTTTTTGTGTCCTCACTGAGGCAAAACACAGCTTGTCAGTGCACTATTTTTTGCATCCTCCTCATTGAAGCAAAACACTGCTTGTCAGTGCTCTATTTGTATGCTTACAGTTTGGATATTTGGGAGACAAAAAGAAACTTTTCATTTTCTAATATAAATTGGATTTATTATGGTTCATACACATATCATTCTTTTTGCTTAATACACACCTACATGTACATATTAATAATTGCTATTATCTTATGCATTATCTTAAATTATCTTCACTGAATAATTTACTCTAAATAAGACCAATCAAGATTGACTTCATTGAATAATTAACTCCAGTTATTTATTAATATATTATGATGTCAACATGTACTTATTTTTGACAACTGTGATGTTTCTATTAGCCAATCAAAATTGAGTTTAAAAATGACAAGACTTAACCAATTGATAATAATTTATAATTAGCCAATCAAAATTAAGGTTAATGAAATAGTTTTGCTCTGGGACATCAGCCGTCCCTGTTGACAGTCATGATCAGTCAGCTAAGACATATGTGCATTGTGCTTACAGTGATTCAGTATTTTCTAACCCTGTTTTTAATTTAAACCTGCCACTATTCCCAGTCACTGCTTAAAAGCATTCGATGCTATCCATATTATAAAACATACTTCTTAGTGCATCGTCTTGTCTGTCATTGAGGCTGCTTACTAGGTGTTTAGAGCCTCAATTTGAAGTTAGTAAACTACAACATGCTTTGATTTCACCTTGGTTTCAAGAACTTCATGATTGGGGATCTTTGCCTGTTCAGCTTCTAGGATTACCCCAGCTATAGAGTAGGGATTATGCTGGGATCACCCCAGTACAGACCTTGGGATCACCCCAGGTCAGTGGGATTTTAGGACAAGGGGTATACTAAGACAGGATCAACCTGCCTTAGGCCAAAGATCATCCTTGGGCTCTTGCTAAATTACCTTTTCTTCATGCGAGTAGCCCCCAGAGAGAAGCCAAATTTATTGCATATATTTTATTTTGGAAATTTATTTGTTTTTATATATATTTTGAGAAAGGTTATCATGTCCAAACTAGAGTTTAACTACTGGGACACCTATGGTTCATGCTATTTAGAATTTTTTAATATTGTTTACATGATTATGATATTGTAGGTTTGTTGGTTGAAAAGAGAGAGAGAGAGATTTAATATACATAGCACTTTTATGTAGATTATCACAAAATATGCAAAGTAGAACATACTTTCTCATTTTGAGTTGTGTATAAACTCTAGTTAAATTTAAAGTGTATTGCTGTAAATATTTTGGTGGATTTTTTTTGTTTTCAGAGTAAGATCCAAGGACCACAAAAAGAGAGCTGTCCGCAGAATCCCTCTGTCCCTGGGTCCTGGTCTTAATTTGAGTGTTGGAGTGTGAGTAAAATCTTCATGTATATGTGATTATGTAAAGTGTACATCAATGTGGTTATTGATCTTAAAAAAATTGTAATTGTTGTTCTAAAATTTAGCACAAATGTAGTTTTACCAGAGTCTGTCCATTCCTGTCCATTGACTTGTCTGCACCTTACTTGTCACACAAAACTTCCAGACAAAATTATACATGGCTACAGAGTTTTACAATGGCAACCAGGCGCTAAACTGGTTTAAGAAAAGTATATGCTGGGTCTAATCATTCCTAGTGCAGCAAGTAGTAAAAAAAAAAAATTCAATACATTGCGCTTTCATTATGACATCATAGCATGTGACATTTCATATGGTTTACACTGGCTCACACTTTTTGGTTGACCTCATCTAAAATGTCCACATATACTGATTTTGTCAGATGTATTTCATGGGGTGGTTATATAATGATCTTGCAAGGAATATTGATCGACAAACAGCAAAATAAAGTGAATAATTGCCATTTAAAGACATGTGTAATCAAATTCTCAAAAAGGACATCTTATATTACATACCTGTTGACTTTTCAAAAGCCAAGTAGGGAGGTTGAATAAAAAAAATACGGAGACTGGGACCTAAAATAAGGAGTTTTTTTGTGGCATTTATTAAGCATTGTTTTCACTAATTATTGCCCATTTTCGACATAATACAACAAAATACATATAAATTTAAATAGTTTTTTAATTAGTAAAAATATAATTACTCTTTCACTTTAACACACACCAGACTTGATCAAAGTTTTAATTTCATTTATATTTGCTTTTTTCATAAGCCAGATCTAATTCCTGAGTAATATTTCCAAAGTTTTCTGCCAGTGCAAATCCCTTAGCTTGTAAAGACAGCACTCACTTTGTTTTCTCAGCCTTTTGATCTAGCCACAAATTTGATACTCGTTCAGTGCCAAGTAGAGTCCTATATTCAGTTGACAGAGTTTATTTGAACTTCCTGTGATCATGCTGCACAATTGACGCCTGTTCAGTTGCGGCAAATCCTTTAATACATTTCCCGGAATGTAAGCTCAAAGTGTCGCTTACAGAGCCGCAACCATTCCACTGTTTCAATTTATTTTGAAAATTGCTGTGAATACCGGTAAAAAGAAACAAAAGTCAGCTTCCCTAGGTCGGCTTATATTGTATATAAAAAGTCTGCACACTTAAAAAATCCAAGGTCGGCTTTCGGGATCGGCTTGCTTTGTGATTGGTAGTCCAAGTTGAAACAATTGGTTTATTACTCTCTACTGGATGTGTTTATTCACCTCCCGAGTGAATGTCTGTAGGGTAAATGGCAGGGTACAATATCATATAGTGGATATGTTCGTGTCTTTAATACATAAATTGCTTATGAAGAACAAAAAGAGGAATAAATGAGAACAGCACAAGGTTATTTTCTTTCAGTTTATTATCAAATAAACATTTAATTTACCTACCTTATTGTAACATCTTGTCCCAAGATATAAAGTAAATATTGTACACAGGGGATAAAATAGAACATGGCTTCTGTGGATTGCATATGATATAGCTATTTATGTAGGATTTTTTTTGGAAAAATGAAAATCGGCTAGCATAATCTAATAATCGGGAGTTCTCTGCAAAAATTGGGAGATATTATGAGATTCGGAGGTAGGAGTGGGGAATGACCCAAAAAATCGGGATTTTTTTTCTCCCGGCGAGAGAGTTGACAGGTATGATATTGCTCAAAAAATTGGTACTGCGTGTCTACATAATATGTATGACTTGTACTTTAGTACTGTTTGCCAACACAATTTGCTCACAATATTCTTTACACACACACAAAAATGTAATTAAATACACAGTAGAAATCATTAATTTTTTCCACCCAGTAAAGACATTAAAATTTTGATTATAAAAATAACAGCAGACAGTAAACACAAAGGAAAATCATGGACAAATAAGCACCATTTTCTACAAATCTTAATGGGTTGGACTAATATATTGTGATAGTATAACTGGTTTACCTGAAAAATCAGTGAAGAAGTTTCAAATGATAGAAGGGTACTAGCCTTACCCACAATGATTTGCAGAAAATGGTGTTGCAACTTTCAATGTTTTTTTTAAAATACATTTTTGAAAAATTTAATATGTAAGGACTAAATGCTGTTTTTTGGGTCTGAATTTCAAAGTAAAACTGTTAAGGTACTTGCAAACTGTTGAAATCCCTTTGAATATGAACTGATCATACTTAATGCCATTTGTGCTTCTTTTATGACCCTGTTCCAGGGATTCTTTTATGACCCTGTTCCAGGGATCAAAATTAGGATTTTTGTTTCACTAACCTGCAATATCACCAAAATAAAATTTTTACCAATGCAACCTAAATTTCACAGATCCTGCCAAAATCAAACTGAAGTTAGTTCAGTTTCTAATTCAACTTTTTTATTCATTAACATTAAATCAAAACAATAACGACTGTATTTCACCAACAAGATTCTTGAATGAAGTATCCCACGCACTTTCGTATTTCTCTGAATACTCGTTGCAGAAATTGCAGAAATCTCCTGGGTCAAAGTTAAGCCATTTGTTTTCATTTTTGCAGCATTCTGGTACTTTATTAGCCGCTTCTCCTCGTGATATTTGCGATCACGCTCTCGTCATCATTTAATTTCTGCCATTTCAACAGCAGTTGCGCTCCTTGCAAATACTTCCATATGTTTACAATTGTCATCATACAATGTATTGAATGTTTATCAACAACAATATAAATAATTCGGGATTATTTGTTGAGTTGGCAAATACAGCCTTTTCTGATTGGTTGATACTACCCTGATACACTATACCTTTTGTTATCATCAGTAATGAAATCGGTGCCTGATTGGCAGTACACCAGGCTACTTCCATGTGCACAAAGACTGTTTTGAAAATAATCACAGTAGTTTACTTGATGACTGGTCCATGTGCACTGCAAGCATTTATTGTACCTCATCAAGTGCAGGATGTTGCTAGGTACTCAGTTAACACAATAAACAAATCAATTAACCATTAAAGGAAATAATAACTCATGACCACTTCTTAACTGTTATGACAGCAACCAGTGGTAATTTTCACTGCTGCAAAGGATTAGTGATGGTTGGGTTTTAGTGATCCGTTGGCAAAATCACTAACCATGGGATAGCAGATTAGCATTAATTTTGAGCCCTGATGTTCCTTTTGTGCATCCATTCATCAATAAGCAGTCAGTATTTGCTGTTTGCAGCCCCTCAAAAAAACACCTAGTTTGAATACAAATTGGTAGAAATTAGAGATCCAACTCGGTCTGAAAATCCCAACTCAGAACTTGACAGGATTGTACCGGGTGGCTGTGTTGCATACTAGGTATACACACATATTAATATTAATATTCAAAACAGAGTCGTGTAAACTTGTTACAAGTTCAAGTAAAATCCTAATCGAACTTTAGGTCTTCATTTTCTTTTGTTGAGTATATGTATTCTAATGCTCTCTTTTAGTTTCATATATATGGTATGAGTGAAATTGCACACATGTACATATCATGCATGTACCTTGGGTTGTAACACAGACATGTAAATGAAAGTCATTGTGCTCCATTTGAATTTAATAAATATTTTTATTTCTTGTCAAATACATTACCTGATGACATTAACATTAGGAATTGACTCCACCACCTCTCGAATCCAGTCCTCCCAGAAAGATGCATTATTTTGTCTTTCCCATCTATATACAATGTAGACTGAGAAAAAAAATATATCTATTGGTAATTACTCTTCCAATATACTATTATAATTACCTCCTTTGGAAGTTCTTCAGTATAAATTTTGCTCGATACAGGCAACATCATATTGGTATACCTCCTGAAATCCATTGGATTTCACTGGAAATATCAACCATCCATCTGCAAAGTCATTATTGTTTTGTTAAATTATCTTTGCTTCAAGAATTTGGTAACTTTATTTTTTGTTTTTCATCCATAATTTTGCATATTTTTTTCCACCATTGTGGACTTAGTCACCAACTATGCTATTTGTACATTTTATTTATATTTAGCGAGCATTGTTGAATTTCTTTGCATTTTAATAATTTACAGTTTGCACCTGTTTAGTTCTACTGGTCCATCATTTGGCATCATCTGTCCATTATCACAAGTTTGTTATCACTACTCCTCCTAAACTACATGGAGGATTGCCATGAAACTTTACACATACATTCATCCCAAAGTCTAGTTGGTCCTAAATGAAAACGGTTCTGCCCAGATAGCCAATATGACCACCACAGTAGCCATCTTAAAAATCTAGTTATCACTGCTTGTCTTGAATGGATGGTCATATCAACATGGGTCTTTCAGTAAAAGACTTTTTGTGATGTCTACTTGATCATACTGATGTCCAATATGGCCACCATGGCAGCCATCTTGAAAATCTGTTATATCAACTCCACCTGAATGGAAGGTCATATTGGCATGTGGTTTTCATCAGAAGACTTCTCATGATGGCTGATTGGTTCTAAATGAAAATGCTGCTGCCCGGACATCCAATATGGTCACCTCAGTGTCCAGTTTGCAAATCTTATTATCACTACTCCACCTGAATGGATGGTCATATCAACATGGGGTTTTCACTAAAAGACTTCTTATGATGTCTAGTTGGTCCTAAATGAAAATAGTGTCATCCCGTCACTCTACCTCACAGGGTGCTTCGATAAAGTACCAGAGAGATATATGAGACATACATACATATGGCCACCACAGCAGCCATCTTGAAAATCTTGTTGTTGCTACTCCTCCTGAGCGGAAAGTCATATCAACATGAGGTTGTCACCAGAAGACTTCTTATGGTGTACAGTTGGTCATAAATAAAAATTGTGCCAATCTGGTATTTAATATGACCACCGCAGTGGCCATATTGAAAATCTTATCTCTACTCCTCCAAGATAGAAAGTCATATCAACTTTGGGTTTTTACCAGAAGACTTCTTTTAATGTCATAGTTGGCACTAAATGAAAATGCTGCTGATCTGACATCCAGAATAGCCACCTTGAGAGCCATCTTGAAAATCTTGTTATTGCTACTTCTCCTAAATGGAAAGTCATATCAACATGGGGTTTTCATTAGAAGACTAATTATGATATCTAGTTGGTCCTGAATGAAAATGATGCCAATATGACCTCAAATATTGCTGCCACAATGAACATATTGAAAATCTTGTCACTATTTCTCCAGAACGGATGGTCATATTAACATGGGGTTTTCACCAAAAGTATTCAAATGGTGTCTAGTTTGTCCTAAATGAATATGGTGCTGATACTACATCCAATATGGCTGCCACAGTGGCTAATTTGAAAATCTTATATTTCAAGAAAATCAGCAGTTAAAAGTTGTCTTATCTTGAATTCCTGGAAATTCTTTTAGTTCAGTAGAACATCAGTCCTTTTGAGGGACTCTTGTTTTTTGTTGCAGTACTTAGTCATTTTTCATTGTCATTACAAAATTTCCCAGACATTACCGTCACTTCTGGACATCTGCAGCAGGAAGAATGGGATACTGTGAAATCGAACATATTGCCATCTTCTCATTCACTGCTTGAATGTCAGATATCAGATGAGAAGACTGGTCCAAGAGACCTAGTCACAGATGTTGGCTTCAGGGGATTTGTTTTCCTCACCTGTCTTCCTGCCTTTCGACTACTGACATGTACATGATAGGAGAACTTGCTCTCTCTTTTTGAAGACCAGTGGGTGTATGTTAGTACCTATAAGTCTCAGCGCATGTGATTTTCTGCCTGCCATGCTGGAGTT
The DNA here is from genome assembly GCA_029931535.1 of Margaritifera margaritifera. Taxonomy (NCBI): domain Eukaryota; kingdom Metazoa; phylum Mollusca; class Bivalvia; order Unionida; family Margaritiferidae; genus Margaritifera; species Margaritifera margaritifera. The sequence continues at coordinate 649,113 of JAQPZY010001334.1, read as the reverse complement.
TTTCATCAACTGCACCAGCTGTCTATGCCATCTGCTGCCATTTCAGCTCTTGACTATTCCGGCCATCCAGAAGACATGAGAAAGCAGCTGCACAAGAATTGCCCCTTTAGCTTGTCTTAGCTTCTCCTTCTTTTTGCTTGCACAAGTCTCAGTCCCAAAGGCGAGATGATTGTCACCTGAACGAGAAATGGAGGGACTCTAATCAATAGCAGTCATCTCAACCACATTCACAATTTTGATGCCAACAGTCTAATAATGAAGGGAAGGGGGAGCCTGTTGTTTCCTCCACCAAGCCTCAGTATAAACAACAGTGACTCTACTCCTGCCAGATGGGACAGGTCTGTGGTTAATGATCTACTTAATCAAATGATAGACCTTTTCAGGAATATCCAGAGCTGCTCAACAGCCGAGATCACAGGTCTTCCACACCCATCCATCCAGACTTCTCCTTCATGCTTGGTTCTTATCAGGAAAGCCCTGGTAGAAAGAGAGGTAAGTGGTTTAGTTGCGGAGAGGCTCGCACATGCTAGAAGGCCCACCACTTCAAAAAGATAGGAGGGAAAGTGAAATATCTTTTCACGCTGCTGGTGCAAGGATATTGACATTGTTCCATTACAGGCCTTGATTCCACAGCTGGCTAATGTCTATCTCTGGTTAGCACTGATTATGATTAAAAGCAACTGCTGCATGATTTCTGACACCTTCAGACATAATAGGAGAGCAGATATAGGCCACAACAAGACCATCTCTGACTTGTTGGCCAACTTTGACCAATCCTGGTCACTCACATTGTTCAGCAAATGGAACCTCTCATAGGTTCTGACATGGCTTAGTTCTCTAAGGAAGAACCTTTGACTTGAGCACCAATGAAGATGCAGTCATATAAGATGCACTTCCTGATATCCTTGGCTTTAGCTTGCAGTGTTGGTGAATTGCATGCCCTTCAGTTGATGCAAATTATGTTCAGTTCCACTCAAATGGTTTGTTGGTTCTAATGAAGCAACGAGGATTCATGGCCAAGAACTAGTAGTGGCCAACAGATAATCCGAAAGTGGTCATTTGCTCCCTCTTCTTGTGTGAACCTTTAAGAGAGGCAACACCTTCAGTTAATCTACATGATAATTATGGAAATCGAATCAGTTTTACGTCCGGATGGTTGTTGACACTATCACCAGTTTTTCAGTACAAGTGAAACATTCCCTTGTTTTCATTCCAATTTGAATTGGAGTGTTTGGTTATTTCGGTATTTACGGTAATATTTATTTTCTACAGAAAACCATGAAATGGTACATGCATGCACATGTAGAAAATCGGCAAATGAATGGCATGAATAATTAAATTTTATGTTGACTCACTAACCAATGTCATTGCATCCATAACAGTGAATCCATTATAATTTCATGAAAAATATGCAACGAGAAGCATAATTTTTCATCATCCCAGCATGATGTATTTGAATTTGGTGCAAAAAGTTCATCTCAGCCAAATGTAAGGAAAGACAGAGCACAATTACAGTTCAGTATGCATGTGTTTATATGTCAAGGTCACTAAATGGTATCTGTAGATTCCATTTAAATTTGAATACTTGGTGTATGGGTGTGTGTGCTGGTTGATTGAACTAGTACTGCTGAGGTATTGTTTGCCTTGGAATGAAAAACAATTGTACACTTAATGCATTGAAGACAAACATAGGGAAAAATTGATAGTTTTATTGTTATTATTTAATAGGAAAAATTGATAGTTTTATTGTTATTATTTAATAGAAATTAGATTAACAGTTATCAGCTTTTTCTAAGAGCTGATATCTTTCAAAAATAAGCTAGCAACAAAGTGCAATGGTTTACTATATACATTTGAAATGAACATTCACAGATAGACATTTTTAACATCTTTATTCATGTAAAGAAAGACAAAGTGCAAAGACAGTTTTTTCTCCAAGAATACAACACATCTTGCCAGATTAACAAATAACTCATTTGCTTTGGTAATAAAACTTTGTTGCAATTTAAAAGTCAGTGGGTGAAATTGAAGAGGTTTGTAAAATTTCTGGAGTCATTCCACGATCATGTTATATCCAAATTAGAGTTAAAACAAAATCTATTACAGTAGAGTTTACCTGTATATATGTTTACCATGTCAGTCTGTATTGAAATGAGAAAATTGTCAAAGGGATAACAAAGAATACAAACATTGGTTTTGAAAGATTTTGGTTCTTTATTAAAACTTTCCAACTCAAATTCAGACAATTTTAACTCAAAACTTGCTTGGTGCCTACAGATCAAGTTGGAAACTGAGTCAGCAAGTTACCACTGGAACGTTAGTAAAAATGTTCCTTTGAACATATTTTGCCAACATTTTTGTTGGCTTCCTTAGCAACACTATGGGTTCCATAGCAACCAGGTGGAACACTTATTTTGAATTTTTGAAGACAGTGGCTTAGCAGATTCTGATCAGACTTGGTAGGTGAGTGATCCAAGCCTATATGGGCTTCTTTTTTTCTTATATTGTCCCATTCTTGTTAATTCTGGATATCTTTATTGATTCTATCTTTTCTGCATGTTCATTTAGGTACACACTTGTACGTCCTTGCCCAAAACCTTATCCAGTAAAGCTGAGCAAGAAAGACAATGAGGGATTGAAGAGTCACACCAAAACATACCTAAAGGTCGGTAGCTAATGGGTTCATAGCTAACAAAGTCATTGGTGAGACAAAAATTCACTGCATTTTGAAAATGGGCACAGTTTTGATAAATATCTTTTTTTTTGGGTGGGAACAGTACAGAAAGGAAGAGTATAATGATGTATTGATGTGTATGCAACATGTACCAGATAAATGCAAAACTGCTGTTATTTGGGTTATCTTAATTCGACTAACCAAAGTCAAGTACTGTCTTTTACCCAAGTGGTTGTGTTATGTGACCCTAAAGATGGAAGAATCTGGAGACCCCGGAGAAAACCATCAGGCAAGGAGGATAGGTGGCCTCTATCTACCATCAGGCAAGGAGGATAGGTGGCCTCTATTTAAAGTGTATGTCAATAACCATCAGGCAAGGAGGACAGGTGGCCTCTATCTAAAGTGTATGTCAGTGTGGTCATGTATGCACACTTACTCATCTTAGATTAAATATTAATTGTGGTTATATAATTTGATACTAATATAGTTTAACCCAAGTCTGTTCAATCTTGATTATTGAATGCTCTGCACCTTAACTGTCATCAAGAAACTTCAAGACAAAAATTATTGATTGTTATGAACTTTTACAGTGGTGGTGAGGTACTAATCTGGGTTAAGATAAGAGCACATCAGGTGTAATCATCACAATATAGGGTATTATGATTTTTTTTTCAACATGCGTAGCTTTGATTGTGACATCACAGTGCACGACATTAAATCTAGTTTTTAATGGATCACACCTCTAGGTTGACCTCATCCAAAAATGTCTGTGTACTTTAACATTGAGTTTTGCCATAGGTGCTTCTCGGGGGCATGTAAATCATGACCTTCCAAAGGAATATGGATGCATGAGGATCCAAATAAAGTGAATATTTTCCATTTAAAGGTATGTGTAATCAAATTCTAAAAACGACACCTGTTACTGAAATAGTTGGTACTGAATGCATACATGACCTATGTGACTTTGACTATAATTTATGTATGTGCTGGCTATGGGGATAAAACCTGGAAATGCTAAAATTCAAAGCTAGTGATGTCTCTGTACTAAGACTGGGGCTGAGTTAATGTTATTTTCCGATGAAGCTTTCATTGATGACAAAAGAAGCTTTAATATTAGACAAGTAGCAGTGAGCCATGCATCAGTCATTCTGCTTAAATGCTTGCCAAGACAGAGTTTAGCTCATTGGTCAACAGTTGAAGCTGGGCAGAGTTTCAACTTCATATTGTCTCGGTTGGAACAAGGTGGCACATGTGCTAGGTTTCGTTCATTTAAAAAAAGCATGTATATACATTCAGACAAGTTCCAGTCAAAATTGAAACAATGTTTTATGATTTTATGTGCAAATAAAGGCATTGTACATGGAGTATTAATTCCCTTCCAGTTTATTTTATCATCATGCATATCAATACTTGTCAATGATACAAAACACACCAGCCAGTTATCATATATTTGCTTTGTATATAATCCATTGTAGCTGCACTGGCTTCAGTTTTGCTTATTCGCATGTGGGAATTTTAATATCCAGAATCTAAATATTCTTGAACAAGAGTTCATATCCAGTTTTGTTTTTAGCTTTACTGGTCGTTGACCAGAAGAGCTTATCAGATGGCCTGTTGTCCATCATCCAACATCCATCTGTCCATTAGCACAAGCTTGTTATTGCTACTCCTCCTGAACTATTTGGAGGATTGCAATGAAACTTTTACAATCACATTCATCCCATGGTCTACTTGGTATTAAATGAAATTGGTGTTTCTTGGACATCCAGTATGACCACCACAGTGGCCATCTTGAAAATCTTTTTTTTCGCTACATCTCCTGAATGGAAAACATGGGGTTTTCACTAAAAGACTTTTTTTGACACCTAGTTTGTCTTACATGAAAATAGTGTTGATCTCGTACAATATGGCCACCATGGCAGCCATCTTGAAAATCTTGTTATCGCTACTTCTTTTGAACAGAAAGTCATATCAGTGTGGTGTTTTCACCGGAAGACTGTTTATGATGTCTAGTTGGTCCTAAATGAAAATGGTGCCACTCGGACATGCAGTATAAGTGGCACAGTGAGCACCTTGAAAATTTTGTTATTGCTACTTCTGAATGGATGGTGATATAGACAGGGGGTTTTCACTAAAAGACTTCTTATGATGTCAAGTTGATCCTAAATGACAATGGTGCTGATCTGCTGTATGGTTGCCATGGCAGCCATCTTGAAAATCTTATCACTGCTCCTCCAGAACGGAAAGCTGTGTCAGCATAGGGTTTTCAACAGAAGACTTCTTATGATGTCTAGTTGGTCCTAAATGAAAATGGTGCCAATCTTATGTAAGGCTGTCATGGCAGCCAGCTTGAACATTTTGTTAGTAATCCTCCTGAATGGAAAGTTGTATTGACATGGGGTTTGGGTGTCTTGTTGGTCATAATGAAAATGGTTCTGCTTGGACATCCAATATGGCTGCCACAGTGGCCATCTTGAAAATTTTGATATCGCTACTCCTCCTGAATGGATGATCAACATGGGTTTTTCCAGAAAGACGTCTTGTGAAGTTTTGTTTGTCCTAAATGAAAATGGTACCGATCTGACATCTAATATGGCTATCACAACAGCAATCTTAAAAATCTTGTTATTGCTACTCCGTCTGAAGAAAAAGCTATATCAGCATTGGGTTTTCACCAAAAGTCTTTAATGCTGTCTAGTTTGTCCTAAATGAAAATGGTGCAGATCTTATATCCAGTATAGCTGCCACAGGGGCTAATTTGAAAATCTTATAACTCTAGAATATCAGGGATGGTCTTATCTTCTATTCCTGGCAATGCTTTTCGGACAGTAGAGTGTCAGTCCCTTTGTAATAATGCTCTTTGACTGCACTTGATTAACTTGAAGAAAAGAGTTCACGTGTTGCATTTTAAATCTGGTAATTCAGATTTCACCATGAGTAAGGAGTTAGGGAAAGTTCACAACAGTTCAGAGACTCATGGTGATATAATACTGGGGAAAGTACACCACATTACCGAGACTGACTTGTGGAGAGGTAATATTGGGGAAAGTACACCACAGTTGAGACTGACTCATGGAGACATAATATTGGAGAAAGTACACCATAGTTCTGAGACTGACTGAAGGAGATATAATATTGGAGAAAGTACACCACAGTTCTGAGACTGACTCATAGAGACATAAAAGTGGTAAATGTGCTGTAGCAAGACATTGACATATGTTGATATGCATGATGAACAGCTGCAAAGGCTGGTGTTTTTTGCATCATTGACAGGTGTTGATATGTATGTTGAACAGCTGCAAATGCTGTTGTGTTTGCATCATTGACAGGTGTTGATATGTATGATGAACAGCTGCAAAGGCTGGTGTGTTTTACATCATTGACAGGTGTTGATATGTATGATGAACAGCTGCAAAGGCTGGTGTGTTTTGCATCATTGAAAGATGTTGATACACATGATGAACAGCTGCAAATGCTGGTGTGTTTTGCATCATTGACAGATGTTGATACACATGATAAACATCTGCAAAGGCTGGTGAGTTTTGTGTCATCGATGGGTTCTTCATTAAGGCAAAGTTAACACTGTTATTGTCACTGGTATATTCAGATCCAGTACTATTTTTGTACTAGTAGTATTGTTATTTCTTGTCATTTTATTATTATTATTGTTGTTATTATTATTATTATTATTATTATTATTATTAAAAAGTATACATTTAGTCATGAACTGTATCTGGTGCTTTTATACATTTATATTTTGACCCCAAAAGTTAACAGGTCACAGCACAGATTTTTTAACTCTACTGTTCATAGACCAGAAGAGCTTATGGGATGACCTGTTGTCAGTCATCAATTGTCCAACATCCGACTGTCCATCCATTAGCGCAAGTTTCTTATCGATACTCCTTCTAAGCTACTTGGAGGATAGCCATAAAACTTTACAGACACATTCATCCCAAGGTCTACTTGGTCCAAAATGAAAAGGGTGCTGCTCATACCTCTAATATTGCCACCATAGCAGCCATTTTGAAAATCTTGTCGCTACTCCTCCTGAATGGATGGTCATATCAACATGTGGTATTCACCAGAAGACTTTTCACTACTCCTCCTGAATGGATGGTCATATCAACATGGGGGTTTTACTAAAAGACTTTTAATGATGTCTTGTTGGTTCTAAATGACAATGGTGCCAATATAACATCCAATTTAGCCACCATGGCAGCCATCTTGAAAATCTTATTACTTCTCCTAAATGGAAAGTCATATAGACATGGGGTTTTCACCAGAAGACTTTTTATGATATCTAGTTGATCCTAAATGAAAATGATTCCACTCAGACACTGTCACCATCTTGAAATTCTTGTTATCACTACTCCTGATTGAATGGTCATACCAACATGGAGTTTTCACTAAAAGGCTTTTTATGATATCTGGTTGGTCCTAAATGAAAATGAGGCTGATACGATGTCCAGTATGGCTGCCATGGCAGCCATCTTGAAAATCTTGTTATTGTTACTCCTCCTAAATGGAAAGTCATATTAATATGGGGTTTTCACCAGAAGGCTAATTATGATATATAGTTGATAATTTGACTTCAAATATGGCTGCCACAATGAACATACTGAAAATCTTGTCACTCATTCTCCTGAATGAATGGTCATATCAACATGATAGTTTTCACCAAAAGTCTTTAATGATGTATAGTTTTCCCGAAATGAAAATGATGCTGATCTAACATAAAATGTGCCTGCAACAGTGGCAAATTTAAAAATCTTATCACTCAAGAAAATCAGAGATAGTGTTGCAACACTCCACAGTTAAAGAGAAGAAATGGTTTTATCTTGAATTCCAATAAATTCTTTTTGGACAATAGAGTGTCAGTCCTTTTGAGGGACTATTGTTTCAGTTTTAACAATATCAGCAGTGGCATCAAACATCTTGGTTTATTGGGTGTTTCCTTTAAGAAAGATTTGCTTTTAGTTTGGGAAACTTTAATATGTAAGCTAGTGGAGGTACAGTAGATCCATGTCAAATGCTTCAGATGATTTATATCAAAATCCTAAACGTAACTTTAGTTTCCAGCAACAACAAAAATGTTAAAAGGAGACATTCTTGCATTAGTTTCAATACTTCATATTTAGTATGTGGTGTGAGATAGAAACTGTCCTTCATTGTATAGGATACTGGAGAAGTTCTGATGCCTCAGGATTTGAAGAAGGCCCAGACCTATGGAGGTAAAAGGATCTGCTTTGAGAATGATGAAGTTACTGAAATCAAAAGGTTTGAAGAGCCAGGTAAGGAAAGCATTGATCTCATCATAAGCAGGCTCTTGACATTTTTACTTTGCACGTCTACAGTCTTTAGTTCAATCCCTATTTCTGACACATTCATGCCAAGCAGATCCATTGATATGTGATGGATTATTCAGTTCCTTTACCCAAAGACCACCTATAAAAGCTACATTTTAGCTCTCAAGTGTATAATCCATTTGACTCTTATGAAAGTGAATCTATGGGAAATCACTAACCACACCAAGCAAGGTTGGTGATTTATTCCAGATGCTTCAGTTTCCTATACCGAAAAAGACCACCGTGTAATGACAGCATTGTAGCTCTCAAGTCTATGTCACATAAACTGTGAAGACATTTGCTACAAGAGACAGTATTTTTTACAAGTTTAATTTTGTGTTCTTGCACCTATCATGCAGATGTGTTGATCCCAACCTATATCAAGATGTATGTAGATGAATTGACATTAATTATATCACAAAGGTAGTCATGATTTGCAGTAACTGAACAACTGGTAGCATATGATATTTCACAATATATTTGTGCAGGAATTGCCACCAGCAAATCCACAGTTTTGAGAAAGTTCATTGTAAAAGTTTTATAATTCATTGCTGTATTCAGCAAGAGATGATTTTAAGTTGTTAAGTGTAGGTTGATCTCCATCAATGTATCATGTTCTGCATGCATGACATGTACAACAGGGAATTCCATTGAGGTACTCATAGTATGATCGTTCTGATTGATTACCATATATACTCACGTATAAGCCGATATCAACTGCAAACAACATAGACCCTGATCTGCCATCGCATAATGCGCCGGCAGATCAGGGTCTATGTTGTTTGTTCTACTGATTAGTCCTTACAAACTGCATAGACCCAGATCTGCCGGTGCATTATGCGACAGCAGATCTGGGTCTATGCAGTTTACAGTTGGTATCGAATTATACGTGAGTATATACAGTACCTTAGAATCAGATTACTTTGCATAATAGGAGCCACGGTGGCTCAGTGGTTAGCATGCCAGACTCATGACCCAAAGGGTGCGGGTTCGAATCCTACCATCGGACCAGCCTAGGTCAGCTACCATGGTGTGACCTTGGGCAAGGCACTTTACTCCAATTGTCTCGGCACTAAATAACCTACTTGTGTTGGTGTGCCGTAAAGCACCAAACCAAACCAAACTTTGCATAATATTATTACCATAGCCATACTGTGAGTATGGATATTATCAAATTGCATCATATTGAATATAATTTTGTTAACTTTGTCAGCCATCACTTATCATGTGGCAATGCATTGCGGGCACTAAGCCTCTGCAGTGTCAGCCATCACTAATCATGTGGGAATGCATTGTGGGCACTAAGCCTCTGCAGTGTCAGCCATCACTAATCATGTGGCAATGCATTGTGGGCACTAAGCCTCTGCAGATGGAAAATAAAACAAGTTCTAGATAAGATAGCAAAACGCAGGGAGTATGAAAACATCAGTCAAGGCATTTTCTGCCAAAATGGCAGATTGGTCAGCCATATCTGACCAATACAGATAAAGGAATGGTATGCTTATGGCGTACATAGCATCACAGCAAGTTTTCAGCTGACAACTTTTTTAAAACTAAAATACATTTAGATCAAATTAAATTCTTATTTTATTAAGTTTTTTGTTTAGCTGTTTTTTCTTTTCCCATTTTTAAACAACAGAGACCTTAAAGTCCCTCGTTTCCGAAGGGGGGGGGGTGTTAATGTTTTGGACAAGTCAAAATTAATTCAGGCGAGTAAGTCAAGGAAGTTACTTACCTAAATTGCTGAGTTTAAGGAAATTTTAGTTTTATTCCCAGACATATGCAGTATTATAAAGTAGGCCTGCAGTATTTATGCCCTGGGCTTTGCCCACACACCACAGTACATCTTCTTTTTAAGTTGATTATTTTTATTGTTAATTCCTCAGTTTTGTATATAGTCCTTATTATTTGATCACATAACAACTTGTATTTTTCCATGCTTCTTTTTAACATTTTTTGTAATATAGATTTTTTATCAGTTGAATACTTAGGAGATATTCATTTCATTCAAGGAACCATGAACATATTGCAATGGTTTAATATCAGTATCAAAATATTACAAAAAATTTTGCATTTCTCCATCAAGGAAAGACAATCAAACGTGTTGATTCATGTAACACCAACACCATTTCACACCATTTCAGCTATTGGGGGACAACCCCCCCCCCCCCCCCCCCCCCCGGCATTGCTACGCAGTCCGCCTCCCCCCCCCCCACATCCTTCTGCTACTTTTCCAACTTCTCCTGCAACTTTACTTCTTATTGAAACCCTTGAATTAGCGATCCATGTCTTAAATTTAAAAGCCCAAGAAACAAAAATCATTCAGTGAAGGCATTTTGAGCTCTTTGCCAATCCACAAATTTAAATAAGAATCAAAAGATTAGTTTTTGCCAACAAAATTGAAAATTGATATTCATAAAAATACATTAATTCTGTTATTGAATACTTTGTTTCATATTAGGTCTTTACCTGATGGGATTCAAACCCAGAACTTGCTTGAAGAAGCATCATCATGTCAAGCCAGCTCAGTTCATCTACCCTGATGAAATAGTAAGTTACATTTTTTTTGCATATTTTAGTTGGAAAGTTTCATCTCTGTTCAGAACAGTTACTGTATATACTCGTGTATAAGCAAATACCAACTTCAAACTGTATAGACCCAGATCTGCCATCGCATAAGGCGCCGGCAGATATTGGTCTATGCAGTTTGTAGGAATTCATCAGTAGAACAAACAACATAGACCCTGATCTGCTGGCGCATTATGCGACGGCAGATCAAGGTCTATGTTGTTTGCATTTGGATCCGGTTTATATGCGAGTACATACGGTACTCTGGTACCAGTTGGTGTGCACATTTTTTTATAGTCAAGAATAAGCGACATGCAGTATACTGCATGTGTGAAAGTTGCAGCAAATACATTGATCATGAAAGTAGTAATGTCATGGAAAATGTATTCAAGCTCTACCTAGAACAGTTAAGCATTCACACTTGCTTTCAAATTAGAATCAAAATTAGTTATAATTATTGGCTGTGGACTATTTATATTTTATATTTAGTTATAATTATCGGATGTGGATTATTGATATTTTATATTTATTTCTAATTATCAGCTGTGGACTATTGATATTTTATATTTAGTTATAATTATCAGTTATAGACTATTGATTTTTTTATATTTAGTTATAATTATTGGCTGTGGACTATTGATATTTATATTTAGTTCTAATTATCAGCTGTAGACTATTGATATTTTATATTTAGTTATAATTATCAGCTGTAGACTATTGATATATTATATATAGTTATAATTATTGGCTGTGGACTATTGATATTTTATATTTAGTTATAATTATCAGCTGTGGACTATTTATATTTTATATTTAGTTATAATTATCAGTTATAGACTATTGATTTTTTTATATTTAGTTATAATTATTGGCTGTAGACTATTGATATTTTATATTTAGTTATAATTATCAGCTGTAGACTATTGGTATTTTATATTTAGTTATAATTATCAGCTGTAGACTATTGATATTTTATATTTAGTTATAATTATTGGCTGTGGACTATTGATATTTTATATTTAGTTATAATTATCAGCTGTAGACTATTTATATTTTATATTTAGTTATAATTATCAGCTGTAGACTATTGATATTTTATATTGAGTTATAATTATCAGCTGTGGACTATTGATATTTTATGTTTAGTTTCACACTCTTTTGTAACTAACTGATTTACAAACTGGCCAGAATGTAATATTTACAGTATCTCTTGCATGAAATGAGCACTCATTTTAGATACCAACTGCAAACTGCATAGACCCAGATCTGCTGTTGCATAATGTGCCGGCAGATCTGGGTCTATGCAGTTTGTAAGGACTAATCAGTCGAACAAACAACATAGACCCTGATCTGCCTGCGCATTATGCAATGTCAGATCAGGGTCTGTATTCACATTTGGACCCGGATTATATGCGAAAGTATTCAGATGCTAATGTTTCTTTACAGATGAGATTCTTGAAGAGTCTGTACATGTTTCTGATACGTGTTTCTTAATATTCGTTTATTAATTACTTCATCAACTAATTTATTTTCAGAGCATTATTGGCAGCACGACCCTGTTTACAGCTCTGCTGAAGAAATGTCTGGAAAGAGATGTCTTTCCCTTTTGTAAATATATTGGAGGGAAGAATTATCCCCCCAGATTTGTGGCTCTCCTACCTCAGGTACAAAATTACATGTTTTTTTTTACCCATCTGCAAACATTGCACACCATTTGATTGGTCAGAATAATAAAATAAAAGTGTGCAGTCAAATTGTCATAAACTGCGGGAAATGTTGAATTGATTTTAAATTCAAATCTAACAAAAATGGGATGAATTTTATTTGCCACAATTTCTGTACAAAATGTTCTCTAATGTGTTAGAATGAGGATAACAATCTCTAATGTGTACGAATGAGGATAACAATCTGAGAATGTTTGGTGGTTTTATTATGGTAAATATTCACATCACCTTAAAGCTCATTTCCAACAGTTACAGGGATATTAGCTCACCTGGCCATAAAGGCCAAGTGAGCTTATGGTATGTTCCTGTACCCATCATCCATCTGTCAGTAATTACCTGGTTTCACTCTGTATGCCATATTTTGTATCTATTGATGACCAAATTTCAAACTTAGGCTTAGATCATTAAGATATCAGATGAGCTTGATATGAGCAAGTTCTACACATCATACTAAGGTGATCATGCACCTCATTTGCTGAGTTTGTCACCACTCTGGAGGCCATATTTCTGATCTTATTTTAATCAGACTTTGAATATAGGTTTATATCATCAAGACCTCGAATGAGTTTGATAATGAATGAGAGCCATGCATATTAATCAGATGATCTTCAATCTGATTGACTGAGCTTGTTACCTCTCTGGAGGCCTTATTTCTGATCTGATTTTGATCAAACTTTGAATATAGGCTTGTATCATCAAGATCTTGGATGAGTTCAATAATAAACAAGATCCATGCATATTACTTAGATGATCTTGCAGCTGATTGACTGAGCTTGTTAATATTCTGGAAGCCTTACTTCTGATCGGTTTGTATCAATCTTAGAATGTAAGCTTATATCGTAAAAATCTCCGATGAGTTCCATAATGAGCAAAATCCATGCATATTAATGAGGTGAATGTAGTCGGTGTTTCAGTAAGATCATAAATTGTGCAACTGCCCAAATCACATTGTTTGCAGAACCTGCCGTATTGCTGAACACAAGGAAGGTGACCCCAATTGACAGAATTTCGAGAACAGTGTAGTCAAAGGTGTAGTCATCATTAGCAGAATTGATGAGCCAGCAATTAAGGGGCCATGTCCAGGAGGAGATGAAATTACAACACAGAGGAAAATGCTAAACAAACAGAAAATTTGTAGCAATATCTTTTCCTCGCAATCTGGCAAATGTCAGAGCATTGTCCCCAGAAACACACAGTCTGCAGAGGCTGATAAGTTTCTCAAGAGTGCAAGAGACGATTATGCCCTTGCCCACTCTCTGAGCCAGACAGCAAACAATCTTTCCCACACATTGCCGACCTCAATCCATTGATCCATTTGTTAAGGTCACCACGGATACTTACAGTGCACATTCTCTTCCTATATCCTGGGTACCGACATAGGTTATGTTTACATGAACAATAAATAAAGATTCTGTAATCAGTCTTGATAATGTTTTTATTAAAGGATGACACTAAGAATAATTAAATGTAACTGTAATGGTCTCTAAAAGAAATCCAAATGGTGAGCTGTCTTCAGATATTTAAAGAGAAATTAATATGTTGTGGCCTGTTTGCAGGACACAGATGTAACTGAGAGTGGTTTGGATGTTTGGACATGGGAATGGGGTGGTACCATTTATTGTTATCCAGTACAAACCTAAGGAAGGGAGAGATAACTCTTATAAAATAGAAATTCAGATATTAAAAATAGTGAAGTTATTCTTAGGGGAGAACAAATTCTTGCAATTAAAGTATTTTATCATTTCACTGACATTATATTGGTTAACCTATCTGTGCCATACGATACATAATCAAAAATTGAGCTTTTGAATAGTCCTAATCTATTGTTAAGGCCAGTCTTAAACACTGAAAACATTTTGTTAATGTGAGACTTCAGTACAGTATCTTGTAATACAAAGGATATAATTGCTGGTAATAAACATAATAAATGCTAAGTAGATTCTTTAAATAAACTAAGAGTTCATTTGGATCTGAATGATACATGGAGTGTTTTTCATCCTGATTAAAAAAAATACCAACATGGTATTGGTCTAACTCTTTCGTTGCATGAAGATTAGACTGTATATTGACTTCAGACTCAATCTTACAGAAAACAGTTTCATGTGATATTGATATTGTACCTGGTTCAGATCATAAGGGGATCACGGTAGCTCAGTTGGTAGATTGTCAGACTTGTAATCCAAGGGTCGTGGATTCAATAACTGGCCAGGTCAGCCCAGGTTGGCTGCATTGGTGTGTCTTTGGAAAGGGTCCTTAGCTTCATTTCTACGGAATGATATAACCAATAATGTGTTAAAAGTGCTGTTAAAACCAACAAAAAACACAAAACCAATCAGATCATAAATGTGTGTATGTGCATCTGGAATTTAATAAAATGAATCAAGGATGATAATCCTGGAAATTTAATAACTCTCATTTAATAGACACTAGATATGTTTTGGCTATGAATGATCTTAGAGCGAAATTTCAGGAAACATATAATTCTCACGATAGTTAAACAAAATGAGACTTGTGAAAAATTAAAATACAGGAATTTACCAGAGAATTTCATAAACAGTCATCAAAAAACTGTTCCTCAAGAATCCGTGAATCCATGAATTAAGGAATTAATCAAAACATGTGACTCTGACTTAGCTGGTAACTATTCTGAGTCTCGAGGAAAGAAGTTCTTAGATTTCGAGAGAGAATATCATATTTTAACACTTCCTGAAGCTAAAGCTGCACTGGTATGTTCACAAGAAAAATGGACACAGGGAGGAAAAAGAATACAAAATTCTTTCTTAAAGTAGAAAAAGGTAAAGCCATTTTTTAAAATAGTGACTTTGTTAAAAGCTAGGGATAGGGTTATTATGGTTCGAAGTCAAATCTTAAATGAACAAAAATTACATTATCAAAACATATTCATTCAAAGAGTAGAAAGTTAACAAATAAAAGATGATGTCCAGTCTTTCTGCAGCAGTTGAGGTATACCAAAAGTCAGCGAGGAGGAAAGAATCTTTCTTGATTGTGAGTTAACTATCGAAGAGTTTAATGCTGCTTTGGCCAAATAAAATAATGGTTCTTCATTGGGAGTGGATGATCTTGCATCCGAGTTCTGTCAATTCTTTTGGGAAAAATAAAACAAATAGTTTTTTATTCATGCATATCTGCTTACAGCTGAGGTTACTTATCTGTTAACCAGAGAAGGCGGGGTTCTTTACATTACTACACAAATTAAACGGATTAGCCAGGGATGAGGTCATGAATTAGAGACCTGTATGTTTAACAAACACTGATTACAAATTTTAGCAAAGGTTTTTGCAAATTGACTACAAAGTTTCATATCCAAACTCGTACACTAAACACATGTTGGTTGTATCAAAGGGCAAAATATCAGTTCCATAGTTAGAATGATTGGTGACATTATTGAATGCCTAAATATCAATAAGTGAACAGGCATTCTACTCAATATAAAAAGAGTTTATGAAAGAAGCATTAAAAAATGTTTGGGTTTTGCAACTATTACGTCAAATGGGTTACAGTTTTGATAAGCAATGCTGAAGGGTGCCTGCAAAATTGTAGATGGATGACAGAGTAGTTTCATTCAGGATCTGGAATTGTACAAAGCTGTCCTTTCTCCTACTAGCATTTGTACTAGCCCATGAAATACTGTCATTAAAAATCAGGCAAACAAAAAACCATAAACGATAAAAAGCTTCCAAATATGTTTTTGGAAACAGATGCACTTAAAATACTGCAATATGCAGATGACACTTTGCTCCTTTTAGATAGGTTAGGGGATTTTTAAAATGCACTAAGATCTGTGTATATTAATCCAGTTTGCTTGAAGGAGAAATGTCTGGAAAACTTGGTAAATAGGTTTATATCATCAAGATATTGGATGACCTTCAGTTATGAGCAAGAGACTGTGCATATTAATTATGCCTTTATTTTTGGAAAGGATTTTTATCAAGATATAGTAAAATAGGTGAAATCAACACAATGTAATGTTTGGAACATAGTTTACATAGATTGTGTTCTTACAGTTCTGTATAAGTGTACCTAGTGAAATATTCAACTGTCAAGTTTTGTAAGCCATGTGGGTGATATCAGGCCCACTTGGGCCCCTTGTTTAGAAATCAACGTTAATCTGGCAATCGCATATTCAAGAATTGACCTTGAAGAGTCATTAGAATTTTGGGACCCCTGATCCACACATTAAAGAAGTAATATTGCATTTGATTGGCTGATCTTGTCAACCCTTTAGTGGTTATTTCTGATCAGATTTTGATCAGACTTGTTAATAGTCTTATATCACTAAGATTTGGATGAGTTTGATAATGAGCAAGATCTACACATTTATGAGGTAATCTTGTATCTGATTGACGGAACTTGTTACTACTCTAGAGACCAAATGTCATGGTCTTGAGAAGGTCCTATAATAAGTCAGATTTGCGCCTCTTAATGAGGTGATCTTGAATGTGATAGGGTGAACTTGTTACCTCTCAGGAGTCCATATTTCTCATCTGATTGTGATAAAAGTGGGTCATAAGGTGTATATCATCAAGATCTTAGATGACTTCAATTATGAGTGAGATCTATGCGTATTAATTATGCCTTTATCTTTTGAAGGAATTTAAGCCAAGTGAGTGATATCAGACCCACTGCAGCCTTTTGTTATTTCTTGCACTACTTTTGTTAAAATTGTAATTGTCTTTGTTTTTCAGGAAGAAGAGCTGGATGAACACAAAGTGCAGATAACTCCACCTGGTTTCCATGTGATTTATTTTCCCTTTGCCGATGATTTTAGGAAAGTGACACTGGAAAACGTGCCTAGAGGTAGAATAAGATTTTCTGTGGAATTAACTGTCATGTTGTACCTCAATTTTGTGCTCTTTTATTTGGCAGAGAAGTAGTCCAAATACTTCAAAAATTTGTTATTGTAACATTTTCAGCAGTAATAGAGACTGAAACGCAAACAGATGTACAAAACATGTTTTACAAGACAATGTACAAGGAAAACATAAAATGATATAAATGTGTAACAAGAACTTCTTCCATGGCTTGCAGTGGTGAATTCCCATGCATTTTATTACATATTCCTTTCTGGACAGTGATCCAGGTGCTGTAACCCAAACTTTGTTATATATCCCCCTGCTATTGTTGCATGTATAATGTTTGATTTTAAAAAAATATATAAAAAACTGTTACTGTAATTGCAGTTTTGTAAATCTGACCTCTGGGCAGCACCTTCTCCAATCCCATAGGACTGAAAAGCAGTTGCACCCTCCCATGAGGGAGGAACAGCACCCTCTTCAGCCTCATAGGGCTGAAAACAAGTCGCGCCCTCCTGTGAGGGAGGAGCAGCACCTTCTTCAGTCCTGTAGGACAGAGAGGAAGTCACATACACACACACACCCATCAGGTTGGAGCAGCACCCTTTACTGAACCACAGCTTGGCTGAAAGTGAGTCGTGCTCCCCCGTGAGGGAGGAGCAGCACCACCCGAAGCCCATTATTGGTGACAGGATCAAGCCACCTGGAAAATGGAGAGCTTCGATACAAGTCCATTAGATTTGAGGAAAGGTCTTTCTATAGATCAGAGTTACATGATTGGGCATCACACATTGTTCACTGGTCACCAGTCATTCAAACCCCTTAGGTACTGGGATAGGTATTGGTCGAGACAAACACACACACATTCCAGGCTACTGTTAAATCCCACTTGGGATTGGGAATTGGTGTACAAACGCCAGATTAGGGAAGGGGATCAGATCGGCATTCCCTTCTTTCCTATAATCTTGCTAAATCTCATGGGGTCTTCCACCACAGGGAAGTGATTAGTCCTTTTCCCGCATGCAGCCATGGACTTCAGGGCAATGGCCCCATGGTAGGGTGGTCGATGTTGCAGTCCGTGGGTGACATCACCATCTCATGAAGTGGGGTCAAAAAGGAGGGAGGAGCAGACCTTTCTCCCCAAAATACCCCAGGAGAGTTGAGAGTCATTCTTACCCACTGCCAAGTCTGCCACTAGGGACAGTAGGGACAGTCCTTTAACTCCATCTGAGGAGTTATGGGTAGATGTCCCTCTTACCCCCAAGTCTCCTCCACAACAGAGAGACATTGGATCACAAAGTCTTGCCTCCCAGGAGCGAGAGCAGGACAAGTATGTCCTATCCGTCCCCGCAGATTCTCACAAGTTTGATGTAGATCAGGCTGAGGTGGCACCTCCTCCTGTCAGGTCCCCTAAGTCCACCCCAACCATAAAGGTGTCAAAGGAGGGAGAGATCTGGTCTTGTGACAAGGTGGTTAACAAGGTCTTTGCTCCCTCCCTTGTCTATGGTTAAGGAGCTTTCCCAAAGGTTTAATAAGGGCCAGGAGTTTGCTAGACAGCATAAGGGGTGGTCTGTCCCCCCCCCCCACATTGAGACCTTTGGTCTTTGTAGCTAGTTATAGGGTTCACACCCCTTCCTGGCCCCTAAAACCCCTCACTTTTGATGCTGGAGCAGAACAGGTGGGTGTTTCCATGGGGACTTTGACTCGCCTTCTAGTTAAAACACTGAAGGCTTTAAAATTCAGAGTTGCCCCTCAGAAGTCTGGCCCTAGAAAGGTGCATCAAAAAGGCCCAGGGAGAAAGGTCCTAGGGACTTGATCCCTCACCTGCAATGTGTTCCTCTTTCTTCAGTTCCCATAGGTGTCGGACTAAACCTTTTTTCAGAGGTTTGGTCAGGTATCACGGATACTGGTTGGGTCCTCTCTATCATAAAAGGAGGATACTGACATCAGTTTCAATATCTTCCTCCTCTAGTAAGGTCCCCCATGTTCTTCCACCTGTTGAATCTGGTGTGATTAAAAGAAGAGATTCACTCCCTTCTACAGAAGGGCGCAGTAGAGAGGGTGTTCAACGACCAATCTTGAGCCTTCTACTGCTGGATGTTCCTGGTATCCAAGATGGGGGGAAAGTTTCATCTAATTATCAACCTTTCCTTCCTAAACAGATTTCTGCAGGATGAACCTTTCAAGATGGAGACCACAGCCTCAGTCAGGAATGCCATAAGACCTGGTGACTAGGCAGTCTCCATCAATCTTCAGGATGCATACCTTCACATCCCTATCTTTCCTCCACACAGGAAGTACCTCTGGTTTTCATTGGATGGGGAGGGCTTCCAATTTTGAGCTCTGCCGTTCGGCCTAGCCTCTGCACACAGAGCTTTTTACCATGGTGATGGGAGTAGTTGCCATCCAGTTAAGGTCACAGGGCATCCCAATCCTCCAATATTCTGATGATTGGTTGATCCACAATGGCCAGCAAGAGTCCCTCAGACTAGATCTGTCTTGCTGTTGGTCTGTAGTGATGAGGCTGAGTCTTTTACCCAACCTAAAGAAATCGGAGCTTACTCCATCGCAAGATTTCATCTACATGGGGATGAATTTCCTTATGAACAGGATTATTCTGTGTCCTGCAGGACAGAGTAGACAAGCTCCTGACCCTCTTGGAGGTACTGAGAGCCAAGTCCACGTTGTCAGCTCGTCTATTTCTATTTCCTCTGGGGACCTTGAACTCTGCAGGGGGCCTGGTTTCCCTAGGCAGATTGCACTTGCACCCTCTCCAGTTTCTCCTTCTGGCAAACTGGAAACTACACAGGGATCCTCTGACTGCTCTGATTTCTCTGGGTCTAGATGTCCACTATCATCTGATTTGATGGATGAATCGGGACCAGTTTCTGGCTGGAGTCCTTATGCATGCCCGCAAAACCCACTCCTGTCTGTTCGCAGGTGCATCAGATTCCAGGTCTTCAGGGTTTGTGGTCCCAGGAAGAATCTGCCCTCCACATCAACAATTTGGAAATGTTGGTTGTGCTCTTAGCCCTTCAGGGGTGCATCAACTAAATAAGAAATTGCTGCATGATGATCTTCTGCAACAACATGTCGGTGGTAGTGTACCTCAAGTGACAAGGAGGTACATATACCTCTTTTTTCTGAATGGAGGTTTGGAACCTTCTTTGCTGGGCAACTTCAGAGGGGATTACTCTCTGAGTTCGCAACATTCCTGGCAAAAAGAATACTGTAGTATCATTTATTTTCATGGGGGTCAGTTTTCATGGTTTTGTAAGAGAAGACATTTTTATGGGTACTTACATTCGTGGTTTTGCCTGTCAGAGTTTGCATTTTAGTAAGTATTTAATTTCGTGGTTTAACCTTTACAATACCCAAAATAAAGAATACAAAAGAATAAAACTATGCTGACGCAAACAGTGGTTACTTGAATGTTTAAAACAATACTACCACAAGTATGAGCACAAATCAAAGACCTGACAAGTTCAATACTTACACCACAGGGGATCATATCATTGCTTACAATTTACCTATAAATCATACATGTACTACATTCGCTCCCATCTAGCGCGACCTATTTAAGAATCTATGCTGATATTTCAAGCTACACTTTGCATAGCATAGTCAATTTGGCACCAATGTTTAGCTGGGGCATTAGACTTTTTATGTCTACACAAAGCTTAACTTGTTACCACACCTTTAAGGAATTCCTGACCATTTTCTCACGCTACTGGTCACAATGGCTATGATCGTGCCTGCATAATATCCAAGTGCAATGAGCTGAATGGAATACTGCCCTCCCATTGGTCGGTTGAAAATGATGTACTATGCCTACTGAAAACCTGATCGGTTATTAAAGTACATCTGTGTGATCTCTTAAACCACTGTCCATAAAGTGGACAGAGCACATGACCGGCTGCCCCTTGCTCAATGCAATTAGGAGGCAGTGGCAATATTTGATGTGTGAAGATGCTAGCTAAATTGAAAGACAGTGCAATCACTCCTTTGTTTGTGCCTGCCTCATGTACAGACCAACTTCAACCACTAGACTTGACAATAAATAAATGTACAAAGAAGAATTAAAGTCACACTTCCACAACTGGTGTGCTGAACAAGTCATGGAGGCAATCACGGAAAAGGAACATGTTACTGGTGACGATCACTGATTGCAACTTCATTAATTAAGCCAATGCACGCTGAATGGATATTTCAAGGCCATGCAACAATGAGTGGAAGATCGGACCTAATTATCAGTGGTTTTGAGGAAGTTGGATGTTTTAATTCTGCAGTTTGGGAATTATTTACCTGACAAGCATTTGTGTGTATCTTGAGACTTGATTGATACTATGTTGATACAATGGCTTTGTCCAAAAATCAGTGAAGTGTGAGCTTTAATACTCAGCTGTAATTAGTGTATATACATAGTGTTTCATTAATAATAGTGCTTCAAGCAATAGTTCTAGTATCATACTGGCTTGTTGTTCTTTTGGATTACAAATACATGGATAAAATGAAATGAGCTTTCAGGAGGATATACATTTTTCAGCAACAGTTGTACTCGAATGAAAGATTGATTTGAACAAGTATTAAATTTAATTTTCATAAACTAGTATGTTTTATTATTCTTTCTTTCATTTTCAGTATTACTAGTGTTTGAAAAAGCCTTATGCTTTTTCTCATTTCTCTCTATCCTTATCTCACATATCGATTTATGGCAGAGTGGAAATTATAGCAATCGGATACATTATCGTTACGTGTGCATTGAAAAAATATATAATGCAATATAATTCTTTTTTCAAAGGGTTGAAATAAAACAAACATGTGTAATAGCTAATTATTTGCTGGGTATTTAAATTTGTGGTTTTGGGCAACAATGAAAGTTGGTCCCCCACAAAAATTTCTGATACTATAGTATTTTAGAAATGGGGCACAGTCAGTCCAGAAGGGGCAAGATAGTCCTCACAGAATGGTCTCTGCACCAATCCAGAGGGGCTCCAGGTGGCCGAGTGGTCTTAGGCGCTTGCCTTTACAGATCACTCACATCTCACCTCTGTACACATGGGTTTGAGTCTCAGTATGTTAGAAAGCTTGCCAGTAGCTTCCCATGGGTCGGTGGTTCTTCTCAGGGTCTTCCCAGGTTCTTCCTTCACCAAATATACTGGCTGTCATGTATAGTCTATCATGTGCTGAAAAAATGCAGTTAAAGCAACAAAATCACAAGTCCCTGTTCAGACCTTGGTGGACTTGTTTGCAACAAATCTAAACAACAAGCTCCCCTTTTACATTTCCCCAGTCCCAGACCAGAGAGCCTGGGCAGTGGACGCTCTCAGCCTGAAGTGGGATCGTCAGTTCGCTTACACCTTCCCACTCTTCAGGATGATTCCACAAATACTTGATAAAGTAAGGATCTCCCCTGCTCAGCTCATTTTGATATCACCTCTGTGGCCTCAATGATCATGGTTCATCTTCTCGACCTGCTGGTAGACCAGCCCAGGACATTACCCCAGAGGAGGGACCTTCTGTCACAGCACAGGGGCTGTCTCCTCCACAACAGTTCAGATTCTTCACCTTCATGCTTGCCTCATCTCAAATGATCTCTCTGATAGTTTTCAAGCAAGTCGCTAAGCGCTTTGTTCAGTCCAAGAGATGATCTACAACCAGGGTCTATGATGCAAGTGGAGAATCTTTTGCAATTGGTGCAGTAGGAAACATGTTAATTCTACCTGTCCCTCTTTGAACGCAGTGGCTGAATTTCTTCTCTTCCATTTTGAAGAGAGACAATACTTGGTTTCTACTATCAAGGGCTATAGGGCAGCCCTATCCAACACACTCAAAGTTTCAACAGGCCCAGCCATTGGTGCAGACTCTCGCATAGCTGATCTGATCTAGTATTTCAAGCTGAAAAGAACGGTGCTTGCTCGCTAATGCCTAGATGGAATCTCATGTGTCTTGTGGTCCCTAACTAAAACCCTCTATGAACCTTTGGGTGAAGCTTCTTTTGAGAACCTTACCGTCAAGACTTTTCTTGTTCACCTTAGCATGTGTGAGACAAAGGAGCAAGCTTCATGCCCTATCCATAGAACCAGGTTGTCTGTGGTTCAATGGGAATCATGAGTGTTTCTCTCCTTTGCCAACCATGTTTTTTTTTAGCCACAAAAAAAACAAAACAGCTTCCATCAGTTGCTCCACTCACATTGGAAATCCCCAGTCTCTTGTCATTTCTGTGCTGGAGATGATCAAGGTAAACTTTTATACCCAGTTAGAGCTTTACATTTTTATGTGGCAGCTTCTACAGGCAGAAGAAAGGGTAGGAAGCATGTTTTCCTCCCCATTATGGGCTCAGCTGATATTTCAGCTTCCAACATTTCAAGGTGGATTACCATAACTATCAAGAGAGTTTATCTGTCCCTTACCAAGAGGGAAATTTCTTTCATGAAGAATAAGCCAATGAGGATCTAGTCATTGCTACCTCATGGGTCTATATTACTCATTCGTCTCTAGACGATTTGATGAAAGCCGTGTTTTGGCTATCTTACATGACCTTCTCCTCCTTCTACCTTCGCTGGTTGACTCACCAAGTGAAGTCATATTTTCTTTGGGTCTGATAGAAGTAGCACAAGAAATGGCTCATGCAGATACCATTCAACCATAGTCTACACTTCTACAGTAAGGGTGAGTATTCCTTGCTTTTTCTTCACCAGTTTGTGAGATCATTAGCCTCCCACCGAACTGGCAAATTCAGTTACGCCATAGCAAAAGGCTATATATTACTGTTATTAAAATGAAGTTTGGGGGATGGGTAAAACTAACTTGTGATGTAATACTTACCTGTTGCTATTGTCAGATTCCCTCCTCCCACCCTGTACTGATATCCCACTAGTTTTAAGGCTCCGTCCTTAAAAAGATTGAGGACTAGTGCACATGGGCCAAAATCATGGGTTAGCCTCGAGATCTTTCTCGAAAGTCACCTTATGGGAGGATGAATTCTCATCATACAGTTGAGGGTATTTTCCATCCAAAAAAGAGTAAGCTACGCAATATCAGCAGGTAAATATTACATCATTAAATTTAGTTTTACCTCCCAAAGAAATTACATATTGATATTTTAGGTTCTAGACTGCAGAATTTTTGGGGATAGACCTTACTTACCAAGTCAGTCAAGTGATGAACATACCAAGTCATTCAGGTCATGTGGCAAGTCATTCAAGATATTCAAAGTGTTTGAGTGATTGATGTTAAGCCATCAAAGTTTACTGTATTTATGTTGGGTTTTTTTCTTTGGAAATGGATATTTATTTGCATGTTTATTCTTCAGATGCATTACTCGATCATAATACATTAGGATTACATCCAGTACCTTGAAAATCCAGCACTTCAAAGCTAAAAAAGATATTCAGCAACAAAAGTGCTAAAAAGTCATCTGCTTGCCAAGACAGCAGTCAGACATGAGTTATCTCCCATTGGATAGAGGTTTGGGGCTAAAGTCCATTAGTCAGCTTAATATACCCACTCATGCCAAGTTGCATGCTCATACAAGGGACCTCGCAAATATCATCCACTTTCTGCTTTTTCATTGGTCATTTGGAGTTTCCACACCTCTGGAAAGTATGCTTTATCTGTTCTCTATCTAAATTTCTGTCTTAGTTGTAGATGAATATTTTGCACTTCAGTTGACTAACTTCATCATATGATATGCTTATCAACACCATCTTAATTGCCTGCTCTCTCATACATTAAGTTTATCTCAGTACTTACCCTGTGAGACCAAAGTTTTTTTTTATGTGAACTAACTTAAGAAACTTTATTACCACCAGAGAAAATTTAGCACTTTTTGCGCGAATGTGATTTATCTAAAAAAAAATTACCATATATTTTACAGATTTTATATTTGTTACCTGTACCTTCTATTTTGTGTACTTTTTACATATTTTTAACATCTTTACCTTTTATCATTTACCTTGTAGTACTTCATGTTTACATTTATTTGGAAATGATTTGTCATCCCAATTTTGTTGGGAATATATATATATATATATATATATATATATATATATATATATATATATATATATATATATATATATATATATATATATATCCAGTATTGCACTGACAAGCTGTTAAACCCTAATACTTACATCTTCATCTCAGTACCTGACATTTTTTGTAAGCTACATCAAGTAATTTATCTTTTATTCCAATTAATAAGATTTCAGTAATTGTGTCTGACATTTAGTGTAATTCATAGCATCCACTTGATTGTCAGCTCAGCATGTTGCTTGACTGATTTCACCTGTATATGCCATTTCTTTGCTTTGTGGAGGAAGATAATCACCTTACCTGTATTAATTGTGTGTGGTGCAGTTCAAACCATACTTGAAACAATTTTTCTCATTGATCATTTTTGAGATGGGTAACTATCATGGCCAAGCAGCTAATCCTGATTAATGAAAGAGCAATGAAACAAATAAGGATGTCATTAGTATTGCTGCCAAATGCCACCTCTATTACCAACTTCTTCATGACCATGTCACTGGAGGCAAAAGGATTGCCGACTCAGAAAAAGATCCTGCAATCTTTCAAAAGGTTCTGACACAGTGACAGCACCAGCATTGCCAACAGTGCCATAACCAGAGCATACCATCATGACACAGACTACTGGGCCAATCCTCACATGGTATGGCAGCCCACCTGGACAAATCCAGGACACTCTATCATCACATATAGACCCCAGTACTGGCTATGGTGATTATACCCTCAATAGCCAGTATGGGACTTCTGCACCAGACATCAGTTTGCCCCAGACCACAGTCTTGATCTACACCTACTACTGGGACTGGGTATGACAATCTGTCTTTCCAGTACACCCAGTCCCAGACCCAAGACACAGGCTGTATCTGGCACCCAGTCACACCATTTCTAGTCCCAGACTGGATGTCCAGCATAACTGGCACTGGAAGTGAACCATTCTCACATACTATCCAGTTCTGGACCCATGGAAGTATAACAAGCAGGTCCATCATTGGTCCTGGCTTAGGTGACTCACCATTCCAGGACACTAGGTATCTGTCCTGGTCCTTAGGCAACACTCATGAACACCTGGAGATCACCCTGTCCCAGCATGGATGGACTTGCAGCTTTGAATCATCCCTAACAACCTGCCCTGCTAGTTCAGTCATCACTACCTTTGCAGGAACCTTCTCTTTCTCCCTAATCTTCCAAGTTCAAAGACATATGCTCACAAGTGCTATCTTCCTTCTTTGATCCCTTGATGTCAAGAGAAGACTCAACCTTCTGGGCATCGATTGAAAAAGTCTTATAGCATCTGCCTCCAGAGTTCTGTCCTTCTCTTTCAGCTCCATGAATGGCTTCTTACAGAATTCACCCATCTTTTGATCTCTAAACCAAGAAAGACTTTTCTGCTTTCAAACAGCTCCCACAGTCTGGCCAAGTTGAAGACATACTACACAGTTTTGAAAGGCAACTCCAAGAGCCAAGTATCAACAGGCTATTCTTTACAACTGATGACTCCCATCAAACTTCAACTGAGCTTTCTACGAGACACATATGTTTGGTCTTTTCCCAGTTGTTGACTGAGAAGGAAATCCTTGACACACAACAACTTGTTCTCAACATCATAGTAATAGGTGTCATGTTTGACTGGGTCATGATGGCTATATTTTAGCAATCTAAGTACAGCCAAGACCCCTCTGTTGAGAACCCTGCTGATATTACTGGGAGTCTGTCTCACACATGGCTTGTGCATTCAACATGACATCTCAGCACTGTCCAGCACCATAGCTGTGTCCCTTATCCTCCAGCTTGGGGAAAGAGATGCATTTTTATCCATATCCTTGCTTCTAAAAGACCACCACAAGGCCATAACTTTCATCCAAACTTGTGGATCCTATATCAGCAGCATAACAGGCTACCTTCTAAGGTCATTCAGCAGTTTCATAATTATGCATTTTACTCTACTTCTGCTGGATTTGTGGGAGTGAAATTTTTTCTCTAAATCATATCCATACATTGACCCTGCACTAACCCCAGCCCTTATCTCACATGAGGTTTGAAGCTGCTTCATATATGTTAGGAGATTGGAGATGGTGACAACTCTGGGGTAAGGGGATGTAATTCCCTCTTACCTATTCTCCTAATTTATGATGTTTTGATAATAAATTTGAAGAAGAAACCAATTTTGTGAGTAAAATATGTTTCTTCAATAGTACTAGTCTAATCATAATACAGGCACAACATCTCAAGCGCTCCCCACAGAAATGTCCCTAATTTGGTGCCAATCCCTCTAAGAGGAGACCACACTCATCAGACTTAAGCTAGGCAAGCAGATGACTTTTTACATTTTGTTTACTAAAATAAGCCCAAAGACATGGTGAACATCTTTATAGCTTGGGAGGGCTGGATTTGCACAGTAGTGAATGTAGTTCATTTGTATTATGATTAGGTATTGTCAAAGAATGTATCTACTCCAAAAATTGGTTTCATTCAGTTTATCAACATTTTACACACTAAACTGAAGCAAGTTCAAATATGTGTATTTTTATTATCAGTCAAGATGTTTACAAATACTTAAAAATTAGCAGGACATAAAACTGTTGTAAATAAAGTTTTTGTGAGTATAAAATTTGTATGATTTGAATGAGACATCAGAATTTGCTTTAATTTTATTCATTTTGAGAGTACCGTAGTTACACAGGAAGTCTTTTATCAATGACAGAATTTCAAAAATTTAGTTGCATATAGATGGAATTCCACTGAATTAAATTTTAAAAATTTAATTGCGCTTACATAATATGATCAGGGTTTATTCTAGGACTTGCAATTGCAGGATTTGTGCTAATTATAAAATGGCACCAAAAAAAATGAACTGAAGGTGTGAGAATCACGCATTATATTTTCAAGCCCTGCATTCATTTTTGCATTAAATCCCTTCTATATTCTGAAAAATCCCCCCTTTTTGGCTCTACTGGCCATAGACGAAAAGAGCTTATGGGATGGCCTGTTGTCCATCATCCATTGTCCGACATCCAACTGTCCATTAGCACAAATTTATATCGCTGCTGCCCTAAACTACTTGGAGGATTGCTATGAAACTTTACACAGACATTAATCACAAGGTCTAGTTGCTCCTAAAAAAAAATAGTGTTACTTAGAGATCTAATATGGCCACCACAGCAGCCATCTTTAAAATCTTTTTGCTACTCCTCCTTCATGGATGGTCATGTCAACATGGGGTTTTCACTAAAAGACTTTTTATGATGTCTAGTTGGTCCTAAATGAAAATGTTGCAGATCTGGTGTCCAATATGGCAGCCATCTTGAAAATTTTGTGAAAATCTTGTTATCGCTTGTACTACTGAAGAGAAAGTCATATTGACATAAGGTTTTCACCAGAAGACTTCTTAACTTCTTAATGATGTTTAATTGGTCCTAAATGAAAATGGTTCTGCTTGGACATCCAATATGGCTGCCACATTGGCTATCTTGAAATTATTGTTATGGCTACACCTCCAGAATGGAGAGTCATATCAACATGGGGTTTTCATCAGAAGACATTTTATAATGTCTAGTTGGTTATAAATGAAAATGGTTCCACTTGGACATCCAATATGGCTGCCACAGTGGTCATGTTTTTATCACTAGTCCTCCTGAATAGATGGTCATATCAACATAGGGTTTTCACTAAAAGACTTCTTATGATGACTAGTTGGTCCTGAATGAAAATGGTGCCGATCTGATGCCCACTATGGCCACCATTGCATCCCTCTTGAAAATCTTGTTGTTGCTACACCTCCTGAACAGAAAATCATATCAGCCTGGGTTCTCACCAGAAGACTTCTTTCGGTGTCTCTCGTTGGTCTTCAGTAAACATTGTGCTGATCCGATATAAAAATATGAAAATCTTTTTTTTTACTCATTCCACATGGAAATTCATATCAACATTCGGTTTTGACATGAAGACTTCTTATGATGTCTGGTTGGTACTACATGAAAATGGTGCCAGTGACATCCAGTATGGGCACCATGAAGCCATCCTGAGAATCTTGTTATTGTTACTCAAAAAAATTGAAAGTCATATCAACATGGGGTTTTCACCAGAAGACTATAATATCTAGTTGGTTCTGAATGAAAATTGTGATAATCTGACCTCAAATATGGCTGCCACAATGAACATATTGAATATCTTGTCACTAATTCTCCTGGATGGATGGTCATATCAACATGGAGTTTTCACCAAAAGTCTTCCAATGGTGTCTAGTTTGTCCTAAATGAAAATGGTGCCAATCTTAAATCTAATATGGCTGCCACAATGGCTAATTAGAAAATCGTATCACTCAAGAATATCAGAGACCATTTCAACACTCAGCAGTTAAAAAGAAATGGTGTTATCCTGAATTCCTGGAAGTTCTTTTCGGACATTAGAGCATTTGTCCCGAATAGATGGTCATATCAACATAGGGTTTTCACTAAAAGACTTCTTATGATGACTAGTTGGTCCTGAATGAAAATGGTGCTGATCTGATGCCCACTATGGCCACCATTGCACCCTCTTGAAAATCTTGTTGTTGCTACACCTCCTGAACAGAAAATCATATCAGCCTGGGTTCTCACCAGAAGACTTCTTTCGGTGTCTCTCGTTGGTCTTCAGTAAACATTGTGCTGATCCGATATAAAAATATGAAAATCTTATTTTTACTCATTCCACATGGAAATTCATATCAACATTCGGTTTTGACATGAAGACTTCTTATGATGTCTGGTTGGTACTACATGAAAATGGTGCCAGTGACATCCAGTATGGGCACCATGAAGCCATCCTGAGAATCTTGTTATTGTTACTCAAAAAAATTGAAAGTCATATCAACATGGGGTTTTCACCAGAAGACTATAATATCTAGTTGGTTCTGAATGAAAATTGTGATAATCTGACCTCAAATATGGCTGCCACAATGAACATATTGAATATCTTGTCACTAATTCTCCTGGATGGATGGTCATATCAACATGGAGTTTTCACTAAAAGTCTTCCAATGGTGTCTAGTTTGGTGCCAATCTTAAATCTAATATGGCTGCCACAATGGCTAATTAGAAAATCGTATTACTCAAGAATATCAGAGACCATTTCAACACTCAGCAGTTAAAAAGAAATGGTCTTATCTTGAATTCCTGGAAATTCTTTTCAGACATTAGAGCATTTGTCCCTTGGAGGGACTCTTGTTTTCAAAGGGATGAGGGGATTGCCACCTCCCCCCCCCCTCCTGCAAAATTTCTGGTTCTAGAATAGAACCTGCCAGATAATTGGTCAGAAACTTAACATTTCTTTACAGCCAATGCAGACCAGATTGACAAGGCCAAAGAGATGATCAAAAAGCTACAATTTCCATTCAGCAGTGAGAATTTTGAGAGCCCCGTCCTTCAGAAATATTGGCGGAACATTGAGGCCTTGGCTTTAGATCGAGATGCACCAGAGGAGATGATTGATTACACTTGTAAGTTGACATTAGGTCAAAAATGGATCATTTGATATATAGATTGCTTCCACTACTCATTGGCTTAAAAACATTTTAAAATCAAAGATGTTTCTTTAAGAAAGTTGTAGCCTTTAGCATCACTACTAAGTATTTATAGGGTTTTCTCACAAACAGAAATCCCACCTCATCGACTCGAGTGTCTCTTCAGGGACTCCTAAATTTTAAAAAATCTTTAGAGTTCCAAGGACTCAGGTTTTAAAATCATAATCTTGCTATATTTTCCATGAGAGGAACTCTTAATCATAGCTGCATATTCCCTTATTTAAAGAGATGCTAAGTCCAGTAAACCCTCTGTCTATTAACCATGGGAAAGCATTGTATTTATATTGAAAATTTCACAACACTTGAGCAAAAATGGCCAAGATACAACAATATAAATTTCTGTATATTATATAGTTAAAACTCATGTATTGGAGTCTTTTGATGCACAACACGTGGTGAGATGAATATGAATGATTCACAGATTTAAAAAGCAGTTCTCTGTGTTCACTGATAAGCTGTATTTGAGACATTGTTTATAATGAAGTTATTTGCAAGATGTACCACTACTCTAATTTCATTTGAGGTTAGAGTCAAGGTAGTTTGATACCTATGAATATCTTTCTAATAATTCTTAATTTTAAAATTTGCATGACAGTATGGATTAGTTACTTATTTTTGTTTTTAGTAAATTTCAAGCCATCCTCCAGTCTTATAATCTTAGTTAACAAAAATGTCAAGCTGATGCAGTGATGGTGTTGCAGTAAACAATTGTACAGGATATAGAGTATCTGTCAAGCTTGTACAGTGATGGTGCTGCAGTAAATAATTGTACAGGATATAGAGTATCTGTCAAGCTTGTACAGTGATGGTGCTGCAGTAAATAATTGTACAGGATATAGAGTATCTGTCAAGCTTGTACAGTGATGGCGCTGCAGTAAATAATTGTACAGGATATAGAGTATCTGTCAAGCTTGTACAATGATGGCGCTGCAGTAAATAATTATACAGGATATAGAGTATCTGTCAAGCTTGTACAATGATGGTGCTGCAGTAAATAATTATGCAGGATATAGAGTATCTGTCAAGCTTGTACAGTGATGGTGCTGCAGTAAATAATTGTACAGGATATAGAGTATCTGTCAAGCTTGTACAATGATGGTGCTGCAGTAAATAATTGTACAGTATATAGAGTATCTGCCAAGCTTGTACAGTGATGGTGCTGCAGTAAATAATTATACAGGATATAGAGTATCTGTCAAGCTTATACAATGATGGTGCTGCAGTAAATAATTGTACAGGATATAGAGTATCTGTCAAGCTTGTACAGTGATAGTGCTGCAGTAAATAATTGTACAGGATATAGAGTATCTTCAAGCTTGTACAATGATGGTGCTGCAGTAAATAATTGTACAGGATATAGAGTATCTGTCAAGCTTGTACAATGATGGTGCTGCAGTAAATAATTGTACAGGATATAGAGTATCTGTCAAGCTTGTACAGTGATGGTGCTGCAGTAAATAATTGTACAGGATATAGAGTATCTGTCAAGCTTGTACAGTGATGGTGCTGCAGTAAATAATTGTACAGGATATGGAGTATCTGTCAAGCTTGTACAATGATGGTGCTGCAGTAAATAATTGTACAGGATATAGAGTATCTGTCAAGCTTGTACAGTGATGGTGCTGCAGTAAATAATTGTACAGGATATAGAGTATCTGTCAAGCTTGTACAGTGATGGTGCTGCAGTAAATAATTGTTCAGGATATAGAGTATCTTCAAGCTTGTACAATGATGGTGCTGCAGTAAATAATTGTACAGGATATAGAGTATCTGTCAAGCTTGTACAATGATGGTGCTGCAGTAAATAATTGTACAGTATATAGAGTATCTGTCAAGCTTGTACAGTGATGGTGCTGCAGTAAATAATTGTACAGGATATAGAATATCTGTCAAGCTTGTACAGTGATGGTGCTGCAGTAAATAATTGTACAGGATATAGAGTATCTGTCAAGCTTGTACAATGATGGTGCTGCAGTAAATAATTGTACAGGATATAGAGTATCTGTCAAGCTTGTACAGTGATGGTGCTGCAGTAAATAATTGTACAGGATATAGAGTATCTGTCAAGCTTGTACAATGATGGTGCTGCAGTAAATAATTGTACAGAATATAGAGTATGTCAAACTTGTACAGTGATGGTGCTGCAGTAAATAATTGTACAGGATATAGAGTATGTTACATGAGTGCTTATTTAAAATGAAATTCATGAAATTAGTTGAATAAAGCCTTAGTGAGCAAAGAATTGAAATTATTCTGCTATTTTCATAAATTTCATTATAAATGAGCACACAGATGTACGATTATATTTATCACATGACCCCAAAAAACGATTTTATTGGACAAAACTGCAGAATAATAGAGTGAAATGATGAAATACGTTTGCATGCATTGCATGAAAATCATGACTTGGCGTTGTCATAAGGTGTTATTGTAAGTACTACATATGCACAGATTCTGATATGATATTAACATAAATAGCACAGGAGTCATGTGATAAATTTTTTTATCAAACAAAACTAACAAGAAAAAAATGTAAGTGCTATAAATAAAAGAGCAGTTCTTTTCTTTCCTTGAACAGATGACAAATAAATTATAGACAAGACTTGATGCTTAATAAGCAACAACAAAAACTATTGTCCTGTCTCTGCATTCACAAAACTCCACAAATTGAGTTTGCACTCAAACTCAAAATTGCTTTTGTCATAAATCTTATATTTGTTAAATTGCTACAAAATAAACTATATATACTTTCCAGATATCTGCATCTAAATGTATTGCTACTTGGAAATCTCATGTATTTCAATTAATTTATTTATTGTGAACCATCAGAATTTGAGTTTGAGTGTGCAGGTTGAGGAGCTTGTTGAATACAGGTCAGGACTACAGTCTTGACCTTCCAAATATGACCTTGTGAATTTGAAAAAACATGTCTTGTAAATGCTTTCTTTCTTTAGATGATCAAAGAATTCAAATGATAGGTGTCCAGATAATTTTATTGTTGTTAACTGTCCTGCAGTGCCAGATGTAGAGAGGATGGAAAAGAAAGCAGGAAAGGAGATCCAGAATTTCAAGGATCAAGTCTTCCCTGATGGATATACTCCTGGGGCAAAGCACAAGGTGAACATTCTTTTAAGTAACATGTAGAATTTCTTTAAATCTCTTCCCTTTGTAGCTCGCCTCTATGAAGTAGAGGGTAGCGACTGTACTACCCTTGGCATCAGCGTCAGCATCTGCTCATATTAAAGCATATCCAGATGTACAGCCTCACTGCATATCCATATGTACAGCCTCACTCCATATACATATGTACAGCCTCACTCCATATACATATGTACAGCCTCACTGCATATCCATATGTACAGCCTCACTGCATATACATATGTACAGCCTCACTGCATATCCATATGTACAGCCTCACTGCATATAGATATGTACAGCCTCACTGCATATACATATGTACAGCCTCACTGCATATACATATGTACAGCCTCACTGCATATCCACATGTACAGCCTCACTGCATCTTCAAAATTCTTTCTTCCTTGGTCCTAGGCAACAATTTGGAGTGGGTTTCATAGCACGTATCCACTGGTGAGGGGGCTAAAGAAGCAAACTTTGTACATGTGACTGAAAGAAGAAAAATGTTTTTTGCACAATAATATTAGTTTTAAATCACATATCTGGACCAAACTTAACAGATGGATTCCACTTGGGGTAATGAAGAATCCAAACTTGACGGATGGATTCTACTTGGGGTAATGAAGAATCCTATGGAATTTGAGATCAGAGGTCAAGGTCACTGTGACTGAAAGAAGAAAAATGGTTTTTGCACCATAACATTAGTTCTACATCACAGACCTGGACCAAACTTTGTGGATGGCTTATACTTAGGATATGGAAAAAGCCTGTTGATTTTGGGGGTCAAAAGGTCAACAGTTAATTTCAGTTATCTACATAGAGGACTATTAAACACTGGGCAGGCATATAATGTGCCATCAATAGTATACTTCATTTTTTGCACCTTGTATACATTCTGTTATGCATGGAATCATGAAGCTTGTTCAGGGGATGCATTTTGACCAATACTGCACTCTCATCACAAATGTAAGCCACTGTGACCCATATTTCATGTTTCACTGACTTTTATTACATTTTAAGTTTGGTTTGGTTATTTTTCATGCATCACTAACTGTTCATGCTTGACTCCTTAAACTAGAAGATTGTATACATCTCTACTAATATTACACCATACAACAAAAGTCAATGTGACCTACATTTCACAGTTTAGTTTCTTTGGTTATGTTTTTGCCTTTAGCTCATAACCACATGACTGTTTTGCATGCTTTGTACATACTATTTTATTTAGAATCATAAAACATTGTGAGGGGATGCATCTTGATGAGCACTACTTCCACATTACAGAGGGAGGTCATTATGGCCCATATTTTATGCTTCACTGACTTGGATTACATTTTGTATTTGGTATAATTCAATGCATCTCTGTTAGTACTACACCTTTACAACCAAAGAAGGTCATTGTGACCTACATTTTATGCTTATTAACATAGGTTAAGTATTTGTGTTCAGCTCATGACCATAAAGATTTGTCCATGCTATATACATCCTAGCCAACATAGAATGCACTTTATGACCAGTGCAGCTGGAAGTTGCAATAGATATGTTTTTTCAGTTGTAACCTTTCCATATTAATGACTATAAATTGTATATTATGACAGGTTACCCTCAACAGGTTAACTGTGTATTGTAGGTGTGAATGAGTATAGGAATTACATGAGTTGATTGCATGCATTTCATGTTTGGCCTCAGCTGCAATGGCTAATCAAGGTAATCACTGATGCATTAAGTATGCTTCTAATAATGGTCATGCTGGCTGTCACTATAATGTTGCTCAAAGCCTGTGACATTTACACAGTTAAGTCTAGCTTCTAGTTGTGGAAAATGATAATAGCTTCTGAAACAGATTTTAAGAACACTGATTTAAAAAAAAAAGACAATTAATCTCTGGTGTTATCAACTCCTTATAGTACATCTACTTTGATATCATAGAAAAAGAACATTCTTTTTTTTATTGTTGTATGACTTTTATGTCCTGTCATGGGAACCAACATTTCGTTGTCAACATCACTTAAGTCTGAATGTATTTTCTGCATGATAATTAATGTTTACAATGGCAAATGGTTTCTTTGCAATAACATTAGTTCTTGATCACAGACCTGGATGGCTTGCACTTGGGGTAAGAAAGAGGCCTATTGATGTTGAGGTCAAAGGTCAAGATCACTGTGATTAAAAAAGATAAACCCTTTCTGTACAAAAATTTCAGTTCTCGACCATGAGTTGTATTTCAAGCATACCACAATTCCATTTAGAGAAGTTATGGCCCCTGATTTCCCATTATTCTCATATTGCTTTTTGCAGCTTAACTTTTCTAAGGATGCTTGAGTATCAACCAAATTTAGTATGCATACTTGATAAGACCTTGAATTACTTTGTTGCCATGCATTCCACAAATTAATTTACAGGAGTTATGGCCCCTGATTGTCCTGACTTTGGTGTCTGCAACATTACATTACAAAGGATTGTTGGATTTCTATCAAACTTGGCAAATAGCTTTATATTGGTGGGACATTGTGTGAGTTTCATTATCAGTGTTCTACATTATCAGAGTTATTGGCCCTGATTGCCTGTATTCCAAACTATCTTAGACTTTTACATTGATGAGACTTTAACAAGTTCGACTTCCAGTTATTCAAAGGAGTTATGGCCCCAGAATGCCCATTTTCCTAACCTTAGATTCCCAAAAGAAGTTCCTCAGTTAAAGACCCTGCCAAGCAAATTGTAGTGAACTTGGCCCTTTACCAATAGCTCCATTTAAAAGTGTGATATACTTTACATAATGTTGCCATTTAGAAGAGAAACAGCATTATGCAGAACCCTTATGTAACAAGTAGTGTTTGTCTAGGTCTTCATAATGCATATTTCTTTACAGTGCTTGGCATCTCATGTAGTGATGAGAAAATGTTTCTTTTCAAATAGTTTTATCCCTATCCCAGGTGTACTTGCTTTAATATCATGGACTCTCAGAGTCACTTTGTTCTATACATATTATGTTATATATTATAAACAATTCTTGTAACCTGTATGGATAATTATCCAGATTCTTTTGCAACAAAAACTAAAGCAGCTTTGATGGTTTGCCATCGCAAATCATATTGCTTCTTTTATTTTATTAGATATGTCTTTATGTGATACAGTATTATTTTAGACTCCTTTTCTGTTTAAATTCCATGTTTAAGATTTGTTGGTCACTAACAGTGAGGATACATTTTTATGCTTGTTGTGATTCTGAAAACTTCATTTATTTTATTTTTACATCACATTAGTATTAGTGTTAAATTGCTGAATGGACAAGATGTGTGGAGAGAGAAAGTATAGCAGATAAATATGTTCTCCATCATCCTGGGATAAGTTAAAACTTATTCTGAGCAAGAGAAAAGTATTTTCACTAGTCCAAAGTTGTACACAGAATAATAAAGAGATGATTTGGTCAGGTAGCAATTTCTTCTTCACAGACATTACCATTTCATAACACCTTGGGAGTATGACCTCTACCTCATAAATCAAGCTCTCCCAAGTTCAAGTTTAGCTATAAAAAGCTAAAAGTTGTCTGCCCAGATAGGTGAGAGCAGACAAGAGTGACCTCCCCATAGATAGAGGGATTAGGGCCAAATCCCATCCATACTCCAGTTACTACTTCCACTCATAATAGGAAATACCTCTTGTAGAGACCTCACAAAAACTTGTTATCAAATGGTACCTTTTAACATTCTGAGTGAGTTTGAGGAGTTTCTCACACATGGGAAGTATACTCCATGTATATTTCTACCTATTTCTTGCTCATTTTTATCCGAGACAAAGTTTCTAATTTTATCGAAACCTAACTTTGTTGTGTGATATACATGTCAGTGCCATTGCAATTACCTGCCCTGGTCACTAGTACATTTATTCAAAAGCTCCATCATCTTTAATACCCAACGATGAGTAGAGAACACTCAGCCTTCTGTGCATCAATGGTGGAAGTTTTTCGGTCAGTACTGCCGAAATTTTGCCCATCTCCTCCTGCTCCATCAGGGGCAATATACAGAGTCCCAGCATCTGTCAGTCTCCTGGCAAAGAAAGACCAGTCCACATTAAAACAATTACTGCAGTTTGGTTGAATGGTGGACTTATAGCATTGTGTACAGAAGCAACTACAAGACTCAAGTGTCAACAGACTTTTCTTTTCACAGCAATGACTGCCATTGAACTTTAGCAAAGTGTACTATAAGACACACACAGGTGTTTCATACAGAGGTCCCAGCCGTCGATAGAGTTGTAGCAGGCCATGGGCATTAAAAACTCTAATCAGTACAGATGGACTGGAAACACTTCAGTATCAGGCAGCAGTTAGTCCAGAACATTATTGCAATAGGCTCAATGCTTGACCTGGTATCCATGAGTCATCCAGCAAGTGGAAAATAGCCTTGCTTCACCTGCCATTATGCCCACTGGCCATGCTTGGGAATCAGTTTCCAAATGGAGCATGTTCTGAACAGGATGGCTTAACACACACTTGCCAAGGCCATAATAGCAGCAGCTACTCTACAGCTTGTGGAAAGAGATGTGTTTCTCTTCACTTCTGTCTTCCTCAAAGAGTGCCACAAGCCCATATTTAGATCGCAGCCATTGTCGTCAAACCTGCTCTTCAGTGGTCAGGTGGAGGAAGTCGGCAAACAGGCTTGCAAGGAGAAAAATCTCACACATTCCCAGGGAGCTAAGTGATATTTCGTTATAGGGAGCAGAGAAACAGAAAGGCCCCCCCCCCCCATGGGCACGCCCAATTGTGAAACAGTCCTACAGGCCCTATACTCATTCAAAACTAGTTTTTGAGGGCCAATGATGACAAGAAGCAGAGAGAGGAGGATTGTTTTCACTCTAGTTTCTCTTCATGACAGCCTACCCCCCGAAAGAAATGATTCCATAAGAGTTCTGTCTTGAAAAGTGCTTGTATTTTGGTGGTCACTTTGAAAAGTACTTGTTTTTGAGGTCTGCTTGGAAAAATGCTTGAAAATGCTCAGTAGTCCTTGAAAGTGCTTGAATTATGAAACAGACACATTTCATTGAAAAACATCAGTTTACTGAAATAAATATCAAAAAGAAAATGAAGAATTCTTTAAAACATTTAGAAACTCAATCTTCCTGGGATTTTAATCCCATGTTGGGTCACTTTTGTATCCAGGAAGACTTTCGTATGGGTTGCTTACATGCTTATTAGAACTTGCCCTTGTTTGGGATTGTAATCACCTCATGACGCAAATGAATGGATGCTGTGTTGATTAGACCATTAGGGCTAATGAAAAAGTCGGTCAAGTGCTCAGCAGTGGGAAGCATATTTTCAAACAAGATTGCAATAAGCATTTTACTGTATATATGGGCAAGACCAAGCAACAAACAATAAGCTATGTGTTTTGTTTATCTAAAGATGTTGAATCAGTGGTTGCTGGGGTCACCTTAAGTCATACTGATGCTTGGAACATTACCATCGACTTACATTCCAATCATAGTAATCAAATATAAAAGTCTTAAACCGGCATGTTTCTTGCCCTGATGCCCCTAAAATCAATCAAAACAAGTAGAAAATTGCTTGTAGAATACAGTATTATATTTTATTTAGTTAAAATCTGTGAAGAAATACCATAAAACTAAAGAAAAACTGCAAGGATCTGGCAACTCGTCTGAAAATGTATATGCAGTTGACCTTAGTTCTAAAGTCCCCATGATCAGTATAACAAATAGATACAGAGCTAAAGTAACATTGGCTAAATCAGCTAAAAATGCTTTATAGTCTTGCGGCAAGAGTGAAAAGCATACAAGAATGAAATATTGACAATAGGAATGAATTAGGGCAGTTTTGCATAAAACATGAAAACTTCAAGGAGTTAGAAACTCTGGCAAATAAGACTGCTAACTCCCAAATCAATGTACCTCTACCCCTATACCCACTATACCCACAATCCCTTTGAGCTCGGCCTAGTTTAACAACAAATATTGCAGAGTTCTTATTTAAGAATGAAGTACTTAATTATGGCAGTTTGTGGACTTGATATACCATAATCAACATTCTTCCTAAGTTTATGCACAGTCGACTGTAGTGCTTGAAAATTAATTTTTTGTCCTTGAAAAGTGCTAGAATTTCCTGATGAAATGTCTGTATGAACCATGTCCATGCTTACTCTGCCCTTGTCACATATATCCGGGTGTGGGAAAGAAGACTTTGCCCTAATGATCCATGATCCTACAAATCATTTTGGAGGGTCTTCAGATCACATTCAGCACTCCCCCATTGCCCAGGGCTTCCTCTGCTACAGATGCCCCAAAAGATTCATTCATTGTTCTGCAGCAGGAATCGACAATCTTTTTCACAAAAAGGGTGATTATGGCTGTTCAGAACACAAAATCACCAGGTTTTTATTCAAGATTGTTCTTGCTTCCAATGGGCAACACATTCTTCAACCAGTCATAGACTTGAGCTCTCTTAACCTTTTAATATGGGCAAAATGGTTCAGAATGGATTTGTTTGTTTGTTTTGTGGGTTTAACACTGTCACAGGATGCAGCCGGGTTGGGACTGGATTAGTGAAGACACCGAAAGCAACTGCGTTAATAAGATGTTTATTTCTAAACGCAATTTAAAGATGAACAAATCTGACACCATTATAACAAAAAGATAAGGAAAATTATAAAGTTCCTAACATGGAACTATCAACAACAAGTAACTCAACGAGAAAAATCAAAGATGGATTTAACAAATGGAATTTGAAACAAACGTGAATAGCATCCTATCACCAATCGACAAATAAGAGTATATGATTTACACCCCAATATAAACAAGGTCTTATTAAGTACCAAGGGTGACCAAAGCATGTGATCTATGCACTTATCAATAGAATACTCATTTATCCATCAATCTGTTAACTCGTCAATTTATCAATTTAACAAGCGATGTTGGAATATGAATTTATGAATCCGTCGTTCATATAACGATATTGAAATGGGGATGTATGAAATTATGAATATGTCGTTCATATAACGATATTGAAATGGGGATGTATGAAATTATGAATCTATCACACATATAGCGATATTGAAATGGGAATGAATGTAATTTTGCACAGATAGCAATATTGAGATAACAATCAAATGGAACACGCAATAAATATAACTATCGTGGCGTCCGTTTGACTACCAAGATGTATCTACGGTTCCACCCGCTCTAGTCCATGGTCAAGGAGCCACCACGCATGGTCCACCCCTCCCAGTCTGTTGAAGGGTCCCTCAAGAGCCTTCACATTAACACAGACCCGTTGATCGAGAAGCCTTGGTCCCTCGCATCGAGAAAACCAGTACACTCTTCCGAAACAACGTCACCAGACACAGCGTACACGTCACACGAAACCACACAGAGTTCTGTGACTTCACACACCAAACCATACATAAGGAACAGCTAAAAGTATAACAACTAAACCGTGTAGTACATATGACACGGTTAGTACTTTTGTATTGATATATGTTGCGCATGCGCGCACATGAATTACGCCTCGTTACACATTACATTAATCATTCAATGCATGCCGCGTATAATTAAATAATACCCGTCTGTTCAGTTACAACAAATAGCTAACTTGAACCAGCCTATAGGATTTCTAATATCATGGCGTTGTATGACCTAGGTATTGACTCTCTGTAGAATTTAGAATAAATTCTAAAACATCTAATATATGAAACAATTATGTCATATAAAACGAATAGTGATAAAGAATACAATCTTAAATTTCACATACCTCTACAGCTGAAGTTTTGCTCCCGTAAAGAGGTAAGCTTTCTGACAAGACTCATCGTAGTGTAATTTGTTTATAGAGAATTCGCTCTATATGTACTCTAGCTGTGACAAATATGCGCAGCAGCTAGGTACGTGAGTTTTCACTGCAGGCAATTTGCACGTGCAGCATGGGGTGAATCGCGCTCAGTATTTCAAAATAACTAGAGCCGAAAAAAATAAACAACCCCCGAGTAACGCTCTAGTCGGAAACGAAACCCGAATACATTTTTGATCACATATACACATTGATATAAACCATAAAATTCCGTGACAATACCTCCCCCCTTAAAAAAAAAGTGGAAGCACTTTTAGAAAATCACGGAATTTTGCAAAAATACAAACTGAAACGTATTATTTACATTACCAGAATATCATGGTAGGAAAAAAAAAAACTGCAAATCACACTCTGCTTAAATAATCGGCCCCTACATTTTCCGACCCTCTGATTGCTTCGATCCGGAAACGATATGGCTGCAGAGTCAATGCCCAACGCATCAATCTTGCGTTGGCAACTTTTGCCTTGTTCAAATATATGAGAGGCTGATGGTCCGTTTCAAGGACAAATTCCCTTCCGAAAAGGTACGTGTGGAATTTACCTACACCCCACACCAGTGCCAAGCACTCCTTTTCGATCACGGAGTAGTTTTGCTCCCTAGGCAGCAATTTCCTACTAGCATAAGCTATGGGTAACTTTACCCCGTCTTGCTCCTGTAGCAAAACTGCTCCTAAGCCCGTGTCGGATGCATCAGTTCTCAATATGAACGATCTATTTATTTCTGGCAACTTTAGGATCGGTGCACTGATCAATCTTGCCTTAAGGGCGTTAAAAGCTTTCTCTTGGCATAAACCCCAAGAAACTTTATTTGGCTGCCCTTTCCTAGTCAAATCCGTCAATGGACTAGCTATAGCGGCGAAATTTGGAACGAACTTCCTATAAAAACCTATCAATCCAAGAAACGATCGTATCTGTTTCTTGGTTTCTGGCCTAGGGGCGTCTTTAATCGCGTCAATTTTATCAGGGTGGGGTTTTAACTGCCCTGACCCACTTACTAGATGGCCCAAGCATTCCAAGTTAGAATATGCTATGCTACACTTGGAGGGTCTCGCTGTGAGATTTGCCTTGCGGAGTCTGTTGAACGGATCGACTAATGCCCTAACATGCTCTTCCCAGGTATGTGTATATACTAGAATATCGTCGACAAAACTATCTACGTTGTTCATGCCTTTCAACAATTTTTGCATAAGACGCACGCACGACGCACCGGCGTTAACCAGACCAAAAGGCATAACCTTAAACTGGAAAAGACCTTTAGGGGTCGCGAATGCCGTTAATACGCGGGCATTTTCAGCGATGGGCACCTGCCAATAACCTTTTGTTAGATCTAATTTAGAAATGTACTGGTGTCCTGCCAATTTTGAAAACAAGCCCTCCATGTCTGGCATCGGTTCAGCATCAAACACGGTGACTTTATTTAGTTGTCGAAAGTCTATACAAAATCGATTAGTTCCGTC
The DNA here is from genome assembly GCA_029931535.1 of Margaritifera margaritifera. Taxonomy (NCBI): domain Eukaryota; kingdom Metazoa; phylum Mollusca; class Bivalvia; order Unionida; family Margaritiferidae; genus Margaritifera; species Margaritifera margaritifera. Next base: position 605,947 of record JAQPZY010001334.1, on the reverse strand, counting down.
TTTCTTTCTAACCAATACCACGGGGGAAGAATAGGGGGAGTTTGAGGGTTCAATCACTCCCAGGTCTAACATTTTACCTACTTCCTCATCGATTGTCTCCCGTGCGTTAAAGGGTATTGGATATCCCTTTATTCTGATTGGCTCCGAGGTATTCAAGTTTATTTCGTGCGTTATTAATCCAGTATTACCTGGTCGATCTGTAAATACGTCTGGGTACTTACTTAAAATTTCCCTGACTTGCTGACGCTGACCTTCAGGTAATTCCGGGCACACGCTGACCATATCTATTCCCTCATTTCCTACAACCATGGGGTACTCGAGGGGAATTTCTGTGTTGGGGTCACTCGATTCGTCTTCTATGACCGCAATACATACGACGTTCAAAATGCCCTTTCCAACAGTTTGATCAGGTCTCTCCACGTATCGTTTTAACATATTGGCATGAAATATTCTCAACCTACCTTTCATGTCGATTCGGTAGTCCATTTCACCCTTGACCTGTTTGACCTCATATGGCCCTTTCCATTGGACCAATAATTTGTTTCTACTAGTAGGGAGTAGCACCAACACTCGATCACCCACGTCGAATTTCCTACTTCGCGTTCCGCGGTTGTAATACTTCGCGTACTTGCGACCCGACTTCACGAGCTCGTCGTGTGCCATCCGACACGTGCTTTCTAATCTCTCGCGTAAGTCGACGACGTATTGGTAGGTGGTTTTAACTTCTCCGTCCGCGATATCACCCGACCATAGTTCGCGCAGAATCCGCATAGGACCACGAATTGTCCTACCGTATAGCAATTCAAACGGCGAGAATCCCAAGCTCTCGTGCGGTACCTCGCGATACGCGAACAAAATCGCGTTCAAATACCGGTCCCAATCTTGCGGTTTCTCCGCGCACATCCGACGTAGCATTTGTTTCAACGTCCCGTTAAATCTCTCTACCAATCCATTACACATGGGGTGATACGGCGTGGTGCGCAACTGCTTAATTGACAACAACCTACTAATTTCTGCCATGAGTTCTGAGGTAAACTGGGCCCCACAATCTGTGAGAATTTCTTCAGGTACCCCTACCCTGCTGAACATGTCTACAAACGCCTTGGCTACACGTTCAGTTTCAATTGATGGTAAAGCTATGGCTTCTGGGTATCTAGTTGCATAATCTACTAGAGTAAGGATATATCGGTTTTTCCGATCTGTAATTGGAAATATCGGTCCCACAATATCAACAGCTACCCTTTTAAATGGGGTATCTATTAGAGGCATTTTACCTAATGGTACTCTGGTATTCCTTCCCTTCGACACCGTCTTCTGGCAAACGTCGCACGATCGACAGAATCGTGCTTCGTCACTATTTACGCCAGGCCAATAAAACTCCGCTAATACTCTGTCGGTTGTTTTTTTCATGCCCAAGTGACCCGCCATACTGGACTCGTGTGCCACTCTCAGTACATGTGGCCTGAATTTCTGAGGGACAACTAGTTGGAAATACTTTCTACCCTCCGACGTGGTAAATTCTCTATACATTAAACCTTTGGTACGTAAGAATTTAGAGCTCCCACCGCCCTTACAATATTTCGCGGTACCGGACATGATCCTCTCCGCGGTCGCGCTCAAGGACGCGTCCTGCCTCTGCTCACGCGTAAATTCATCGCGCGAGATATCAGTCACGGCTTCCGGAACTTTTAACTTAGGTAGCGGCTTTTTATCCGCCTGCGCCTGTGCCCTAGTTTCGACCGCTTGTACAATGGGAAACCGGAAATCGGAGAGAGTTGGGAGTCTGGATCCCTCGACATTTCCGATAGTTAAGTCGTATATGGGATTTTCCATACACAGAGCTTCTACGGTTCCGGTCAGAAAAGGCGTCTCGATTTCTATTCTCGCGACGGGAACGCGATCAATCGTTTGATCTAATAACATGCACGGGGATTTCCAACCAAGCATTTGGTCATCCCTAACGAGACTCCGCTTTACTACGACGCCCGTGCACCCGGTGTCGCGTAAGACCGTGACTTCTTGACCGTTGGCGGTACCAGTAGCAGTCGGTACTCTCGCCTCGGGAAAAAGACAAGTGCCGATCGACTGAATAACATCACGACCGATCTGCGCACGCGCTGCGGATTCGTACACCGTATTCACGTTATTAGTCCCTGAATTATCACGCGGAAAATCATCGCGCTTACCGCCCCCTGACCATGCTCTGCTTTCGATAGCAACCGCGACCCTCTGGACAAACCCCTTCCTTTTCGGACAATCGGGCGTGATGTGACCCCATTCCTTACAGGTAAAACATTGTCTATCCCTACGATTCATACCCTTCCCAGATTGAAAGTTTCCACCTTTATGTGTACCAAGTTTCTCGGGTTCTCTGGGTCCCTGATCTTTTCCTTGATTACCTCCCTTGTTATCCCTTGAGATCACATTCTGGGTACCTCCCCGAGCTTCGGCGAAATAGTCTGCCTGAGTAACCATATCTGAGATATTATTGAAGGACTTTTCCCTCAGGAACAAGTACAATTCCCTACCACAAGTGTTTAACAGCTGGTCCCTAAGTAGAAAATCGGTAAGACCCTCAAACGTTTTTTGGATCTTACCACATTCAACCCAACGCTGGAAATAATTCCCCGTCCTACTGGCGAACTGGGTGAATGTCTTGCCTTTCTCGGGTTTACTATATTTAAATTTTTTGCGGAACCCTTGTTCTGTCAACTCGTATCTCTTAAGGAGTGCCTCTCTTAACGCGTCATAGTTCAATGCCTCGTTCACGGGTAGACGCGAATATACATCTAGCGCTTTACCTTTAAGTAACGCGCTGAGATGGAGCGACCAATCATCCTTTTTCCACTTTTGGATGGTAGCATATCGCTCAAACCTATGTAAATAACTATCTAAGTTATCTTTGTCATCTTCAAAAGGGGGTAATTTAGGGCCTCTTAACTTTGATTCTTGTTGACCATCTTTCTTAGCCTCTAATAATTCAAATTTCCTTCTATGTTCTTTCTCCATATTCCTGTCTTCTAACTCAATGGCTTCTAACTTTGCTTGTTTTTCCCTCGCTAATTTTCTTTCCTCAAGGTCTCTTACCTGCTCTATTCTTTCCCTTTCTGCTTCCCTTTCCCAACCTATCCTTTCCTTCTCTGCCTGTTTCTCTAACTCTATCTTCTCCTTCTCAAATTCCATCTTCTCCCTTTTAAATGATATCTCTAATTCTAATCTTTCCCTTTCAGCTGCTATCTTTCTTTCCTCGGCTTGCTTGTCTAATTCTAACTTTTCCCTCTCCGCTTGCTTCTCTAGTTGTAATTTTTCCCTTTCTATATCTCTCTCCTTTACCCTTTGGTCCCTTTCATGAGCCTGCTCCTCCTGAACGAATTTTCTAAGGGCCTCCCCCTCATACCCAAACTGTTTACCCAACTCCACTAGATCTTTGAGTGACGACATGATAAATACTGCTGATAAGATCACCAATCCTAAGTGCACTATCATATAACACATACAATTTTTAGGACTACACGAACCAACCGTATATCCCTTCTCCAAATATATGCAATATGTATATATGACAAACAAATGGTAAATAAAACAAAATATGAGTGAGGTATTCACTCACCCGCCTGAATTAGTTCTTGTCAGGAAGGTCACAATCTGAAATAAATAACTAAAAAAAATCTTACCGGAGTCAAGACCTATGCAAACTAACGTCCGTGTTCCCACTAATCCAATGATGCCCACTTCTGACACCATTTGTCACAGGATGCAGCCGGGTTGGGACTGGATTAGTGAAGACACCGAAAGCAACTGCGTTAATAAGATGTTTATTTCTAAACGCAATTTAAAGATGAACAAATCTGACACCATTATAACAAAAAGATAAGGAAAATTATAAAGTTCCTAACATGGAACTATCAACAACAAGTAACTCAACGAGAAAAATCAAAGATGGATTTAACAAATGGAATTTGAAACAAACGTGAATAGCATCCTATCACCAATCGACAAATAAGAGTATATGATTTACACCCCAATATAAACAAGGTCTTATTAAGTACCAAGGGTGACCAAAGCATGTGATCTATGCACTTATCAATAGAATACTCATTTATCCATCAATCTGTTAACTCGTCAATTTATCAATTTAACAAGCGATGTTGGAATATGAATTTATGAATCCGTCGTTCATATAACGATATTGAAATGGGGATGTATGAAATTATGAATATGTCGTTCATATAACGATATTGAAATGGGGATGTATGAAATTATGAATCTATCACACATATAGCGATATTGAAATGGGAATGAATGTAATTTTGCACAGATAGCAATATTGAGATAACAATCAAATGGAACACGCAATAAATATAACTATCGTGGCGTCCGTTTGACTACCAAGATGTATCTACGGTTCCACCCGCTCTAGTCCATGGTCAAGGAGCCACCACGCATGGTCCACCCCTCCCAGTCTGTTGAAGGGTCCCTCGAGAGCCTTCACATTAACACAGACCCGTTGATCGAGAAGCCTTGGTCCCTCGCATCGAGAAAACCAGTACACTCTTCCGAAACAACGTCACTAGACACAGCGTACACGTCACACGAAACCACACAGAGTTCTGTGACTTCACACACCAAACCATACATAAGGAACAGCTAAAAGTATAACAACTAAACCGTGTAGTACATATGACACGGTTAGTACTTTTGTATTGATATATGTTGCGCATGCGCGCACATGAATTACGCCTCGTTACACATTACATTAATCATTCAATGCATGCCGCGTATAATTAAATAATACCCGTCTGTTCAGTTACAACAAATAGCTAACTTGAACCAGCCTATAGGATTTCTAATATCATGGCATTGTATGACCTAGGTATTGACTCTCTGTAGAATTTAGAATAAATTCTAAAACATCTAATATATGAAACAATTATGTCATATAAAACGAATAGTGATAAAGAATACAATCTTAAATTTCACATACCTCTACAGCTGAAGTTTTGCTCCCGTAAAGAGGTAAGCTTTCTGACAAGACTCATCGTAGTGTAATTTGTTTATAGAGAATTCGCTCTATATGTACTCTAGCTGTGACAGATATGCGCAGCAGCTAGGTACGTGAGTTTTCACTGCAGGCAATTTGCACGTGCAGCATGGGGTGAATCGCGCTCAGTATTTCAAAATAACTAGAGCCGAAAAAAATAAACAACCCCCGAGTAACGCTCTAGTCGGAAACGAAAACCGAATACATTTTTGATCACATATACACATTGATATAAACCATACAATTCCGTGACAAACACCATTTTTCAGCTATGATAGACTATACATGGCAGCCAGTATATTTGGTGGAGGAAGACCCCGGGAAGAACTACTGATCCATGGGAAGCTAATGGGAAGCTTTCTCACATACCCACATTGGCCGAGACAAGACTTGAACCCATGCAGACAGAGGTGAGATGTCAGTGATCTCTAAAGGCAAGCATCTTAGACCATTCTGCCACCAGGGGCCCCAGGTTCAGAATGGAGATGTCTTAACTAGTTCTAAACACAGTTCAGGAGGGAGACTTTGCAATTAGTTTAGATCTGCAAGATGCATACCTCCATGTTTCAATACACAAGTCTTCCAGGAAATTCCTGGGGTTTGTTTTCAGGGATACAGTATACCAGTTCAAGGCACTCCTTTTTGGTCTCAACATTAATCCCTGGGTCTTCACAAGAATTATGGACAGAGTAGAGTCTAACTTCACGACCATCTCCACATCCATGACTTCCAGCTACCTTGGATTCCTTGTCAGCAAGGACAAATCTCATATTGTCCCATCTCAGCATTTCACTCACTTGAGTATGGAGTTCAAAACGCATTTAAACACAGTCTGTCTCCCTTGGGAACGTGCCTTGAAAATTATCTTGATGGTGTTTTCTCAAAGAATTGCATCTCAGACCAAGAATTCCTTCACCTGTTGGGTCTCATAAGTGTTGCAGTGGATCTCATTGTGCTGGGTAACCTGGTCATGAGACCATTGCAGATGCTTCTGTTGTCTGAGTGGTGACCAAAGATTTGCCCACTGGAACAAGCAGTCCTAGTTTCCAATTATACAAGGTCACATCAGAGCAAATGGGATAACCTCAATTGGCTTACAGCAAGTGTTAAATTGCCTCTCTCAGAATCATGACTGTATGGATGCCAGCACGGCAGGCTGGAGTGCCCACCTCCTGCAAGCAGATTGTGGCCTCCTCAGGACTGTTTATTGTACATTAATCTCCTAGAGATGAAAGCCATTGTGAATGCATTTCTTTGGCGGCAGGAGACGCTTCATAGAAAGTGTAAACTCATTCTTTCAAACAACTCCACTGTGGTGAATTATCTCAATAGGCATGGGGGGAACTGAATTCTCAGACCTTTGCCTCCTGCTTTGGGATTTTCTCAGGTGCTGTCATCAACAACAAATCCACGTTCAAGTCCATCACATTCCAGCAGGCTCAATGAATGGTTGATTCATCCTTTGATATTCAATCAGATCTGTACCTGCTGAGGCTGACCAACTGTGGATCGATTTGTGACATGGTGGAATGTGAAGCTCCCAACCTTTGTCTCTACATTCCCAGATCCATAGGCCTGGGTATTCGAAAGTTTTTTCATAAATTTGGCATGCAACTCTATATGACTGAGACCTTGAATGGGTTTGATTTCCAGCATTCCACCAAATCATTTACAGGGGTTATACCCCCTGATTGGTTTGTTGGATTTCAACCAAATTTAGTGTAGAGTTTTATATTGATGAAACCCTGAATGAGTTTGACATCCATCATTCCATAATATCATTTGCAGGAGTTATGCTCCTGATTCCATGTCCTTCAGAGTTTGCTTTATGCAGCATATCTGTACCAAGGTTTGTTGGTTTCAGCCAGATTTGGTATTGGGTTTATATTGCTGAGAATCAAACTCAATTTCCTGCATTCCATGAGATCATTTACATGAGTTATGCCCCCTGATTTCTGGTCCTTCTGACTTTGGTTTCTGCAGCATTATTTTACCAAGGATTGTTGGATTTTCACACAATTTTGTCATGCAGCTTTATGCTGATGAGACCTTGGTGAATTTAGCTTCTGGCATACCACATTATCATTTAGAAGAGTTATGGCCCCTGAGTGTCTCTCCCCCATTGGTTTCATCAGCGAAACTTTACTAAGAATGTTGGACTTCAACTAAATTTATCATGCATCTTTCTATTGACAATACTTTGAATGAGCAGATTTCCAGTATTCCACGACATCATTTAGAGCAGTTATATCCCCTGATGGTCCATTCTCTAATCTTTAGTTTTCCAACACAAGTTTCTATGTTTAAGGGCCAGCTGAGCAAATTATAGTGAGTTGAGCCATTTGTGATGCACCTATCACTAAAAGCTCTAGTTTATTTTTATCAGCCGTACTTCCCTAGGGTCACATATCAGTGTATCCATGAGTGACCTTCCCTTTTATTTCTTTGCAGGCTGGGGATAATGCTGCAGCTAAGAAGGCCAGGATGGAACAGGCAGCCAACTTAATTGATGCTGAGACTGAAGCCAAAGCTGGAAGGGTAGGTTTGAGATGTGAAATTTTAAATGTTTGAAATGTCACTGTTAATTTTTTTTTAATTATTTGTGGCTTACAATTATTAAAATTTCAACAGATGAACATGTCTGATCCAGGCCCTAGATAATGTATACACTGAATCTTCCCAAAATTGGACGCTTTCTGGACCAAAATTTTGGCCATTCTGTGGAGGTGCCTTGTTTATGGAGGTGCATTTAGTATTTTGGGACCAAATTGTTTAGCCAGTCTGCAGAGAGAGACCTGGTTACAGATGGGGCATTTTAGGAAGTTTCACTGAATTGTAGGGAAATTTGTGTGGTTTGATTTTCATGGTATTAAAGGGATGATTACTTTCTATTGTATTTATAGGAACTGTGAATCAGATCTAGGACACCATAGGTGCCAAGCACGCATGGTACTGCACAATTTGTGAAAGTTTACAGTGGGAATTTTAATGGATTTTTGTTTACTTATATATTCTTCCTATTTAAAGATAGAAAGGTTATGGTAAGTATTTGAAGTTATTGGAGACCCAGGCATTTCAGATAGGTGGAGCTCAATCAAGCTGCTTTACTGCATTGACAGTGGATAATAAGTAAATTTATTTTGGTATAGGGAAGTGAAATTGATATATGTTTCATATTGCATGCATTTCAGAAAGCATCCACAAGCCTGTATGCTAGCCTTGGGATATTATGTATCTGAGTATAACAGTTTTTTCTTGTTAATCCAGTTATCATTTATTTGACTTAATATTTTATGACACTGTGATGGAAATAATGTATTGCATCTGTTTATTGTATGTCAGTCAGATTATTCTGATGATTTTAATGGAAAAATATTGCATTGGATTAGCAGGACTAGACACTGTATTAGTAAATTCATTTCCTGGTTGCTTTTATTTACAATATGGAGTCAGCAGTAGATATGTACTTGCTTTTGGTGATGTAAAGTTGAATTTAAATATTTATGTATAAGTAGAATTGGTAAAGTGGTTATTTGAGCCTCCAGGAATTAGCAGTGGGACAACATAGGACATTTTATGCTGTGATGAATTTATCTTTTGTGCATTTTGTATGGTTTACTTGTGATATTTGGGTCATTCATTTTATTTGGTTCTTTAAATTTAATACGGGTCATATTTTGCAAGCAGGCATAAATTATATTTGGATTTTGATGGATCTGCATAAATACCATTCTGGTGTCAGTTTTATAGCTGTGGGTTTATCAGCAATTCAGATTCGATACAAATGGCAGGAGAAATAATTTGCTGAATGCAATAAATTCCAGGATCATTACCATCCCAGTATTGCTAATCTGACTATTTTTAACCCAATCAGTGGTTTAATATGACACCTTCAATGTTCATTCAGAGTTACTATATTTAAACATGCATATATAATTGATATATTTGACAATTATAGACCCAGACCTGCCATCAGATGATGTGCCAGCAGATCAGTGTCTACTCTGTTCATCTCTATTCTTGATTTTATGCAGAGTAAACCCAGATCTGTCAGGGCATTATGCAATGGCAGATCTGGATCTAAAGTTGGATGCATATTTTTCATTGACAAAGTATGGAAGATGTATTAATTTTGCACCTTAGTTAAGGAAGAAGTATTATCATAATATATAACCAGTTTATGACATGTTTTATGACATCAGTAAAATGGACACAAAAACGCTTTGTAACTTTAAAAATAATTGTATACAGAAATAAATAAATGATTGTATACAGAAATAAATAAATTAAATTGTTACCTCAGTCAAAGGCTTTTTTTTACATACCATAAAAAATGTTTAAGGTAGCATGGTTTTCAGTCCAGCATGTCATTTGGACAGAAAAATATGTTGCTATGCAATTAGATTGTTGCAATTTGTATTTTTGTTAACTAAACTCAACAGGACATGTATACTCTGAAAATTATGAAAACATTCTGACCTTTGTCTTGGTGATTCCATGATGTTCAATGTACTTTTATTCATGTTTTGCATGAAGAAAGTTTCTGTAGATTTATGTCAAGCACTGTGACCTATGAAATTTCTTTCATTTGTCAAAACCTGATATAATTCAGAATATATCTGTGAAGTATTCTTAACATATGGATGTAAGAAATGTATAAAAAATATTGTAAAAATATCTCATATAGGGCAGTTGGATCAAGAGGGTTGTATTGCAATAATGCCCATAATAACACAACTAGCTTGGTTCTCTCCCCAACCATTTTTTTTTAGTGTGTTACTTTGACACACTTCAATGTTGCACATAGAATCACAAGGGCAGGCGATGCCCATCCTCCAGATTTGGGGGACACACAACATTATAGAGGGACAAAGGAAAATAATTGTACATAATGCACTAATAGTGTTATAAAAATGAGATAATCTTATTTGCTTTGTCAGTTCTGCCACCTTAACTTTGTGGTCTGCACTGTACTGTCATATTTTCCTTGGACACCTACATTATTGCAATAAAAGTTTTATCTTGTGCTCAAGTAACTTGTGAAAACATTAACATGCTTGAATATCTAGTTAACCTGAAATGAGCTGTACCATGGAATTTTTCATTCCAGATCTTATTCTCATTTAACTTGAGTGTACACTCATTATCTGCCAGCATTTATTATAATGAATACCTATGTTTTCTGAATTGCATTTCTATCCAAATCAACAAATCATTAATTAAATGACAAATTGTGTATTTGCATAAATTTAGTTTCTTTGTCATTACTTCAACCTCAAAATAAATTAAATGTTCCTCGCCGTAGGTTTGACTTTAACCTCGAAAATAGGTTACACTAACATACGTCAGACACGTTACATCAGTGGTTCCCAAACCTTTTTGGTCATGACACTAAATACCATCTTTTGCGACCCAAAATGCAGTACCAGTATAGGGTTGCGAGGGTCCTTGTGACCCTCATTTGGGTTGCGACCCGGGGTTTGGGAACCACTGCTTAACATTGCAACTCAGCGAACTGCCACAAACCTTGAATGTTTTCATTGCCAGATACATTGTTTTAAAATAGATATTTATTGCCATCTTACAATTTTTATCACCCTTCATGACTTTGGCCATTGGTAAATAAATAAAACAGTTTACAAATAAAAAATGATAAATTAAAGGCATGATAAAAATAAGCTGCAATAGTTTAATATACACTTTGGTTGCTATTAGGCAAATATTTCTAAACTTCATATACATTAGTTATTAATACATTGAATTTGGCTTTAAATTTGTATACATTAGACATTTGACTATGAAATGAAATTCATATTTGACCTCATAAATACCATCCAGAAGACATTACCTATAATTCTCTTTTTCTCTTTAAATATTATTTTTTCTTCCAACTATATAGCCAAAGTGTGATTTGAATATTTTCATCAAGAAAATGCAACTGTAAATTTAAAAGGCATATTTGACACCAAGTAGTTCGCTAAAATAAATCTGTTTTCACAATTTTGTATATATGTTACTTCTGGAAATTAATACATAATGAATTTATTGTTCACAGTTCAAAGAAATAGTATTTAATCTCCCACTCGGTACTGTAACCATACATCGCCATATCCTAATCCAGATAAGTAATGTTTGGCATTATGCATTTGGATTTTGAAATTCATTCATTTTTTAAAACTTTTAGCCAATACTTGATGCATCTTATAAAATAAACAACTGACAGTGAATAACAACCTAACTCTTTTAAAGTATTCACCTACCTCCCTGGCAGTTTCTACCCCCCCCCCCCCCTACTGATTTTAAAAATGAATAGCCTCATTGATATCAGAAATGCACAAACTTAGTAATTTCATTCAATTATTTATAATTTCTAACCTGATTGTCACCAAGGAGTCCCAGACACTATCATGTTTGCGTTTCAAACCAAATGGGAGTTTCTTTACTAACATGATGTCCATGTTTGCATGGGTGAGTCTATTTTGCATATAACAGGAGTGATGCAGTTCATTGTTTTCTATAAGCTCGAATAATTCCATAAATTTCCGTAATTTTGGGAGTTACATCCCTTTGGATCCATTACATAAGAGTTAAACTGCTTGCCCTTTTTATTTGGTTCATTATTTTGGGAGAAATATAAAAACTAGACATTGCAAATATTGGATGCAGATGACAGAGTTTTTACCTTCTATGTATGCATAGTCCAAGACCTCACCCCTTCACTGAAAATGGACTCTTCCAGGAAAAAGAAAAGGACAGTGAGCAGGCTCATTGTTTACACTGAAAACTCTCGTTTGGTTTGAAGAGCGAACAAGATGAGAGAGTGTTACAGACCCCCTGGCAACAATCAGGTTCAAAATGATAAATTATTGAGTGAAGTTTTTGTACATTTTTATATCCTTTATGCTTTTTGTGTTAAAAAATCAGTAAGGGGGTATAAACTGCCAGGGAGGTAGGTGAATACTTTAGTACAGCAGCCTTCAAGGTATTTTGTTCACCCTAAAAATATACTTACAAAAATTAATTTTAACACTTTCTATGCAATGAACATATTCATAATCCCATATGTAAGAGCCATATAATAAAGTTGGTACATCCATGTAATCAAATTGTTTCAGTATGAAAGGTTTCTGGTTGTAAAAAGTGTGGTTAGTTTTCTGTCATCTGACAGTTTTGTTGAAGTCAGTGTTAGGAAAATGAGACTAGACTGTACAAGAGTTTTATTTTTATTTCAGCTTGGAAAACTAACTGTAGCAGTTTTGAAAGAGATTATAAAGAGGGAAGGTATAACAGCCAGCAGTAGTAAGAAAGCTGACCTTATTGATGTGATCAGTGCCCACTATGGGGTGGTGTGAAAACTTACATACCATACATTTTGGAGATATTCTTAATAATCCCATTTTGAAGTTATAGATATTGCCTGTTTGTAGTAATCTTTTCATGTTGTAAATATTACCTTCAGTGATCTTTGGTCAATCATTGAAGCAATATGTACTTTTGAAAACCATTGTGATGAAATGTAGTTACAGTCAAGCTGTGAAAATTCAAAGGGATGAGTCATAACTTGGGAACAAAATTGATACTAAATATGCATGTTGGAGGAATCTGTAATCATGGTTTGTAAATCTACAAAATATAGTGCTCTTATCTCATGGATCTGCTAATTCCTGATCCAATCTGATTGTAGTTTTTGTTAGATTGAATAAGAAAACAAAGGTTACCAGTAGAGCAGAATATATACTGTCAGTGGATGGACTTAGGAATAAAACAACATCTAATCTCAAACGTTTTTACTTCATTTATTTATGATTACCTTTTTTTTTTTACAAATGGTTGGATTGGTTAAAATAGCATCATGTGATGCAGAAAACTAGAAGTTATTAGTTCATAACACCAGAAAGGAACTACTTCTGTATTCATGCACCCTTCTTTTGTCCTTTGACAATATTTGTAAGCAATGGTTAAAATATAGTTTTGTTATTTATGTGAGACTCATTATTATTTTATCACTATTTATAGCATTAACAATTGAACTAAATATTGTGCAGGATTCGTGAAGTCATGAAGCTTGAAAATCAATTGCACTTTATGCATGAATGACTTTTGCTTCACTGCAGGTCTTCATGCAGTGTGTAATTGATATTCATGCTTCATGACTTCATGAATCCGATAAAGTATAAAGTTAAGAAGATTGGATTAAATTAAGTCATTTCTTGGAAAATCCACTGAAGTCTGTCTTCAGATTGCATGTTATTGTCTGTGAGTACTAAGTTTGTCTTCAGATTACATTGTCTTGTCTGTGAGTAGTAAGACGAAGTTTGTCTTCAGATTACATTGTCTTGCCTGTGAGTAGCGAGACTAAGTTTGTCTTCGAATTGCATTGTCTTACCTGTGAGTAGTGAGACTAAGTTTGTCTTCGAATTGCATTGTCTTGTCTGTGAGTAGTAAGATTAAGTTTGTCGTCAGATTGCATTGTCTTGTCTGTGAGTAGTGAGACTAAGTTTGTCTTCAGATTGCATTGTCTTGTCTGTGAGTAGTGAGACTAAGTTTGTCTTCAGATTGCATTGTCTTCCCTGTGAGTAGTGAGACTAAGTTTGTCTTCAGATTGCATTGTCTTGCCTGTGAGTAGTGAGACTAAGTTTGTCTTCGAATTGCATTGTCTTGCCTGTGAGTAGTGAGACTAAGTTTGTCTTCAGATTGCATTGTCTTGTCTGTGAGTAGTGAGACTAAGTTTATCTTCAGATTGCATTGTCTTGCCTGTGAGTAGTGAGACTAAGTTTGTCTTCAGATTGCATTGTCTTGCCTGTGAGTAGTGAGACTAAGTTTGTCTTCAGATTGCATTGTCTTGCCTGTGAGTAGTGAGACTAAGTTTGTCTTCAGATTGCATTGTCTTGTCTGTGAGTAGTGAGACTAAGTTTGTCTTCAGATTACATTGTCTTGTCTGTGAGTAGTAAGACGAAGTTTGTCTTCAGATTGCATTGTCTTGCCTGTGAGTAGTGAGACTAAGTTTGTCGTTAGATTGCATTGTCTTGTCTGTGATTAGTGAGACTAAGTTTGTCTTCAGATTGCATTGTCTTGCCTGTGAGTAGTAAGACTAAGTTTGTCGTTAGATTGCATTGTCTTGCCTGTGAGTAGTGAGACTAAGTTTGTCTTCAGATTGCATTGTCTTGTCTGTGAGTATTAAGACTAAGTTTGTCTTCAGATTGCATTATCTTGTCTGTGAGTAGTGAGACTAAGTTTGTCTTTGAATTGCATTGTCTTGCCTGTGAGTATTAAGACTAAGTTTGTCTTCAGATTGCATTGTCTTGTCTGTGAGTAGTGAGACTAAGTTTGTCTTCAGATTGCATTGTCTTGTCTGTGAGTAGTGAGACTAAGTTTGTCTTCAGATTGCATTGTCTTGTCTGTGAGTAGTGAGACTAAGTTTGTCTTCAGATTGCATTGTCTTGCCTGTGAGTAGTGAGACTAAGTTTGTCTTCAGATTGCATTGTCTTGCCTGTGAGTAGTGAGACTAAGTTTGTCGTTAGATTGCATTGTCTTGCCTGTGAGTAGTGAGACTAAGTTTGTCTTCAGATTGCATTGTCTTGCCTGTGAGTAGTGAGACTAAGTTTGTCTTCAGATTGCATTGTCTTGCCTGTGAGTAGTGAGACTAAGTTTGTCTTCAGATTGCATTGTCTTGTCTGTGAGTAGTGAGACTAAGTTTGTCTTCAGATTGCATTGTCTTGTCTGTGAGTAGTGAGACTAAGTTTGTCTTCAGATTGCATTGTCTTGCCTGTGAGTAGTGAGACTAAGTTTGTCTTCAGATTGCATTGTCTTGTCTGTGAGTAGTGAGACTAAGTTTGTCTTCGAATTGCATTGTCTTGCCTGTGAGTAGTGAGCCTAAGTTTGTCGTTAGATTGCATTGTCTTGTCTGTGAGTAGTAAGACTAAGTTTGTCGTTAGATTGCATTGTTTTACCTGTGAGTTATGAGACTAAGTTTGTCTTCAGATTGTATTGTCTTGTCTGTGAGTAGTGAGACTAAGTTTGTCTTCAGATTGCATTGTCTTGCCTGTGAGTAGTGAGACTAAGTTTGTCTTCAGATTGCATTGTCTTGTCTGTGAGTAGTGAGACTAAGTTTGTCTTCAGATTGCATTGTCTTGCCTGTGAGTTATGAGACTAAGTTTGTCTTCAGATTGCATTGTCTTGTCTGTGAGTAGTGAGACTAAGTTTGTCTTCAGATTGCATTGTCTTGCCTGTGAGTATTAAGACTAAGTTTGTCGTTAGATTGCATTGTCTTGTCTGTGAGTAGTGAGACTAAGTTTGTCTTCAGATTGCAGTCTTGTCTGTGAGTAGTGAGACTAAGTTTGTCTTCAGATTGCATTGTCTTGTCTGTGAGTAGTGAGACTAAGTTTGTCTTCAGATTGCATTGTCTTGTCTGTGAGTAGTGAGACTAAGTTTGTCGTTAGATTGCATTGTCTTGTCTGTGAGTAGTAAGACTAAGTTTGTCTTCAGATTGCATTGTCTTGTCTGTGAGTAGTGAGACTAAGTTTGTCGTTAGATTGCATTGTCTTGTCTGTGAGTAGTGAGACTAAGTTTGCCTTCAGATTGCATTGTCTTGTCTGTGAGTATTAAGACTAAGTTTGTCTTCAGATTGCATTGTCTTGTCTGTGAGTTATGAGACTAAGTTTGTCTTCAGATTGCATTGTCTTGTCTGTGAGTAGTAAGACTAAGTTTGTCGTTAGATTGCATTGTCTTACCTGTGAGTAGTGAGACTAAGTTTGTCTTCAGATTGCATTGTCTTGTCTGTGAGTAGTGAGACTAAGTTTGTCGTTAGATTGCATTGTCTTGTCTGTGAGTAGTAAGACTAAGTTTG
This sequence comes from Margaritifera margaritifera, assembly GCA_029931535.1. Taxonomy (NCBI): domain Eukaryota; kingdom Metazoa; phylum Mollusca; class Bivalvia; order Unionida; family Margaritiferidae; genus Margaritifera; species Margaritifera margaritifera. The sequence continues at coordinate 590,060 of JAQPZY010001334.1, read as the reverse complement.
TCGTTAGATTGCATTGTCTTACCTGTGAGTAGTGAGACTAAGTTTGTCTTCAGATTGTATTGTCTTGCCGGAGATATCAGTTTTCAGATAGTGATGACAGCAGTGGTGGTATGAATGTTACAATTCTGTTACAGTTTTTGAAATTCAAACATCTTCTACATCAGTAGCTATATTGAATTGATATGGTTTTTGGTATTACTTGTACTTTTTAATATATGATATGTTTTCTTATCAACTCTGAATTCACTATTTTTCCCGGTTTTTGTGGATTTTGTGGTTGCTACGAACCACAAATTTAAAGACCCAATGAAAAATAATTCTTCTGTGGAAATAATAGAACCTTATCCTCAGGTAATGAATTTACATACAGAGAAAAATGTCAGTTTTGAAAAAAACATAAAAATTGATATCCATGAGAAAAAAATGAATTCACAGTATGTGCCATACAGAGCCTTTCATGGTTTGGTTAGGTGTTTTACGGCACAGCCACACAAATTGGTTATTTATTGCTGAGGCAATTGGAGTAAAGTGCCTTACCCACATACTCACCATGGTAGCCAACCTTGGCTGATCCATTGGTAGGGACTGAACCTGCATCCTTTCAGTCATTAGTTTGGCATGTGAACCACTGATCCACAATGGTTACTACTTCCATTAATTGCCTCTTACAACATGTGAGAAGGGACCTTGTTTTGTTGTTTCTCATTTTGAAAAGAGTCGTGGCCCACTGACAGCTCACTTGTGAAGCTTTCATATAAGGCACAAACTTTGCTAATGTTAGTAATGTTCAAATGGATAATCATACTGCAGCTTTCTTTTGGATTGGGTCAGTTACACAATGTATGGGGTTTTCTTAAACACACAGTGTATGGGGTTTTCTTATACACAATGTATGGGGTTTTCTTATACACACAGTGTATGGGGTTTTCTTATACACAATGTATGGGGTTTTCTTATACACAGTGTATGGGGTTTTCTTATACACAGTGTATGGGGTTTTCTTATACACAATGTATGGTGTTTTCTTATACACACAGTGTATGGGGTTTTCTTATACACAGTGTATGGGGTTTTCTTATACACAATGTATGGGGTTTTCTTATACACACTGTATGGGGTTTTCTTATACACAGTGTATGGGGTTTTCTTATACATAATGTATGGGGTTTTCTTATACACAGTGTATGGGGTTTTCTTATACACAGTGTATGGGGTTTTCTTATACACTTCTTTAAGGTGATGAATAAATATTAAAAGAGCAATAATAGATGGCTTGTCAATTTAAAACATTTGCTGGTACACAGAAGAGAGATAATATGAAATATAACACAAAGTAGGTATAGAACCAGGTTGTTGGGATATGAGTTAAGGAATAAAATTCTTCATTTAATAGCAGTAATACAATAAAATGTCACTATTGCCATTCTACCTCCTCAAGAACACAAGTCCCCTTATCTAAGCCCATAGTTTCAACCTCCTGTTAGATAGAACATTTTAGATATCTAGAACAGAAAGAATCCATAGACAGTCTGACTACTATGTCACAGGTTCATGTGGCATACTCTCCGTCTCTTCATTGGACGCTCTTGGTGTCAGAACTTAGTCAATTTCACTCTCAGAAAATTGCCTTTATTTACGTGTTTTAGTATGTTTCTCGGTATATTAATTGAAATTTCTTTGTTTATTGAGTGATTATCCCCTCGGTCCTTGCAAGTTCGTTTCTTTTTATTGCGCACTTGTTGCATCATTTTAATCAGCAGTGGTCTTGGTAATTTTACCCATTGTAAGGTAAGTATTTTATCCTGTGTTGTAGTTCTTGACTATATTAGTACTTGCTTCGTCAGTACCCCCTTATATTCTTTCCATCCTTTGGTGAATTTTCCTACCCAATCATGGTTCTGGAATTTAATTCCCTTGTTCATATTTGGGAATTGACATTTAGTGGGTACTTGCTTAGGCAGTACACTCATTCTTGCATCTAAATAATTTTTATTGTGCTGTGTCATAGGCAGTACTGTTTTAATTTTTTGCATGAAATAATTTATTGCAGATATGTCTAGCTACCACCAGATTAGGCAGTACTAAGGCAGTACTTCCTTACTGTTGCATTAAATTTTTACATTGCTTCTGCAAAGTAACTACCTTAGATTGTTGCATTAACAAATTACTGCACTGCTTCTGGTAAGCAGCTTTGCCTTCGCTAGGCTCAGGCATGTGGGACGCAAGGTAAAAGACTGTTCGCAGTCACATCATGGAATGCTCTTGTGACGAGCTAGCAGGGCATAGTTTTGGCGTGGTTACGCTGTACATGCTGCTGGGTCAATGTCTCGCGGTTGCAGAAGATGACGATACCTTCAACCCCTATGACGTCGGTGGCTACAACTCCATTTGCTTCGAAGAGGTATCAGACCAAGTGTTCTCACAATATGGGCCAAGTCACCAACTTGAATGGCTGGCTGACGTTTGTCCAAAAGTTCAAGGACACGCATATCATAAATGCCAACGGCGACCCGGCCCAGAACGAGCCCGTCCAGAAGACGCTTGAATTTAACTTTCACCAGTACTATAATGAGGCCATTGACCAGGTCTTTCCACGCTGCCTTCTCCTTCAGGAACCTAAACCTATGACCCAATGACATGCCAGTGAGCCAACTTGAAGTGAGATGGGGACAAAGGTTGAGAGAATTCATTAAGAAAACATCCATTGAGAATAAATTGTTTTCCATGCATACTGTTATAATGAGGCATTGTGATGAAATTGTATCCATCGCCGTTGCAGAAAGACTAGGAGGAAATTATGGATACAACTTCTGACCAATGTGAAAAAGTCTTCACTGCCATTCTCATTTTTGAATGGAGCTTCCATTTATGCTGGATTTTGTACACGGCTTTTGATAGAACATTACAATTCAAGTCACTTTTACAGACAAATGAAGCATGCTCTGTTCAGTGCATCCCACAATGGTAGCATTGTCAGCTTTGGATTAGACACTGCTTGAGAGATTGACCACAGAAACGCAAAGAAATGTGTTCGACCAGGGGCCACACTAAGCAATGTAATAATAAAGATGTCCACAGTAGACGAGCAGAGACAAGTGCATACACTAATCCAGTCTGTCATCTCAGGAGAAGATGTGTTGAAGATTATGCAAGATGAACCAAAGACGAGGAGATAGCAGCCATAATATCCGCAAGGTACACGGGGACAAAGGCAAGTAATAATGACTTGGCCCATATTGTGAGAACAGTTGGTCTGTTACATCGAAGAAAGGGAATGTCATTAAGTTTTGACCCCATTCCAAGAAATGTATATCACAAGGAGAATCCAAAAGTGCAGCAAGAGATGTTAGATTCAGCCACAGAAGAGATATGAACATTCATGCTTCACAGATATGCAGTTAGTGAGGGTCCTTTTTTTCTGACATTTAGTGATTGTCCTAACATTGAATTTATAAACAGACCCAAACATATCAACAAAATAAAAAGATCGAAAGGGTCAACAATCAAGAAGACTTAAGGGGCACCAAAAAATACATTATGCAAGAGCATGAAAGAGAAAAGCAAGGAGAAAAGAAAAAGGAAAGTGAAGAAGATGACAACGATTTTGGTCTGTCTAAGCTCTTCCATGAATACTTCCCAGTAAATTTTTAAGCTAGATGGGACAAAATCATCCACCAATAAATCAGCTGGTTTGAAAAGAGCTCTTCTCAAGTTTATGAAGAAAATATCTGATACTGGAACTACAAGTGAGCAAAAGGAAGATTCACCCGACATGGTGAGTCCATCCTAACAGATTTCACAGCTGTTCCACTAACCATAAAGGAACAAATGAAAGCTTCAGTTGTAGAATTTGCTGGTGTTACTTTCAAGACATTCGCTTAGAGTGTAGACCAAACAGTACGTACAGTATGTATCAAAGGTGATTCTTCACAGTTGATAAGACACCTTCCAAAGTTACGTCACATTGTTATATGTGAGGAAAAATATTCATTCACTCCGTCTAAAGGAGAAATATCTATCTTACACTTGAGGGAAGATTAAAGGGTGATCAGAGAAAAAAACAACATTTCATAAACCCTCTGTTGTGGGAACATCGAATGACAAGAAACTTGTAAGTTCCGATTTAGGCAGTCTCATTGATCAGCTTCTTTTTAAGCAGAATATGACCCTGGCTATAAACAGTGACGCTCTGCTGACATCATGTCATTGCCAAGAGGTCCACTGCACATGCTGTCCTTTCATGACACCACTATGAGTTCGATTTACTTCTGACTCTGAAATTGTTGGTGTTCAGAAGCTGTCGAGCATCAGGCAGAGAAAGGGAGAAGCTGAAATGGCTCAGCTTGATTGGATGCAGGATCTTGATGCCGAGTTGTCTGATGGAGATTCTGTCATCAACTTTGTATCCTTAGTAGATATTGATACAGTTCTAATTCACCTCTTTGGTATCAGTCTCCAATGGAAAATAAACAAAACTGGAACCTCTACACGCTCTGTTTATGTTTAGTTACATAAACAAAAACCTGAGCTGTACAACAACTCCAAAATCGTAGAAAGTATGGAAAGATACCTAAATAGGAAGTACTCGGCAGCTTGGATTGCCATCATTTTGTGTATGGAAGGAGATGACTTTTTACCACGATATTATGAAATTTCGCATGAAAAGATTTTATTGAAGGCCATTGACAATCAAGGTCTTGAGTTTTTCACACTCTTTTGCATTGAAATCAATGAGATAAACGAGTCAGTTTCATCCATAAGGCTAAATATTAATGCATACATTTCCTTTTTAAAGGATTTGTACTGTCCAAAGATCTACAATGCAGCTGCATTATCCTTTGAATAAGCCAGACAAATAACTATAAAAATGCCTGGCATTCTTCTTGATACAATTAACTTTGCAGACATATATGTGTTAATTATCTTTTTTATATTGATTTATGTACTTTACCATGGTGCATCTATATATACAGTTTTGAGGAACACTAAAATCGGATTCCATCAAGATCTGTTTTATAAACCTAAGTCACATCTTTACCATACAGCAGTGTACTTGGATGATTTTGTGTTCTTTTGCAGAAAAAGGAAGAGTTTTTCTAGTGATCGGCAGCTAAATGGTGCACAACACAACCCATAATATACTATAGAACTTGGAAAGAAATGATGAAAATATTGAATAGGCATAAAGTCCAATGAAGTTCAGATAGCATAACGACTGAAATATTTGAAAAGAATTAATTTAAAATGGAAATACCATACAGTGTGGACAGTGTGCCCCATAGAGCAGCATTTGGATTAGGATTAGTTGTAAATAATAGGATAAAATAAATATTAGTTTTTGTAATGAGCATAGATAGATGCATAGTTGATATTTTACAATATATGTTACCTCTACCGTGTTCTATTTTGAATACATTTGAATATATGGTAAATATACTTTATGCAACATATCTGGTAACATTTTGCTACAACTTAAAAAGCTTGAAGAAAAAAAAAAGTTTCTCTCCTATGAACTTTCTCTTTCTCTGCTGATTCATGATAACATGTAAAGAATATGCGCAGGCGTAAAGTATGAATCTGCACACGTTTTCCTCAATAACACATGGACAACTTTACATGAGGCATTTATCTGACATTGACAAGAGTCTGAATATATTGTGAATTCAGAGGAATAATTTCAGTATCGGACAATATTTGCTTTCATGTATACTGACATTAAATGTACATGGATGCTTTTCCATGTAAAATAGATGATAACTCGTCCATGTTTAGTGTGTGCATTGGAATTTTCGTCAGATATATTCCACTGTCCAATAACTGACTGTTGACTATAAAAGTTAAACAACTTTGTAATTGATTAACATAAATTCCAAAGTCATTTTCTTTGGAGAGTTTGAATATTTGTTTTTTCCTATCACATGTTATGGGACTAAATTTGTGCATTGTCACAAGAGTATTGGAACACCTATCAGGTATATACAGTAAATCTCACTTGTACTGGAAGCTGATATTGCAAGAAATCACATAACGAGTATGATTTAAATCCTTGGCAAACAGAAACTTCATTTTCACTTATATATATATATATATACATGTGTGTGTGTGTGTGTGTGTATGTAATGAACTTAATTTAAGTGTCATTTGGATTTCAGTATATACGAAATTTATTGTTTATGTAAATTATCACAATTCCTTTAATTTACATTATCATTAATAGGTAGTCTGCACTAGATGCTAAACATCTTTGGTACACAAGTGTACCAGTATAAGAGATTCATATGTAAAAATGATGGCATAGAAAACTTTTTTTTGTTTTTATACATTCATGTGTCTATTACGTTAGAGTTTTTAAAATTATGATGTATTTTTTTGCTTTTAAAATGCACATCCTTTGAAATTGAAAAAAATGCAGGTGCATCATTCTTTGAGGCCAACAAATTTGAAACCGGTAGGAGATAACATTTTTATGGACTGTTCATAAAACCATTTAAAATGTTCATTTGTGGCTGAAAAAAAAAGGTGAAGTAAAAGGGTCTTTTTAGTAGATTGAAATGCATATAAAACGATACTCATTATAAAGTTTCATGCGCCTGCAGGAATCTGGTTTGGGATGCCGTTGATTGTCACCGATATCTTGTTAATAAGGGGGTTGTAGAAATTCTCTGTATCATACTGAAATGCAGCACTCTTTCTCGCATCATCAGAGTAAAATTGTGGCGGCATTCTTTTTTGCCGGCGTTTTCAGGTTAATGTTCCACGTATCGTCGTGCTTATTTACCACCATCCTGTGATGGTGCACCACTCGGGTGTACAAGACAGCCACTTTTCCCATGTACTGCTGCCTGATCATGCGTGCGAGTTCGGCGTCGGTCACATTAACTCACTCCAGAGATATATCCCCGATGGTGTAGCTTGCCCCCTTATTAGAACTCTGAATTATCCTTCCTTAGTCATTAAATGTCAACTCGAAGGTGATGTGATATAAAAGACTGGAATAGTATTATGGGATGTGATCATTTAGCAGCTCGAAGTCGATCGGAACAAAGAAGCGGTTCCCAATAGATGCATTGTCCTGGGTTGCAACGACGATATAGCCAGCGCCGACACATATAGCGGCAGTGTTGGCGTTTTGTATACCCTGATAAGCATCGTTAGTCCGCTCTTTTTCCGTCAGTCAGAGATCCTTGTATACGACTGAAACTTCAGCATCGTCAATGCAGGCCAGTTCATTTCCTTTAAGCTGAACACTGATATTTCTGACGATGGCGCAGCTGAAGTTTTTACAATTGTACAGTTGGTGTCTGGGGCTGGTGAACCACCACTCAAATCGTAAATGCCAGTCTAGCGTTGCCGGACACAATAATATCATTTCTGGTGAGGTTTGGAAATATAGCGATAAACTGCTGGTTTTGGTCTATGGTGCTCGGGTAGTAGTCACAACGACGGTGCTCCGGACTCCCTTTACGCTAAGCGCGAGACGGAAGGAGCGAAACGGTTAGAGATTGTTTTCGTATTGAAACATACTTAAGTTTAGTGCCATTGGAGTTCACGTGTCCTTCCTTTAATATGTTAAGATCTCTTGATGTGTCGCACGAGTGCTTGTTAAAACAAGGCTGAAGACTTTGAAATGACCAACTTTGACGATGTTCTACCCAGGAAGATGAAACCACATTTACCGTAGAGCCAATGAGGCAGAAGAGTTACAGACGGAAACCCCTTCTTAGATCAGCAGCGATGAGCTACCTATTGGGGAGCCGAGTTCGATGCTTACCGCAAAAGAAGGAGCTTTATTAAAGAACTCACCAGCAGGGTCAATTTCAAAGCGAATACATCCTGCACCCTCTCAGTAAAGTGTGGGCGGAACTGGATTCTGTTAACTCACAAAAATTACCTGAATAAATTTTTGGACACATCCACAGGAGGGGTTGAGCCTTGAGTTTCTCTGAGTGGTAGATCTTAATGAAGAGCGGCTATCGGTAGCAGTGCGGTGGCGGTTCGCCGCGGCTATAGAAAATATAAAAGCCGACAGAAGTGCAATGTCAGATATCCAGCTCACTGTGTTAGCATCGGAGGGCACGGCAATCAAGGAAGCGACGGTAGAGGCATATGAAAGCTTCCCGATACGAAATATACTGAGCCTCAACGCAGCGCTTCAAATGACTCGGCGAGCTTGTAAATAATCCCTCAAAGCTTACAGCGGTCGATAACCACATCACTGTAGAAGAAAGGCATCTGACTGCAAACTGCGGCTAAAGGCTACCAGCGCCAACCGAGGAACTCTTCGCGGCCAAATTTCCCGGATTCGGGAGACAATCAACACAATTCTCCACGAGGATACAACCCTCGCCAAGCTGCTGTAAACACTCTTTTGTGAACAAGATATTACTATAGCTTCGATTCTCACAGTGCTGGGGTTCATTAGATTGTGCACAATTGTGTTCGCGATCACAGGTAGCGCATGCGCACCGACGCTACCTCCCGACTACCCGACATCCAAACCTGACCTCAGTTGCGCAAATTAATGGGCTGCAAAGCAGCTGGAGTGGCTGGCCGGGATGCTGATAACGCTCGTAGAAAAGACGTTGTAGGCGCTGCCTGGCATCATTAGCACTTTTGTGTGATTTCTATTGAAAAGAGCCGTCAACGTCGTTGGCTGGCTGGCTGGCTGGCCGAGCATCTATTGGCACTAGTCATCGGTGTTGGAGTCGCGATCTTTGCTGCTCTCCACGCTCAGACAGCATCTCGAGTGCTAGGACAGCACAGGACAGGGTATTCGTCGTCCAAGAGCGGAGAAACCAGATGGTCACAACCCCCGAAGCAATACTGGCCACGACTAGTGTAAAGGCCGCCCCAATTCCAGATTGATTTTGGCGAATCTGAGCACTTCCTGGTACTTTCATATCGACTTGGTGATGTCTTCTTTGTGGGCTGCCATATATTTGTTTATAAGAAACTATTTTTGTGCATCAGAGGCCTTCCCTGATCTCGCTGTCGTGTTGTGTGTTTGATTTTGCGTGAACATGGTTTCCCAAACGCACATCCGAACGCTATTGTTTAGACGTTCTACCTCGGCTCAGGTAAAGCCTTGCGACTTTTCCAGCATGAAATACATAAAACCGTTTTTAGCCCCACTTCTTAGGTTGTTTTGTGCGAACTCATCAACTTTGTGCTTCTTTGAAAAGTCAAATACATACGTGCTGTGGTTCCATGCATCACGGATCGGCTGGTAGGTGCTGTTAACACTATAGTTATACATCATGCCCCTTAAACGCATTGGAAAAGCGCTCGTATGCGACCATGTCGATACTGGTTTCAAGCGTGTTCCACCCTGTTTGGCCCAGAACGGGACACCGCATCTGAATGAGAATCCGTTTGACGTTATAGTAAACACGGAACCGGTAAAAGCTGTAAAGAATCTCTGGCAGCCCTGCTCCCTCCGGGCAACAGGTGGTCCCGAACGCTGACTCCACCAGAAGGCAAAGTTTATTTGATTTTGCCAAAACTGCATCTCGCCGTCTGCCGTTCTGAAGTACCACTTGTCGAGAATATTTTTCCAGTCGACGAAAGGTGGCACGTACATAAATGTAAATAAATTTGGTCCGGAACGGAACTCCATCCAGCACAAACTCGTCGAGGTTGAGCAACAGTTCACGAATCCGCGCTCTATCTGTATAGTTATGGTTAAAAACGCCGCCGTCACTGCACTTTGCGTCGCTGTTAAAGAAAAGTACTTGTTGCAATACCATCTCTCAGCACTAGAGCTGGTCCTAACAATGAATGTTTTATTGACTAATCCTCTAGTTGGACCAGTGGCTCTCGAACAGGTGATTGTCAATAGCGCAAGTTCACGCGCACCGCTTCGAGAGATTTCGTTCCGCCCAGGATGGTACAACGTTTTGGTTGAACTTAGCAACAACATATTTGCTTTCAGATCGACCTAACCAGCCCGGCGATAGAAGTCACCATTCCCGATGGGTATTTCAACATGGATACGCTAGTAAACAAATGCAGGTCTCTATTCATGCAATGATTCTGGAGTTAGACCCGGTGACCCAAACTGTCCGGTCTATCTCACCTCTCCCCATCCCCCATCCCCCCATCACTGGATTTGAATTACCTGGGTTTTACGGAGCTTGCATGTGCATAGCATCCTGTGCCCCAACGCTTATCAACGTCCCACGGCTTAATGTCCATCTCGAGCATAAAAACCAAATGAGAATATTATTGATGGAAAAAACAGCACCCTGATACAAGTTATTCGTATGAGTGGTGAGTCATATAGGGAGTCGTGTACTGTCTCCTATGGAATGCCACGTAGGTGTAGACAGCGTGACGGCATCATCCATGAGCTTTCGATACATCTGAGACGAAATACATTTGACGGTTAACATGCTGGAGTGCACTATCACCCATGGGATTCAAAAATAGTGCTTGCACTCTATGAGTCTAATACTGGAGTCCTTGCATAACGTATCTGGTCTGGAAGAAAAGGAGAGAATTTTGGCCACAATCAAACAGAGATGTTACTTCCCTGATATGGAGGAAGATGTTGAGAAGTGGACAAGGAAGTGCGACAGATACGTGTTAGCAGAGATGCCTAAACGTCGACGCCACCAATAAGATCTTTCATCAGGAATCTGATTGATAATAAACCCCTAGAAATAGTTGCAATGAACTTTACTCTCCTGGACAAGTCATCAGATGGAAGAGAAAAAGCTCTGGCTTTGACAGATGTATTCACCAAATATACCGCTGCAGTGATTACTAGAGACCAGAAATCATCAACAGTTGCAAAAGTATTGGCCAATGAATAGTTTCAGAAATATGGAATCCCCTTTCGTTTGCATATTGATGAGGGACGAGACTTTGAAAGTGATGTTGTCCAAGAACTTTGTCGGCTTTATGGTATCAAGAATTCAAGAACAACCAGTTATCATCCGATTTGAAATGGACAATGCGAACGTTTTAACCGAACGCTTCATGATATATTAAAGACTCAGCCGCCAGAAAAGACAAGAAAATGGCCGAAATATTTACCTGATTGGCATACTTGTACAACTGCACACCTCATTTGTTTAAAGGGTATTCGCCGTACTTTCTTATGTTCTGAAGGGAGCCACGCTTTCCCATCGATCATTTACTGGGGAAATCAAAAGAAACTCGTCACACAAACATAAATGGGTTCATTAGCATCAACGACGTCTTTCTGGTACAACAGAACTTGTACGTCAAACGATGGTGAGGAAAGTCCAGAATCGGAGAGAACTACACAATAGGAATATACGGGATAAGGATATCCATATCGTAGCCCATGATTTGCTTCGGAATCACCAACCGGGACGGAACAAGATTCAGGATGCTTGGAATCCTACCACGTACAAAGTCATACATAAGCTTCAGGATAGCATGTATGTTATTCAGTCTGAATGGTATTGGACCAACTTAAACCGTAACCTGGACTCCTGGACTAAAATACTGGATGCTAGAGAATTAGGGTATCACAAAGATAACATACAGCTCAGGGCAGCTTTCCGAATGCGGAGGAGAGTCAAAATGGACTTGGTGCAGCCTACAGCTCAGAAGAAAGAGTTTCGTATCAGAGAATTCACACCAAAATAAAGCACACTTACGAAAGTGGAGGGTATGCTTGTTCTGATGATTCTCCCAAGACGAGTCATTGGTTGAAGCTGATGATCCGGACAAAGCAGGGAAGTTTGCCGCTGCGGATCGTACTACGGGTCGTGCAACACGTCATGCTGAGGAACCAACAAGTTTATTCTAAGTCACCCTTGAGACGATCAATCAGAACAATTGCCGGATAAATTCGAATCCGCATCATCTTCCTTTATCAGCTATCAAAGCCAACAGCGTACTCACAGCTATAAATAAGTACAAGGCGCAAACACAGTCACAATGTGTACATTCTGACCGCCAGAAGTTTGCCCCAGCATTATATCTTGCTTTTCAAGAATGTCGTCAGGCCCTCGCAATGTTAGATAACCCGTTGGGTACCTCCCCCTGTGTAAACATTGTGCATACACATACTCACGCACTCATATATATATATATATATATATATATATATATATATATATATATATATATATATATATATATATATATATATATATCATGTAAAATAAACCTAAAACTATCTTCCCGATAAAGGTTCTGTTTACGTCAAGAGAGTGATTATATTTCAATCAGTCATGCAAGTAAGTGTGGAATCATTTATCGTAAACCTGCAGTCTTATTTTCTAGTTGATGATGACATCAGCTCTAAGCAGGGAGGACATGCATCATTGAAAAATGTTAGTTCAAGTTAAATACATATTTCTTAATGAAGTCTGTGTCAATTTTAAAAAAATATTATATCCGTCATTTTTGCAATTATAGTTACTATTGATGTGTATAATTTATAGCAGTGTTTTTGAATGTATTCGTCGGAGTATGCATATAGACATTTTTCGGGGTTTTTGTTCTTTTTTTCGCGTTTTTTGTTTTTGTACCTTGCATATTCATTAATAATGAAAATGAAGATAATAGCACAATTTAAATTTAAATCTTAAACATATTACATATATCCTCTTATTATGAATGATTTTTCAAAACTGACCAATCAGAACACTTCGCACCCTTTTGTGGTATTAACACTGTCGAGTTTGTCAGTCTGTTCACGCCGTTAGACGCGTCGCATGGAGTCAACCTTGTTATATATATATATATATATATATATATATATATATATATATATATATATATATATATATATATATATATATATATATGTTATTTTCCACCTGCTACATATGGATGCCAGAACGTGTATAACTTAACCGCGCAAAGGTATTCATATTCCCGTTCTGGACTTATTTTGTGTTTAGTATTTTGTGAGGCGTATACGGCATGTCTGTGTGTAAGTGTGTGCTAGTTTCTGTTGTATTGACTGCACAAACAAAAGCAACACAATTCTTATTATACTGACATTGGCACGGCCTCATCTTTGCTTCGAATACTAACATGAAAAATGTATACATTTTGCTCGCTCGCTGTTAAGATCGTCTTTCGCATGTAAATTGGTCCAAGACTGTAAAATATTTGAGCATATTCAATCGTCATCCCCGCAAGAAAACCCTTAGAAAGCTAAACAAATCCACACTCGCGAAGAAACAAAGCCTGAGTCACCCGTGTCAACCTGTATTTATTTCTGTCTGTCTGCATGTGCGCATGTATGTATGTATGTATGTAGATAGGTAGGAAGGTACAGTGTAGGCAGGGACGTATGTATAGATGGATGCCAAGCTAGTGCTCAGGTTAAGGGGATCTTACATTTCTGCTTGATTCATATGAAATGTTTGAAAGAATTTAATAAGTCTTTAAAAATGTTTTTTTTTTTTTTTAATTAAAATTTAATCACGTATCTATACTGACACAATGATATGTCGCATCTACCTTGTATCATTTCATAATATTGTTATTTCATTAGTTAAATATAAAAAATATGAAATGGAATGAAGGAGTCAAGTTCTGTGATATGTATGTATGTATGTAAAATACATTGAGGAAAGCATACAAATATGGACCGGGGCAGGGCCGTCGCAAGTTTGCGCTGGACGAAACTGCGCGAGCGTCGCCTTAGGCGCCCCCACTAAGAAAATAAATACCGTAAACTCCGCGAAATGGCGCCCCAACCCCCGGGCTTGGCGCCCAGGGCGGTCCCCTGTGTCGCCCGCCCTTTACGACGGCCCTGGAGTAAATCTTACGTTGATACCTAGATGTCTGTGTTCAACAAGTCTAACATAATAAATATGCATACTGTGTATATTTATTTTGTTGTGGACACTCCTCCCGGCCCCCAGGCAGTGAATTTTATTTCTGTAATACACATATACATGTGGAATACTGAAGAAACATCTACATATTTATAATTCTTTTTCCAAGTATAAGTACCAAAACATTGGCAGTATTAAATTGTCCGTTGAAGCAGTATAGTTTAAAATAAAAGAAGTGGTTCGATGTAATACATGTTTTAGAGTATTATTATTCACGCACTTCTGCAAAGAACGGGATTATTGTCCTTGCTCGCTTGTAAAACTTTTTTTTATTTTTTTATAACTGCATGGGAGAGTTTAAAATACAAACAGAAATATAAACAGTTTGTATATTTATCACGTTACACTTGAATGATACTAACTGTATAAAGGTAAGAGGTATCCATTTTCTCTTAAAAATTGTGTAAAAAACACAAACACTCGAAGCAAGAAGAAAATGAAAAGCTGCTGCGTTAAATTCGTGCATTACAATCCGTGCACCCGTAATATCTGGTGAACTAGATAGGTTACGGTCAAGTTAAATTCGTGCATTACAATCCGTGCACCCGTAATATCTGGTGAACTAGATAGGTTACGGTCAAGTTAAATTCGTGCATTACAATCCGTGCACCCGTAATATCTGGTGAACTAGATAGGTTACGGTCAAGTTAAATTTCGTTATGTATACACTCATTGAAAAAAGAAATCAAATGAAATCCAGAATGTATTTATTCCATTTTGATTTTTAAAAACAAATATTTTCTCATCGAAAAGAAGGATTAAACTTTTTTATGTGACATTATATTTTTTCTATATTTTTTTCATAATTTGATTCAAAAAGATGTAAGAGACTACAAACTTGCAACTTTACCTCTGCAGAGCCTTTTAAGCAAAGAAATTGTGGTTCTTACGAAACAAAATTAATTGAATTCTGATACAGTGTATGGATTCTTTTTGTTTAGCCTCATAGCCAACATTAGTAGTATCGTGGGGTGATACGGGTACATACGGGAATTAACATTAGCTAACGTGTTTTTTAACGCTTTTATCTGGGCAAATGATTCTCTCTTTGAGATGGGGGGGGGGGGAGAAAATCACTTACAAGAAGAATAGGAAAGAAAACATGTCATATAAATATATGATCATTAAACAGAAAACTACTTCAATATAAATATCCCCCAAAAAGTGAAAATAAATTCATGAAGTAGGTACTGCTGCTCTGTCTTAGATAATATTTTCAGTGATGCAAAAAAGTTTTAATGAAATGAGTTGCAAGGGCTGCCGAGTGAAAGATCTCTTTCTCTCTCTCTCTCTCTCTCTCTCTCTCTCTCTCTCTCTCTCTCTCTCTCTCTATATATATATATATATATATATATATATATATATATATATATATATATATATATATATATATATATATATATATATATATCTGAATTGTGGTTCCTTTACAAGGTAATCAAAGAATCTATTATCCATTGGTTTTTTGAATAACGAGTATTGTATTATATACATTATAAACACAACAAATCATCGTAAGGACAAGCAACATTTCAATGTAAAAAGATGACCAATAAGTTTCACGCAAATGTAAAATGCCTTTTTTTTTTTTTTTTTTTTTTTTTTTTTGACAAACACTTAAACGGTAAAAAAAAAAACAATATTAGCAACATAAAATGAAGATATAGTTAAAAAGATCATGAAGGTATTTAGAACTCTGTATTAAATTGTATTTTACCTGCAGATGACATACTTACTCATTAAAACACAACTTGTTAGACCAGTATATTAAGGAGGAAATAGTCTATGTATATCAATAAGCCATAATACAGGCTGATGTAGGACTGAACATTGTATTTGAACGTGAGACCTTGCTCAAGAATAGAAATTTGTGCATGATGACGGAGTCCCATTTTCAGTTTGTTGGATGCGCTATTCTGAACTGCACATTATCTTGAAGACTCTGGAAAGATAGTCATAAGAAAGGATTTTTAATATTTGGAAAGAATTTAAGATTTTCAAAACTTCAGTGTTCTTGAAAACTTTGCCTCTAATACCGCACAATAATGATATTCAAATAAGATGTGGTAAGTTGTGCTACTTGTAGGGGTGAAACTAAAAACATTTCCTATTGAGAAACTAAACTATTAAAACTCGTACGATTATACATGGAATCGGTATGTGATAATTACGATAAATCTTATGTACAATTTGTATGCTGTTGTTAAGAATATGTTTTACATAGTCATCCGATGACTGTATTTATCTATAATGATTATTTTTCTTCAAATTACTCTTATATTTCGAACTGCCAAACAATAAGATGCTAAAATAATATCAAATAAGATTACAATTATTTCAATATTTTTATGCTCATTATGTATAACTTTACTCAGGCATATGCCTTCCGGGAAGTGTTTTCTTTAAATCTAATTTAATAACCACAACAAGTATGCATATAATGTCTGAAAATAGTTGTCTATACTGAATTGGCACATACATGGAGACCTTTTATTATTTACATGCCAAGTTTCTTTCTTTGTGCGTTATTCATTGAAAAAGTGTCCATTTAATTCTCGGCAAATAAGCTATATAGAACAGTTACTAACCTAAATGAAATAATTCACAATGAGATTAAGGTAACTGATCTTATTGACGTTTCTTTGATTATTTACCTGAATTAGTTTTCCTAATGAATCGATTATATTTACTCACGTAGAGGTTTGCAGTAAGCACATTATCACGCGAACTTCACTTAATATTCGTGAAACGACTCCTTGAAGGTTGCTGGACTTGGTTTATCTTTTTGACAAAAAAGATGTAATTAAGATATATTTTAAATATGCAAATAATTATTTACCTGGACAAATTTGGACTCCCCATGTAATTTTCCTGTAATATTCAATACTCCAGAATTAGTAATGGTGGAAGATCCCGTTTCCTCTTGCATCTCAAACTCAACATTAGCGTAACCTTGTAAAGTTGACCTGTAAAAGCTGGGTAGTTTCACGTGACTGAGAATATCAGAATCAGAGAGAACAATACCGTAGATTCTCACCTGTAAAGTAATACATAAGGCACACTTTATTTGGTCTCGCAATAAAGTTCTCAATGTCAGAAAGAGAGCAATAATATACATTCTTACCTTGTTAAATAATACATAGGGCACGCTACATTTGGGCTAGGATAAATGGATCAGAGAAATATGAGGCACATTTTATTTAGGCTGGGACTAACACACACCTGAATCATCATCAGAACAAACGATGCCATATACTCCTAGGTAAAGATATATAAGGCAAACAATTTTGGGGGCCAAAACTCAATGTTTCCACAAAGTGTGCATCATATGTATGTAAGGATTTTAGTTCTTTTATTCAGAATTTTCAACTTGAAACTATTCAAGCTATTAACCGAATTTTTAAAACTGTTGACAACTCCATTATGTTGCTATTTTTGCAATAATATTTTAAGAGATGTGCTTTTTTGAGACAATAGAGCTAAAAGAGGATCGAAATGTTGAGAATTCAAGTCAAATATCGAAACTGTTTGAAAACAAATAGAAAATAAACGACAAATGGATGAATAAATGAGTAATAACATGAAGAATGGAAATATTTAAGAAAAATGAATCTAAAATAGAACGATGATCCTACTTTATCTACGATTCCTTGCATGAAGTTGTCTTTGTCTTTGCCTATGTAGAGTGTCATGTTTTCTTCAGTCTTGTTTGCCTGAAGGAAGAACAGATTGTCTTAATATCACAAATACGGAAGGTGTTATTTATTCGTGTACTTGCTATTTTTTCAAATAACACAACAATCTTTCAAGAGCGCGATACTTTGCGAATATACTATGTATAAACATGATATCTTTTATTATCTAAGTCTTCTTTTTTCGGTAACATTGCACTTACGTATGTTGAATGAACGACTCCGTGACAAAGCTGAGATAACTTCAAGAGTCTGATGTAAATTAAGGTAGATACTGTAAGATATAAATCGATGCAAAAGGCTGAGTACAGTTTTATTTGTTTCTACCTGCTATAACATTTTTTGTTTCTAAATATCAATTTTTTGTACTGGTATATATTCTCCAACATTAATGTGTGCAATATTACGTTAAATGCTATCTCATTTTCTTTCTTAATGTACAGAACGAAATATTTGCAACTTCTATCAAAACTAATATGAATTTGTAAATAATGCATTTTTCAAATATACGATACTTTAACACACACTCACAGAGAGAGAGAGAGAGAGAGAGAGAGAGAGAGAGAGAGAGAGAGAGAGAGAGAGAGAGAGAGAGAGAGAGAGAGACTGACGGTACAAACCCAGTCAATATTACTCGTTGTTTTGTCTGCAAATTTTGTTCCATTGATGAACACCGAAAGAAGAAAATCTGTTTCAACAGAAAGGTGAAAGTGTGTTGAAATTTATAATAAATAGTATTTATTTGATTTAATTATGTGCTTATTGGTATCAAAAGGTAAGGTAAAAAAAATATTTTTGGATTTTTTTAAAGTCTTATAATATAGTTCTGGAAAAATTTTGATCGTTTGGGAAACATTTGATAGTTTAAAACAAACATGGTATTACAAGTTACAAGTCTTTCTGATAATTTTAAAATTTTGCTTCGTTTAAATACTATGCACACTCGATTGATATAGAAATGTTTTCAGAGCAACGAAGTTCAACAAACAAAGGAGGATAGTACAGAATTTAGTGTCGGAAGGGAGAGCGAAGCAAAAGAAATATTACATGAAACACGTTTTGACTTAAATAAAATAAAATTACACCAAAATTATGTTTTACACGAAATTTTGTCGCTGCGCTTTGTGGTAGTGAAATCATAACAAATCTCGCGAGATCTATACGAATTTCATCTTCTAACCTTCCGAAGCATATAGTATCTTGAAATGAACGGGAGCAGCATTGACATTCAACTTACCGCTTAGGAGTTTACAAACACGGCTTGTTATGTACAATATAATGGATCGAAATAGATCACAGTTATACTCTTCACGGATGTCTTTTAGTGCAAGAAATGCTTTTCATGCCTATCGGAGATCTTCAAACAGATACCTTACCACATTTTGAGTACACATTTTGCTATGCACAGCAAGATGAATTAAAAAATATAAAAGAAGATTACCAAAGTTCTGTGTCTCCTCAAAATTATGTGTAATGTATACAACCACATTTTTTTAAATACTTCTTTCTATTTAGAAGGGTAGCTCCAATACTATATATTACTCGAGATTTTGAGCGGATACGTTACGATGCTTTTGTTCATATTAATCTATATTAAATCTTGGAGAACCTTATACGTTTTACAGCTGCTTTACATTTACAAAGACTGACGTCCAAATGTTAGAACGGATCTTACGAATGCTACTGTTTTCTTTATTTCTTTTTTCAGATACATTACTTGCAAAATGCGTTTCCCAAAATAAATACCAAGTATACCCGGTCAATTTATGTTAAGATCTCATTGATACATAAACATTTGTCAATCCCACTTTTGTGTAAAAGTGAGACACAGCAGTCCTTTTTCTGGTGGTGCCAGCGGCGTTGGCGTTAATGATTTTGTTAATGTTTTTGGATACAGTCATTCATTTGTTTATATTCCCTCAGTTCCTTAATGGATTATGTTAATACTTGGATACAGTCATTCATTTGTTTATATTCCCTAAGTCCCTTAATGGATTATGTTAATACTTGGATACAGTCATTCATTTGTTTATATTCCCTAAGTCCCTTAATGGATTATGTTAATACTTGGATACAGTCATTCATTTGTTTATATTCCCTAAGTCCCTTAATGGATTATGTTAATAATTGGATACAGTCATTCATTTGTTTATATTCCCTAAGTCCCTTAATGGATTATGTTAATACTTGGGATACTTTAGCATATGATAGAGACAATTCCTTCTGCTACACAGTAACGTACCACTTAGACCTTGAGGTCAAGGTCACAATCAAAGAAGAGTTGTGCTAAATTATTGGTTAAGGATTTTCATATGCTTAATTTCCTAAACCCTTTGATGGTATCTGCTTATAAACGGGATGAATCATTATGAAAAAAACAAACAATTAATACTGAGACACACTTACTCGTCACGTTGACATGGGGTCGAGATCAAAGTCGTAAAAGATTTAGCGTTAAGGTTTGATTAAAGTTGTCAATTTGCTTATGTTTCCTAACCCCTTTAATGTATTGTGGTCATTCTCGGTAAGTCGCATTATAAATCAAAGAAAATTCATTTTGCGACACACTGCTAACTCGTTTGACCTTATCGTCTCAGTCGTAAAGTATACGGAAACGCTTTGAGCTTGGGCTCGGCATGCAGGCCCAGTTCTTCTTGTATTTATATAATGTATTAATTTTAGTTACATCTCCAATTGAAAGACTGTTTCATACTTAAATCGCTTGCATTTCAGTCGCGTTGAACGTGAAACTTGACTAAGAGAGGAAATATATTATTTCGACGGAAATAAAGTACTATTGTTTAATTTATTTCATTTAAATAGGAAACAACATTAATCAATGCAGTAAGGTATAAACAGGACTTATCTATAAAATCAGAAAGAAAATAGCTGGCAACAGTTTCCTGAAATTTGTGGAAAGTATACGTAACTGCTATACCTCATTAGTCTATTGCAGTGGAGCATTCTACTATCCGTTTCGTAGGCAACTTTCTTGATAAAGGCAGATGTGTCTTCGGTTTGCATATGTGCGTATCTCTGAGAGAGAGAGAGAGAGAGAGAGAGAGAGAGAGAGAGAGAGAGAGAGAGAGAGAGAGAGAGAGAGAGAGAATGGGGGCGGTAAGCTGGGCGAGAAATAAGTTTCCTTTGTCAATATGATGTTAGTAACACCTATGTTCTGGTAATGCTAGGATATATTATTTGGGGCAATTCTTTACAAAATCTATGAAAGTGTAAAGATTACTTTTAAAATTTGTTCTAGACACAGTGATAACGTGTTTTAATAAAGCAGTTCCTCGAGTCTCCTTTCTTTGATGCTGTAATACATATTTTTAATCCCGC
This sequence comes from Margaritifera margaritifera, assembly GCA_029931535.1. Classification (NCBI taxonomy): domain Eukaryota; kingdom Metazoa; phylum Mollusca; class Bivalvia; order Unionida; family Margaritiferidae; genus Margaritifera; species Margaritifera margaritifera. The sequence goes on along the minus strand of JAQPZY010001334.1, from coordinate 569,197 downwards.
AAGACGTGTATGCTGTAATACATATATTTAGTCACGCAATACGTGTATGCTGTAATACATATATTTAGTCCCGCAATACGTGTATGCTGTAATACATATATTTAGTCACGCAATACGTGTATGCTGTAATACATATATTTAGTCACGCAATACGTGTATGCTGTAATACATATATTTAGTCACGCAATACGTGTATGATGTAATACATATTTTTAGTCCAGCAATACGTATATGCTGTAATACATATTTTTAGTCACGCAATACGTGTATGCTGTAATACATATTTTAAATCCCGCAATACGTGTATGCTGTAATACATATTTTAAATCCCGCAATACGTGTATGCTGTAATACATATATTTAGTCCCGCAATACGTGTATGCTGTAATACATATATTTAGTCACGCAATACGTGTATGCTGTAATACATATATTTAGTCCCGCAATACGTGTATGCTGTAATACATATATTTAGTCACGCAATACGTGTATGCTGTAATACATATATTTAGTCACGCAATACGTGTATGCTGTAATACATATATTTAGTCACGCAATACGTGTATGCTGTAATACATATTTTTAGTCACGCAATACGTGTATGCTGTAATACATATTTTAAATCCCGCAATACGTGTATGCTGTAATACATATTTTAAATCCCGCAATACGTGTATGCTGTAATACATATATTTAGTCACGCAATACGTGTATGCTGTAATACATATATTTAGTCACGCAATACGTGTATGCTGTAATACATATATATAGTCACGCAATACGTGTATGCTGTAATACATATTTTAAATCCCGCAATACGTGTATGCTGTAATACATATATTTAGTCACGCAATATGTGTATGCTGTAATACATATATTTAGTCACGCAATACGTGTATGCTGTAATACATATATTTAGTCACGCAATACGTGTATTCTGTAATACATATTTTGAATCCCGCAATACGTGTATGCTGTAATACATATATTTAGTCACGCAATACGTGTATGCTGTAATACATATATTTAGTCACGCAATACGTGTATGCTGTAATACATATATTTAGTCACGCAATACGTGTATGCTGTAATACATATATTTAGTCACTCAAGACGTGTATGCTGTAATACATATATTTAGTCACGCAATACGTGTATGATGTAATACATATATTTAGTCACGCAATACGTGTATGATGTAATACATATTTTTAGTCCAGCAATACGTATATGCTGTAATACATATATTTAGTCACGCAATACGTGTATGTTATTTACAGAAAATAGGCGAGGCTGAATAATTTGCTGTATTTTATCAGAGAGCAAAGTTAGAAGACTACCATCACAGATTTATATGATTCAAATGTTGGTCTTGAAATAATGGGTAAAATTAAAGTGCCAGCGTGACTTCAATATTTTTTTCGAAATATCATGGATGCTGTGGCTCTTCTTAGTGGAGAATGCGCTAAAATCTTCAGTCTACATGCAGTTAAAAAATAAAAACGATGTTTCAAAATGTTTTACATAAATTTAGGCCCATTGTCGTTGTAGGGCTTGGAAGAAGAAGATTAGGAAGTGTTCTTATTCGATGGTATTATGTTATTATCTTTAAAAAAAAATATGCTGAGCATGTGCTTTAATAAATAATTTTTGTACGTGAAAATTATTTTGTGTCAGAGATGAGATAAAAAAAAACTAGATAAAGAAGGAAATATCACGCAAGTGTAAATTGCATGAAGAACATCTGATGAAAGCGAAGACCGGCTAGGCGTAAGGTATAGTCTCTCTCTCTCTCTCTCTCTCTCTTTATAAATAAACTCTGCAACTCATCTTTTTTATGCTTAGTCTGTATATACATTTTCACTTTATATTGTTTGGTATGTAGGGATAGATTATATTCGTTTAAAGGCTTTAAAAATAACGAACATGTGCATATATGTTTTTTTCATACCTCCCAGGCTGTGTCTGTAGCTGATGCTGTACAATCTATGGGTTTCTAGTGTGTTAGGAATTGAAATCACGGTCTTTCCGTAGAACCCAGTTAAGGAGGAGGCATTCATATAAAGACACGCCGATGAATCACCAGTACATGCAATGGGATGGGATTTTGATCCGCTTCGAAGGTACACCCAAAGTTCGATAGTAAAACTATAAATAAATTCGATTTTGTTAGACATGAAGAAGAGTATGTACTATAAGAGCCCCTTTTTTAACCCAAGTAATGGGTGATTTTATGCATACACATATGTTAGTTTTATAAAATTTTATAGAGACAGGTTTGAACTCTTGCAAAAATATTATTTTGAACTGATGTTCCTGTTTACTTTAATACAAATAGCTTTCAAAATAGGTCAGGGTTAGCAAACATGCTTATTTTTAACTAAATTTAGAACACTCAAAGCTTTGAATGGCAGGCATTTGAATCAAGAGCCAACTTAATATTTCAAAACGGTTTGTATGATGTCTATATCTCCAAGACACTTTATATTCTAGATTGAAGCTTTGATCCAAAAGTATTTGGGTTTCTGAAATATATTTTATAAAATAACTGCCGTTATGTAGGTAGATAGAGCGATATAATATTTTTTTCAATATTCAAAAATGTAATAACACATCACAACCTCGCAAATGACATTCTGACGTAATGCAAAGAAAAACAAAACAATGACTGAGGCATTAGGACGTACTTTATTTACTATGCTGTACTGTGGTTTTATTGAATAAAATCATTTTTTGTTTGCTGCGTTATAAATATAATCTTACGTTTGTGCTCATCCTCAAATGATATTTTTGAGATTCAATGCATAATTTCAATATTTTGCTCTTCACGATTTCCAAAAGATATAAATTATTCACTAGATTTATAAATATCATTTGACATAAACACTCTTGTAAGACCCTATATATAATATATTATATTTCAGTTCTATTAAATGGTTATTTTCCAATCGGTCGTAAATTTTGTAGTTCCAAGGTCAGTCATGGTTGTATTGTCTGGTCTGGTTCTCTTCATCTGGGATAATGTAGACGCCAGAAGGTCTATGCAGAAAGATGTGGCGAATACAACTGACTGTGGGATTATAACCGGTAAATTAAAATAAAACTATTTTAAATAACATTTATTACTACTGAACTTGTAAAATATTATTAAACCTACACTAGCACTTAACGTAAATACAAAATTCAAGTTTGGTATGACTTGCGTCTCACTAGTACATTATAAAAACAAACCATTCAATACCACATAAAAGTAGGTTTTGTACTGGGTTTTATACAGACAGCCGTATCTTATGCCCAGTCTACTTCCTTTTATACAGAAAAAAAAAAGAAAAAACAAACAAACAAAATAGAAACGAAATAGCTCCTCCTCACTGTGAAAACATATCTGCTTATTTTCCATATATTATTGGGTGAAAAATGTTCATCCTTGATAACGATTGAAAGCAATTATCATGGCTCAAAGAACAATTCCAGCCCTCTCGCTCCTTTAATTAAATTTTTATTACTACATAGGTTTCAGATCTTCTGAAAATTACAGTGGCCAAAGATGTACCTTCTCTTCAAACACCGGCCATTTATTAATTAGGAATATGTTACTTCTTATTATAAGCGTAAAAACATGTCATGTAGATTTCTTATGCAACCAAAAGTAATACAATACTTGCGCAAGGTGTAGATTTTGTTTTGCAGTGCTTATTACCCCCACTCACAGTCTACTTAACACCCTTGTCCTATTAATATTTTATGCATGTAATACAACATAAATATTTCTGCCAAACATAATGAAATAAGGCAATGTAAAAACTTTGCCTTCTCTTGATATTATCAAATATAAATCACGATTTCCAAATTGTCACTTTCGTAATACAGTTAACAGGTAAAAGTTGAAAATATGCTTTAAATACTTCCTGAAGTTTCACAGATGAGATAACATAGCACACATATAAATACAAAATATCACAGATATCATCTGAAATGAAATAATTATGATCAAATGTGCTTTAGTCTGAGATATGTGCATGTTTTTAGCTTAATTAGAATGATAATCTGAGCATTGGGTTATGACGTTTGACCCCATACATGTTCTATAAAATTACCCTGATTCAAGTATGACGTTTATATTCATAAACATCTATGCTGTAACCCAAATATATATAATAAAATGAAGGAATTCTGAAGTGGGCCTATTTTTTGGCCCTTATAGTACGGCCCCCATTTGTAGCCTTAATTTAATTCAGCGAATTCTGTGCTCGAAAAATGAAATTTTCACTTATGGTTCTCACTCATGTGCTGTATTTATTTATTTATTTATTCAGATGATTTCATATTCAATTATGCACACCTTATTCCTTTGACTTAAAGTTGCTCTTCAGCATTATTTCATGAAAAAAATTCCTGTCATTGAAGCCAATAGAAAATAATCTCATAATGACAACAAAGTATTCGGAAAACTCTGATGGCACATAAAGAATCTCCAACATGTAGTCTATTAAGAATACTCTTCTTCCATAAAGTTTGTTCGCATTTGGCATAGAACATGCCATATTTCATATTTGAGCGCATAGAAGAAAATTTAGAAGCTGTATAGTCTAAAAGGATCTTTTGATCAATAAACTGCAATATTAAATACAATAGAAACTCCACAACATTGATATGTATTGTAGAACAATGTCGTTGTTACATATCATATTTTAAATCCTGCTTTCATCTATACCTTTCATTCATTTTCAACTCTACAATATTGCCGACATTCACATAATCATCATTTCCGTCGAGTTGTAGCCCCTTGTTGGCATATTCAAGGCAAGACACCCGAAGATTAGACCATGTGACCGGAAATGCGCCGTACTGCAATACCCCAACACGTCCTCCTTTTATTGTGTCATCATACAGAGGCCCGGAATCGACCACCAGAGTCTCCTCCTGATACAACCACAGCCTTTCACACAGAAATACTGGGTAAATATTATATTATCAATCTAAACATCTGTCGTATTTGACTGATGATAATATAATGTCGACCGTTATTAATTATCACAATATCCATGAAATATTAAAGCTAAATAAACCACGTACACTTTAAAAATTCTATGCATCAAACGATACAATTTACATAGAAGGTAGTTAGAGATGTATCTATATTCAAGCGTAAGTGCAGACTAGAGTAAAATCATCGCTATATTAAAATATCATGAAATAAATAGGCATAAAGCAAGTTTGATCTATATGGGCAAATAAATTTTTTTCCTTTTAAAAAAAAATATTATTCTATTTATCTATCGCCTTTGCATACATAATGCATTACATTATGGCATCTCAAAGGATAAACAATATATTTTAAATAGACTTGCATGAACATTTCTTTTTCACCTTAATTACATTTACTGCAATACATTTGTACTGCAGTTGTATGCTCAATATTAGTTCAGGTGAAAGAGATAAATTTGATATAAGCTAAATATGCCTAATGTATTTAATACAATAAAAACACAATATCACTACAGTGTAATATCACTTACCTTATATAGCCGAGGGAGGGTTTACGAATGAGACTCCACTTGTAAGATTTTCTTGGCTCCCATCCTTCTAGATCCGGGTCTTGCCAAAGCAATGTCACGTAAACCACTTGTGTCGGAGCTATGCCACAGGGCATAAGCAAAAGTGGCGCTGGGTCCGATGTTAGAATTTATCAACTATAAGTAGTAAAAAAAAAGATATTTTGTGCAAACCTAGACATGAGTGATAAATACATTCTGTTTCGCAACACCAACGAATGCAGATTCGTAAAGAATATACACAATTGAGAAGACATTTTTTGCTCTTATCCGTATAATCACTGATCTATGCCTGCACATTTTGTTACAACAACAGTTCATGATAAGGGAAAAAGGTCACTTTGAAAGGCTATGTAAAACACAAAACAAAAACATGATGACAAGTTTCCAAAGAGGATATATTATTCAATAAAGATAGCAACAAACAAACAAACAAAACTGAAACCTACTTTGGACCCAGGTCGGACAGGTAGAGGTTATCATTGCCTTTCATGACACATGTCACGAGGCAGATCAAAAGATGAGTGACACACCGTTCAAAATGTGCCGGTGTCAAGCAAGATTTTAAATCTTTATGGTTTTCTCCAACCTTTTCTTCTTCTTCGTTTTTTATTGTGAGAAAGTATAAGTGTGTTGATTGCATGAAGATGTTGCGATCATTGTACCATTAACTTGGTTATTTGTCTCTACGGGCATTTTCAGAAGCAGATTTGAAGTTCATGTTAGACATATTATGACCTTAACATTACGAGCACAACTCATTATTTATGAAAACCAAAACTTGTATCCTTTATAACCATATTTAAAATAGGTTTTATATTTCATATATGTAGATATCTACCTTAATTTGTATACCCTTCGTCCCAGCCTGATATGCGTAATTGGTGTATTCCCTCTTCCAAATCGCTGCATAGAACTTCCTGTTGCTGGTATAGCCAAACACAAAGCCGATATAATCTTCCACAGTTTCATTGCCATTAACGTACCAAGTTCCTTTATAATTTATCTCGCCGTACGCCTGTTCACCTACGTGGGAATATGAAATTTTACAACCAATAGTGACATTATATCATTCATTAGTTCCATATATCCACTATATTGAAATATGCGAGAACGTTTATTTTTCTCGAATTGCTCTTTCATATATCTGTCTGCACATTTTACTATTCTTGAATCAAACTGAAATGGTACATAATTATTTCTACCACGACTTTACCCATGCAATTTCAGCCTATCGAATATCCATAGTTGCTGAAAAACAACAACGAATGAAGACAACATAAAAACGAACTTAATATAAATAATTCTGTCCGAAAATAAAAATTAAAGAAAATCCTGGATTATATCCGCATATAACTTTTAGTTTTGTTTAAATCAGATAAATCTTAATCGTGAGAAAGTAACATACTAGTAAAAGATGATGCCAATTCTTGAACTATGTCTCTTATAAAATGAAAGACAAACAGTTAATACTTTTATATTCCAATTTTGTTTGACCCAGTGTTAGATATTTGTACAGTTATGTTCGTAGAGGTGTCCAAATATCTAACATGCGTTGGTAAAGGTCAGATGAAGTTCCGACTACCTATAAGAATGGTCGGCATAATGCTGTTCACATTCAGCTGCTGCACCTCCATCCCATTTCCTTTCACAGTCCATATTGGTAAAGGTGTGCCTAAGTCAGGATATAGATTGACGGTAAAATAATCGACAAAGGAAGTGGCATTAATGTAAATGTTATGTGGACAAGTATCATCAGAATCCATCACTCCGTCTGCATCCGCGTCTGATTCGCATCCGTCACCAATGCCGTTACCTGTAACATAGCAAATTATTTATTTAAAGTAAAATAGATAATGACACGGGATGATAATGTATGTATGTATGTATGTATGTATGTATGTATGTATGTATGTTTCATCAAGGAAATATATAGCAGTTATTGAAAATCATGTAAGATACAACGTTAGCCATCATTTTTATGTATCTGACTTTTGCCATATTTGAGCTTTTCTCAAAATAAGTGCAGTTGAATAATATTTATACATGTCGAGCTTTAAGATCAAATTATACCCAGAAACGTGAGTCGGATGCAATTTCAAATTTTTGTCCATGTTTTGTAGTTTATCAGTAATACCCTATGTTGTGTCTCCATTCTAATGGTAATGGAAGTGTACAAGGCTGAGACATCCTTGCTTAAAGTGTATTAATAACTGTTTTGACACAAGTGTATTCCAATGAAAATTATTTTAACGACATATCTTTCGATTATTTCCCATAAGTCTTAGTTAGCATCCCCTTCAATTCACATGATATTCACTTTTAATGCATCTGCAACTATATGTACCATATACAAACATTTTACATTTGATGTGCAAATCCATTACAAGTGACATTATTGGGTATTGTTACATTAACCACAAAGGATATAGTTTACAACACCATTAGTTATATAACTGTTATAAACGTGTCTGAAAATTATATGAAAATAACGCACCTAGAATAATTTTACGTTAGTCTAAAAAATCGGATAACTAAAGAAATGGACATTCGATAGAAGTGCCGATTATTTACCTTGTTATACAACGATTAAATATCAAACTTGATAACTTACCGTTCAAATCCTGTTGAGATACATTAACAAAAGGGCAATTGTCGTCCAAATTGCCATCGTTGTCTATGTCGATGTCGCAAAGATCACCTGTTAAAGAAAAATAATTATTAATGAAGCACAAAATATGAATATTGCTCGGAGCTCACAAAATTACAAGCAGAAAATAGATAAAATTATTGGAAACAAACTTTTTTATCAGAAACAGTATGATTTTGGAAGGTTTTAGGCGATGACTTGAAATAGTTGAATATATTGTTATAACATTAATAGTTACAATTATGCTTTAGAAACCCTACCAAAAACACCCTTTTTAACTTTTTCACAAAAAATAATATCTAAATGTCCAAGAGAGTACCCGTTCCGTCCATATCTGCATCGCACTGGTCAGCATTAGCCACATCTCGGCAATTGTCCATGAAGTCTAAAATGCTGTCCCCATCTCTGGAAATTAATGATATAATCTGATGTAATCTCGAAGCAGTCAGTTTAAATTGCAGCAAAAGGAAAATAAAATAAAATAAAATAAAATAAAACTCATTACAGGTTTGTCATTTTGAAAACAGCGGATGTACATTTTGTGCCTGAAAAAAAATCCATTGTACTAGAAAATAAATTATGTTGGATGTAATATATGGTAGACAGACAGAAGCAGCATTAGGTGTTTTTCATTATTAAAAATTTTCTGTACATACCGAATATAAAGTTTGCACAAAATTCATGCTAGCATAAATAATATAGAAGTAATACCATATACGACTAAAGTTCCTTCAACATCGTCTTTCTAGTAGAGTAACTTCTAGGCATAAAGGGACAGGGGAATTGTGGTTAATGTGGTTAACAGAGCTTACAACAAAGTGCGGTGGATGGATCGAAGGAGGAGGTATATATGGACAGTAAACCGAAACCCCCCTACTCTGAAAACCGAAACAAATTTTCGGTCCCAAATTTCAATTATACATTGAAACCACCACCACCCCACCCCATAAAACCGAAACTCACTTCAAACTTATGGTCCGGAAATACCATGTGCTGATGCGTTAAGTAAAACACTCACCTGACATACGCGGGCCAGATTATGTGCGGTTAACAAATACTGTAGTAGGCTAATAGCTGATCACCCGGAAACGCCGACGGAGACAGAGAAAACAGCATTTGGAAGGACTCATCTAACTTCATTAAATGTTAAAACAGCAAACGGCTTTCCAAATTCTTTGCTCTCTAACACGCACTCAGACACACGTTTTCTTTTATAATTACATCTTCTCTCTCATGTTACATAAGCACTTTCCCTATTTAAAAAAAACACAAAATTATCTCGCTGTCATTCTCAATGTTCGGGATATTTTATCTTAAAATTTAAGGCTGGTATCTATGACTGTGTTCCTATACATCTACTTATATATAAAACGACATATGTGTCTCACGTCTGCGATACCTCAGTAAACCGAAAACCTCTCAAAATCAAAAATTAAATTTGGTACTAAGGGTTTTCGTTTTAGAGGGGTTTCTTTGTATATTTGCAATCGCTAATGCTAGTAACATATGTTCATTCCCTGTTATCGGTCAAAGAAGCGTCATTGTCCTTACGTTGTTATAATTTCTAGTGAAAGAAATGAATATATTTATAAATATTGCTATTTATCAATTTAAAAGACCATACCTGTCTTGGGAGGAGCCGGCCACAGCATCACAAACATCTCCATATCTATTCTCATTCGTGTCCTCCTGGCCAATGTTGTTAACGTTGAGACAATTGTCACAGGCATCTCCAACCCCGTCCCCATCACCGGTATCCTCCTGCTGTGGATTTGACACGAATGGGCAGTTATCTGCTGAATTGTTAAAACCTGAAGCAGAAGAAAAAGATTTTTAGAATGGAAGGTAAAATTGAACCTATGTAATACAAAAATCTTTTTATTCAGTGGCAACAAGTCCACATCTACAAGTAGAACTTTTCCCTCTCAATAGTCCATGACACCAATTTTAATGAATACACGTAGTATATTGCTTTAAGTTGATTTTTGATTTTTAACGAAAATTTAATTAGATACACTACTTTTCGTGTCCTTTAAATTGCGCATAAGAAAGTTAATTGAACATTATCTTCATGTTTTGGCGATGTTACCTGATTGGAAGGAAACATAGATACTCTCCCACTTGATTCAGTTAAAACACAAATTGAAATCATAGGTTTGGATGTATATATTTTAGATGCTCTTGTACCGACAAATTCCTTTTTATTTTCTGACAATATAATTGTGTCGGAAGAGAACCTGGATATAACAGATAGAACGAGATGAAAGATAGATCACAGACGTGTAGCACTGCATTGTTCAATCCATATTTGAGGCAGGACATTAAAGATAGTACAGCTATTAAATAAAAGAAAATCAAGCAGCCCACCATCTCCATCAATATCAGGGTCACACACATCGCCGATTCCATCCATATCTGTATCTTTTTGATAACTATTCACTGTTATTTGACAGTTATCACACGCATCTCCAATTCCGTCCTTGTCTGCATCATTTTGGTCTTTGTTAGCAAGTGTTCGACAGTTGTCCTGAAAAATCAAACACGAACACGTTTCAAACTTCATGACACAAGAGCGGGATAAAATCTGGTTGAATAGTTGCCCTCAGAGGGGAAAGACAACACCTTTTGAAAATATACGGTACGAGACGACTGTAAGAGTGAGATTGCATATACATCCCAGTAAGGTCAAGGCTTTAAAAACAGATGCTCACTATCTTTGTCGAAAGGATATTTTCATAAAGAAGGTGATAGACTCTATATATTTAAAGGACGTTACGGTTAGCACAACCTACCAATTCATCGTAGATATAATCATTATCATCGTCAGGATCACATTCATCGCCGATAAGGTCACTATCGGCATCTTCCTGATTACTGTTAGCCACGACGATACAGTTATCCTGTAAACATTAAAAGCAGTGTAATTGCATTTTTTTTTACGTTTGTCCAGTGGTGTTATTTACTTGGAAATAATTTGTCCGAATCATGATTAAGCAAGAAAAGACTAAATTTAAGATTCAATAACTTTATAAATCTTAATTTGAATAGCTTTTGCTGGAATGTTTATAGAAAGGACTTTTTCTGTTAGTTAAAATGTAATAAAAATAATAAGTGAAGATGACTCTTCAAAACTTTTTACTGTCGACAATAGTAATAATCCATAGTTTACTGTCGACAATAGTAATAATCCATAGTTCACTGTCGACAATAGTTATAATCCATAATTTCACTCTAATAAATCCTATCCACCGCATTAAAACCGCATCAGATGTAAACAGAATTACTTTGCTAAATAAGCAAAGAAAACTTTGAATTTTTATTGAAGGACGATTCTGAATTTTATTAACACAGATTTATTCTCCTAAACTTTAGCGAGGTTACAAGCGGGGGAAAGGAGTATGTTGTATGCATTGAGCTACAACTGAGTTGAGGCTTGACACGTATTATTTCACAATGACCTACTGCACGAGGGTAGCGTGGCTTGTGAACATTAAATTCACTTGGGTGTATATATATATATATATATATATATATATATATATATATATATATATATATATATATATATATATATATATATATATATATATATATATATATATATACACACACATCAAGCCGCACGACATATTCTTCCACACAACCTTTAATCATGACTTCCAGTTGTAGCTCTTTATAAGGCAGAATTTTAATTCATTCTGGTATCGGTCTCAGGAAAAAAAGTGGAATAGCATGTATAGTTTCTAACCCTTTTACATCCCCAGTCTGTACAAGGTAAACTTTGGTCCGGATAACCGTCATTGTCGCTGTCTCCGTAACAAAGTTTCCCATTGCCAGCGTAGCCAGCGTTGCACTATAAAATTGGAGAAAAGCATTTCCACATGAGTAACGAAGTGACCACATGTATACGAAGCCCATGTTTCATTTTTGACCAACATTTTACGAATCCTACAATAACTTAAGAACATTACTACCACAAGAACAAAGCTATAATGAAGACACCTGTAAATATATCTATTTAGGCCTTTACAGGTCACCGTACATGATGACAATACGAACGCCACCTAATAGACTTTATTTAACGAGACGAATACCACATCGGAACAGTATGAGGGTAACCTAGGAGTAAAACTGCCTGTACGGGCTAAATATTTATCAGATCTCACGAAAACCCAGATGATTCCTTAGAAAAGGCACTAGCACAATCTAACAAGGAAAACATATATATATATATATATATATATATATATATATAATATGATTAGTAAAACGTATGCCTTTTCGCGCTTGAATACATGATCGTTTGTGTGCAGCGTAGACAAACAACGTGTGCTAGTTAGGATACTATACAAAAATTTGTATATTACTAATGTTTGCTGCGGAGTTTTGTGCTGTTTGCAGTGCGTCTTGATACATTTTGAATACTGCATCATATCAATTGTATGATAGAGCTTTCCCATCCTTGCAAATTATATTAGTGTTTGATGAATGATGTCAATTCCAATCAACTAACATCTTTCCTCGAAATTGAGTTAATGGTTTCTGACTTTGCAATTCATTCTTTCCATTCACCACAAGATTATGTCTCGTGAATTTTATAAATAATTTCTATAAACCCTATGTAAAATAATTTTCTGTGGCTTACTAGTCTCATCTTAGAATGGCTAAAGCATGGTGCAACTTGGCATGTAAGAGACTATCTTCTGGAAGATTTGATAGCTAAAGAAACTCACCTGTTATCCAACATTTGAATAACGGTACAGAAGTGTATGTTGCCAAAGTTAGAATAAAATAGAGTCTTGATAAAGATTTGTGATAAGGTTTATTGACTTGTGGTATAACGTTGTCTGATAAAAGATGAAATCATACTTGCATCAGAGATATAAGATACAAGATTTAAATAAATACTTCGCATCTCGAAAATTATTTGATCAAAAGGTTGAAGGATTACCTATTATACAAGCTAAGTAAATTTTATCTCATTATTAAATATGAATATTTGCATTTCAAAACCTAATATGTCATACAGATCCATCAACGGAACTGTACATTAAAATTGTATATCATTTAGTTATAAAAGATTTGCAGTGCAGATAAATTCTGCCTGTGATATTGTACATATCATTCCAAATGAAAAAGGAACTTATTGATATTAATATAGTTCTTGTAAACTCTCCTCACACCTATACTTTCCAGGAGCAATGTATACACAGGATGCAGACTTGTCACATGCCCATGCCCCCAAGGCGCAGAAATCCCCTGGCACACAACTAGTCTTCACGGAATCCCATATATATCCAGGTTCACAAACTGCACAATAGAAGCTCCCCTGGCGAAATAATTACATCATGTCTTGCAAAATGCTTCATTTTGAGTTCACAAATATTATGGTAATTGTTTTTAACAAAATATAGGCATGCAGCTGTGAAAGAGGAGAGCCAGATTATTATACAAAGCCTAAAATTTGTTGAGAATTTTTAAAATTTCATTTTTTCTCGTCTATTAATAGAACCATATTATACACTGTAAACTGTATCACTTGAAATGACGAAATAGTAGAAGTACAAACCTGTCAATTTTCCATGTAGATACCTTATTACATAACTAATATTATTCTAAATTTATTATATCTTCAAGACAACCAACTCGCGTTAGATTTCCTATGCAGGAAATTGCACGAAGAATAATGAAGCTGATTAGTACATGTACATGTTACGTCATATATAATACCAACATAAAATTAGCCTTGAAAAGATGTTATGGGAAATTCTGATGTGAGAAGGTTATGCCATGAAAACATAAAATTGAATTTGATTTCTTTTGTCCAAAAGCTCAAATAAATATTATGAAAATAGTTTTCTCAACAAAAAAAGGAAAAACTGAAATCGTCAATATTACTAAAAAGATACCCACTGAAATGAAATAATCTGAATGAGTTTAGTAGTAAAGCGGGATAAATGTGCTCCTAGATACCCACCCGCCCGTATTCAGTTCATGTAGCAAATGCTTCTGATTCAACAATTCTCTTTTAAATCTAGTGTCTTTATTTCAGAAGCAAACCCTTTAAATGTACTTACTTGAGTATTTATACAGTGTAGATCGGCTTTACAGTCTACATTATCAAGAAGACATTCATTAATATCATCACAGGTTTGTATTTGAACTTCAGCATAGTTCTTGTTCCCTTGCGTAAACACGCGTCGTGTGATATTCCAAGCCAAAGCATCCTCGTAAGTACCCGTGTACCCAAACGGGCACGCCAGACACTGGTAGCCAGGGGAAGTGTTTATGCATGCACTGGCATTCCAACAAGGATGGTATAAATTACACTCAAAAGAGAAATCGCATGAGCTGATTAAATACAGTAAGTCAATCAATTTTGCAATGAAAATACTCTACTTTCAAATCGTCTGTATAACATACCTTTATGTACTAAAGAAAGCAATAAATCTATTATGTTGCTTTTCTATATCATAACCTTTTCTTAAGCCTAGTAGAACACACATTTTTATTTACTGTTTTCCCTTATTGCATGTTTTCAAATACTATAAAATTGCACGTATGTTACCGCAAGATATCTTGATCTCTCAAAAAGATTATCAAGTGAAATGCTTAAAGCATTAATATAATCATTGATGAAGAAGATAGCAACCACTCATTTTCATCACACAAAATTCGAAAATACCATTTAGCTTCTTGATCTGATGGATATCTACCTTTTAATATAAGGTTTGGAGATTAAAGTAGTTATTGTGATTGCAAAATAAAAACCAAATAACACATCAAAATAATGCTCAAATCATTGTATTGTAGTTTATATGTATTTACTCCATTAATCAAAAGCCCAACATACTTCATTAGTATCAACACATTTGACACCATTGCCTTCAAACCCGTAGGGACAGTTCCCACATTCGTAAGACCCACTCCCAAGGTTGTAACACTCAACTCCTTTAAAGCATTTATCCCCTGCCGTACAAGGGCATTCTGCTACACTGATACACGGAGTGCAGTCTATTCCATCTCCAGCGGAATAGGTTTCGATATCATGACATCTTTCACAGCGATAACTTCGAGAGGAACTGTATAACCCAGGAGGACATTTCAAACATTCACTTTGTCCTGCACCATTTTGATACGTCCCAGGCCGACAAATATCGCAAAAACCTAGAAAACAATATACATGGACAGGATTGAACAGAATTAAGCCATCAAAGTAACAACGGAATGCGTATTGAATCCAACTATCTTGTAATTAACATCGCACATTGGTAATCATTGGATATAACTGTGAACGGAATGCGTAATGATTCCGACCATCTTATAGTTGACATCGTAAATCGGTAATCGTTGGATTTAAATGTAAAAAAGTGATGGGGAACACAATCAAGTCAAAAACTGGAATACTGAGCCAAAGATAGTAATATCCAATAATAATGTCATGGCTTCTCTAGTAGTATGGGGTATTTTAGGATCATGCTTTAATCTGCAGGGAAGTACCTTTAGGGTCATAGTCAGAGTGTCAGCAATGCAAGAGCTTACATCCGATAACAGCTTGAATCAAATTCAATTTCACTCCATTTTTTCCAAAAACTGTAATATTGCTAAATTGAAAATTTAATTAAAACTAAATGTTTTCAGTACTGAAATCTGAAAGATTCGTAAAAAGTTTCCATAGCTTCTCTAATGATACTTTTCCTTTGGGGAATGACGGACAAAAGTGATCTGCGTCGAACAGAAATGGACAATAGAACTAATTAGAACATAATAACGAATTCAAACACACCATCTAGCTCTTTTTGAACAATTTTCCTGATATATTTAGAAGCAGAAATAGAGATTATCCACGTTTTTTTTTTTAGTAGATATAAGGAAATATTTCAAGGAGTGAAGTGGAAACATTGTATTGTCAAGAGTGGCAAATCCACGAGTGACAATGCAAAATATTTCCTATATCGACTCAAAGAAACGTAGATTTTATTTTTATTATATATTTTTTAAGGCAAAAGCATCGATTTGCGTTGATTTTCTTTCTCCATTCTGTGCTAATGCGATTAACGACTGCATTACTACAGCGATAAAAAAAGCTGCAAAAGTTTACAATATATTTAGGACAGCGACTTTTTACTAATTTAGCTCGTAGATATAATGCTTCAAATTGTGTTTTTGTCGAATTAATGACTGTTTTCATACTAAAATAAAGAGATCTTTATTTTCGTTAACGCGTTTCTTTCGAGGATTGATACAGTGAATATTGTTTGGGTTGGGGTACTGTAGAAACAATACCGAGCGATTGTGTCTGACAGACTTCAGAGATTAACATCTTTAAGCAAAAGATTTTAATGATTGTGAGTTTACCTATAAGGATTTTGGTTCTTTGTCTCATTTATTTATGCAGTCAGATATGTGGCCTTTGCAAGTTTGCAGTCTAGTTTGGTAACAGACGCTGCACCCAAATTTTGATTGTCAGTAAATTTGTATTTCCAACCAACACTTATCTATTCCCGATTTCTTCATCGTTTTCAAACATGATTATAATTGTGATGAAAGTTAAAACTGCTACCTAGAACAACTATATTACCATATTTAATAAAGAGTTTTTCCCTAAACACTTGTACCTTTGGTCCTCCAATGTAATAGGTACAGTATGGGTGACACTGAATATCGAATATAAACAGGTCATGCAAGTTCAGTCACTGACAATTTGCACAATTCGTGTGAAAAACTATTTGTAAAAGAAGTTAATACTTGAAGCCTACTTTTTGTTTCGAGTTCGTTTTAGGCATATTTTTATGGCACCTATAAATTACATAAATGTATACTACAGTCTTGACATTTTAAGATCTGTTCATCCTGACGATGATGATGATGCTGCTGATGAGAGAGAGAGAGAGAGAGTGAGAGAGAGAGAGAGAGAGAGAGAGAGATAATGAGCAAAAGAAGACAAACGACATAGGCCTCAATATAGAAATATAAGTTTGAATAGTATACATAAGGGCAGATATATTTCCTAAATAGGAAAATAAAGTAGTTCCAAATGTGATATCGCCACTGTGGTGATGTCAATTTTCTCCCACTGATACATTTCAATATCTCATTTTGAATTATAATAAACGTACTATATATACTTGTAAAAGAATTCCCTAGTTTTATGATAATCAAGTTGTGAATGTTTCTTTCAAAATGTATGGAAGACCTGCATTTGTCATAGAATGGGAATGGCTATACCTCAACGGAAAAGAAACAAATGTGTTTGTTTATTTCCTGATTTTTCATGTATAATGTTCATTGCCTTTCTGACATATTTCAAGCACATGACCCATATGTCCAACCTTATATATATATATATATATATATATATATATATATATATATATATATATATATATATATAGAGAGAGAGAGAGAGAGAGAGAGAGAGAGAGAGAGAGGACACAAACATGACAAAGTACAGTGCACAAAGTGTGAAAAACTGGCCAAGAGCTGTCGAGACATACGGATTCCTTTTTTAAGGCGGACGACACAAACAAATAACAATTACATACAAAAAAGTAAACAAAATATATATTTACATACTGTTTCGTTACTGAAACCAAACAATGATGCAAAATGACGACAGTAATTTACTTACGGGAAGAGCTATTGGCAAATGTTCATATGTCACAGACATATTGAATTCCATCCCTGCACACTGTCCCTGGTTCACATTTGGTACAATTATCTGGGCATAAAGTATCACTGCATAAAGCATAATGATCTTCCGGACATATGGATGCGTATCCATCGTGACAAATCTGAAGAAGCGGAATTCTACTCCATCATTTAAAACAGTGCAACCACTCCAAGTAGGTATCCATGTACTTATGAAGACTCAACATCAACAAAAACTATGGTAATATTTTTCTGGTCAGAATTGTCTTTTTCAGTTGTTAAATCTTCATCTATTTTTCATATTTGAATAATCGAACTTTATTGTTTTTAGATATTGCCTATTGCATAGCTTTAATTTGGCAGAGTTACATAAATTGTGTACAAAGAAAATATTTGTGTGACCTTCAGCAAGAAAGTGGAAAAACCTTTAATCATTAAAATAAAACTATACTCTGCCGGCAATCTTTATGCATCTGATTTTTTGGTTTTATTGAGGAGAGGTTTAGAATTCCATCATCCATATCTTTTTGCAATATGTGTTATGTATGATGTTTATATACTTACCTTTTGTCTATGCTTGTAAGTTGTATGGTTATTTGAAACTACATACTAAACTTTTGTCCAGTTGTTTACGTAGTATTACGCAACATGTCCTATTGTTACGTGGGTCAGGTAGGCAAGTATGGTACCATTAGAATTACTCATATTCTGTCGTGACATAGGTCAAGTGGGCATGTATATATATATATATATATATATATATATATATATATATATATATATATATATATATACATACATATAGGTTAATAAAAAAATCCTATTCTAAAGATAAGTCTGAATCTACAATTGTGTGTAATCAGATATAATTTGAGCGGAATTATTTATTTAAAATATTCTTTGGAATTACTAACGTGTTCATTGACTTTTGGATTAATACATGATATTGAGATTTGTGTGAACTCATTCCAATACATTCTGGATTACGTCTTTGTAGTACATCAGGACATTCAAGGATATTGGAATTTATTCGGAACATTCTATTATTTGGAATTTAACTCACAAATTGTAAGTGTCTTTTGAATTTTCACCTTAATTGTCTGGAAATAATTTGCATGTTGAGTTTACTTCATTTTATTGGTTTCACGTTCTTTCTGTTACATATTCTAAGACCTAGAGTCGTAACATATGCCTGTGTTTGGATCTAAGTCAGTTTTGTCCTCCACTCTTAATCGTCAATATAATCTTTCTTTTCATATTCTGAACAAAAATGAATAGTTATACATATCAAACAAGGAAGAGGTATTTAGGTTGTGCAACTTACCCATCCTTTTGGACACGCTGTACATTCTGAGGCTAACCCAAACGAATGTTCTGTGGGGTTACGACCGCAAGTGCTGTTTTCCTCAGGTGGATCACAGCGGTCGCACGGTCTCATTGCTCCATCACCCACACAGTAATAACTTGTGTAACATCGGACACACGTAGTATCGTTTGGAATATAAAAGATTTGTCAATATAATTTAGAATCAAAATGATTAAAATTAGCAATATAAAATCTGCATATTCACTAGATTGAAACTTAGATCAGTTAACTTTTTTTATTTCCACTATTTCCAACATATTTTTTTAAACAATAAACAAGGCAATGACTTCTTTATGGGTTATGGCTCTTAGATATTTTTTTATGATTTGTTTTTACAAAATGTGTTGTGTCAAAACATACCATGTGCTTCTTATTTCCTCCATGTTGCAAAGTTTTGTTAAAAACAAAATCTTTTCAATTTTCCACCGATATAGTAATCCTTTGATAATTAGATCCACTTACGAAAAAGTTGTTTTGCTTGAGAGCAGCCTGAAAGTTCAAGACGAAGTGAGATTCCACCAACCCACGTCCTGTGATGTATTCTTATTATCCTACCAAGAATTGGCGGGACAAGATCAACTGTTACTATGTCAGACGAGGACCAGTTTGTGTTCCCAACAAAAAACTGTGAAAGAAAACAAACCATCTTCTGAATAATATGCACAAAATAAAAGTTGTACCAATTTGTGTTCCTAGCAAAATTCTGAAAAGGAAAAGCTTTCCAGCTTCTGAATAATATTCACAAAATGAACATTGTGACTCACATCCGTGTACTGAGTACAAGACCAGGCTCTTTTTAAAAATGGCAGTAAGACATTTTATATTCTAAAATGCAAAAGATATCATACTATATATATATGTATGAAAAATATATGACAAACAATAAAACAATAAACTTTGCAATACACCGGATCTGTGCTGATACACGCTGCTATGGGAAATTTTAAAAAGTGATAGAGATGTTAAAAGTTACTGTGCAAAAATGTCAAAGCTTTAGGGTTCTCGGGTTTAAATTTTTTTTCTATGACAAAACTTGTGACAAAGAGGAGTGTTGAAGGACATTGACTCCAGCAAGGTCCTAAGTCCGACATTGTGTACATATAACCAAATTAAAAATGGCGATATGACTAAGCATTCAAAAGTATTGACCCAGTGACCCATTATAATCACTGCCTTAGCTTATGGAAGAAAATATGCAAAATGGAAAGTGACACTCTAATTTTGTTCCATAAAATACAACAGTATGAAATTTAATTGATCATCGTTCCAGTTCAAAAATGTAGTCTAAGGAATGAAAAAAATTAGACCATATGTCAATATCAAAAAGTTGCAGAAGATTCAATTTTCTATTTGTGTTCTAAATTTTATATCTATATTTCAGTGGGTATTGAATAAATGCGAATTTCCAGTCATCCGCTCGCAGCGTTGATTTGCGGGATTCAAACAAGGAAGAAACAAACAATTTCCTTGCAAGGCCCCAAGTAACCTTAACAGCGGAAATGGATGCGTCAATATAGGCAATGGGAGGTTTACGATGTTGCTTTTGACATATAGCCTAGTTATGAGTCAAGAAATAACGCTTTAAAGTGTTTCTGGAAATTAAATGGTTAGGATTTAAACTTTCTAATATTTCCAATCATCTAACAGTGATTTTACTTACTGATTGATTCAGGTCATTATAATACTAATTGAAGCCTGTGTTTTTATCATCACTATAAGATATGCTGAAATTCGTCACAAACATTTGGGCATCCTGTCTCCCCTGTAAATGTATTTGAGTGAATCTGTGAGGTTCCTCCATGTCCACCTGGTAATAAGGGTCCGGGTCATCGGTATTGGCCACCCAGCCACCTGTGTAGTTCGCATAGAAATATGCAATTCGAACATGCTCATGGCACTATAATGGTTCTTCGTTTTTGCTATATTAGATAGAAATTAATATATACGTTTTGCCTTCGAAACAGTCATACTATTTGCTCCTGTTTTTGTTTGCTTGTTTGTTTGTTTGCTTGTTTTTGCTAACACGTCTTCATCGCCTTTGACTATTAATAAGTAAAAATAAATAAATAACCCATCAGACGTAGACTTTTAATAAGGCAATATAGATATGCAAAAAGAAGATTTCCAAAAAAAAAAAAAATTTTACTTTTATGCCGAACACAATCAAACATCTCAGCAAAACAAGCTTTCTACGTAGAAGCTAAGATCTACACCCATATTTTTGTTCGTAAAATCGTTGTTAGGCATTATAAAACATTGCGAACAAACAATTTCCTTTCGCACAAATACCAACTTAAGTAACTAATACATGCTAATTTTACTGTACAACACTAAAATATATCGTGGTATCAGGCTACGGTTATCCTGATATGACATTTTGCATTCAAAAGTGACTCATTCATCTGATCTCTCTGTAAATAAAAACAAAGTTACAACAATATCAACAACAACAAAAACGAGTATTATTATTATTATTATTATTATTATTATTATTATTATTATTATTATAGTAATTTATTGGTAATGAAATATCTGGTAAGTAGTCAGCTCTAACACAGATAGAAGTGACATGTAAAAATCTCCATTCTCTGAACGTATGAATGTTACAAGAGATCATTGTCTTCACCTGAAGTGGAGTTCAGGCGCGCGTGCTCAGGCCTAGATGTGTTGTATTGGGATGAAGAAGCAGACAACTGGTCATCTCTTACTATCCCCGACGAAATGCCAAGGTAATCTTTGCAACCTGTACGAAGAGAATTGTCAGTTTTTAATGTAGAAGGTGTCCCGGCATTTTATTTTGTTTAGAAGTTTTGACAGTAAAGACAAAACAGACAGAACACACACACACACACATATATGTGTGTGTGTGTTGTGTGTGTGTTATATTAAAAAATCTATCAAATGTCAAGCTAGTTGTATCCTATTCATTGATTGAACTTTGCTCGTTGGAAGCGCTTTATACAGTGTTTTCAGTTTGGCTTGGTTTGGTGTTGAACAGCAAAGTGTCTTGCCCAAAGACACACCATGGCAGCTGACCTATTCTGATCTGGACAGGATTAGAACACGCGCCCCTCTGAGCGCAAGTCTATCACGCTAGCCACCGTAGCTCTGCTTTTCAGTGGAGATAATAGCCGAAGAATTCGTTGGTGATGTGTTGGACATCAAAGACAATATTAGTGGTATCGGATTTTTTTATAATGATATACTTTGGTAGATTATTGTTTAACATTTTGTTAGTTTTGGAGTGTAGTTTTTAGGAGTCGTGTAAGTTCTCTTTTTTGAAATTAATTGAGATGCGTATAGAATAATATACAATGTGATTTTAGCAGTTTTGTTCTAATAATCCTGCAATGAATATTCAATTTTTTTTTCTTTGTTGATATCTTGTTTGCACGAAATCTCCATCATGTACTTTTAATGTATCCTTAAACTGTTGAAATAAATATAAACAGTGCTCTCTTACCATACATGTGTACCCAATATAAACAGTGCTCTCTTACCATACATGTGTACCCAATATAAACAGTGCTCTCTTACCATACATGTGTACCCAATATAAACAGTGCTCTCTTACCATACATGTGTACCCAATATAAACAGTGCTCTCTTACCATACATGTGTACGCAATATAAACTGTGCTCTCTTACCATACATGTGTACCCAATATTTTGGGGTTCTGAGGAAGGTTTCTCCTGTGTTGTCCGTCAGAAAACTGTACTCAATCGGTCCATATTCAACATCCACCAGACAACTCGTGTCCAGGGTTACATTGTAGTAGACCGGTGTACCGCGTGGAGGGATTCCATTGTCAATGACAACCACTGTGAACCTAACTATGGAACTATTTGCATAAACTTGGCACCATAAGTCGAGTGATCTGTTGAACTCCACCGGTGGTCTTTACAGATGAATTTGATATTCATTAAGCAAAAACATTAAGCGTTACGTAGACAAAATGCACCCAACTCTAAATTAAAGCGAAACATCACAGATGATACAAAAAATGCGTAGATGGCAGACACATAATGTATAAAAAGAGTAGTAATACTGAGTTATTTGCATCATACTTTCTTTATGATGTTTGTGGTATTTTCGAGCAAAGCTATATGCTATTACCTTAAAGATTAAATGATTAGATTTTGTGGTTAGAGCTTTATATATCTGACTTCGATAATTTCAACAAAAATAGGACTGCAATATTATGTATGTTACAATGATATAAATTCACTTTATCCACGAATCAGATTCAATAATTACTACACAAAAGTCAACATGATAATCTAAAAATTAGTGTATTAAGCCGATAATAGCAGTTGTTCACAATAATGTTTATACTAGTTATAAACCTGATGACAATTGATGGTATGAAGTTTTTAATCTCTGCATTCATTCCGATGTCAGCATCCGTGGCATTAATATCATCTATTGGCTCTGCTCGAAGGACCGGGACGGGAGTTAGATTTCGAATAGACTCACCAACATCTGGGCAGTTGTCGTTGACGTCCTGGATTTGTATCTGTTATTGCAACAGAAATGAATTAAAAGCAGTTTAAACTATATATCAGAGTTTGTATTCAAAGAAAAGGTAAATGCGTACAAATGTACTTAATAAACAATGAATAAAACGCACAACGTGCATATTGGATAATCTTTAATATACTTAATAAACAATGAATAAAACGCACAACGTGCATATTGGATAATCTTTAAATCGTGTGAATAGCTTACAAGTTTAAAAAAACTGAAATGTCGAAAACATTTTAGCTTTCTAAAAAATGTAAACTTTCGATGTAAATATTTAGTTTATGAGAGAATATGGCTACGTTAACACCTCACAATATTTATTTATATGACTGTTGGAAAAATAAGGATCAGTCAAACAAGGCCTATGTTTTTGAACACCGTGAAGTTTTTCATTGATTACTGTATATGATATCTAGGCTGAAACAGATCTTAGAACATTTATTGGATTAAATTTGGTTATTAGGAACATGTATATAGGACTTATAGGAAACTTTTAAACATTGATTGCCAGAAAAGGACGTATAATTATGGAACAAAAATGGGATGTTTTGGCAACGAGTATATCTTATTATTTATGGAATGAATATCGGAATTCAGCCTGCATATTAATAAACAAAACAATACTATCGGAACGTACAATTTCAAGTATGTTATAGTTGTTGACAGAATGAATGGTAAAAAAGTATATTTAAGCATCAATTTAATTTGTTTCAGATTTATTGCTATGTATGAATTGATGTATAATATCTTTATTATCCGATAAAAATATTGCTTATACACGGTTTAAATATGATTGGCAGTTATTATTAATACCAATAAGATGTTTTCATGCTTGAAAAGATGTGAGTGGCGGGTCGTAAATATTAATTATGTTTTTAATGAGCCTCTAGATATAAAATGCATTCTGATATATTATTCCAAAACATGCAAATATATCAGTCTTTAACTATCTTAATGAAAATAACGTCCCGCACATACTCAGTCTCCGGTTTTGCACAGTTACAAGATATTCCTATATTTACTTTTGTAACAATCATATGTTTCTTTACATTAGAATTTATGTGTCAAATCTGGCTTCAAAACAGATATTATATAAAACATTTTGTTTCATGTTTCTCTTCTAAGTCATCACTATTATGCCGATACGGAAATGCCTCTTTCTACTGATGTGAGCGGTATATTGTAACAGATTTGTTGATAAATTGTCGTGTAACATCAAATCATCACTGAAACCTCAATGAAAAGCAAAAATTAAATTTTTTTTTAAAAAAACATTAAAAAAAAAAACAAAAAAAAAAAAACACTTTTAAGTTCTTTTATAAAATGCAATGTGATTTGTATATCATATTCATTGCTTCATTGCTTTGGTCCTGCTAACAGAGCTCAGAATCTCTCAGCTGTTGTGGAGATTTCTATGATGTATTGTGTTAAACTCTCATGCTGAAAACTGCCTCGAAATAGTGCATCGAAATATTTCAATTTTGTAATTAAACACTTTAAATATTATATTCTGTGCTTCATTGCGTGCTTATTACTCACAGTTATCACTATTGTGCCGGTGAGACTGGTACCCGTATCTACAACTGTGAGTACTAAGTCGTATCGGTCCACGGACTCCCGGTCGACGGAAGTTACAAGGGTAAGTATGACGGATGTGGTGTTGAAAGTGAAGTTTTCAGGATAAGGAACGTTCGGCTCTTCTTGCACAGGGCCGTCACATGCTAGAAGTAGATATCAGATACAATCTGACTAAAATATAAATCATATTAAGCAGATGTGAAATCCACGATTAAGGTTCATATTCTGTTGACCTTTGCACTTCCCGGTCCATGTATTTTAGTAAATAATTAAATAAAGCGTTGTATTTTGTTCTAAGGAGGTATATCGTTAGACACATCATGTTCCGTAATACGTTTTAAACTTTTATAAATGTTAAAACTGCAATTTGATTGGTGAATCGAAAGGTCAATCGAGGATGACCTCGTATGTCCCTCAGATCTCCGTTATGTCCGAGATCTCGATTGTAATCGGATTTATATCAGCTATTGAACCCCAAAAGTATCTTTCTACTCGATAAATTTGCAACTTATTTGATTATTTACCGGAACCTGATAAGTATTATGCCTTTTAATTTTTCTTATGCATAAAATACAGACATAAAGGAAAATGTATATTGTACTGAATATACAAATTAAAATCTAACATTTAATCTTATTGATCATCAAAACATAAGTAAGAATAAGTATTCGGGTACTTTTAGAATCTAAAGATGATTTCATATTACAGGATGCCCCAAAATAACTGAACTTCATTTGAAAGAATTTCAAACATCGTAGAATCTGACATAACACTTTCAGGTGAGTCTCTTGTCGTTATTAAAGTCAGTTTACCCAAAATAAGGTGAATGTGTATGAAATCTCATAAAATGGCCAGTAGAAGTATTGTAAATTTAAAGGAAACACAATTTTAACTTCACAAATCAGACGATTTTACTTTAAAACACTGACGTTCTATTGACTGAAGGCAAAACAAACTTTGCATTTAAGAGAAAAATAAAGTTATGTTGTTTTTCATCTAGAGAAACAAAACTATGTACACCCATAGGAGAAAAAGTGATACGCCTAAAAAATGACATAATAATTCGGCTAGAAAAAGGCAGGACACTCGGTAAAATGTATACTTTAAAATGTACAGGACTTTCAATAATGCATACGTTACAGGTTATAATTGCTTTCTATTACAAAGAATAGATTGTAGAAGATCATTGGGTTAATTAAAATCCTAGTTTAATACCAAATGCGAAACCAAAGTTCTGGAATTTTCACTAGTAGAAAGGTATACAAGTGAATACATACAGATGAGAAAAAGTAAGAAATAGAAAAGATTAAAGAACGTGGAAAGACTAAGGTAAGCTTTTGGATATGAGTTAACAAAATCCACATGACTGACCTACGTATGAAATGTTCGTTCCAGGAATCATGGTGTAAGTATAATTGACTTGAGGTGGCGGCAACGCAGCAGCAATATTTTCATCAGTGTTATTTTTCAGTGTGAAGTGTCTTCCTTCATTCCCTATGAACAGATTTCAGACTGTAATTACATGTAGTCAGCTTCTTTTGTATATAGCTGAGATACTACTAAAATGGTTGATATATACACATGCAGGTCTAATTATTACTACAGTGAAAGCTGTCTTAGCGGATGACACGGACACCAACCCATAAGAAGCAACATTTATGAATAAATACAATTAAGTCAACATACGTAGTTCTCCTCAATGTAAACGACACATGACCGTAAAGGACAATTTTTTCATCCTGCCCGTTATAGAGAGGTTTCAAGTTATTTTTACCACGAATCAGATCTTCCATTCCTTCAAAAAGGACTAAATCTGATAACTAGTGTTGACCAAGATTGTGTTTAAGAATGATATCGTCAACAGATGTATGACGCAAACTTCAACGACCAATTAACAGGGTATTTCTTTTTGTTCTCTTTGTTAAGAAACGTAATTACGAGAAACTATGAATAGCTCAGAAGGCAAAAACTGCACAGTGTTTCGTGAGGAGCTTTAAACGGGTACTGATATTTAGATTGTAATTTTTGATTTTATTATCTCCGACCAAATATTACTCTACTTTTTCTGGAAGAATGTCATACTTCTAGTAGGGCTGTACGCATTACTTTGTTATAGCCCTTACGGGGCGTGGGCTGGGCTGACGAATGAAGTGGTCCCGTTTACTGAACTGCTGATTTCCAATGTTTCTTTTGACATATTTTCACAGAAAGTAGTATTAGAAATATTTCTTGTATTTTATTACTGTTGCTTTTGTTAAACCTAAATCTCTTGATTTCTTTTATTTCCCTGTTTATTTTTATTTAATTTCCCTTACCTTGAAACAGTATGACGTCAAACGTTGGTCCTTTGGAAAAAACGTCAACTAGATATACAGCCTCTACAATGCCATCAACATGGAAGTTCTCTGGTATCTTCACCACATAATCATGGGGTAATACTACCTTTGTAGAATTTATTGCAGAAGCGTTAGTATTATTTGTGGAATTAGGAAGCTGGGCGGTTAATGTAGTAGATTGAAGAACTATTGGTGTGGTGGTAGTTGTGGTTTTGGCGGTGGTGGTGGTTGCAGATGGGCTAGCACTAGTTGAGCTGACTGTTATGCTTGTACTCAAGGAAGACACTACAGAACCGATTTCTGTCACTGTGGGTAGCGTGGAAGATTCTGTTGAAAATGATGTATGTAATGAATCATCAACGCCAGTAACAAAGTGTCCGTTTCCGATTTCTAACAAGAAGGATGAACGACCTGGCTTCGTTTCTGCATGAAACACGTTAAAATGGTATGCCTCGCCAATCTGAAAAGTAAAGATAATTTCATTTGTATGCAGGAAAGACATTGATTTTTTAAGATTATAATTATGCTATTAATATACACTATTTAAATTTGCCATTAGAGACTATTGTTACGTCTTGTTTACATTAGAGACTATTATTACGTCTAGTTTACATTAGAGACTATTGTTACATCTAGTTTACATTAAAGACTATTATTACGTCTAGTTTACATTTGATTTGACAGATAGAACCTTTCAATTTAAACAAGATTGCTGATCTTGCTTCTTATTTATCATCCTAGTTTTGCAGTACCCAGTGAAGACAAAAAGATGATTTTGTTACACCAACACTTGTTGCAGCTTATATAAAATGGTTCATAGTGTAGTAAACATTTACCGACGATCTGCAGAGGTTATTCAGAAATAAACACCTGCATCGCTGACACTCTTCATAGAAAGTATACACTTAACAATACATCAAAGTAAAATACACATACTGAAAATATACTTACATCTAAGTCAAGTTCAACGGAAGAACTCAGAGGGATTACGTTTGAACAGCTGCCATTGACAACGTCCCCCATTTTAGGCACAAGTGTACCACCACCTGGAAAATCAATCCTTGAGGTGTCTACAAATTTTAACCTCTGTAAATCATCATCACCATCATTATTATTACAGTAGAACCTCGCTTAACTGAAATATTCTATAATAGTCAGCAGTTTGGATACTCAAATATATATATATATATATATATATATATATATATATATATATATATATATATATATCCCACATTAACCAGTCCCAAAGAATAGAAGTTTCCCATATTTTAAGTTTGATAATCAAGGTCTTTCTCTGATCTTGATGATATTATAATTATTATTAAGAATATTGATATATTATTATTAATAAAAGGACAAAACAGAAAAGGTACTGTTATTGTTGTTGTTATTAATAATATTATTATCATTATTCTAAATAATACTAATAATAAGATTATTATTATTATTATTATTATTATTATTATTATTATTATTTCTTTCCTTTTTCGTTTTGTGATAGGTCCAGAAAGACCCCCGTTTTGTCTATATGGTGTTATTGTAAAGGGTTGGTAAGAAAACTGTTTATGATAAATAAGACCCTAAACATTTTTTAATATTTAGATGTTTTTCTACCTTTACATACAAAGACGAACACAATTTCCCTGTTCTTTGCAGAAGGTGTGAGAGGTTTTGCAGTTTTCCTGACAGGAAAGGGTCCAAGATAACACTTCGGTATGAAAGATCTTTTAAGAATTTAGTTTTTTTTTCTGCAATGTAGAATGCAGTATTGTCAAATGGAAATAGGGGATACTTATTTAACGTTTTCCCAAACCTTCGATCCTCTACGTCTTGCTTAAACAGCCACTTAAGAGTAAGTTCAGCAAATGTCATGCGTCACGAAGTTTTGCGATATGTTCTGTACATTTATCGAGTTGGTTTTCAATCAAAAGACTTTAACAGGTCTTTTCTCCGTTTATTGAAATTCTTCATAAATACAGCTATTGTCTTAATTGCTATTAATAGGCTCTGTGTATTACATACATTTAAAGTCTATTTTCCTCTATATTCGTAACACTTAGAGGTTGTTTCATTAATTCCATCAATAAGACGAATGAATATAGTGAATATGATGGCAGAATATTAACAGCTGGGCAAGTCACGATTTCTACGATAGTAAAACACAGACCTCCACGACTGTTCACTTAATTTCATTTCTTTATTAAAGCTAAATCCACAGCATATTTGCTTCAATATAATGGCACAAATTACCTTTTTTAGCAGCTGGAGCGAGATCTATCCTCAAACACTTTGTGGTTGCTGATGTTGGATCTTCAAAGTGTTGAATCAGTAAGATTCGGTTGATGAAAAGCCATATTGCTTCGCCCCCACCTACTGTTATGCTTTCTGTTCCGTTGAATTTCAACCCCGCTCTAATAGCGCTAGTGAATCTACATGTATTAAAATGTAAACTGATGATGGTATTTAAAGAAGAGCTTAATAGATGCACTAGCTATTTAAAGTTACCACAGCAGCATGCATACAGCAATAGACATCAATATTTCACAGGAGTCTTTAAAATGCATGCTTTTATTTCATTGATGTCTACAGAGGATCAGACACACGGCATCTCAAATTTGGTGGCAGCATATTACTAATTCCTCAAAATGTTATTATTATAGTCAATATAAAACAGTATTACAATGTGAGAAATACCTCTCATGCAAGATAACTTTTAATTTCCGAAAATAATTAATGCAAATAAGGTGTTCAAACCAAACCATAAACTAATGATTGAAACAATAAGAAGAGAAAACATTGACAGAGCATTCAGATTTTGTGAACTGTGCAGGAGAAGAAATATTTATATAACAGAGGACGAATTTAATTTTGTTTGCGTTTGCCCAAACTATGATCATATTAGAAGACAATATCTAAACAAAGTATATTATAAACAACCTTGTGACACTGTCTAATTTATCAGAATACCTGTAGAAAGAATTTGTTTTGAGAGAGTCTCTTTTATCTCCATCCGAATAAAATCATGTGAAAATATCACTTTTCGGGTATAAGTGTATGAATATAAGTGTATAAGTATATCAAGACTTTACAGCTCAGTTGTATTAAATAAAATGTGGTGTTCCAATTGTATATATCATAAATAGAATTTTGTATTATGGACCGAAGGCCTAAATTTGTTAAACAAATTGATTTTGATTTTATTTTAAATATTTGAAGGGTCATTTAATTTTTCAAGCGTTGCTAGATTGAAGCAAGCAAGGACAAATCAGGCACACAAAAAGGAGACGAGTTCTTTAGTTTTTGATCATAAGAGATCAGATGACAAAATCAGCATTTAGGACATTATAATTGTAAAATCTGTAGCCACGGTATATAATCAAACATTTGCAATCATTAAGGAAAAATCATTTATTGCCACAATTGCGTCAAAATTCATCAAAATAAAACAGTAGTAGCCACAAAAACTTTGCATTTATTTTAGCAGTGGTTACATAACGAGGCTCTTTTACAATAACATTTTCATGCTTTTTTTTTGTTTCTTTGTTTGTTATTTATGCACAATGAATGACACTGATAAAGGAAATCAATCACGTCTAACTGACAATGATCTTTGGTCATTCTTGCATGCATTGTTTCGTAATTGTCCATGAAAAGAAAATGCAATTTGTGCAGTGATTCTTATGCATAACGCCGTGACCTTTACATCTAAAGCTTACAGAAACCTCATTATTATCACGCTTTAAGAAATTGAAACCAAACTTTTTGCATCGTAAGAATTAGAGTGCATATCGTTGCAACATAATTTATACAATCAATAGTAATTTAGCTTTAAGTTTTATAGACTTTCCTAGTTTAAAACTCGGTTTCAGTCCCCTAAATCTAGAATAGTATGCTTAATTAACTTAAAGTAAATACTCACTAAAGAGGTTTGAAAAACTGTCAGCATTTGATTTAAACAAGTTATTATTTTTTATGGGTACACAGTTAAAAAGGTTAAAAAAAAATGAAAAAAAATGAGGAAGAAAGTAAATTAAAAATATAAAACGCGGTAAACAGGCAAAAAAAAAATAAAATAAATAAAAGCATATGATTTAAAATGAATGGTTTTCCCCAACGAGACACGATAGCTCCTGTGGAAAAACGGTTAATACAAAATTATTTTATTATTTTCCTTTTATGTTGCAAACAATGCTTCATGTGACTGCCTTTAGGTGTAAATGTGAGCATGTTTATCGCACGAACACGTGTACATGCATACATACATACAACATACATACATACATATCTTAACGACTCACCCAAAGCGCGATTATTGTACATACGTGGGCTTTTATAGATATGCACGTTTTCCTAATAGCGTGTTAATTTTACCCAAAGTTGTGTAAAACACCAAAGCAATCTGGTGCTGTTTCTGAACTGAACTCTGGTCCATCCAAGGGATACAAATTATCTGACCAAAACCTGCAATATCTAAAATTCTAGTTGTAATTCAAGGATATTTGACAAATAATTAACACGATATGAAATCCACATTTTCATTTACCGGCAGGGATTCTAATAAAGCCCAGAAGAGAATTACCGATATTCATTTACCAGGGACTTCTAACGAAGCCCAGAAAAACAATACCAATATACATTTATCCGGGATGCAAATGAAACCTAGAACAACAATACCAATATACATTTATGGGTTCTAATGAAGCCTACAACAACAATATAGATATGCTTTCAATTGTGTGCAAGAAAAACAGGTCAAATAAGAGTGGGCGTGATGCGCAGACCATGAGGCACTAATTTAGTCCAGAATATTATTACCGATTTTCATTTACCCCGGGGGTTCTAATAAAGCCAAGAACAGAATTACCGATATTTATTTACCTGGGACTTCTAACGAAGCACAGAACAACAATACCAATATACATTTATGCGGGGTTGTAACGAAACCCAGAACAAAAATACCGATGTTAATTTACCCTGGGATTCTGATCAAGCAACAACAGCAATACCGATATTCATTTACCCGCGGGGTTCTAATGAAGCCCAGAACAGCAATACCGATATACTTTCAATTGTGTGCAAGAAAAACAGGTCAAATAAGAGTGGGCGTGATGAGCAGACCATGAGTAACTAATTCAGCTTCCTCCAGCATTTGGTCGATGGAAAATGTTCATAGGAAACCTTTCACTCATCCAATAGTAAACGGTATGGAAGATAGTAACACTTATGGAAGATGACCACAACATTATCTTCAGTGTGCATTTTGACGGAGAAAATTATATGCTAAGATAATCTTGAATGATAATATTTTTAACTATAATTCAAGATGAAAACATTTTAGTTGTATATTGATTGTTATGTTATTTTAAATTTAATCTATCAAAAACGAGTATGCAGAATTACACCAGCACAATGCGATATAGAACAGCCAAATAATATTAATGACATCGATAGGTCGACGAGAATGATCTGTTCGTTTTCAGTTACATCGACTAATTATGAGCCCAGTCGAAAACAAGTATTTTGCGAATGCATATTGTTTGCATGATCTCTAGGGCATCCATCATGGATAGTACATTCATACCACTAAACCTTTTTCTCCCGCAATTTATAGTTTCCGAATATCTATTGTAATGAAAGGTCGAACAGACAGGTCATTCTTGTCGAGCTATACAATGTTTACGGGACCATTTCACAATATATCAAGGCAGTACATGACATTAATTAAATCGTAATGTACCTGTACTTATTCTCCTCAATCAAAGCTAAATTAATGATGCTCTGGATTTCATGATTTGTCCCGCGTCCTAATCGGTACCAGTCTGAAAAAGTATCAAGCTCAGGATGGTCTGATATTGCAAGCCATGCGCCATAAGGACTTGGCATGTACGTCGGTGTGGGAACTGATGTGCCTGATTTTCCGTCAAAGTCACCATGATTTTTGCTGAAGTCGTAGTAAGTAATTTTGAGCCTCAGGTCTGAGGGACTGCTCGGTTTGTTTGCTGTAAACAAGGTATTCAAAAACTTTCTTGAACTAAAGAATGTGAAAAAGGGATTACTTTTGCATGAAATACACATACAGCATTTGTCGTTTATAAAATAAAACGTTGATACTTTGGTTTAAAAATAATCTCAGCATATTTCTGATTCTGTTTAACCATAACTTAAACATAACCATAACTTAAACACTTCTCAAATATTAAGATGGACTAAGCATGATATTCTACAAATTTGCATTGGTCTGAGTCCGGCATTAATGGCCTTGACCTTTGTGAAAATAGGGATGTTCATTTGAAGGGTGGAAATAAATTCAAATATTGTCACCAAGTTTGTTTGGACAATATTGTTAAGAAAAAGGATTTTGAACGAGACAAAATGTCTTTTTCTTTACGTGTAAATTCCGTGAAGAGAAAACATGTACAACGGAAAACTTAAGCCCGGATAAGCATCTGGGAAAATTGTACTTTAGCGTTGTAATACTGATGGTCAATGTGTCTGCAAAACAAAAGCCAAACTCGACTTTACTTTTAACCTTCCAATTAAAGACTCACATTTTTTCCATTCCGAACTTAAGTACCCCTTATGTTTCAAATACGATGAACAAACCAAGTGAAGACTTATTGTTCAACATGGGCACCTATTCCTTTATTGTTGTCATTGTTCTAAAGTCTAAAGTCCCCAGTTGGAACGCACACACACACACACACACACACACACACACACACACACACACACACACACACACACAAAATTGGGCTCTAATACCATTTGCATCCGGTGTTGTAATAAACACAGGACTACTCTTGCGCTGACGACACCAGATATTCCCATCTGTACGGAACATTTGCAAGTTGCTCCAGCATGGACTCCATCAGCTTTGGTGAATCTAAGGTTGTATCGCGTAACTTTGTCATTAAATACAAGCATCACTTTGTGTAGAGTTGATGCTAACTTACTGATACAGGTAACGGAGAAGTTTCTGTAAATAAATAGTAAATAAAGCAAGATCTAAGAGTGCGTTAATAAGATCATATGGAATCTTGCAAACTCTTTTTCACTAAAACAGCTTTATTGGTTTCGGAAAAGATAAAAGAGAGCGCTAGCATGAAAACAATATAGATATAATAGACTTATCCAACAAAAAGCTTCTTTATTTTATTGCAAAAGTCAACTTGCATAAAGTATTCCTACTCAACCAATAGTTTAATTTTAATCAGATCCATGTATCCCGCTTATCCAAAATGACAATAATAAGGAAATGAAATGGAAATGGAGTAGAATGTTTTGTTTAAAATTATCTATGTTCTCAAACGTCTGATGCCAAAGATTTAGAACACAGTTATCCTTATATTCCTTATATTTCTATTTAAATGTTTAAAAATAGATCGAATGATATATATATATATATATATATATATATATATATATATATATATATATATATACATATATATATATATATATACAGATCGGGGATGAATGGCTCAGCAGTCGTTGTCGGAAAAAGAGAACCGTTGTGCGAAGATGAGTTATAAGTGTAGTTCTCTGTTGTCAAGAAACTGAATGGAAAGGTCGTGCTGGAGAAGATGGTCGTACTTTCTCTGGGTGAAGTTGTCGTTTTACTGGTGAGATTTGTCAGCCAAGCATATGTCGTTTCTGGATGAGACCATTCCAAAATGGTCTCATATGGTCCTGGAGCAATTGCTGTCAGATTTTCTCCGGCTAATATGAATTTAATAATATTTTGATATTCTATATCATGTAACATGACTATTACATTAAGGTTAATTTAGAATACAACTTGATTCATTATAACACTTAGCATACAAATTAAGTAGCGATTTTTTTTAAAACACAGTTTAAGTCACCGAGAACACAACTAAAGTGAATTTTGTAGCAACAATCACAATTTGACGCCACACTGGCCTACATTGGACATCATAATATAATAGGTCCTTTGGTGTCCAGTACAGCAATTGTTATTAAATGCAACTGAGATAAGATTTCGCCATTTTTCAGTTGCCATTTTTGATTTATTTTTTTATAAAAGTAAGGTTTGCTTCAAGTTATATAAGATTCAAAGATTGTCAATCTTCTACTTGCTGTTAATTTGATTCATACTCTGGGAATATTGATGAAATCATTTTGCCTCCTGTTTAATGCAAAAATGTTACTATATTCCAAATAGTCATCATTAGCAGAGAAGCTAATAGTGTAAACAAATTTGTATTATCATTCTTCATTTTGGAATCCTGGGAAAATTATGTAAAGAAACTGCCTCTTGTTATTTTGTTCAATATTGTTATTATTGTTTAGTTCCTTCGCTGTACTCCAATTGCAACGAATTTTACTTCAAAAATCTAAATTGAATGTGAACACAGGTTCAACTTACTACATTGGAACACGGTATTTACGACATTTCTGAAATAGTTGGACTTGTCTGTGTCAGTTGTAGCAAAGGACACGCCAGCAGCCTGTGCAGGAGAGTCACAACTCCCTCGGACAGTCGTCAGGTTGTCAACAGCCAACATGGCGTAAACGACCTGGCACTGACAGCTTAAGGGGTTGTTAAACAGGTCTCTATAAAATATGCATCATTAGAAAATTGCAACTGCAAGGAAGAAAAATAATGTAGTAAGCTTCAATTGAATGAAGCAAGTAAGTTGTTAGCGTCTAATTAAATAAAAAATAGTATGCAAAACTCGCGTACCACATATTCATACCATTGAAAACTTTCATATCGCAATAAATAAGAAACATAATGTACTGAGACAACATGATGAAAATTTGCAAACATTTTACACATATAATCATGTATTAGACGTGAGCTGTACGACTCTACTTGTATTTCTCTCAATAACAGCACTTATATACAATTTATATCGAATTTAAACCCTAATACGTATCAGCAAAGTTGTATTTCTTCAATTTATATTTAATGAAATCGTGTCAACGAAGTAGACAAATGATTGGAGATAAGGAAAAAACGTAATCTCCTATAATTAGTATTTTCCTGTTCTTTCATCTTTTTAGATAAAACTTTAAAATGTATCCAAATCGCAGAGGTAAAAATGTTCATACGGTTAATTTGTTAATAGTTGATTTATACATGTGCACAATTCTCTTCTTATATTTATTCTCCCCATGTACCATGGATTGATATACTTTTTCCAATTAGATAATTTGGATTGTATTGTATTATTGTAAAGTCCTTCTATGATACCTAATAACAAATTTTATCTTATTTTAGCGTTTATACAAAATAGCACGTTTTCAATTCTTGTTCAAGCTTTCCTTTGAATCTTTATGTAAGTATTTTCTCCCATTTACACAAACTTACATATTTATAAGTCTTGGAATGTCTTTGAAAGCGGAGGCATCCATGGTCTCGATGTTATTTGAAGTAAAGTCAATAGATACTTTTCCGTTCATGGAACCCAGGTATGGTATATGTGTAAGGACATTATTTGACATGAAAAGTTAATTCAGACTATGCAGATTTTCGAGCGCAGACTCGTCGATGATCTCTAGGTCATTATTGTTCAAATTCCTAAAAAGAATAGGAGAGGGTCAGTAGGGAAAATAAAACAAAAACATGACATAAAAACAATTAACATAAATAAATAAATTGTGTAGATCAGAGTTGCCCCCCCCCCCATCTCTGGCAGTTTTTGCATGTTAATCAACCAGTGCGATAGATAATATTAATACCGTACGTACTATTTGTATTAATAGAATTGTATGAGAAAAAGTAATTTTCATCAACTCAGTTTCAGTATCTGGGGGATATTATCTCGCTGCACAGTCCTTGATTCATTGAGGTTTAAGTTCTATAAAAATTTCTTTTATATCAAAAGTTACTGGAATTATTTTTACGAAAACTGTTTGTTTTAAAAAAAGTAAGAATTTATCTACTCTTTGAAAATCAGGAAATCATTTGCAAGAGAACATTAATTTCACACGACCACAAAAACAAACCAAAAATTGACTGTCTCACATAATTAATTGAATGTAATAAGGAATTCAGTCCAATCCAATAGTTTATAACAAACCCAATGAATAATAATAATAATAATAATAATAAGAAGAAGAAGAAGAAGAAGAAGAAGAGGAAGAAGAATAGTCTATACGTGTACACACTATTTATAAAATGAAAGAATGAGAGATATTATATGGTGATGTAGTTGAAATATCCCGCGTTGAACTGGACAGTATTGTCAACTTGCTTTAGTTCAAGTGATAGATAATTCCATTCAGAAAATCTTTTTTAGTGCATTAATTCTTGATTGTTATTAGTTTTAAACATAGTTTTGATGCTGATATTAAATAGTACATAGATATAGTATTACTGGTTTGGACAAGCATAACACTCAAGTAAAAATGCGTTAAATTATGTATTTATTTATATACCATAATACATCTATTAAATGTAATTATTTTGTCAAAAGGCAACCAGTTCAGAGACTTAAACATGTCAGCAGATGGTGTCATTAAATTGACATCTACTATATTTCTAGCTGCATTTTATTTTAGTTTGATTATACGATTAACATTAGTTCGTGTGCATGAACACCATGCTGTGCAACACTAGTCCATAATAGGTAATATGTAAGTTGAATAGAATAGTTTCCTTGCATGCGTTGGTAGCTATTCCTTCAGTCTTTGCAGTAGTGTTCGTTTGGAACCTAGAATGTTACTGACATTAAACGTAATGTATATTGTTATAGGGATATATCGTATTATTAATACAACTATATCATTTTAGAAATCCCTTGGAATTCATTATAAACAAATGTTAGTGTACCCCATTTAACATCAATATAGCGTTAAGACAAGTTTCTGACATACCTTTGCCTGTATCATAAGTCTTCAGTTGAAGATTTACATGCTGAATTGATTCTATTCACTCAACTTGATATTTGTTTGTATATTGCCTATTTGCGCCATTTGCGTTTGATGAAAATTGGAAATTCAAGGCTATGGTATGTTTTCTTAAGCAAGGCAAATACATTTTGCGACCTATGAGGAAATGCTAGAGGGAAAAATAAGCAGTAATTGAGATCGGAACAAATATCATTCTGAATTGGCAATCAAAGCGAGACATTAACAATTGATTGTTTATTTCTCTTTCCTTGCCCAAAATACCTTTTAATAATTATAATTATAGAATATAAAAACCCATATTTAACTTTCGTCAATTTGTATGATCCAATCTGATTTTTATAAGTTACAAATTATGGATTTATCACACTTTTATCGTATGGTTTGAAGGTCAACCGATGACCTCATTACAAATTTGTTTCAAATAATTGTGCCTATAATAAAAGATTCTCACATATATTCCTCAGATATGCAAAGGAGATACTTACAAAGTATTTAGATTGCTCAAAGAGGACAATAACCCACGCTGTATTCTCGAGATATCACTGTTTTGGAGGTACAGATACTTCAAACTAGTCCTGCCGTCGAATGCAGTGTCTGGGATACTGGTTATCTGGTTAGACGCCAGATTTCTGGTTTGGATTCAGAAGAAAAAAAAAATGATTCTTAAAATGTTCATGGTAATTTAAAGTAAAAATCTGATTTTTTTTTTGTGGGGGGATTGGGGCAATTACTGAATGCTTCAAACACACTGACACACAGAACAAAGCATTAAAACATTAAAACTGGTTTTACAATTTTACATAATATATTACGTTTATTTTTTATACAGTATACCTTATATGAAGCGGAGTAATTCGTTTGTGAATAAACATTAACCTCAAAGTAAAGAAAAAAACCACACAAAAATATTGTCGTGCTTTCAAGATAATTCAGAAAATGTAAACTGGGTACACTACACATATTCATAGTCTGCATGCATGTAAAATGAAAAACTTTGGTGCTGGATCAAAAGTAGAGGATATAGCAAGAATGCCTGGGACTACATGTTGAGCCCACGATCAAAGCATTGCTGTAAAACGTGTGACCATGACTCCAGAGTCAGAGCGAGGGCATGATAGATTGTCTTAGCTTCATACTGCTTGATGTAATGTATGAGCAAATCCTTCAAATGGTTATGGGAATATCAGCAAATAAATAGAATCTTTAATCAAAACCTAAACGCAAATTTTTAGTGATTGTGACCTTGACTCGAAGGTCAAAGGGGCAAATGTGTATGTCAACAAATGCAGTGTTTTAGCTTCATAATGCTTCATCGCAACAAAGACAATTAAAAAATAATCAAAACCTGAACGCAAAATGTGTATGGCCGTGACCTTGAACCAGGAACAGAGGGGCAAGCGAATATGTCGTAAAATGAATTATATTAGTTTCATAATAATTCATGCTAAAATGATAAGAATATGAGAATCTTTGAAGTGGTTTAGGAAATATGTTGCAAACAAATCTTTCACCAAAACCTTAACAAACTGTTGACAACGCCGCTGCCGCGGTTGTCGGAAAAGGGACTGCTATGTCTCGCTTCCAACGAAAATGGACTCAACAGAAAGGGAAATTTGGTAATCCAGGGAATACATGCATACATACATCCATACATACAGGCAGGCATGTAGACATACAGACAGACGTATGTACGTAGGTATATACATATAGTTTTACATACATACAAACATAAACATTTTCTAATCTGCTGGAAAAAAAGAACAAAGAGAGCCTGTCATTTTATTTTAGTTGAAATTAGTTTCATTTGCAAAGAGCACTTTTTAAATAATGTTTTTGCATATTGGATGTCTTCACTTATGGAATTTTAACTTATATATATATATATATATATATATATATATATATATATATATATATATATATATAGAGAGAGA
Source organism: Margaritifera margaritifera (assembly GCA_029931535.1). Classification (NCBI taxonomy): domain Eukaryota; kingdom Metazoa; phylum Mollusca; class Bivalvia; order Unionida; family Margaritiferidae; genus Margaritifera; species Margaritifera margaritifera. The sequence goes on along the minus strand of JAQPZY010001334.1, from coordinate 528,718 downwards.
GAGAGAGAGAGAGAGAGAGAGAGAGAGAGAGAGAGAGCTTCTGGAAAATCCGGACCAATCAAAGAAGCAGCACATATTAAGTAACTTCACTTTCAAAAATGAGATACTTTCTTACATTGTTCTCGGGTTGATCCGCTTTAAGGCTATGGGGTAGACAACGAGGTTGTTATTTGAGAGATCTATTTGACCAACTGAGACGTTTGCGAACCCATATCCGTCTATATTTCTCAAACCATTATAAGAAATGTACAGATATTCGCCGATGGTGGATCCTCCGCCAAACATAGTTGCTTTTATTGTTGAGATATTGTTATTCTGTAGATAACTGAAATTATATTTCAAATTAATTTTTTTCGCAAACAAAATGTGCACAGTATTAATTAAGTTGGCAATTACTTTATTTAGTACCATTGTTTAATACCTATAGTAGGTTCACACATTGGAACTGTTAATTAAAATTAACAATTAATGCAAACATTTTTGAATTCTTTTGCATTTAATAGGATTTATATATGCATATATTTCTCTAGCTGAATACTAAAAAAGTATATATAATCCATCATTAAATACTCAAATTATTGCCCTATCCTCACTGTTAGTGGTAGCTTTCAGAACCTGACAACTTTTCCAGTCTGGAATATTTGGAAGAAAGTCACTGATATAGTTATCTCATTTCTCTACATATTTGTAATGAAATTATGAATGTGTTACCAGAGTTATGAAATACGATTCTGCTTTTCAAGATACGGAGTAGCAAAAGGAAATTTCCCTATTTATCAGCATGTAATGTCAGTAGTATGTAAGATAGGAATTGTTTGCAAAAACATAATCATTTTTCAAACTCTAAAAACCCACAAACAATTACCCAGCATCAAAGCCACAGTTCTGTCCGACCTGTTTGCTCATGAGCTCAGTAACAGATTGCTGTATTTTAAAAGTTCTATAATTTAGTAATGAATTTCTGAGCCACAAATAACATCATTACAAAACATCAACATTTTCTACCATGGGTAGGGCAAAACATTTGCAAAGAAAACCAGACAATGTTTTGACTACACAACTATACCGTATTTACTTATATGTATATATCGCTGTGTGTCTCTTACACAACTATTCTCTTTACTTATATGTATACATCGCTGTGTGTCTCTTACACCACTATCGCCACGTGCACGTATCATTTGTATTACGACGTATGAATCCATGTGCATATTTATCATAGGGCTTCATCTAGGACAAGTAGTCTAAAGCCATTTCATTACAATTTTGAATTTCTACTGTGACATGGGTGTTTCCAGGAGAAATATTTCCAGGAGAAAATCAGACCATGATTTTCAGATGAGTAATTCGTCACTGCTTTATGTATAATATAAACTTAAATGATTCTGTTTCTTTTCAGAAATTACTGATTATTACGACATAATATTTTGCGAGCTGATCCATAAAATAATGTTGGAATTGATTAAACAGAATGAAAGCATAATTAATATTTGACGTTTGACATTATCTTGTGGTAATAATAATAAATCGACATGCTGCTCCCTTACAAACGGAACTTTCACATTAAATATATTATAGAGGTTTTTAAAAACATGTTAAATTATTGAATTATTTTAAAATTATATCATCTGTTGCCTTTACTGACATTGAATTTTTTTTAAAGGCAATTCATATATGTAAGTCCCTGGAAGAATTTAAATCTAACCTTGGTTTCTGCAATGTGCACCATCTCTTTTGTCGAGTCACTGTATACAGATTAAAAAAAAAAAAACTAATGCGTTCTTCAAGTCTTAAAACAAAGGAATTTGAATAGAATTTTCCAAAATTTTATTTATGACTAATATAAATTGTATACCTGTCTCGTACATTACAGTTTTAATGATTGTAATTTGTCCACTGTGAAGAAAGTGACATCTTATCATGCTCATTAAAAGTTATTTATAAGTCTACGTTCTTATTCAAAACATGGAAAATATATTTTTGATGTCAGAATAGGCCAGATGATGGTTTTTTTTGCACGTTAATTTTTATGACAATTATGTTCGACCATACCTTTGCACCATCTAAATTAGAAAGTAAAATATAATAATTTCAGATATAGATATTGTTCCTTTATTATTAAAGATGGTATTAAATAGAGGTATTATTATACCTCAAAGGACTGTACAATTCGTCACAACTCCATCCGTTTCAAAATAAAATAGAATTTTAAAACAATTGAGGAGATGCGCAATGTTATAGGAACCTATATTATAAAGCTAAAAACCCAGTTGCTTACAGAAAGGTCAATCATTTATGGGAACAAATAAAAAAAGATAAGAAGAAAGATTGAAAGAATAGTTAAGCCAACAATCGACATACACATTACACAAGAAACTAGAGGAAGGTTTTCGTACAAAAGGATTTATGTATACGACATCGATTTTCAGTGGCTGGATGATATAGTCATTTGCAAGAGTACACTAAGGATAATAGCATATATAAATACATTTTGACTGTAAAATATATTGTCCACAAATACCCATTTGCTGAAAAATAAAGTGACAGAGCTCTTTCGACGTATATGATGCACTCCAAAGAAAGACAAACCACAAATGTACAGTTTGATGAAGGGAAAGAATTTTACAAGAGGTAAGTTAAGGAAGTGAATGAAAATGAGAACATTGAATACTTTATACGTGCTCTGATAAAAGTCTCATTTGTAGAAAGAGAACGTTTTAAACTAGAATGTTTAAGTACTGTACTCAAAGTGAAACCAGAAAATACGGTTGTATTATCTAATCTCATCGAGAGATATAATAGCACCTCCGACAAATCTGTATACATTATTGCGGTTCAAGTAAGCAAAGAAGAAAATAGATACGAAGTCTTGATTAAGTTATTTGGTTTGTAAAAAGCGCACACATTTGAAACGAAAAAAAAAAATTGAAAGTAGACGAAATCGGCTGAGTTTGTAGTTTTGTGGGTTTAACGCCAGTTTTCAGCACATGATAGACTATACATGGCGGCCAGTGTATTTGGTGGCGGAAGAACCCGGGACAACCCCGGGAAGAACCACCAATACACGAGAAGCTACTGGCAGGCTTTCTCACATACCAACGCTGGCCGAGCCGAGAGCCGAATCTACGCGGACAGAGGTGAGATGTCAGTGATCTGAAAAAGCGAGCGCCTTAGAGCACTCGGCCACCCGGGGCGCCGAAAACAACTGGGATTCCAAAATATAAATATATATTGATAAAGGGTGACCTACCTAATTTTACAGAGAACATTTTATAAGTAACAGAGGTGAACCTGTTGTCTACAAATTGGAAGACTTAAATGGAGAGAATATTGATATTTTGCTAGGAAGAGTTGTCTCTATAAGAAAACATTTAATGTATAAATATGTACTTGTGAAATGTAAAGGTTATGATCATTATTTGAATAGTTGGAAATCAGCTGAAAATATTGTGTATGGACCATTTCTCTTCAGCTTGTGACAATTACGGTCTCACAAGCAGTATTAAGAAGACAGATGTGATGCACCTGCCTGCACTAGGAAAGCCTTACGTAGAGAGGCTACCATTACAGTAAATGGCCAAATCCTCGTGACAGTGGACAAGTTCACCTATCTTGGCAGCACACTGTCACGTGCAGTCCACATCAATGGTGAAACCAAAGCCAGAATTGCTAAAACAAGTGTGACCTTTGGCAGACTACTTGCAGAAGTGTGGGAGCGCGGAGTCATCAGTCTACAAACAAAACGTACGGTCTTCAAAGCCATTGCGTTGCCGGCCCTGCTGTATGCTTGCGAAACTTGGACAGTGTACAAACAGCATGCCAAGAAACTGTACCATTTTCACATGGGCTGCCTGAGGAAACTAATGAGGATAAGATGGCAGGATAAGCTCCCAGACACTGAGGTTCACACACGGGTAGGCATTCCAAGCATCAACACTCTACTAATGAAATCACGGATGAGATGGGCAGGCCACTTCACCAGGATGTCCGAAGAGCGACTACCAAAGAAGATCTTCTACGGCGAGCTGAAGGAGGGAAAGCAATCTCAAGATGGTCAGAAGAAACGGTTCAAAGATTCCCTCAAGTCATCATTGAAACCCTTCAACATTGACGCTGAGTTTTGGGAAGATCTCGCACAGGATCGCCCCACCTGGCGGAGTCTCAATCTCTTAACTGTAGCACGTCCTCTATTGATCAAGGAAACCCAAGCGGCATCTCCTGTCAAGTGTGCCACAGACAGTTCAGAGCACAAATTGACCTGATCAGCCACTCACGTACTCACAGAAACTAAATCAGCTAGTGATGTCATGATCAGCTTCGAACTCGAAGGACGAACAATATATATATATATATATATATATATATATATATATATATATATATATATATATATATATATATATATATATATAATCACAAAATTAGGCCACTGTAATCCATATTTCATGCTTTAGTTGAATTTTGTAATTTCACTGTTTATGCTTGAATCAATAAACTAGGCGATTATAAGCACAACACCTGTAAAAAAATAGGTTACTGTGCTATACATTTCACATTTTTTTGTGTGCTTAGGTTAGGTTTCTGGATTTAGCTCACAACCAAACAGATTTCTGCATGTTATGTACATACAATCGTATCTAGAATTATGAAGCTTTCTGAGAGGATGCATCTTCATGATCACTACTCCCTCATTTCAGCAGTGAATCATTATGGCCAATATTGTATGCATCACCCACTTGGGTTATATATTGTGTTTGATGTTAATTTCTAAGGAATTATTCAAGTTAGAATTGTGAAATTGACGGTGATAAATATCTCTGTTAGTACTACATCCTTTCAGCAAAAGAAGCTTATCATGACTTATATTTCATGTTTTACTGGCTTTAGTAAAGGTTTGGCATTTAGCTCATGACCACTGCTATATACATACTACTAGTATCGACTACTATATACATACTACTAGTATACACTGCTATATACATACTACTAGTATACACTGCTATATACATACTACTAGTATATACTGCTATATATATACTACTAGTATACACTGATATATATATATACTAGTATACACTGCCACATACATACTGCTAGTATACACTGCATTATATACACTATTAATATACACTGCCATATACATACTACTAGTATACACTGCTATATATATACTACTAGTATACTTGCTATATATATATACTACTAGCATCCACTGCTATACACATACTACTAGCATACACTGCTATATATATATACTATTAGTATACACTGCTATATACATACTACTAGTATACACTGCTATATATATACTACTAGTATACACTGCCATATATACACTACTAGTATACACTGACATATACATACTACTAGTATACACTGCTATATATACTACTAGTATCCACTGATATATATATATATACTACTAGTATACACTGATATATATATATACTACTAGTATACGCTGCTATATATATACTACTAGTATACACTGCTATATATACATACTATATGTATCCTATCTTTAATCATAAAATTTGATGAGGAGACGACTCTTGATAGGTTCTTTACCTTTACTGCAAAAAGAGGTCCCTGTGACATATAATTAATTTTTCAGTAATTTTGTTGAAATTTTGTGTTTAAATTTAATTGTTTGGCTGCTGTTTATGTTTGAATAATGAAACTTCAAAATTGTATGCATCAGTCTTAGTACTGCACTTTTTAAACCAAAGGTCACTGTGACTTTCAATTTATGCTTTACTTACATAGGTTATAGATTTGTGTTTGCCTCATAACCACGTAGATCCTTCCATGCTATATACATCCTAGCCTACAAAGAAGTCCCTTTCTGACCAGTGCAATTAAAAGGAAGAATTGAGTATCTTAATTACATGAGTGGACTGCTAGCTTTATATGTGAGGCCTCATATGTTATTTGGTTGATTGTTTTCTAATGGCACTTTCAACACTTTATTGGCTTTATTGCCGTGGAAATGGAAGCTAAATGACTTTTCAGAAGGACATACGTGGACAGCCAACCTAGATTAGCCTGAATGGGTGTAGAACCCGCGATCTATGGATTACAAGTCCAACGCACTAGCAGCTGAGCTCCCTAGATGTGGTGACTAATCAAGGTAATTACTGATGCATAAACTATGATTCTGACACTGACTGTCCCTCCAAGGTTACTCAAAGCCTATGGTTTTCACTCCGTAATATCTGGCTTTTATGGATGGACAATGATATTAGCTTCTGCAACAAATTTTAAGAACAATGATTAAAAAAAGATGGGTAATTCATGGATTTTAGGTGGTATGGCCTGCATCCGTTTGCTTCCACTCTGGAGTCCATACTTCTGATCTAATTTCAATCAAACATCCAGTGAATTCATAATTGCAAGCTCCATCTAACTATGCAGTTATTTGCGGCAGGGATTAGATCTATACAAAAATTGCTATGCAGCAATGTAGCTCATTCCAAATGAAAGTAGTTAACGGTACACTATGCAGTGTATCCAATTTATGAATTTAACATCAAATTGTATATTTCAAATCGTGAGAACCTCTACACTGAACAATATGGTATTTCACCTTCATTTGACAGGATCATCGCCACTTTATTTTTAAGAGCAGTTCCGGTAAATTTTTAGTGCAAAAGCGATATATGCTATTCAGCATTTCGCCCATCATAAAATAGTTGATGCTATGCAGCAACGTAGCCTATTCGATGTATGCCATTCAGCATTTCGCCTATCGTACACTAAAAAAATGATATGCAACATTTTAGTGTAACCTACTGTTATCTATGAATTGTGCTTTTACTATGCAGTGAATCTCAGAAATATTACAAAATATTTGCAATGCAGTCTGGATAATTGTAAATTAGTCTCGAACTATTCAACTGACGGTATTGAAAAATATTTGAAAAATCAAATGCTGCATGAAAGTCCAAGTATGATCTTAAAAGCTCGAGAGTATAGTTCACTGACAGTAATCAAAGTTACCCAAATAAAAATTCTAAGTTTAATTTCATTATTTCTTATAGCTAATGGCAATTAATATATTCCTTGAATATACGATAATATGAAATTATTTTCTTGCCCGTGTAAAATGAAAATTAAACTGCTATTCATCAGTGCAGACTGTAGGAATTGCTATTCATCAGTGCAGACTGTAGGAATTGCTATTCATCAGTGCAGACTGTTGGAATTGCTATTCATCAGTGCAGACTGTAGGAATTGCTATTCATCAGTGCAGACTGTTGGAATTGCTATTCATCAGTGGAAATATTTAAAAGGCTGGTATTCAACCGCTTAGTGAGCTATTTAGAATTCTGAAGTTTCTACTTACAACGAGGATACGTTATTTTGAGATCAATTGTTAATATAATTCACTTTTCGGTGAATTCAAACATCTGCTAATTTCTTATTGAAATCGAGTATGAAAAAAAAATACTGGATAGAATAAATTGAAAGTGAGAATGAGTGGCCTGAATTCCATAACTAATTAATAAATTGGGCCACAATTCATTCTGGAGGTTACCGTTTTGATCAAACCTGCGCGATTTTTACACCCTAAATTCCAGAGATTTTACTTAAAATTTTCCTACCGAAAAATTCCTACATTATTTATTAAATTGTTTCCATCTAATAATGAGGAACAATTAGTTCCTCAACTACCTCTAGCATTTGACATGGCTACAGGCAGCCATTTCAGAACGCCAAAAAGGGAAATCTCAATTTGAGACCCCTATTAACATCTTACCTTTACAGATTGCAGATGAATACAGGGTGGTGTTCAGCAGCTTTTATAGTAGCGTTATATAAAGAAAATAGCCGCTGACTCTGTACTGACAAAAATTCGGTCTTGCAATATATGAGAAACACATGTCATATTCACAAAAGAAAGACACAACTATCTTTATTTCACATAATTCAGTCTATCACATCATAAAATATATTTTTTCAGACTTTAATACTGAATCGAATGAAAGAAGAAAATCCATCTAGAGATTATTCTGTCTGCAATTAAAGTATCTCACTTCACATTTATATTCACCAAAGACAACTTAGAGTCGTTTTGTTGTAATAAATAAAGCAGTAGCATGTGGAAAACGTCTCACTACTTCGTTGTGTAGGTAAGTGTTAGAAATTGCTCATGATAGATTAGATCTGTATTCATCACGTTTTCATTATTTTGTAAATAAATCTGTTATGTTGATAACGGGTCTTCGTCTCTTTTACTGACTCAGTACTGGCTCGGTGTATCTTTGTGACACAATGATCATTTTGTAATCATGCGTATTATTCAATAAGGAAAAAGCACCACACTTTCAGAAGATTGTCAGTTGTATTCTCGTAAATTTGTCAGCATAAAGCACAAGGTCAAAATCATGTGTACAGTCCTAAAACATTTAATTTGCTAACACATATCAAGATTATTAATGGAAAGAATAATATGCGGTTTTAGACATATAATTAAGTTATATTAATCAAATATATAATTAGACATATAATGAAGTCATATTAATCAAAACGAATTAAACCATACTAAATAAAAAGTATACACTCCTCATTCACACGAACTGGGATGCTACAAAATGTACCACGTTTTCTTTGAACCCAATAAGGTCCTTTCCACCTGCTTCATTGATGGCAAAATTACACAGATATCATGATATTACTGAAACTAGTTCCCTTCATTTATATTGATAAATAATGTTATTATTGAAACTGGACCTTTCTAATGTATACAGATACATCAGGATATTACTAAAACCTAGAATATTTTTATTGATATTGATACAGTCATATTACTGAAGCTAGAACATCTTTATTTATATTGATATGTATGGTATTAATAAATCTGGAATCTCGCTATGGAAATTAATACATAATGTCATTTTTAAAAGCTGGAATATCTTTATTTCTATCGATATATAACAGTATAAATAAATCTGGAATATCTTTTTTATATTAGCACATAATATCCTTTGAAAGCTGGAATATCTTTATTTATATTGATATATAACATTATTAATAAATCTGGAATCTCTTTATTTACACGGATACATCATGTCATTTCACAAACCTGGAATCACTTTATGCATTCTGAAACAACATGGCACTAATGAAACTGAACTATAAATATTTATATTGATACATAATGGTGTTACTAAAGTTGAACTCTAAATATTTAGATTAATACATAATGGTGTTACTAAAGTTGAACTTTATATTTATATTAATACATAATGGTGTTACTAAAGTTGAACTCTATATTTATATTTATACATAATGGTGTTACTAAAGCTGAACTCTATATATTTATATTGATACATAATGGTGTTACTAAAGTTGAACTCTAAATATTTAGATTGGTACATAATGGTGTTACTAAAGTTGAACTTTATATTTATATTAATACATAATGGTGTTACTAAAGTTGAACTCTATATTTATAATTATACATAATGGTGTTACTAAAGCTGAACTCTATATATTTATATTGATACATAATGGTGTTACTAAAGTTGAACTCTAAATATTTAGATTAGTACATAATGGTGTTACTAAAGTTGAACTCTAAATTTATATTGATACATAATGGTGTTACTAAAGTTGAAATCTACATATTTATATTAATACATAATGGTGTTACTAAAGTTGAACCCTATATTTATATTAATACATAATGGTATTTCTAAAGTTGAACTATGCATATTTATATTGATACACAATGGTGTTACTAAAGTTCAACTCTATAGTTATATTAATAAATAATGGTATTACCAAAGCGGTGCTTTTTATATACGCTAATATATCTAAGTATTACACAAGCCTGGAATCTTTTTTATTTATGCTGATACATAATGGTATTACTGAAGCTGGAATATCTTTATTTATATTGATACATAATACTATTACTAAAGTTTTAATATTTTATTTATATTGATACATAATTGTATTTCTGAAGCTGTAATGGTATTACTGTAGCTGGAACCTCCTAATTTATATAGATGCATAATGGTAGTATTAAAACCTTGAATTGCTTTATTTATACTGATACATAATTGTATTCCTTAAACCTGGAATATCTTTATTTAAACTAATACATAATAATATTACTAAAACTTAGAATATCTTCATTTATATTTATACATCATGGTATTGCTAAAGCGAGAATCCCTTATTCCATACTCCTGATAGGATTTATTCTCTTTCCAGTTTTTTCGCTTTTTTCACTTATTTGCTGAAAACTAGTCTATTTTGCGTGAACTGGTTTGTTGTTTTAAGAAAACAGAAACTAAAGTCTAGATAGTTTATCGCCTAGAAGCATTAGCGTTAAAATAAACACTATAATATTCAATGTATTAGCCCAGGTAGGCAAATAAAACAGTAATGTTACGATATTGTTTCTCAGGTAATTTCATTAATAGCCTCATGGTACTAGGCAAGCACACCATTCTACTGAAAAATATACAAACATATTAGTACAATTTATTGCAATACAATTTTATTTTTCTTCATCCAATATCTTAAAAGGAATTTTGTTTGATAAACTGTTTGCCATATTGCATAAAATAGCATCTAGCAATATTTTTCTTCAGCCAATCGGTTGAATTAATCGCAATCCAAGGGCAATGGATAAAATAATGAATCTGTTTTGGGGTGCGAGATATCCAATAATTTCTCAACGCTTTTATCTGGGCAAACTAGACAAGAGGGAAGACAAATACATAGACAAATAAACAAAAATTAACTTAAAACGAGGACTACGAAAGAAAACAAGTCATAAAATCATATGATTACAAAACAGGAAACTTCCTGAATTTAAACTGTATGATAAGAGTGAAAATAAATTCATGTAGTAGCAACTGGATCTCTTTATGAGATAAGGTGGTTACAAAGATGATCTTAGATCATATTTTCATTGATGCTATAAAAGGCTTTCATGAAATTGGATGTAAGGTTGCCGAGTGAAAGAGCTTTCGCTGTATATTAGAGGATCCATTGGTTTGGTGAATAATGAACACTGTATTATATACATTATAAGCACAACAAATCCTCGGAAGGTCATCCAACTTTTCAAGGTACATAGACCACCTAAAAATACGGTTCACGCAGATGTAAGATATATTTTCACGACAAACGCTTAAACTCAAAAAGCACAATACTATCAACATCGGACGACGGTATAATGAAGAAGATCCTGCAGTTATTGAGAACTTTGTAGTTCAACTGTCTTTTACATGCTGATGACAAGCTTACTTACAATAAACAATAACATTCTTACCGATATATTAAGGAGAAAATATGCTATGTATATAAATAAACCACAGTACAGGAAAAAAGCCCCCAAAGAACATACTCAGGTATGTTACTGAACATCGTATTAACGTGAGATTCTGCCCAGTAACTGAAATCTGTTCATGATGACAGTGTTGCGTCTTCAGTTTGTTGGGTGTGCTATTCTGAACTGCACATTATCTTGGAGACTCTGAAAAGATAGTCGCAATAAAGGATATTTATCATCTGGAAGATTTTAAGAGTTTTTTTCAACGCCTTGGCGTTTTGAAAATTTTTCCTCTAAAACAAAGCAACATTGCTATGCAAATGAGCTGTGAAATGTTGTGTTACTCGTAGAGGTGAAAGTATGAATATTTCCTATATAGAAATTAACTCTTAAATCTAATTTACGGAGGCATATACATGGAACTGGTATGTGATACTTACTATAACTGTCATTTAAAAGTTGTATGCCGTTACTGAAAACATTTTTTTTTTACATATCATCTGATCACTGAGTTATCTACAATGAATATTTATGTTCAAATAAGTATTCTTTAGTTTGTCAAAGAATACGATACTAAAAAAATATCAGATATTATTGCAATTATGTTAATAGTTTTGGCTCATTATATTTAATTTTACTTATGCATGTGTCTTCCAGCAAATGTTTGCTGTAAAGCTATGTTAAAACCCACGACAAGTATACTATATAATTGTCTTTTGGTTTTGGCATATACGTGCATTCTTTTTATGACCAACGAGATACGATTTAAATCTCAATTTTGTTCCTCGAGGCGTTATTAAAAGAAAAAGTGTTCATTGATTTTTCAGGAAATAAATTACAGAATAGTTACAACATTAAATCAGAAAATATACAACTAGATTAATGTAATTGGTCGCATGGACTGTTCCTTGTTTACTTGTTTGAATTAGTTTTCTAATGACTATAGTATATTTTCTCACATAGAGACTAGGAATAGGCACATTATCACTCGAAGTTCACAGAATACTCGTAAAACAATCACTTGCAGGTTACTGGACAACATGTAACTTTTCGAAAAAAGAATGGAAATAAGATATAGTTCAAATATGTTAATAATTATTTACCTGGACAAATTTGGGTTCCCCGTGTAATTTTCCTGTAATATTCAATACTCCGGAATTAGAAAGAATGTAAGATCCAGTTTCCTCTTGCATCTCGAACTCTACATTAGCGTAACCTTGTAAAGTTGATCTGTACAAGCTGGGTAGCTTCACGTGACTGAGAATCTCAGAATCAGAGAGGGCAATACCATAGATTCTCACCTGTAAAATGAATATGTAAGGCACATTTTATTTGGATGGAAAATAACGTTCTCAGTGTCAGAGAGAGAGAGAGAGAGAGAGAGAGAGAGAGAGAGAGAGAGAGAGAGGGGGGGGAGGGAGCAATACTATACATTCTTACTCGTAAAATAATACAGAAGACAAACTCTGTTTAGGATAAGACTGACACATATCAATATCAGTATCATTATTTCATGTATTAATTTAGAGAAAATAGAGCTATTGAGAAATGAGGATCAAAATGTTGGAAATGCAAGGCAAGGATTGACACCGCTTAAAGATAACTAGAAAATAAACATCAAATGGATATATAAATTTGCAATAATATAAATGTATATAAATAAAATAGAAAAATGGACATAATATCAAATACTTTATCTATGATTCCTTGCATAAAGTTGCTGTTGTCTTTCCCTATATAAAGCGTCATGTTTTCTTCAGTCTTGTTTGCCTGAAGAAAGAAATTATATTCTTAATATCATAGAAAAGAAAATTCAAAATGTGTCTTCTTGTACTTGCTAGTTTTGGAAATAATAAAATAATCTGTCAAATGCACCGTATTTTAGAAATATACTAGCAATGTATAGATATATTATAGTTTATTAACTTAACCCTGCCTTCTTATTTAACTGATCCAGTAAAATTACACTGTAATTTACACTTATGTATCTTGAATAAATGTCTCTGTTACAAAGATGAGGTATCTTCAAGAGTCTAGATTTTGAAAAGAAAAAAAAAATGCTACAAGAAATACAAAAATTACAATTTCTACCAACACATACAAATCGCCAATAAATACTGATGTAAATCGAAACAGATACTGCTAGACAGAAATCTATGCATCGAGTCTTATTTATTTTACCTGTATTAGTATTTTGGAAATATTTATTGATATCTTTCTAATGGTATGTATTCTCCATCATTCATTTTTGCAATATTGTGCTAATACTGGCTCATTTTCATTCTTAATGTACAGAATGAACTATTTGCATCTTCTATCAAAACTAATTTCTTTTTGTAAATTCGCAATTGTTTTCAAAATATACGATACTTTAACACACACATATTACACACACACACACACACACACACACACACACACACACACACACACACACACACATCTAAGATACTTTGACGGTACATACCCAGTTTATAATACTTGTTGTTTTGTCTGCAATTTTTGTTCCATTTACGAACAGCGTAAGGAGAAAATCTGTTTCAACGGAAAGTTAAAAGTGTGTTGACATTTATTATAAACATTATTTAATCGATTCATTTATGTGGTTATTAGTATCGAAAACTAAGGAAAAAAACTGTTTTTGAATTTTTGTAGGGCGTTTAATGAAGTTGAAGAAAAGTTGCAATCATTGAGAAACATTTGATAGTCTAACACAAACATGGTACTAAAAGTCCCAAGTCTTTTTAGTTGTGAACAAATACTGCTTCGATTAAATACTACATACCCTCAACTTTTTCAGAGAAATGAAGAACTGCATAGAAAGGAGCATGTCACAGGTGCCATATGCAGAATTTAGTGTCAGAATGGAAAAGAAATTAAACAAAATATTGCATGAAAAACATTTTGACTTAAAGAAAAACAAATCATCCCAAACTTACTTATAAAAATAAAATATTTAGGACCATTTCATGGAGGTAAAATTTAAAAAATCTCGAGAAATCTACATGGATATCATGTTCTGCCTTTCAAAAGTCCATAGTATCTTGAAACAGATGAGAGCAAAATTAATATTCAACATAAAAAATTAATATTCAACATCAAAAATTAATATCCAACATACCGTTTTAAAATTGACAAGCATCACTTGTTATCAACATGATAATTAATCGAAATATATCACAGTTAGACTCTTTATGGAAATATTTTAGTGCAAAGAATGTTGTTCAAACCTGTCAGAGATTTTCAAACAAATACGTTACGATATTTTGAGGACACATTTTTTATGTACAGCAAGGTGAATCAAAAATATAACAGGAGATTTTGAAAGCTCTTTATCTCGTCAAAATTAGGTATAAAGTATGTAACCACATTTTATATACTACATTTTATTTAGTAGGGTTTGCAGCTATAATCCTATGTGTTACGCGAGAATCTGAACGAATACTTTACGATGTTTTTGTTCATTTTAACCCATACTAAATTTTGGAGAACCTACACCATTTTACATCTGATTTACCTTTACAAAGACTGGCGTCCGAATGAAGAACTGATCTTACGAATGGGAATATTTTCTTTGCATTTTTAGAAAACGTGTTACCCCAAGGGACGTTTAAAAAGAAATAAATGGAAAGTATACCAAGCCAATTTATGCTAAGCTCTCATTGCTGCACAAACTTTTGCTAAGCCCACTTTTGTGGAAAAGTGAGACACGGCAGTTTCTTTTCCCGTGGCACCAGCGGCGTCAGCGTCAGTGATTTTGTAAAGATTTTGTGTACAGCTATTCATTTGCTCATGTTCCCTACATACCTTAATGGATTACGTTAATACTTGGGATGAATTATTATACAGTAGAGACAATTCCCTCTGTATCACACTAACATTCCCCTTAGATCTTGGGATCAGGGTCACAGTCAGAGAATAGTTGTGTTAAACTTTTGGTTGAAGAGTTTTGTTTGCTTAAATTTCCTAATTTTCTAAACCCTTTTATAGATTCTGTTCATCAATGGAACGAATCATTATGAACCAAAGGCAAATAATACTGGGACACATTCATGGGTCCCACTGACCTTGAGGTCAAGGTCCCAGTCGTAAAAGATTTGCAGCAAGGTTTGCTTAAATTGTTTCATTTGCTTATGTTTACTAAGCCCTTTGATGGATTTTGTTCATACCCTGTATGTCTCATTATAAAGAAAAAGCAATTATTTTGCAACACACTCGCGTACACATTTAACTTGGGGTTAAAGTCACAAGGTTTGCAGAAAGGCTTTGAACGTGGGCTCGACAGACAGTTTAGGACTTCTTGTGTTGATACCCTGTATTCATTTTCTTGTGTTGATACCCTGTATTCATTTTCTTGTGTTGATACCCTGTATTTAATTTAGCTAAATTTGAAAGATTGTTTCGTAGTTAAAAATCGTTTGCATTTCAGTCGCGTTGAACGTGAAAAATAACTAAGAGAGTAAAACGTTGTTTCTATGAAAATAATGAACTAATGTTTCTATGAAACTACACTACAGTGACGATGACCGCATATTTATAAAATTGGAAAGAAAACATGTGGCAATGGTTTCCCGAAATTTCCGGAGAACTATACGTAACTCATTAGTCTGTCTCAGTGCAGTACTCGACTATCCATTTTGTAGGCAGCTTTCTTGATAAA
The DNA here is from genome assembly GCA_029931535.1 of Margaritifera margaritifera. Taxonomy (NCBI): domain Eukaryota; kingdom Metazoa; phylum Mollusca; class Bivalvia; order Unionida; family Margaritiferidae; genus Margaritifera; species Margaritifera margaritifera. The sequence continues at coordinate 512,768 of JAQPZY010001334.1, read as the reverse complement.
GGCAGATGTGCCTTTGGTTTGTGTATGTGTGTATCTCTAAGAGAGAGAGAGAGAGAGAGAGAGAGAGAGAGAGAGAGAGAGAGAGAGAGAGAGAGAGAGAGAGAGAGAGAGAGAGAGAGAATGCGAAGCTGGGAGAGAAATAAGTTTCCTTTGTCAATTTTTTGTCAATGACATCTATGTTCTGTTAATATCAGAATATGTTGTTTGGGGGCAAATTCTTTACACAATCTATGACAAGCGTGATGCGAACCTTGCAAATTTGTTCTATCATCAATGATAGAGATTTTTTATAAAGTATCTCCCCGAGGCTTCTTTATTTTCATGTTGTAATACATATTTTATGTACCGCGTAACGTGTCAATTGTTTACAGCAAAGGGATGCGGTTGAATATTTTACTGTATTTTATCAGAGAGTAAAGCTAGAGGACTACCATCACAGATTTATGTGATGCACATGTAGGTCTTCGAAGAATGAGTACAATAAAAGTGATAGTATGACTTCCATTTGCTTCGAATCTCTATGGGCCCAGTAGTTCCTGTTAGCGGAGAATGAGCTAATATCGTCAGTCTACATGTAGTTTGAAAAAAGTTGATGTTTCAAATTTGTTTAAAAATTGTACGCCCATTGTGTTTGTAAGGCTTGAAAGGAGAAGATAAGAGGATATTCTTATTCTATCCTAGCATGATATTATCTTTACAAATATTGCTACATACGTACCTTAAGAAATTAATTCCTGTACGACAATAGTATTTTTTGTCAGAGACCGAAATGAAAAACAAAGGAACAAATATCATCTTTGTTAGTAAACTCTGCGATTCGTATTTTTGATGTTTAGTCTGCATATAAAGTTTTAAATTGATTGGTATGTAATGATATATTATATTTTTAGTTTAAAGGTTCTAGAAATAATGAGCATGTGCATACATTATTTGTTCATACCTCCCAGGCTGTATCTGTAGCTGATGCTGTACCATCTATGGGTTTCTAGTGTGTTAGGAATTGAAATCACAGTCTCTCCGTAGAACCCAGTTAAGGAAGAGGTATTCGTATAAAGACACACCGATGAATCACCTGTGCACACAATAGGATGGAAGTTTGATCCGTTTTGAAGATACACCCAAAGCTCGATAGTAAAACTATAAAGAAATTTCAAATTTTGTTAAGACTTCAAGAGAACATTCTGTGAGAGCCAATGTTTTACCCAAGTAATGGGTGATTTTGGGTAATGCATACATATAGGTTAGTTTCATATAAATGTATAGAGACAGGTTGAAACAATTACGCAAGTAATATGTTCCATTGATCTTCCTATTTACCTTGATAAAAATAGCTTTAAAAATAGGTCATGGGTATCAAACATGCTTTTTGTGTCTAAATTTAGAATATTCCAGGCTTTGATTTCACAGGCATTTAAATCATGAAGTGATGAATCAACTTAATATTTTGATATGATTTGTTATGATGTCTGTATCGCCAACATATGTTTGGATGATCTCGATTGAAACGTTGACCCAAAATAGGAAAAACATGGTAACTTTTCATCCTAAAATTTATCATTTTCTCACATGACTGTCATTATGTAGATAGATCGAGCGATAACATTATTTAAATATTAAATAACATAGCAACACCTCTTGATGACACACATGGCGTCATGATGCCACGTAAAGAAAAATGTTTGAGGCATTTGAGTGTACGTTTTCACAAAACTGCTCTGCGGCTTTGTTGAATAAAATAAATACTTTTTGTTATGTTATAAATAATATCTTACATTCGTTCTCATTTCAAATGAAATTTCTGAAACTTAATGTTTAATTTATTTTGCTCGATAAGGCTTTCAAAAGATATAAATTATTCACTCATTTTATACATTTCATTTGAAAGTAACACCGTTGTAACATCCTTTATATTTTTTATCATATATAAATTCTATTAAATAGTGTTTTTCAATCAGCCTTAAATTTGTGTAGTTCCAAGGCCAGGCATGATTATCTTGTCTGGTCTGGTTCTATTAACCTGAGACAAGGCAGCCGCCAGTAGATGTATGCAGAAGATTTGGTCAATACAAGTAATTGTGGAACTATAACCATCCAATTAAAAAGTAAACTTATTTTAAATAACACTTTTACTACTGGACTTGTATAATAGTATAATACATACATCAATAGTTAATTGAAATACTTAATTCCAGTATAGTATGACTTGCATTTTACTCATATATTGCAAAACAGCTTATATACAATACCACTGCAAAGTAAGATTTGTACGGGGCTTTATACAGGAAAGTGTGAAAAATATGAATCTTTATCATTGATAAGGAGAAAAAAAAGGATTTATTCTAGCTAGAAGTAAAATTCCAGCCTTCCCACCATTTTAATTAAATTGTTCATGCCCCATAGCTTTCAGAGCTTCTAAAATCACAGTGGCCAAAGATGTACATTTCAAAAGCACGCCAATTCTTAATTAGGAATATCTTACTTATTATTAGCTTAAAAACTTGGCATATAGCTTTCGTGTTCAACTAAAGCAATACAGAACGATCCGTAGGTGTAGTTTTTGTTTCCCATTGCATAAAAAGAAAACAATATCACAGGTATCATCTAAATAAAATAATTGTAATAAGAGATGTCTTCATGTTTGAAGCTTAATTATAATGACAATCTGAGTGTCGGGTTTATGACTTTTGCTCTCATAAAACTTCTGTAAAAGAACTCTGATTCAAGTATCAAGTTTATTTTCATTAACATCTATACTGCAGGCAAAATATACATAAAATGAAGAAATTATCACGCTGGCCAATTTTGGCTCTTATAGTGCGTTCATATTTGAGAGATAAATTTCACAAAGCAAATTCTGTGCTCGATAAATACGATTTTCAGTCATGGTTCATATCTAAGTTCTGCATTTATGTATTTTTATTTATTTAAATGACTACATATTTAATTATGCCAACCTTATGTTTTTGACTTATAGTTGCTATTCAGCATTGTTTCATAGACAAATTTTCTGTCATTGAAGCCATCAGAAAACAAATCTTACAAAAGCAACAAAGTATTTGGAAATCGCTGATGACATATAAAGAAGCTTCAATCTCTAGCCCATTAAAAATACTTCAGTCAAATAAATTGCGTTCGCATCCGGCAAAGAACATGGTTTATTGGAGCGCTTAGAATAAATTAGAGAAGCTGTATAGTCTAAATAGATATTTTGCTCAATAAACCGCAAACTTAAATATGCAAGTAGTAATGTGGGATACCATGGGATCAAACGGGAATTAACATTATGCCGTAAATTTACATTGCGGGACGATATGGGATCAAACGAGAATTTAACATTGTGGGAATATATGGGGTCAAACGGGAATCGAACATTGTGGAACTGTATGGGATCACATCATGGAATTTAGCATTAAAGCTATAAAGCTAACATCTATGTTGTCAAGAACACATTTTATACATTATTACATTGCTAAAAGTTGTTGACCTCAAATAGGAGAAGTAATACGGTCCACTTTGGATGTCTCCGGGAATCACCATTACGTTGTAGGTTTATATCGGGGGCCGGTATGGGTGTCTACTGGAAATGTAATTTTATTTGTTAACATGAGATTTCCCGTTTGTCCCTATACATATTTTTTTTTTTTACAAATATACCACTTGAGGTTACTACGGGAATTTAACATTACGCCTCCATATTGAAAAGATTATAGGGACAAACGGAAAATGTAATGTTAAAACGTTTTAACACCCACTTTTTGATTACTATCCAACACACCACTTTTTTTTTTATTAGTATCAAAAACTCCGTGTGTAGTTACCAACGCCCCTACATTTACTATCCGATGAAAAGGGTAGGAGTGTTTATACATGCACTATCCTTGCAAAAAACACAAAAACATGCTACCATACAACAGGGGTAGGACGTAAAGAAGGTGGATGAAATCACACAAACAGTCTATCACACACAAGAGGGGTATGACGATTACATTGTTTTGTTTCTTTGGTGAAAGACATCGACATACAATAAGATGCAAATTCAAACACATATAGGAACAATGATTTTGAATAGTATCTCTTTTTGAAGAGATTTGGGTGGTCCTGAAAAGGGCCGTTGGGGTGGGTTAACCAAAGAGGGTTAACACAGGTGGCACCGCTTTACAGTTCTTCTTCGCAAGCTTCTGCTTACAACCGGTCCATAGACTAATACTCTTCTGAGGCACCCTTGCCTTTCAGCATAGATTCGTCTCTTCCAAGTAGCTGCATCTGTGATGCGTGATATAGCCCACGATGCCTTGACATATACCAGGATGTCTGGATTAAACAGGATGCTGGAAATGATGGTCGATGGATCCACTTTTACCCACATCTTGTCGGCTTCTCTTGAGAACAGATAACACAATGGACCAACGCACCTTTATATATTGTGTAGGACCGGATCGAAATCGATTGGGAAGTTACATCAATCAGAACGCTTGTAACACAGTTCAGTTAGGGCTTTTTGTTTATCTTCCACACAGAATACAGCGGACGCGACACGTCACCATTTCTCTCTCTCTCTCTCTCGTTCCTACGATGTACCATTGCTGAAGAATTCAAGTACAATACTATGGTTGAAATGAAAATCATGTATTAGGGCAGTGGATACTTCATATACCCGGAGTGATAGTACAACAACTACTGCTGCTGTAGCAAGTATTCTTCCAGAAGAGAATGACTTGAGTTTGACTTGGTGTGATTTCTTATCTTCTTCTCAAGAGTGTTGGCGATAGTACCAATTACGCCTCCATCTCCATCATTACCGGTCTATGATGATTTCAGAAAAAGTAAACAGAAAGATGAGTTTTAGAGTGTTTTTCAACGTCAGAAAGAAAAACAAGTATTTGTTTAGCAACAACAACAACAGCAACAAGAGGAAAAAGGAGAGCAAAAAGAGAAGACGAGAAAAATTTGAACAGTGAGAAGAAGGAAGAGAGTACAAACAAAACGGTCAGTCTGTTGCAAGACATTTTGGCGAAGTTAAAATATCTGACAGAAATGTATCGGACTTCCTGAGTCAAGCCAGAGAGAGAGAGAGAGAGAGAGAGAGAGAGAGAGAGAGAGAGAGAGAGAGAGAGAGACCTTTACGACTCATAACTTCTAAACCGTCTGTGATTACATTAACTTTTACCACCACTACTGAGACAAGTTTGACATGGCCCATGGAAGCTACTCTTCACATGACGCACGTTTCACCTCCAAGAGGTAGCAGAAAACGCAACGTTTTATGGGTCGATAAATTTCTCCGTACCAAACGAAGTATGGTCCAAATTAACAACGACCAAGATCAGACGTGTTATGCCTTTGCCATCGTGGTGGCTCAAACTCATGCAATAAAGAACGATACAACATAATCGAGCATTAGACAATCAGACAGACCCAAACAACGGAGAGGAGCAGAACGCATTTTACGAGAAGCGGGTATTTCCAAAGAGACCGTGTGTTCAGTTTCTGAAATGCAAAATCTTTAAGACGTGCTGCTCTTCGTTATATGTTGAAAGTATACACTCAAGTCGTTCGCGAAGCTCTTAGCTTTTGATGATCGGATTTCCCAGACAGAAACTACATTCACATGTATCACCACCAAGGTCATTTCGACGCTATTACATGTATCACAGGATTTCTCAGACGGATACTATTGAGAGAAATGTGACTAAGGATTTAACAGTCGGGAGCAACATATTTATTGTGGCGAGAGATGTCGTGGCAGTTTCAGTATTTCCGTCTCTCCCTTGCAGAGTCTGTGCAGCCCGCTTCTTCAGACATACTACCATAAGGATAAATAAATTGCACACCCTCCCATATCGCGTCTTCAGTGAACCCTCAAAGTGTGGGAACCATGCAGCGAGGGAGTGGTGTGTATTAATTACACGTACATGGCCGAAAACGCGTCTAATTTAAGTTCAGTCAGTCAGTCAGTCAGTTTTGCCATTCATCGCCGACTCGTTCACAAAGAAGAATGGCCAGCCAACTTTGCAAAGCGGGTAACTTCAGCACTGCTATGTCATTGCCACTAGATGTGTTTTATGTTTGTGTATGTCTTCCATAAAACCTAACTAAAACTTATAAACGCCTTATCCCTCTTATGTGTGATAGTATGCTATGGATATACTGTGTATATAAACACTCCTACCATTGTTTGTGTGTGATAGTGTGTGATTTTATCTCACTTCTTTTATATCCTGTCCCTCTTGTGTTATATAATGTTTTCCATGTTTGTAAGTATAGTGCGTGTATAACCACTCCTATCTTTTTCGTTGGTTAGTAAGTGTAAGGGTACCGGTCACTACACACGGAGTTGTGGATAGTAATCAAAAAGCTGGTGTTGGATAGTAATTAAAAAGTGCGTGTTGGTAGTAATAAAAAATGCATATTTGATAGTAATCAAAAAGTGATGTGTTGGATAGCATCTGCACAGTTTAACACTACATTTCCCATTTGTCTCTATAAACTTGTTAACACAAATGCGTAATATTAAATTCCCGTAGACACCCAAAGTGTCAAATTTATACAAAAAAAAAAGCAAAAAAAAAAAAGCAAAAAAAAAAAAACTAAATTCATTTGTAAACCCCTACCCCATAGTATCCAACATCACTACTTATACTGGAAGATATCCAAAAGAGCTATATGTATTGTAGTACAATGTCGTTGTTACATAAATATTTTAAATCCTGGTTTAATCTACAAACCTTTCATTCATTTTCAACTCTATAATGTCGGCGACATTCACATAATCATCATTTCCGTCAAGTTGCAGCCCCTTGTTGGAATATTCAAGACAATAGACCCGAAGATTGGACCATGTGACCGGAAATGTGCCAAACTGCAATACCCCGACACGTCCTCCTTTTATTGCGACATCATACACAGGCCCAGAATCAACCATCAGAGATTCTTCTTGATACAACCACAGCCTTTTACACAGAAACACTAGGTATATGTTATATTATCAGTCTAAACATCTACAGTATTTGACAGATTATATGATGTCTACCATAATTATTTGTCCCAATATCCATTAGATTTTTAAACCACCTATAATTTAAACGGTCTCTGTACTAAAGGATAAAAAAATCACATATAAGGTAGTTAGATGTGATGCGTGCAGTTATTGTCAAACTTGTGTTTAGCAGATGAGACATATGTTTCACTCTTTCTATGGTGACTGACAGCGTCGTCAATGTTATTCTGTGTTAAAGTTTTATGCCAATGTTTTGCATGTCTGATGCAGTGGGAATGCATCATAGCACGCGTTTCACAGCCCCCTTGTTTTCTGAAGAGGTGAATAGCTATTAAATAATATAGTAGAAAAATAGGCATTAAAAGTTTTGCTTCATAAGAACAAATTTAATATTATTTAAATATACGTCTATTTATCTATTGCCTTTGCATAGATACTACTTTTATAATGGCATCTCTGAACATGTCTTCTCCACCTTCACTACGTTTTAGTTCTTCAAATGAGTGATCAACATTATTTTAGTTGAGAAATAATAATATATGCTAAATATGTCTGTCGTATATGTTATAAAAAAATACAATATCACTACAGTGTAATATCACTTACCTTATGTAGCCGAGGGAGGGTCTATGAATGAGACTCCACTTGTAAGATTTTCTTGGCTGCCATCCGTCTAATTCCGGGTCTTGCCAGAGCAATGTCACGTGACCACTTGTGTCGGAGCTTTGCCACAAGGCATTAGCAAGAGTGGCGCTGGGTCCGATGTTAGAATTTATCAACTGTAAGTATTAGGAAGATAGTTTGTGCACACTTAGTCATGAGTGATATAAACAATCCGTCCCACAACATCAGTTAGTGAACAATCGTAAATAATATACATCCTTGAAAATAATGTTGCTCTTACCCGCATGATCACTGATCTATATACCTTCAGGAAGCTCAGTTGGTAGAGCGTCGGACTTGTAATCCAAGGATCGTGGGTTCGATATCTGCCCAGGCCAGCCCCTGCCGACTGCCTTGGTGTTTCCTTGGGAACGACACTTAGCTCCCATTTCTTCGGCATAATATAGCCAATAATGTGCTAAAAATGCCGTAAAAAGCAAGAAAAGCAAGAACAAAAATGTATATACCTCTACATTTTGTTACACCAACAGCTCATGGTAAGAAAAAAAGTTTACCGTGTAAGACCGTGTATAACAAACGTGATGACAATTTTGCGAAAAGGGTAAATTATGTATTTTCAACACATAAACAAACAAGCAAACAAAACTGAAAGCTACTTTGCATGCCGATCAGTCTGACAGAGGTTGTTATTGCTGTATCCAGGTCTTGCCTTTCAGGACACATGCCACGAGTAAGACCATTGAGATTTGTGATTTCCTTTTCAAACGTTTTACTGTGTGAAGCAAGATTCTAAGACTTTCTATTCTTTTCTCCCTCTTCTTTCTTCTCTACGGTTTTGATTATGGAAAAGGATACGTGTAATAATTGAATGAAGCTGCTGCAATCAAAGTACTTTTAACTTTATTTGTCTCTAGGACAATTTTTATAAGTAGAAATGAACTTCACGTTAGATCTGCAAATTTCTAGCACAACTTACCATCTGCGTAAAAGAAAACTTGTGCATTTTATAACCATGTCTTTAATAAAAGAATTAACATTCCTACATATGAATATCTACCTTAATTTGTATACCCTTCGTCCCAGCCTGGTATGCGTAATTGGTGTATCCCCTCTTCCAAATCGCTGCATAGAACTTCCTGTTGCTGGTATAGCCAAACACAAAGCCGATATAATCTTCCACAGTTTCATTACCATCGACATACCAAGTTCCTTTATAATTCATCTCGCCGTACCCCTGTTCGCCTACGTGGAAATATGAAATGTTCCAACAAGTAGAGACATTTTATCACTCGTTAGTTCGATACATCAACGATATTAAAACTAAAATTATAGGCCAGAATGTTTACTATTCTCTAACTGTTATTGCATATTTCTGCATGCACATTTTAATACTTTTGAATGAAAGATAATGGTACATTGTTATTTCTACCATGAATTTACCCATGCAATTTCAGCGCATCGAATATCCACGTTTTGTTAAAAAAAAAAACAGCAAAAAAACGAATTTTATAAATGCAAAATGAACCATTACGTTAATGCTTTTATAATCCGATTTCGTCTGACCTTTCCAGCTCCATGTTAGATATTTGGACAGTTATGTTTCTATAACTGTCTAGATATTTAGCACGTGTTGGAAAATTCAGATGACGCTCTGACTACCTAAAAGTATGATCGGCAAATTGCTGCTAGCGTTCCGCTGTTGCACTTCTATTCCATTTCCTTTCACAGTCCATATTGGTGAAAGTGTGCTTAGGCCAGGATATAGATTGACGGTAAAATAATCGGCAAAGGAAGTGGTATTAATGTAAATGTTATGTGGACAGGTATCATCAATATCCATCACTCCGTCTGCATCCGCGTCTGATTCGCATCCATCGCCGATGCCATTACCTGTAACGGAGCAAGTTATTTATTAAACTAAAGTAGATATTGATACAAAATGATAACATATCTATGCATGCATTTTCCATCAAGCACTGATATCGTAGTTCTTGAAAACTGTGTATAAGATACATCTTTTTATATATCTGACATTTTGCCATATAATAGTTTTTCTGAGAATAAAAGCAACTGAATATTACTTATATTTGTCCATCTTTAAGTCCAAATGTATACCCAAGAACGAACGTTGGATGCAATCAATATTTTTGTCCATGTTTTGGAGTCGATCAGTAACACCCTCAGATAACAGAGAGACTGTCTCAGTTTTCATGCTGATGGAAGTGAACAACGTTGAGTCATCCTAGTTCAAAGTGCATTATTGAGCTGTTTTCACACAAATGTATACCAGTGTACAATAGTTTAGAGATATATCGTTCGGATTATTCCCTATATGTCTTCATTAGTATTCCTTTAATTCGCATAATATTCACGTTTATAATCATGCAACTCTACATACCATCTAAACATATATGAAATGCAAACCCATTAAAAGAGACATTATTATATTCTGTTCAAGCACCAACTAAGTTTAAGCACCAACTAAGTAACTATCATCACAATATACCTTTGTGAAAGAAGCAAAAACAACTGTACATACAAATGTAAACCTTAATTACTCTAAACAGGATTAACGCTTTTTGAAAAAATAAAAATAAACTAGGATAATTGTGTTTACCGCTGGAAGTTCTACACTAACTGTACATTGCGCAGTTTATAACAACTTAAGTTATAACTGTTATACACTCTGTCAAAAATATACCACGCACATGCTTAATTCAGCGTTAGTTTAGAAAACCAGATGATTAATGAAATGGACATTCACTAGAAGTACAGACTATTTACTTTGTTATCAAACATGATAACAACTTACCGTTCAAATCCAGTTGAGGTGCATTAAGAAAAGGACAATTGTCATCCAAATTACCATCGTTGTCTATGTCGACGTCGCAAAGATCACCTGTCGAGGAAGTATAATTAAGTATGAAGCACAAATATGATTATTGTTCCTACCTCTAAAACCTTAAAAGAAGAACATCGATACAATTATTTGAAACAAACTTTTTCTCAAAAATAAAATGATTTTGGAAGGTTTTCGACAATGATTTAAGACAATTAAGTTTATTTATTTCTGCAATCACTTCAGACTTTATTAATGAATGACAATCTAAATGACAAAATCATTTTCTTTTATTGTCCAAATGTCTGTTTGCGTCTAAAAGCGTTTGTAAATTATATATATATATATATATATATATATATATATATATATATATATATATATATATATATATATATATATATATATAGTATTTGCTTTAGCATCTACCTGGAGTTTAAATATGGATCACAGTATTCGAAATTGAGAATCCAGGATCTAAGAACGTTATCCTTGTACCACTACATTTGAAAATGAAACACATTTAGTAAAAACACAAATCTTTGGAAGATAAAATAAATAATACAGGTCTACTTTGTTTATAATTAACGTTAACATTGCCTCTTATTATGATCTAGATAAAGTAGAGCTTGTAGATAGGTTCAAACTGGTTAACGTAGCGTTAACAATAAGAAGAAGAAGAAGAAGAAGAAAGAAAGAAAAAAAGCAATAAAAAAGAATTTAAACTGGTTAATGTAGCGTAACAATAAATAAATAAATAAATAAAACAAAAAAGATGAATATGAAAACCTACACATAAACATTATTGGTTACAATTATGCGTTGGAACTATACCAAGAACGTCTTTTCTCAAAGCTTATCCCAACAATTATGTTGCAATGTTCTAGAGAGTACCTATTCCGTCCATGTCTGTATCGCATTGGTCAGCGTTAGCCACATCTTGGCAGTTGTCAATGAAGTCTAAAATACTGTCACCATCTCTGAAAATTAGTGATATAATCTATTTTCGAAGCAGCAAGATATTAAATCTTATTACAGGTTTGTCTTAAGCCAGCAGATGTACAACTTGTGCCTGAAAAACATAACTCGTGATTGAATCAACAGTTATAAGTTGGCTATATATATATATATATATATATATATATATATATATATATATATATATATATATATATATATATATATATATATATATAATTTAACTTCCGATCGCTAATGCTAATATACATCCCTTCATTATCTGTTATCACTGAAAAAAATGTCATTGTCGTTACGTTTTTTTAAAAATTACCATTCGTAGTAAAACAAATGATTATATTGAGGAAAATTTCTTTGTATAAAATTTAAAGCCCCGTACTTGTCTTTGAAGGAGCCGGTCACATCATCACAAGCATCTCCGTATCTATTCTCATTCGTGTCCTCCTGGCCTCTGTTGTTAACGTTGAGACAGTTGTCACAGGCATCTCCAACCCCGTCCCCATCACCTGTATCCTTCTGCATTGGATTTGACACCAGTGGGCAGTTATCAGCTGAGTTGCTAAAACCTGAAGCGAAATAAAACGATTTCTTGGAATAAAAGGTGAAATTGAAACTATGTAATACAAGAGTATTTCTTTCCACGTCTAGAAGTAAAACATTTTGCTCTCAAAAGTCCATAACTGCAAATTTAATGACTTTACGTAGCCCGTTCCTTCAATTAGATTTTTGTTTTGTAACGAGAAGCACAAAAGCTAAGTTTGAAATGCATACATTGTTCTTTCCTTAAAGTGTGCATGAGTAAGATAATTAAATATTGTTTTCTTGTTTTCTGGATGTTACCTGATTGAAAGGAAACTCTTGATTCAACTAAAACACAAAATGAGATGATAATTATAGGTTACTGCATTTTTATGGGAAAATATGAACGAGTTTTTTTAGCTATACTGCACGACGTCAGGAGTGCAATATAGTTCAGAAAAAACGAGTTCATATTTTTATATACAAATGTAGTAACCTTTTTATTATATACTCATTTTGCTTTTCTACCTAAGGCTGAATAATAAAAACAACACACTAAAAGAAACAAAGTACCTGAATTTCTGCTATATTGCAAAGTAAATACACAACCATAGTTAAACAAATACACAGTAACAGTATTCATGCGCACATGGCACCGCCCAGTGATCTTTGAACTTGTTAGAGTACCGCGCGCACAGTCATTCGTTTTAAAAAGAAATCTCATTTTGGTCAACTTAAAAATTGAAATTTTGAGTCTTATTGTGAATGACTGCGCCTTTGAACAACTTTCCCAGTTGATCTGGAATGGCGGAATTTTGTTTATCTGTCGATTTAACTAAATTCTGCTCTTTTAGTTGTGGTGGACTTGCGTTATTAGCTGGGTCGATTACGTACGATGTACATGTAGCTAGAGGGACTGGCCTCAACAGCAAACTACACATGTGTTACTGTTCTGCCATTGATAGTTTGGAATCATAAGGTGGACAAAATATAAAATTCTTTTAGTTGAAATTCTCAAGAAGATGCAGGATTAAATATTTTTGTTAGGGAATATCAATTTCATTTCGTTTTGGAGTGCAGAAAATTCTCCTTTGGAATGTGATTTCTGTTGGAAATATAGTCTAGATTGCAGTGCAATTTCACGCCGTGGATCAGAAAGTACATTTTTAAGAAATTCAAGATGCAGAAAAGTAAGTACATTTATTGTCATTCTTATTACCAGCTATAGATGACATATTTATATGTACTGTTACTTGCATGATCTTTGTTGGAATAACCCCAGCTACATGACATATATGACTTTTACTATAAATCCAAACATTTTCTCAAAAACTTAAAACATGCAAAATTGCAAAGCGGCTGGGGTGTGAGAGCCCATTTCGTCACCGGAAAATAAGGCTTCTTGGTTATCGTGGCTTATTCGCTCTGAGGCACTTGCTTTTATACCAAAATCTGCCTTCTTTAGTTGTATTTTTTCGAATTTAGTGCTTGGACTTGTAAAATTGGCGGTCTCTGAGAGAAACGGAATATCATTTGGTCTTAAGATGCCTTTTTATGCTATTTTTATAGACTCTAGAGAACACGATTCATAGTCTGAACCATAGACTAAATAAGTGTTTAAATTATCAGAATTATATTTTCAATACTGCATGTCTCACGTTTGTTGTCATAAAGCCACCGCTGGACATTGTGAATATCACGTTCAGTCACTTGCTTGGTTGAAAGTTTCTTTTGTGACTCAGTGAATTCATCCATATCGTCAGCTTCATCATCTGTACTCTTAAATAGCTTGCTTAGTTCATCCACAGACAAATCTAATAAAGCAAAAGCTCCGGTGTCTGCTACATTTGCGTACATTGTTTGTTTACAATAAAAAGTAGTTCCTAACACGCGATACTATTTCTAGACACACGTGTCGTGCAGTATGAAGCCGTGCAGTATGGAGAAATACTGCAATATTCTGACAATGCAAAGTTAATGGAAAAAAAATGAGTATATAATAATATGTTTGGATGTATATACTTCAGATGCTCTTGCACCGAGAAATTCCAGGGTATTTTTGTCACCGTATTGGACCTAGATTTCATAGATACGACAATATGAAAGACAGTTTACAAAAGTGTAGCACATTATTTTTCCATCCACATTAGATGGTGGGCATTAAAATAGCGCAAATGTTAAATCCAAAGAAATCAAGCAGCCTACCATCTCCATCTATATCAGCATCACACACATCGCCGATTCTATCCATATCTGTATCTGTTTGATAACTATTCGCCGTATTTGGACAATTATCACATACATCTCCAATTCCGTCCTTGTCTGTATCACTTTGGTCTTTGTTAGTAATTGTTCGACAGTTGTCCTGCAAAATCAAAGACGACCACAATTGAAACTATATGACGGAAAGACTACGGTATAAACTTGAATAGTTATCCTTGGAGGGGAAAGACAACATCTTTTGAAAATGTAAGGTATTAGACCGCGGTAAGAGTAAAAAAAAAATTCTATCTGTCAATGATTACCACGTTTATGTGCACATCCGTCTTTTTTGCATCTTTTTCTTTCCACATGTGATAGTTTATTCTTTCCAGTCTCTAAACACTTGCACCCTGAGTACCACCTCGACTAGTCCCACTTAAATTGTTCCCTTGGTATTCCAATAATAAAAAGAATTTTTGCCAGTATAAAAAATGTGAAGTAAGGACTTCAGCCTTAAATGGATACTCACACACATCTCATCGATATTTACAAGGATCTAAACTAAATGATCAGATTCAGTGTATTTAGGAGCTAATCTTGGTAAAAGCGCTAAACAATAGCATCGTCTACATTTTTACCAGCAATGCATATGCCTCACTCTAAGTTCAAGGCTTTAATGACAGATATTTTGTCAAAAGGACATTTGCATAAAGTTGATAGAATTATATCTATTTAGAACGTAGAGAAATGGAAGTTAGGGGGCTACGGTTGACAAAACCTACCAATTCATCGTATATATAATCATTATCATCATCAGGATCACAGTCATCCCCGATTTGGTCTCCATCGGCATCTTCCTGATTACTGTTTGCCACCACGACACAGTTATCCTGCAAACATTAAAGGCTGTGTGATTTCATATTTATCAATGGTGGTCCTGTGGTGTTCTTTATTTCCATTATTTGTCTGAATCATGGTTAATCAACCAAGGACTGGCATTTACGTTCAATAACTTTAACTTTTATTAATCTCATTTTGAAGAGCTTTAGATACAATTTATTCTCGACAGTAAAAATATTTTTATTAGTTAAAATGTAATAAAAATAATAAGTGAAGGTACCGCTTAAATAATTGTTGCTGTCGACAATGGTAATAATCTATAGTTTCACTCTAGTAGATCAGATTAGCTGCATTACAATCGCAACACATTTTAGCGAAATCACTTTGATAAAAAAAGGGAAGCAAATTTGCGGTTCTGAAATTTATTACTACAGAAAAATAGTTCACATCAAAATATCGATATATTATCCTACAAGTAAACTTTAGTGAGGTTACAGGCCGGACAAAGGAGTTTGTTGTATGCATTTGGGTGTGGATTATGTTGGAATTGAGTTGAGTTTAAGACACATTATTTCACAAAACCTACTGCATAAGAGTAGTGTGGCTTCTCGGTATTTAATTCACTTGGGTAAAATCTACATACACATAGCTGCACGACAAAGTCTCCCACACAACCTTTAATCGTGACTTCCTTTGTAGCTCGATTTAAGGCAGAATTTTAAATCATTCCTGAATAGGTGTAATAAAAAAAGAATGGAATGTTTCAATATGTACAAACCAGTTTACATCCCCAGTCTGTACATGGTAAGCTCTGATCTGGATAACCATCGTTGTCGCTGTCCCTGTAACAAAGTTTTCCATCACCAGCGTAACCGGCGTTGCACTACAAAATAGAACAAAAAGAAAAAGTAACTAAGAAACCACATGTATATGACACCTATGTTTCATTTCTGACAAAATGTTATGGTTCACACGATAAATTAAGAACATTACTACTAAAAAAACAAAGCAGTAATGAAGGGCTCTGTAAATATATGTAAATATATCCATTTCGGTATAGATCACCATGAATGATGCCTATACGAACACCACATCATAGGCTATTTTTAATGAAATGAGTACCCCATCGGAACAGTATGATGAATTCCTAGGAGCAAGAACTGACTCTATATGCCAGGTATTTCTCAGATCTCGTAGATAAACCAATCGATCCCTTCGAAAGGGTAAACTGGCACAATCTGACAAGGAAAACAATATATATATATATATATATATATATATATATATATATATATATATATATATATATATGAAATGAAGCGAAGCGTATGCCTTTTCTTTCTTGAATAAATGATCATTAGTGTGCAGCCTAGACAAAACAACATTTTTTTTAGTAAAAAACTATAAATAAATCATGATAAATAAATTATGTGTTTTTTCCCGTGAGGAGGTTTACTGGGTTTGTGGTGGATTTTGATGCTGATACTGATTAGGAATAATTGGATGCTTCAGCTTTCACGTACTTGCAAATTATTATTGGTATTGATGAATAAATTCAATTAAAGTCAACTAGCAACTTTCCTAGAAACTGTTTCAATAGTTTCTGACTTTTCAAATCATGACTTCCCATAACCATATGATTATGTCTCATTAATCTTATTGATGATGCCTATATATCCTGTGTACAGTGCTTTTCTGTGGCTAACTAGTCTCATCACTGAACCTCTAAAACATGGCATTACTTTGTATGTAATAGCCTGTCATCCTAGAAGATTTGATCGATAAGGAGGCTCACATGTTAATCAACATTTTAATATTAGAACCGAATTGCATACTGCCAAAGTTAGAATATATTAGGGTCTCAATAGAATTGTGTGCTGTAGTTTGTTATCTTGTGGGAGAACGTCGTCTGATAAAAGCTGAGACTCATACTTGCGATATAAAATATAAGATTTAAAGAAATACATCTTGACACATATTTGATCAAAAGGTTCAAGAGTTATCTGCTAGACAGGCTAAGCGAATCTTGTCTCATTATTAAATATGCATACTTGCATTTTAAAGCATAATATGTCGTAGAGACCCATCAACGAACTGTACATTTAAATTGTTCAAAAAATATAGTGTTACGACTAGGGGTAATGTAACAAAAGAAAAGACTCAAACAAGCTTTCAAGATTTAAAATACAAATATTTATTTTCCTAAAATATTAAAATATTTCAACAAACAATCAAAGTGAAAGAATTAAAAACAACATACAGTATAGAATATCCTTAAGTGTCATAAATTGTTCTAAAGTTCACTGATCCGGAAGTTAATCCAAATATTCCGAATGAAGTAGGTTTCGAATGAAACCTTTACTGTATTGATGTGCTAACAGAATCAGTTATTTCCAAGTGGTATAAATTCCAAATAGTCCCAGTGAATATGGAATGTCACAAGTTCTCTAAATGTTTCCGATAATTCTGCGGAGCTGTATAATATTAAAGTGTAAGAAGCAGTACTTAATCCAGAATGTACTGTATGATGATATATATATCTATGAAGTAGAATATCCAAACACAAAAGGAACCAATCTGGTTTATGGCCTCTCAATCCAGTGTAGCTATGAAGAATGCTAGAATGCTGCTATAAATCCTATTATATAGCCTCTGACTACGCCGAATCGAAATAAAAACCCAAACTACGTCTTTGATAAACAACTGGTTATTTCGAAATAATTTCCTTCTAATAAACAAGATTCATTCTTCGCATGTAATCTTAAACTGTAATTCCTGGTCAATAAATTATTTACTCTTAAAAGTACGAGAACTATGTCAAAAGTTCAACCCTCACGAGCTGGGTCACGTGACATGACCAATGCTTCAGTGAAATATTGATCCAATTTACCGTATATGTACTCACGGCAAGACGACAGCTGTTAGACTAAGAACAGAGATCATAACATAATAATCTATACCCTTATTTAAAGAAAAATTATATATAATTCCGTAACAATAATAAGTGCAGAGAAATTCTGCCAATCATATTGAACATATAATTTCAAACAAAGAATGAACTTGTTGATATTGATATAGTTCTTATAAACTCACCTCACACCTGTACTTTCCAGGAGCAATGTATACACAGGATGCAAACTTCCCGCAGGCCCACGCTCCCAAGGCGCAGAAATCCCCCGGCACACAACTAGTCTTCACGGAATCCCATATATATCCAGGTTCACAAACTCCACAATAGAAGCTCCCCTGTTGAAATATTGATATCATATCTTTCAAAACAATTCTTTTAGGTTAAAAGATTTTATGGTAATTGATTGACACAAAAAAAATAGAGATACAGTTGTAAACGAGAATAGCCAAATTACTATATAAAGTAAAAAATTCGAAAAGATTTTGTTATATAATTTTTTGGGTCTATTTATGCATCTAGAATGTTCGATCAATAACCGTTACCATCATCGCAAAAGTAGCCACAAATATAGATTATACAGTGTAAGATATAGCACTTTAACTAAGCTAGTAGGAGTACAGCCCTGTCTATTTTCCATGTAGATAATTTATTACATAATATTATTTTAAATTGTTCTTCTCCATATTAGATATTCATGTGAACCAAACTGCATTATATTCTCTATGCAGGGAATGGCATGAAAGCCAGTGAAGCTGGTTAGTATATGTACATGTTATGCCATATATAGTACCAACATTCCTTGGTTTTAAAAACAATAATAAATAAATCCAGTCTTTGAAATACGTTTGGGGAAATTCAGATGTGAGAATGTTATGCCCTGAACATAGAGTGAAATTTGCTTTCTTTGTACAAAAGCTCCAAATAAATATCATGAAAATAGTTGTTTTCTCAAAAAAAGTTCAAAACAATACTACCATAAAAAGATACCCACTGAAATTAAATAATCTGGATTAGTCTAGTAGTAAGGCGGGATGAATATGTCCCTAGATAACCTCCCGACCCCCTTCAGTTGATATAGCGAAAGCTTCTGATTCCAATCTGATCTAGTGCCTTTAGCACAGTAGTTCAGTAGCATACCCTTTAAATATACTCACTATAGTATTTATACAGTGCAGATCGGCTTTACAGTCTACATTATCAAGAAGACATTCATTAATGTCATCACACGTCTGTATTTGAACTGCAGCATATTTCTTGTTTCCCAGCCTAAACACGCGAAGTGTGACATTCCAAGCTAAAGCATCCTCGTAAGTACCCTCGTATCCAAACGGGCATGCAAGACATTGATAGCCAGGCGAAGTGTTTATGCATGCACTGGCATTCCAGCAAGGATGGTATATATTACACTAAAAAGAGAAATCGCATGAAATTAAAGGTCGATTAAGTACTAGTAGTGAACCAACTTTACAATGCAAATACACCGCTTCCTACTCGCCTGTAGAACATAGCTGTATGTGCCAAGAAAAGGAATAAATATATTTTGTGGCTTTTCTATCTCAGAACCGTTCCTTAAGCCTAGCAGAATACACAATTTTGCTGTATTGCCTATTGCATTTTTTAAATACTATAAAATTACATGTGTGTTTTCTCAAGATATAGCAATCTCTCACAAAGAAATATATAAATATATATACTATCAACTGAAATGTTTAAAGCATTAATATAGTCATTGATAAAGAAGATATCAACCACTCGTTTTAAACATTCAGAAATTCCATTGTGCTTGTTAATCTGATTGATATATACCTTTGTTAATCTGATTGATATATACCTATGTTAATCTTATTGATATATGCCTTTGTTAATCTGATTGATATATGCCTTTGTTAATCTGATTGATATATGCCTTTGTTAATCTGATTGATTTACCTTTGTTAATCTGATTGATATATGCCTTTGTTAATCTGATTGATATATGCCTTTGTTAATCTGATTGATATATACCTATGTTAATCTGATTGATATATACCTTTGTTAATCTGATTGATATATACCTTTGTTAATCTGATTGATATATGCCTTTGTTAATCTGATTGATATATGCCTTTGTTAATCTGATTGATATATGCCTTTGTTAATCTGATTGATATATGCCTTTGTTAATCTGATTGATATATGCCTTTGTTAATATGATTGATATATACCTTTGTTAATCTGATTGATATATGCCTTTGTTAATCGGATTGATATATGCCTTTGTTAATCTGATTGATATATGCCTTAGTTAATCTGATTGATATATGCCTTTGTTAATCTGATTGATATATACCTTTTCATTGAAGGTTCTTGGAGATTTAAGTAATTACTGTAATTTTATAAAAAAAAAAAAAAAAAAAACCCCAACCTATCATATCAAAATAATTTTAAATCATTTTATTGTACTTTATACCAACATACTTCATCAATGTCAATGCAGTTTACACCATCGCCTTCGAGCCCATCGGGGCAGCTTCCACATTCATAAGAACTATTCCCAAGGTTGTAACACTCGGCTCCTTTAAAACATTTATCCATTGCCATGCAAGGACATTCTGTTACACTGATACACGGAGTGCAACCCATTCCATCTCCAGCGGAATAGGTTCTTATGTCATGACATCTTTCGCAGCGGTCCTTTCGGGATGAACTATATAACCCAGCAGGACATTTCAAGCATTCGTTCTGTCCTACAACATTCTGATACGTCCCAGGCTGACAAATATCACAAAATCCTGGAAAGCAATATAAATGAAAAAGACTGAGCGGAATGTAACCATCAAGGTAACGATGGAATGCGCAGCGATTCTGAACAACTAATAGATAACATCGTAAATTGGTAATTACTGGATATAAATATGAAAGGAAACATGCTATTTCACGATCAGAATGTATGTGGGTTCTCAGTCAAACCGAATAAAAGGAATAGGGGGAAAATCAAGTTAAAAGTTAGAATAAAATTGGTAGAGACGGTTGCTTGTTTGTTGACCGTGACAGCACTTGGCTTTATTACTCAGACGAAGGACAAAATGAAGCATCCAACCCAGGCAGACCGTTGGATTACAAGTCCGACGCTCTACCAACTAAGCTACCGCGGCTCATGCTTACAAGACCATTGTTCGTTCAATTTTGGAACATTCCTCAACAGTCTGGGACCCTTATACTCAACACAACAATGAGACTGTAAAGACAATACAAAGAAGGACCAAAATCTGTAGCTTATCAAACTATTAAAGCTTTGTAAAATTACTTTCCATTTGGATGATAATGGGAGATAACAAATTTATAATATTTAGTTTGGGCGTTATTTGATGTACATTAATTGATGTTAGCTGCTAATCATTTCATTTTAATTTGAACGGACTGTTAACTTGTTTCTTTTTTATATTTTATTTCACAATGTCCTCCCAGGAAGATGATTATCAATAAAAGCAAACGCTTAAAAGTTAAAGAACACACATAATTTAACGTTGTGCTTTGTTTTTAGTAAAACATAGCATTCGTTGTTATTTAATTGTGAAATAGTAAATTGCCTTTCCATCACCCCTCCCCCTCCCCCAAATGTTTGTTCATTTCTTATAAAATGCGATGCAGTTAAATGTGAAGGGAATACTATAATGCAGAATCCAATGGGTTTCTCAACATAAAAGAATAAGGCTCATTCCCTCCACATTTTTGTCTTGTATAACTCTTTTACTTCACCGGAAGGTGTATGTGTGTGTGCGTGTGTATTATTGGTACAGATTTATATTATGTACATTTGTAAAAAAAATAAACAGTAAAATCTGATCTAAATGTGTTAACTTTGGAACAATGAAGATTGATCACTGTACTTAAAATCGGCAAATATAAAACTGACATTTTCTGCGACCTTATAGACCGCCAATAACTTTTGCCTTTCGAATTTAGATCGGAAAGGATAGGGCACAATGAATAAAGTGTTTTCCGTTCTAACACTTTTACTGTTATTATAATTTAGTCTTAAAAATGTTTTCCTTTCTAACACTTTTGCTGTTATTAAAACTTAGTCTTAAAATGTTTTCCTTTCTAACACTTTTACTGTTATTATAACTTAGTCTTCAAATGTTTTCCTTTCTAACACTTTTCCTGTTATTATAATTTAGTATTTAAATGTTTTCCTTTCTAACACTTTTCCTGCTATTATAATTTAGTATTTAAATGTTTTCCTTTCTAACATTTTTCCTGTTATTATAATTTAGTATTTAAATGTTTTCCTTTCTAACACTTTTACTGTTATTGTAACTTAGTCTTAAAATGTTTTCCTTTCTAACACTTTTACTGTTATTATAATTTAGTATTTAAATGTTTTCCTTTTCCTGTTATTATAATTTAGTATTTAAATGTTTTCCTTTCTAACACTTTTACTGTTATTATAATTTAGTCTTAACATGTTTTTCTTTCTAACACTTTTCCTGTTATTATAATTTAGTATTTAAATGTTTTCCTTTCTAACACTTTTACTGTTATTATAACTTAGTATTTAAATGTTTTCCTTTCTAACACTTTTACTGTTTTTATAAATTAAGTCCTATTTGTGAAACATGATAATAATAATAATAATAATAATAATAATAATGACTTAACAGAGCGTTTATTCTTTTAAAAGCTCTAAGCGCTTTACAACATAACGTTAACACATAAAGGCGTTTGTTAAAAAACCCCAAAACAAAGTTTGCATTCAGACAACATATAAAAACATGAAAATATCTCACAAACAGTATCAAAGACAAATGAATTATTACACACAAAACAACATATAAACATGAATTTGCAATACAGTTTCAATCTAACACTAATGGCCAATGATATCATTGAAATTAAAAGGAAATCATAAACTTAATGTACACATGACTTAGTCTCTCCAGTATTGTACATTATTGAAATTGCTTTGAGTTTATGCTGGTATCACAAAAATCTATGCTGGTAAATGGAATAATTACTTGCTCGTGAATCGATCCAAAGTTCAGCAGGGTATGCTTGTTTACATCCGTCGCTTTCATACATTATCTCTGTTTATTATATATTATGGTCGGGTTTATACAAACAGTGTTTACTTGTTTTTTACAATGCTTGCGCGTGTCTTTTGGTGACTAAACTTCACAGTCCTGTGTTTTCATCGCTCGCTGAAAAGTACTGAACGCCCATGAAGTATCTGATGATCGACACACCGCCAATTACAGAATAGGCCTATTGTGCAAAATCAGCTTTTCATACTGTATAAAATGAGCAGCCCGTGCGACATACATGTTGCAACTTTCTCCTAAGTGCGATTATACTCATTTATGAGGGAGACATTCAATAAAGATGGTGATGATGATGATGATAATTCATGAGAAAGTACACGTGATGCATGTTACGACAGCAGTTTACTTACGGGACGAGCTATTGGCAAATGTTCCTATGTCACAAACATATTGTATTCCATCCCTGCACACTGACCCTGGTTCACATTTGGTACAATTATCCGGACAGAATGTATCACTGCATATAGCATAATGATTTTCTGGACATATGGATGCGTATCCATCATGACAAATCTGAAAAAGAGAGAAGTCTACAGAAGCATTAAAAACAGTACGACTGCTCTAAGTAGGTAACTATTTACTTATGAGGATTCAACATCGACACAAATTATACCAATACTTTCTGTTCTGAATCGTCTTTTTCAGTTATTAATCTATTTTTCACATTAGCATAATCAAACTTCATTTTTCGTTTCATGTTACCTATTGCATCGCACTATTTGACAGAGTTAACATATATTGTGTACAAAGAAAATATGTTTGTGAGTTTCAGGAAGAAAGCGGAAAAACCTTGAATCAATAAAATTAAATTAGACTCTCCTGGAAATATTTATACATCTGATTTAGTTTTGTTCAGGAGATGTTTAGGATACCATCATATAGATCTGTTTGCAATATGCCAGTGTTTGAATTCGACTTAATTTTGTATTCCACTCTTAATTGTCAATATAATCGTTCTTTTCATATTCTGAACAAAAATAAAGAGTTCCTCCCATCAGACAAGGAAGAGGTATCTAGGCTGTGCATCTTACTCATCCTTTTGGACATGCAGCACATTCTGAGGCTAATCCAAACGAATGTTCTGTGGGGTTACGACCGCAAGTACTAGTTTCCTGGGGTGGATCACAGCGGCCGCACGGTCGCTTTGCTCCGTCACCCACGCAGTAATAGCTTGTGTAACATCGAACACACGTGGTATCATCTGAAATGCAAAGGATTTGTCAATATGATCTAGAATTAAAATGATCAAAATAAACAACCAAAAATCTACATATTCACGTAGATTGAAATTAGTTGACTTATGTTCAATAAAAAATGTACGAGTCAATTTAGCACTCTTCCCCCCCCCCCCCCCCACACACAGACACTATTTGGAAATAAATTTGTTAGATGAATAAGATAATCACTTCTTCGTATGTTATTGCCCGTAGATATTTTTAAATGATTGTTTAACTGTTAGTTTTGTGTGAAAACATTACATGACCTTCTTACTTCATGGCCTTCGTAACTTTTGGTTACAAAAATAGAATTCGTCTGTTTTCACCTAGAAAATGATCCTTGTATATTTAGATCTACTTACAGAAAAGTTGTTTTGCTTGTGAGCAGCCAGAAAGCTCAAGACGAAGTGAGATTCCACCAACCCACTTCCTTGGATGTATTCTTATTATTCTACCAAGAATTGGAGGGACAAGATCAACTGTTACTATCTCTGATGAGGACCAGTTTGTGTTCCCAACAAAAATCTGAGCAAGAAAACAACCCATATTTTGAATGATATTCACAAAATGAAAATTGGGACTCACAATCGTGTCATCAGTAGAACAACAGAATTTTACCAAAAACGGCAGTGACAAAATAGTTGTATATTTCTAGCATGCAAAAGTAAGCCTACTATTACTACACACACGCACACGCACACATGCATAGTTGACGCTAATGAAATGTTTCTCTTGTCCATACGCAATTATGCAAATTTTGTCCATTAGTTTTCTATACATGAATATACGTTATGAAAAACACCAATTTTAATCATTAATTTACATATTTGTACAATTAGTATCTTATGTCTGCTTGTAAATATTTGTAAATATATATATATATATATATATATATATATATATATATATATATATATATATATATATATATATATATATATATATAAATAACACAGTCAAGAAATAAAGCTTGGAAGTATGTCATGGCATTAAACTGTTAGGATTCAAGCTTTTTAATATTTCCAACTAGCTAAAACGGATATTACTTACTGACTCATTGAGGCTATTAAAATACCAATTAAATCCTGAGTTTTCATCATCACTATAAGATATGTTGAATGACGTCACGAACATATGCGCATCCTGCCTCCCTTGTAAGTGTATCTGAGTGAATTTGTGTGGTTCCTCCATGTCGACCTGGTAATAAGGGTTTGGGTCATCGGAATCGGCCACCCAACCACCCGTGTAGTTCGCATATGAGTCTACAATTAGAATGAAATATAAAGTGAAGCAAAAAGGCTCTAAAATTGTTTATCTTTATCCTATATAGGGTAGACATTAATATCCATGTCTGCCCTAGAAAACTTCATAATAATTGCGTGTGTCTTTGTTTATTTAATCTTCGTGAAGACTTCTTCGTCACTTGGACTATTATTAGGCATAAGTAAATACATAACTTATCAGACATAGTCTTTAAATAAAGGCAGTATCGATATGCCCTAAGATTTTCAATTAGATGTTTTACACCGAACACAATGAAATATCTCAGCTATAACAAGCTTTATAAGTTAAGACTAAGTTCTGAAACTATATTTTTCTTCGTCGAGCCTTTGTTATGCTTTATGAAATATTGTGAAAAAGGTATTTACATTTGCAAAACTAGCAATTTAAGAAAACTAGTACATAGTAATTTCAGTGTACTGCGCTAAAATATATCCTGCGCTCAGGCACCTGTGATCCTGCTATGACATTTTGCATTCAAAAGTGACTACATTGATCTAACATTTCCCTAAATAACAACAAGGTTACAACAACAACAACAACAGCAACAATTATTATTATTATTATTATTATTATTATTATTATTACAGTGCATTTATATTGAAATATCTGATATATCCTCTACTTTGTTTTTTCGATCAGCAACTCAACTCTCCGTCTCTTAACGTATGAATATTACAAGAGAAACATTGTCTTCACCTGAAGTGGAGTTCAGGCGCGCATGCTCAGGCCCAGATGTGTCGTATTCGGACGAAGAAGCAGACAACTGGTCATCTCTTACTATCCCCGACGAAATACCAAGGAAATCTTTGCAATCTATATGAAACGAATTGGCACTATTTAATGTAGAAGGTGTCCTATCGTAAAAAGTTTCTTTTTACATAGAAATATTGACAATAAAGACACAACAGACAGAACAAAATTTATACAAAAGAGAAATACATATTTCATGAAAGAATCCATAAAATGTCAGCCTAGCTGTATCAAATTCAGTGTTTGAAATTAGCACAGTTGAATTGGTTTCGTCTGATTTAAACGTCACATCAACACACAAAGTTGTAATTTGCTGAGACAATTCAAGAAAAGTCCCTTGCCCAGACACATATTTACAGCGGCCGATTTGGACTATCTGGGCAGAATTAGAACCCGCATCCATCTGGTCCTTTATCTGGCACACTAACCAATGAGCTATCGCGGCTCTGATTTACATAAAAGTAATGATTGAAGCATTAGTATGTTCTATGCTACAGATTAAAGACAATAGTAGTGGTATCATATTTATTTATATTTATATACTTTGGTAGATTATAGTTTAATATTTTGTTAGTTTGGGGTTGTAGTTTCTAACAGTCTTGTAAGTTCTCTGTGTTGAAATTGACTGATATGCGTAACGAATAATATACAGTGTGATTTTAACGGTTTTGTCCTAATAATGCTTCAATGAAAATTCAACTTTTCTTGTTCGTTTATATCTTGTTCGCCAAAAGTTTGGCACAAAAACTTTATTATTTACTTTCAATGTATCCTTACAATATTGAAGAAAACACAAACAAATTACATCTTACCATACAAGGGTACCCAATATTTTGGAGTTCTGAGGAATGTTTCCCCAGTGTTGTTGTCCGTCAGAAAACTGTATTCAATCGGTCCATATTCCACGTCTACGAGACAACTGTTATCCAGAGTTACGTTGTAGTATACCTGTGTACCGCGTGGAGGGTTCCCATTGTCAATAGCAACTACACTGAACCTAGCTAGGGAGGTATTGGCGTAAATGTTACGCCATAAGTCGAGAGATCTGTTATAATCCACCGGTGGTCTTTAGAGACGAATTGGATACACATTAAGCAAAATCATTCAGCGTTACTTTGCTAAAAGCTACCCAACTCCAAATTCAAGAAAAACATTACAGATGATACAAATAATGTGTTGATAGTACAAATATGATGTATAACGAGAGAGTTTATAATGAATTACTTTGTTAATGGTATTTTGGGAAAAATATATCTATTATAACCTTTCCTAGAATATTAACTCTTTAGAGTTTATAGTTCGAGCTTTAATCAAAAGCAAATTTTTTAAAATATACTTTTTGTAATTTTAAAAAGAGAAAAATGCAAGATTGCAATTTTACCAACGTTTCAATAATATCAGTGCACTTTATGAAGTAGATTCAATCATTATGGACCTAAGACACAAAGGTGTATATGATAATCTAAACAATATCGACCTAAGCCTATACAAGCGTGTTGTCCGAAATATTTCTTGTATCCTATTTGCAAACCTGATGACAATGGATTGTATGAAGTATTTAAGCTCTGCATTAATTCCGATGTCAGCATCCGTCGAATTTATATCGTCTATTGGCCCTGCTCGAAGAACTGGAGTAGGAGTCAGATTTCGTATATGCTCACCGACATCTGGGCAATTGTCATTGACGTCCTGGATTTTTATCTGTTAGTACAACAGAGATAAATTAAAAGCATTTGAAACCATTATTCAGAGTTTTTATTCTTGCTGAAGCTAAATGTGTAAAAGATGCAATTAATTAACAATTAATAAATATGCACACAGTACATAATGAATAATTCTTAAATGGCGTGAATAACTTGAACGTTCCAGAATCTGTGTTAAAATGCTGTTTGAGATATTATTCCAAAACATGCAAAGATCAGAGTTAAACAATCTGTTTAAAAATAAAGTTTTACATATATTCAGTCTCTGTTGTTGTACCTTTACAAGATATCCCTATATTTACTTTTGTGACGATCCGATTTTAAATGTTCACCATCGCCTTAATTTCTTTACATGAGAATTATTGTGTCATCTCGCTACAAAATAGGTATTACACAAAACAATTCCCCTGCTGTTTTACTAATTCATCACTATTGTTCCGATAAGGGAGACGCCTCTATCTAATAACGAGACTATAGATTGTAAAAGATCTCTTGATAAATTATCGTGTAACATCAAATCATCACTTGAATCTCAGTGAAATCAAGGAAAAACGATTCTCGGTCTCTTTTAAGTTTATTGATAACATGTAACAATATTTGTTAATCATATTTATTATTTTTGTTCCGGTAACAGAGCTCAAACTCTCTATCTATTATAGAAATTGCTATGATGTACTCTTAACTTTTCAAAATTGTTCAAAATACCTTCAAATAGTGTATCAGTATATAACATTTTTGAAAATTACACATATCAAATGGTAAATTATGTGCTTCATTGCGTATATGCTACTCACAGTTACTACTATCGTCCCGGTGAGAGAGGTACCCGTATCGACAACAGTGAGTGCCAGGTCGTAGCGGTCCACGGACTCCCGGTCGACGGGAGTTGCTAGGGTAAGGAGGATGGATGTCGAGTTGAAAACAAAATGTTGAGGGGACGGGTCGTTCAGGTCTGGTTGCACAGAGGCTGGGCTATTACATGCTTGAAGCAAATATCAGATATTAAACAGAAATATAATTTTTCTGCGCGATAATTTGCATTTCATTTGATTATTGTACGCTTATAGAAAAGTATATTGCCTTTGAATATGTCTTCTACGCAATATACAGACAGCAAGGAATATATATATATATATATATATATATATATATATATATATATATATATATATATATACATATTACACTATGCACACAAATTTAAATGTGACGTTCAATTGTGTTAATCGTCAGCAATTAAATCTGAACATGTATTTGTGTACTTTTAGGATCTGAAGATGGCTGTATATGACGGGATACAAACAAGATTTTGAAAGTCATTTGAAAGAATATAACTTTGTAATATCGTTTAATCTGACATATATTTTTACGTTGTACACATGTCGCTATTAACATTCGTGGCCAAAAACACTGAAATTGCCTGGGAATCTTATAAAATAGTCAGTAAAATAATTCTAAATTTAAAGGAAGCAACATTTTAACGTCATAAATCAGACAATTTTATTTAAGAGCAATGAAAATTGTACTGAGTGCAATCAAAACAAAGTTTACATTTATGAGTCAATAATTTTTTTTTTCAACTAGAGAAACAAGAATATATGTGCCCATGGAAACAAAATGGTTCGCTAGAAAAAAATGACGTATTGATACTTGTGAAAAAACGGTAGATTCCATAAGATCGTTTCTTTAAAATGTGCAGGGTTTTCAATTCTACCGACGATGCATGTTTCAAGCTGGAGTCAGCTTAGTCTATCCTTCAAAACACACATACAGTGACCGATTGTTCTGCATCATAAGATTGTGGAGTACTCCTTGGTGAATCAAAAGCTAAGTGCAATATCCAATATACTTCTGGAATGTTCTATGGAAGAAAGGTGTACACGTGGATACATACAGAGAGAGAAAAAAAGAGATAGAAAAGTTTACAATAGACAGAAAGACCAAAGTTAGTTTCGAGAAAAAGTTAACCAAATCCAGATGACTAACCTACGTACGAAATGTTCGTTCCAGGAATCATGGTGTAAGTATAATTAACTGGTGGTGGAGGTAACGCAGCAGCAATATTCTCATCAGTGTTATTTTTCAGCGTGAAGTGTCTTCCTTCATTCCCTATAAACATATTTCAAACTTAAATTACATGTGGTCAATTTCTTTCTTATTTAGCTCACATATTATTTAAACGGTTGGTATATTCACATGTAAGTCTAATTATTACTACATCGAAAGCTGTCTTAGTGGATAACATGGAGACCAGACCATAAAGATCAACATTGATGAATAAATAGCATCAAGTCAATAGGCATATTTCACCTCTATATAAAAGACACTTGACCATACAGGACAAATGTTTTGGTCCTTTGAGTGTCCATGATAGATAGCTTTCAATTTATTTTTATTGTGAGTAGGATCTGTCATTCCTTTAAAGAGGAATAAACCTGATCACTAGTGCCAGTCCCGGCTCTGCTTAAGAACAATATCTTTTGCTTTGGCAACCACGTGACACAAACTGCAACAGCTGATTAGCAAGATGTTTTTTAATGTTTTTTCTGTATTCAAAAGAAAAATATTTACGAGCTGCTATGAATAGCTGAGTAGTTTAAAACTGTATAGTGTTTTGTTAGCAGAATTAAATGGGTACTGAAAGTTCTACTACTTCAAACGGTAGTTTGAGATTGCATTAATTGCAACAAAATATTTCTATTTTTTATGAAAAATAGTTTTACTTCTGGTACGGCTTTAAAAAGTATTACTTTGCAATAACCCTTACGGGGCGTGGGCTTAGCCCATGAATGAAGTGACCCCGGTGATAAACTGCTGAGGTCCAAAATTACATTTTACATTTTTACAGATAATACTGTTAGATCAGTTATATATTTCCACATTATATTGCTGTTGCTTTTGTTAAACATCCGTTCCTTGATTTCTTTTATTTCCATCCTTATTTGTACTTAATTCCCTTTACCTTGAAACAGCATGACCTGATACGTTGGGCCTATGGAAAAAATATCAACTAGATATACAGTCTCTATAATGCCATCAATATGGAAGTCCTCTGGTATCTTCACCACGTAGTCAAGGGGTAATTCCACTTTTGTAGAATTTATTGCAGAAGTTTTAGTATTATTCGTGGAATTAGGAACCTGGGTTGTTGATGTAGTGGATTGAACAGCTATTGCTGTGATGGTGGTGGTGGTGGTGGCGGTGGTTGCAGATGAACTACTACTAGTTGAGTAGAATATATTGCTTGTACTCAAGGAAGACGATACAGAACCACTTTCTATCACTGTAGACGTCGACGGTGATTCTGTTGAAAATGATTCGTCTGATGAATCATTAACTCCGGTAACGAAGTGTCCGTTTTCAACCTCTAGAAAGAAGGATGAACGACAGGGAACGGTTTCTGCATGAAAGGCGTCAAAATGGTACGCCTCACCAATCTGAAAATTAAAAAGTGTTTCATCTGTATGCAGGTGAGACATTGCATTCTTTTAAGATTATTGTTATTTCTAAAAGGTAATGGCAACACTTTATACTTGAAATCGGACTACAGATGTTACACATGTTTCGTGGTCGATCAGTGCGAAACGTACTGTTTACGGGACACTTAATTTGAACCACTGCTAAATTTAGTACATAAATGTCTTGCAATTAATGATTATCTTGATTATTATGAAATAATTCTCGAGTGACGATGGAAATAGTGCAGTCTTTGCCACTTTACATGCACTATGATCGCAGTAAAATGGCATGTGATCAAATACATCAGTCAGGTGGTGAAAGAGATATCCTTCACAGGTGTTCTACACTGGAAAATACTCTCATACATATATAAGAATGTAAGAAAAAAAACAACAACAACCTGACATTGTTACATCAGTGCTTGTTGCAGATTGTATAAAACTGGTTGATAGTGAACTTGAACCACTGTTCATTTGATTATTACGAAAGAATGCTCAATTGATTATGGAAATAGGGGCCTTTTTGCCATTTTGCATGCATTTTGCTTGCAGTAGAAAGTCATGTGATAAATACAGCGGTCACGCGATGAAAGAAAGAGATGTCCTTCACAGGTGTTCTACACTGAAAAACATGATCATACGCATAGAGGAATGTGAAAACAAACTGACATTGTTACCCCAGTTCTTGTTGCAGATTATATAAAACTGTTTGATAGTGTAATAAACATGTTCTTACGGCCTGCAGAGGCTATTCAATAATAAACACTTGCATCGTAGAGACTCTTAATAGAAAGTATACGCTTAACAGTACATATACCGTATATACTCGCACATAACCTTAATAATTTAGGAACAAATAAAAGCATGGAACAAGGGGGGATGGCTCATCCGCGGGATAAGGTCTAAAATTGAAAATCTTTAAGTTTTCTTGTTGACTACCGGTATATATTGCTGTTAGCCAGGAAACATTGCTACAGGAGGTCCTGGAGATTCGGGTTAGACAGGAGCCGTTAGCCAGGAAACCTTGGTACAGGATGGCCTGGGGATTCAGATTAGACAAAAACTGATGATGTTTTATGGGTCGGCTAATCCGCGGGTCATGCACTTTTTAATGTTTTTGTCTATTCAGTTTGGGGGTCGGCTTATACACAAACGAGATTTTACGCGAGTATATACGGTAAGTAAAATACACACACTCAAAATATACTTACATCTAAATCAAGTTCAACGGAAGAATTGAATGGGATTAAGTTTGAACAGCTGCCGTTGACAACGTCTCCAATTTCAGGCAAAAGTGTACCACCACCTGGAAAAAAAACCCTTATGATGTCTACGAATTTCAGCCCCTGTAAATCATCATCATCCCTACCAGAATCACTATTTAAGCAGGACCTAAAATATCTGATAATCAGCAGTTCTGATTATTGATTATGCAATCTGTATTCATGTGAGTATATATATATATATATATATATATATATATATATATATATATATATATATATATATATATAAATATATATATATATATATTGGTAGACAGATAGATAATATTCAGTCCATATTGTTTCAGTGTTCAGTGCAGATGTATAGAATTTTCCGAGGTCTGGTTAATCACTGCCTTGACTTGATGATGATAATCATATTATGATTAATCAAATAATAACAATAATACTAATATAATTGTTACTAATATTATTAAAAGACAAAGCAGAACAAATATTATTATTGTCGTTGATGCTATTATTATTATTACTGTTATTATTAGCATTATTATTATTATCAATAGTATTATTATTATTAATGCATTCATTGAGCCCCCCTCGTCTTCTCCCTCTATTTCTGTCCCCAATTATTTTTCAACATTAGTTTTTGCTACACTGTTGTCATGTTGAAATATGTTGAAATAGTTTGATTATGCAGAGTGAGGGCTAATTAAGTTGCTAGTACATGTGTCCAATCCCAATGCATCATATTGTTACAATAAAATTATTATTATTATTATTATTATTATTATTATTATTATTAATTAGTTAATTAATAAATTTATTTATTTATTTATTTTTCGTATATTTTTAGCTTCTGAAACATCCATATTATTACCCTACGTTCCTATTGTGAAGGGTCATCAAAGGATGTTTATTATAAAATGGACCCTGAAAGATTTTTTACAATTTAGCTGTTATTCTACCTTAAAACAAAGGCGAGCACAGTTTCACTTTTCTTTGCGGAAGATATGAGATAATTGTAATTTCTCTAACTGGAAAGGGTCAAATATTACATTTCCATGTCAATGGTCGTTGAAAAGCTATGTTTGCTTTTTGTAATGTAGAATGCAGCGGAGACCTACTAAGCAGTTTCCCA
Source organism: Margaritifera margaritifera (assembly GCA_029931535.1). Classification (NCBI taxonomy): domain Eukaryota; kingdom Metazoa; phylum Mollusca; class Bivalvia; order Unionida; family Margaritiferidae; genus Margaritifera; species Margaritifera margaritifera. The sequence goes on along the minus strand of JAQPZY010001334.1, from coordinate 479,001 downwards.
ACACTCCTATTCTCAACGTACTGCTTAGGCAGCCATAGACAAGTAAGTTCAGCAGACGACATGCGTTATCTTGCGTTGGTATTGTCTTGTTGATTTTAAATCAACAAACTTTAACTGGTCTATTCTTGTTGCTCGAGTTCTTCATATATACGGTTTTTGTCTTAAATGCTTTTGATAGGTTCAGTACACTATATAAATTGTAAGTCTAATTTCCTCAATATTTGTAGCGCTTTGAGGCCGTCTCAGAAATTCCATCGAGAGGATTGATGAATATAGTGTATATGATGGCATAATATTAACAGCAATTCAATGAACATTTTCTCAGATAGTAAAACATTAAGACCCCTCCATGACTATTCTCTGACTTCCCTTTGTTTAGTACAATAAAATCCACAGAATATTAGTCTTTATTCTAATGGCGCAAATTACCTTCTATAGCAGCTGGAGCGAGATCTATCCTCAAACATTTTGTAGTTGTTGATGATGGATCTCCAAAGTGTTGAATCAGCAAGATTCGGTTGATGAAAAGCCATATTGCTTCGCCCCCACCTACTGTTACTCTTTCCGTTCCGTTGAATTTCAACCCAGCTCTAATAGCGCTAGTGAATCTACATGTATTAAAATGTAAACTGTTTACTTTTTTAAAGAAGAGTTTAATAATTGTACTAGCTATTCAAGTTTACGAAGACAATGTGCAAACAGCATTAGATATGCATATTCCACATGAGTTTTGAAAATGCATGCATTATTTCATGCATAAAAATATTTTTTAAAAAATGCAATGCTAATTAATTGATGTCCACAATATTTGAAAGATTATCTTATCTATCAAGCACAACTAGATTGGAGCAGAAAAGGACCAATCAAATAATACAAAAGGAAGACGAGTCAATTTATTTCATTATGTTTTTGATCATGAGAGCGCATATTTGAAAATTAGCATTTGAACCATTTTAATCATACGTTCTGTAGCGGTTCTATGGAATGAAACAAGTGGAATCAATAAGGAAAAACCATTTAATACCACATTTGCGTCAGAATTCTTCAAAATGAAAACGTCACTGCCCAGAAAGGCTTTTTCATTTCGTTCAAAACTCGGTTGCAAGCCCAAAAACTTAAAATAAGATAGCGCAACAATAATATGTCTCAGTCGCTTCAGGTAAAAACGCATTAAAGAGGCTTTAAAAGCTTTTATAATTAAACATATTAGCACGATTATGAAAGATTTCATTTCTAACATTTATTGTTTTATGAATAGAGAGATGAAATGTTAAAAACTAGAAAAGCTTGCAAAAAAGGAGAAGAAAAGTAAATTAAAAAAATAAAAAGGCTAGAAACAGACATGTATAGAAAGGCATATGCATTAGAAGTAATGGTGTTCCCACAGAGAAATCGATAGCTCATCCTGTGAAAAAACAGTGCATACAAATATATTGAATTATTGTCATTTTATGTTGCAAATAATACATTATTTAGTTGCCGTTAGTATCTGTACGACTCCCCCATAGCGCAATTGTTGCTCAGATGTTGGCCTTCATAGATATATAGGTTTTCTTAATAGCGTGGTAATTTTACCCAAAGTTGTGCAGAACACGAGAGCAATCTACTACTGTTTCCGAACCGTATCCTTGTCCATCCACTGGATGGAAAGTATCGGACCAAAATCTGCAAAATAAAAATTCTAATTGTAATTCAAGGATATTTTTCGCATAATTGCCATGATATGGAATACAATTTTCCACTGACCCGGGACTTTAAATGAAACCCAGAACAACAAAACCAATAAGCTTTCAATTGGGTACAAGAAGAACTTGTAAAATTAGAGTTGGAATGATGCGCAGACCATGCGTCACGAACTCAGATTCCTCCACACTTGGTCGATAGAAACTGTTCATAAGAGGTATTTTATTAACAAAATGCTAAAGGGTATGAAAGATGGTAAAACTTTGGATGAGGATGACCACAACAGTAAATCGGTATGCATATAGACAAACAAAACAAAATATATGGTACAATTGTCTTGAATGATAAGAGTTTATATAATTCATGGTAAAAAGTTTTAGCTGTGTATTCATTATGTTTGTTTTAATATAATCTCTGAAAGCTGCACATGCAGAATCAAACGAACACGATGTCATACAGAGCAGTCAAACAATATTAATGGCAAGGATAGGTCAACGAAAATGACCTGTCCTTTAGACCTTTTGTTGGCATGGAATATTTATGAGAGCACAGTCCAATCGTAAAATAAGTATTTAGTGAATTCATATTGATTACATGGTCTCTTGCGCAACCAGCAAGAACAATGTATTCTTACCATTATATCATTTTATTACGTGGAGAACAGTCCCTAATGTATTATGTATCCTAATCAATTATTAAACAAACAGGTTATTTTTATTGAACTATCCAGTGTTTACGGGACCATTGCAAAATATATAAAGGCAGTACATGACATTTATAAAATGGTAATGTACCTGTACTTATTCTTCTCTATCAAGGCTAAATTAATGGTACTCTGGATTTCATAATTTGTTCCGGGTATGGATCGGTACCAGTCTGAAAATGTATCAGATGTAGGGGAATTCGATATGGCAAGCCACGCGCCATAAGGGCTTGGTATGTACGTCGGTGTTGGAATTGATATGCCCGATTTTCCGTCAAAGTCCCCATTATGTTTGCTGAAGTCGTAATAAGTAATTTTCAGTTTCAGGTCTGATGGACTGCTAGGATTGTTTGCTGTAAACAAAGTATTTAAAACTTTCTTGAACTAGAAAAGAAATTATGTAAAAAGAGTCTTACTACTGTATGAAATACACCTACAAATGTTTTCGTTTCTGCAACAAAACCTTTAAAAAATAATCTCAGAATATTTCCAATTCTGTTCAATCCTAACAACGTAAACACTACCTCAAACATGTAGATGGACCATGTATATTACTCTGCAAATTGTAGTTGTTATTAATAATGTCGAAACATGTGAAAAATGGGATCGTATATTTGAAGAATTAAAATAAATTTAAATATTTGCACCAAGTTTGGCCACTATTGTGAAGGAAAATGTCATTGGAGAAGACTATTTCTTTTTTTATCAGACATCAATTCCATGAAAAGAACAGTTGTTTTGCAGGAAATCTAAGCCACGAAACGCATCTGGGAAATTCCACGAAACGCATCTGGGAAATTCCACGAAACGCATCTGGGAAATTCCACGAAACGCATCTGGGAAATTCCACGAAACGCATCTGGGAAATTTGTACTTTAGCGTTTTAAAAGTGAGGGTTAATGTTGCTGCAAAAAAAACAAAAAACAAAAAAAATTATTTTACTTTAAACCCTCAGATTTATTTTTCATTAAGTACTTTAAAGACCATTCATATTTCAAATACGGTCAAACAAACCAAGTGAAGACTTCTAAAGTCTAAGGTCTTAGTTGGAACGATTCACGCTAGCACACACACACACACACACACACACACACACACACACACACACACACACACACACACACACAGAGTCGAGTGCTAATACCATTCGCATTCGGTGTTGTAATAAACACAGGACTACTCTTGGCGCTGACGACACCAGATATTCCCATCTGTATGAAACATTCGTAGTTTGTTCCAGCCTGGACTCCATCTGCTTCGGTGAAATTTAGGTTGTATCGCGTCACGCTGTCATTAAATACAAGTATCACTTTGTGTAGATTTGATGCTGACTTACTGATACACGTAACGGAGAAATTTCTGTAAATTGATGGAAAATAAAGAAAGATCTAAGAGTACGTTAAAAACATTATATTGCATTTTGAAATCTCTTTTTTTCTGAAACAGATTTATTAAAAAGCACCAGAGTGGAAGTAAATTTATGATACTCTCACAATCCACAAAATAACATTGCTGAAATAAAAAATATTTGGTTTTATGTTAGGTCTGAATAGACTTATTCAACACAAATTTCCGTATTTTGTAGCAAATACATTTTGACTGAAGTATTCCTACTCAACCAATGAATTTAATGCAGGCAGCTGCTCGTATGCTCTTATCCAAAACGACGATAATAAGGAAATGGAATGTAGATAGAGTCGGTCCAGTGTATGTTTCAAAACAGACTTATCTAAGTATTTAAATGCCTCAGATCAACGGTTTGTTATTGAATTATCCTTATATTTCTATTAAATGTTTGAGAAAAGACCGATATATGTATATATATATATATATATATATATATATATTTATATTTATATATATATATATAGAGAGAGAGAGAGATAGAGAGAGAGAGAGAACGAAAATCTTATTACATACAAATCGATGATGAAGGGCTCAGCAGTCGTGGTGGCAAAAAGAGAACCGTTATGCGAAGATGAGTTATAAGTGTAGTTATCTGTTGTCGAGAAACTGAATGGAAAGGTCGTGCTGGAGAAGACGGCCGTACTATCTGTGGGAGAAGTTGTCGTTGTGCTTGTGGGATTGGTCAGCCAAGCATATGTAGTTTTGGGATGAGACCATTCCACAAGGATTTCATACGGTCCTGAGGCAATCGCTGTCGCATTTTCACCGGCTAATATCAATAAAAAAATATTTTGATATCTTATATCATGTGATATGACTATAACGTTAAAATTCATTTAGAATTTAGCTTGATTCATTATAGCACTTAGTACACAAATTAAGTAAGTGTTTTCAATAGCCTGATTCATTATAGCACTTAGTAAACAAATTAAGTAAGTATATTTTCAATAGCCTGATTCATGATGGCACTTAGTACACAAATTAAGTAAGTATTTTCAATAGCCTGATTCATTATAGCACTTAGTACACAAATTGAGTAAGTATTTTCAATAGCCTGATTCATTATAGCACTTAGTACACAAATTAAGTAAGTATGTTCAATAAGCCTGATTCATTATAGCACTTAGTAAACAAATTAAGTAAGTATTTTCAATAGCCTGATTCATTATAGCACTTAGTACACAAATTAAGTAAGTATTTTCAATAGCCTGATTCATTATAGCACTTAGTACACAAATTAAGTATGTATTTTCAAAAGCCTGATTCATTATAGCACTTAGTACAAAAATTAAGTAAGTATTTTCAATAAGCCTGATTCATTATAGCACTTAGTACACAAATTAAGTAAGTATTTTCAATAAGCCTGATTCATTATAGCACTTAGTACACATATTAAGTAAGTATTTTCAATAACCTGATTCATTATAGCACTAAGTACACAAATTAAGAAAGTATTTTCAATAACGCTGCTTAAGTCCCATAGAGTACAATTAATGCGAATTCTTTAGCAACATCACACAATTTGACATTATCCTAGATTACATTGGACATCGTAATGTATTAACTCCTTTGGTGTCGAGAGCATCAATTGTAATTCAGTGCAACTGTGATAAGACTTTATTCAGCTAACATTGATAATGGAAATGAGGTTTGCTTCAAGTAATGTAAGATACAAATATTGTCATTCTTTAACTTGTTTTGAGCTTTGATTCTTACTCTGTGAGTATTAATCAAAACATTTTGACTTCTTATTTATTGCACAAATCATTACTATAGTCTAGATATACCTCATTAGTAGAGAAGCTAATAGATCAACAATATTTATTATCATTCTAATATTATAATCCTGACAAAATCAAGTAAAAACTGCCTGTTCTTACTTTCTTATTATAGCTTAGTTCCTTCGCTTTAACCAAATACATCGATATTTACTTCACACACACACACACACACACAAACACACACACACACACACACACACACACACATATATATATATATATATATATATATATATATATATATATATATATATATATATATATATATATATATATATATATATGGAGAGAGAGAGAGAGAGATAGAGACAGAGACAGAGATAGAAAGAAAGCAGACGCGTGTTCAACTTACTACATTGGAACACGGTATTTACGACAGTTCTGAAATAGTTCGACTTGTCTTTGTCATTTGTAGCGAAGGACACCCCAGCAGCCTGTGCAGGAGAGCTACAGCTCCCTTGGACAGTCGTCAAGTTGCCAACAGCCGACATGGCGTAAACGACCTGGCACTGACAGCTTAAGGGGTTGTTCAACAGGTCTCTGTAAAATATGCATCATTATAAAATTGCAACTGCAAGGAAGGAAGATAATGTAGTCATCTTCATGTGATTGAAGCAAATAATGTAGTCAGCTGCATGTGACTTAAGAAAAAAGTTAATAGGATCTAAATTACATAACAATAGTATGCAAAACGCCCGTACCATATATATGCATATCGTTCAAAACTTTTCTGACGCAATAAGTAAAAAACATAATGTATTGAGACAAAAAGATGTAAATTCGCACACATATGATAATTTATTAGAAGCGAGCAGTACGACTTTACTTAAAATTGTCTCAATAACAGCATTTATTCACAATTGATGTCGTATTTGAACCTTAATATTTATCAACAAACTTTCTTTCTTCAAAGAGCTGGTAACTGTTTGTGAAATTAATCGGAAAGTAGGTAAGTGATTATATATATATATATATATATATATATATATATATATATATATATATATATATATATATATATATATATATATATCCTATAATTAGTAGTTTGCAGTTCTTTCATCTTTTCGAATGAAATTTTAAAATACATCCTGATCGCATAGAGGAAATAATATTCATATGATCAATACGTGAATAGTTGATTCACACAAGATAGAGGAAAAAATATTCATATGGACAATACGTGAATAGTTGATTCACACAAGTGCACAACTACTCGTCTCATACTTTAGCTCCAAAATCCGATATTTTGATAGACTTTTTCCAGTTTTCCAGATTAGACAATTTCTACTATATTGCATCAATGCCAAAGCGCTCTATCATACCTAATAACCAATGTTATGTTTTGTCAACATTTATACAAAATCGCACGTTTTTCAATTCTTGTTCAAGATTTTCTTTGGATCTTTATGTAAGAGTTTTATTACATTTTCATAAACTTACATATTTACAAGTCTTGGAATGTCCTTAAAAGCGGAGGCATCCATGGTCTCGATGTTATTTGAAGTAAAGTAAATAGACACGTCGCCATTCATGGAACCCAGATATGGTATATGTGTCAGGACATTATTCGACATAAAAAGTGATTTCAAACTATGCAGATTCTCGAGAGAAGACTCGTCGATGATATCTAGGTCATTGTTGTTTAAATTCCTAAAACAAATAGGTGAGAGTCAACATGTACAACAAGGCAAAAACATGGCTTACAACAATTCCAAAAAAAAAAACTAAAATGTCTATCTCCCTCTCCGTCTCTCTCTCTCTCTCTCTCTCTCTCTCTCTCTCTCTCTCTCTCTGGCAGTTTATTCATTTTAACCAGTAAGTGTGATATATAATATTAATAATTTGCACAAGTATAAAATTAAATGACAAAAAGGTAATTTTCATCAATTCAGTTACAGTATCTTATACACTCACTGTACGTGCTTTGAATCTTTGAGGTTTTAATTCTAGTTACCTGAAAAGTTCCTGGATTTTTACGAAAATTCTTTGTATTACAAGAATTCAGAATTTTGTTATTGTATTTAGAAATCCGAAAATCATTTGCAAGAGAACATTATTTTCTTGTGACCATATGGTCACAAAATAAACTTTGACTGTCTAATATAATTAATTTATTAGAATAAGGAAATCAGTGTAATCCATTACTTTCCAACAAACCCAATGCGGAATCAGTCGCATTTATTTTAATTTCTAGGACAGGTACCAAACTAAAGGTCTATTTATAGACAAATACGATTATTACGAGTACGGATAAAACGAATGTACCTTTGTACAATTTGCATACCCAATGAAGCGCAAGGTATATATATATATATATATATATATATATATATATATATATATATATATATATATATATATATATATATATATATATATATATATATATATACATTATTATAGTAATGCGATCTTGATTGCTAGATCACGTCGAGTTGTCATTATAACAAAATCCGGATCCTGACGTGACGCGAAGCTTTGTGTCATGATACAGATTTTCTGATGCTGAAAACAAGATGTGATATATCTATCACTTTTCAGATAATGTCATAAAATAACTATATGTAACTAAAAAAACAAAATAAATTGCTTAGTAGATACCAAAACAAGAGTCCTGACGCAATTGTTTATTTCATTAAAATATTTTATTTTTGCACATTTTTTTTTGTAAAATATTTTATTTTGGGCTTTGAAAATATTTATTTTAATGACGTTAAAAACTAAACATAATGAAATGTTTTGCTCAAATTATTGAATATGGTATTAAAGATGTTATTCAGGATGATATTAAAAATTTTAATATATATGTTTTTTTAAATGTTATTCAAAATATTATTTAAAATGTTATTCAAAATGTTATCCTATATATTATTTACAATGTTATTCAAAATGTTATCCTAAACATTATTTTTAATGTTATTCAAAATTTTATCCTATATATTATCAAAAATATTTCTGAGGATATTTAAAATTTTTAGAACAATATATATTGGTAATAAAAAAAAACTTTTATTTTGCTATAAATTTAATGATTTGGTGGTAAAATGATAAAATAATCGATTTGTAGGTAAAATCACGATAATATTTTAATTACATATCGTCATATGGGTCGTAATCCTTTAATGTAAATAATAAACAAAAATGATATTGTGCGTAACATTTTGATAGACTCTGCTCTTTGGAGGCAAAAACGCGATAAATTTTCGATAAAAAATAAAAAATGTTTAAGTTTACAGTTTATAAACATACGTTTTTAGGTGCGTTTAAAATTGCTTTAAAATATTATATGATAGTATATATAAAGAAAAAAAAGTTGAACTAATCAAATTATAAAACAAAACCAATGCATTAAATATAATTTATGTGTTTAATGCGAATTAAAATTATTTACATTGCCACCATATACCTGAAAAAACTTATTAACTACAAAATAAGACAATGTTGGAACTTAGAAAGAAAAATATTAAAGTAATAAATTCAATAATCTTTGATTCAAAAATATAAAAGAGTTAAATTAAAACAAAACCAAAAATATAATACCTGATAAAATTACAAATTTAGAGAAACATGAAGCACTTAGTGTTTTCGTGAATAACATGAAGATAATGAAAAAATGAATCACCTATCTAACATTAAAATGTTAATTTTAGCACATAATCCTAAATTTAAAAGAATTACCCAATGAAATTGGGGATTTATTTATTTAAAAAAATTCTTGATATTAGTCAATCACCATTTGAGTATAAAAAGCTACCACAAATTTTATTATTAAATGAATCATATTGTGAAATGGATATACACACCGAACAATATGAAAAAAGAAGTATATAACAGATAATACATAATATATTCCGTTTAAAAATTGTTTAAAAAGTATTATATATATATATATATATATATATATATATATATATATATATATATATATATATATATATATATATTGTGATGGTAAATTTTAATATAAAACGAATTCACTTTAATATCGAAACAATTATAAACAATAATCCCAATATAAATGATGATTTTTTATTATTAAAAATAGATAGAGGTATACAATGTAAAGAAGACAACATAAAAAAATGACAGTTGTAACAAACCAAATATTATATTAGACACTGATGATAAAATGTTTGTTTTAATTGTGCTAGTCATCATGGATTTAAATTATAAACTGAAGATATTGATAAAATAAATTCCCTCTTTATGTCCACGCCAAAAATACAGATAACAGACAATAAGTATTATGTAAAAAAGGTTGTTTGACTATGAAATTAAAATTAAGATGAATTCAAACCCAGACCATAGAAAGAAAATTAATAAATTAGTTAAAGATGTTGGGGACTTATGACAAAATATCATAACAAAAGAGTAATAAACTTTGATTATATTTTCGCAAAAATCTTTAATTATTTTGATATAATTATTATTATTCCTCAGAAAAACACAAAACTGACTGATATAAAGTACATTTTTTTATGGAGTGAGATTGAAACAGGACTTTTAAAACTTATATAATTGTTTAATTTGGTTTTTAGATGTTCTACTATCAAGTTTTAACATCAATACAACATGCAGCGTTCCTATGCAACTTATTATCATCATAAGTCATTTCAATTTCACCGGTTGTTTCTAACTGCCACAAATCTTATTTAGTTAATAAAATATTATGCATTGCATCTTATTTTAATAATTAATATAATTGTATTTGGATTTTCACACAATTTTTTTTTATTGTGTTTATTATCTTTTTATTTTGTAAAACATTTACTGAATATATTGCTACGGAATTATGTATCATTTTGTTTTTAAATAATGGTATAGTTTTATGATCTCTGTATAGTAGTCTAACAGCTGTCGTCTTGCAGAAAGTACATATACGGTAGTTCAATGTGACTCAGTACATTGTTCTTGGGAAATATTGTCGGTTGTAGCTTGAGTCATATCACGTGAATAAGGAGTGCTAAAATGTATTACCATTTTGACCTGCATTCAATGTTTTGACATGGATTCTAAGAAGTGAATACCTTGTTGACTGATAATAACGTCAGTGCACAGGCACTTTAGCGGTGTCGCGCATAACCTAGTTTCTGATTGGTTCGGAGAAGATTGTTATCTAGAAGGATTGAATCGTTTTTAAGTCGCAATACATGGAATGATTCATTTTGTTGAGTTTAAGATCACAATTCTGATGTGTTTGTTTGTGACGTAGAATAATTTGGGTTTTTTTTTTATTTGCTCAGTCAGAGACTATAAATAAGATGTAATCGGAGCGTTCGTTATTCTAGCATAGTTTGTCAGCCTGAGAGGTCATAAACGAGATTGGTTCATTTTGTGTGGATATTCTGCTTCAGAGATATATTATTGTACAGTACATTTTTAATTCAGTACTGTTACTTGAACGTTAAGTACTATTCAGAATTGTGGAGTTATCAGAAACATTTCTAGAACTTGTGTGATATTCCGTATTCACAAGGATTACTTGGAATTAAGAACACTTGGATATAACTGATTATTGTTAGTTCATCAGTACAGTGGACGTTTCATTCGGAACCTATTTCGTTCGGAATATTTGGATTAACTTCCGGATCAGTGAACTTAAGAACAATTTAGGACTTTTAAGGATATTCTATACTGTAAGTTATTTTTAATTCTTTCACTTTGATTGTTGTTAAAATATTTCAATATTTTAGGAAATTAAATATTTGTATTTTCAATCTTGAATCGTTTCTTTTGTTACATTTACCCCTAGTCGTAACAATATGTAATGTACCTTCTCAGATATCTATATTAGATAATTGTATAATATATTAATTAATTACACCATTATTGGAACATTAACAGATTCTGGATCAACAGATATACAGTTGGATACTACTAAATGTGCAACAATAAGTGCAGTTATAAATATTAAAAATGAGGTGGATGATTATGTACATCGCTGTGTTGGATTATAGCCATTCTGTTGTCAAAATGTAGCAGAACACGAATATTAATGATAATAAAATTTTAAATTTAGGGGAGCCCAAGAGTAAAAATGATGGTGCAGCAAGAGATTATATTCGATAACAAGCCACAAAAGAGTTGATTTGAAGATTGATACTAATATTAATGATATAACAACAATGATGGATGGCAATATTAACACAATTACTAAATGACATTGATGTTAATTTTAATAATCTTGAAACAAAAATTGATGATGAGGTTTATAAGTTTAACCAACAGATTCCAAAATTAGATGAAAGTTTTGCTTTTAAGTCAAGCGATGTTATGGCTGGTGACCTTATTTTAAAAATAGGTGACAGAGACTCAAGAAATTTTGGTTGTGATGACATGCAAACAGGAAAAACTTTTCCACTAACATGAAATAACGATGAAAACATATTACCATACATATATGATAATAATAACAAGGAGAGCTCCTATGTCAATAATTGCACTGATGGCTTAATGATTAGAACAAACAGGAAACAGATTGGTTGCTTTGGAAGCAATGATGGATAGACAACAAGATTTTATGCTGGCGTAAATATGGGTATAAAAAGATATCCAATTTACAAGACGCAAACTCCTATCATGAGGCAGTCAACAAAAAATATTTGGACATGAGATTTGGGTAAGATTATGAACTTAAGAAACTCATGTGAGAAACGCTGGTGATTTGATGACTGTTGGTTTGGATATGTTTAAAATTCAAGGTTATGTGAATAAGAAATAGTTTGATCAAAATAAAAATGTTGATAGTAATTTATTAGAAAATATTATTATCTGATCACGAATTGTTGAATAACTTGCAAACCTACACAATAATTAACGATCATAATCAATTTGTATTAACAAATGAGGAAGATATATCTACAATACCTACTATAGTCCCATCTGATACTAAATATAAGGGAAAAGATTTTATAAATATCTCGTTCTCTGAAAATGAAAAATGGCCTACATTCACAAAGGCTGAATTAGTTGTAAGTAAATAATAAGTTGTACATTGTATTACAACCTGGGTTTTATATTATAAATTGCAATGCACACGTCTCAGACACGAATTGGAATAAACTTAGCCTGATTATTGAAGCAAGTGATGTTATGACAAGGGATTTCGGAAAGAATGAAATATCACCAGGTTTTGTATGTACCTATTAGTGTGCTACATTATATGTTACAAATATTTACGTTTTTTCTGTGTCTGGATCAAGCAACCGACTGAACACCAATATCCGATATATCAGTATCAATATATGAATTTTAATTTTAATATAACATAATAATATAAAAGATTGACATAGTAGATACCAGATAAAAACTTGATTATTTAACAAGATTGCGGTCAGCTTTCAGAAAAGGTTATAAGTTATATAGTAATACAAGCAAGGTGGTTATATTAGTATTATCAGTTATCGGAGGTTGTGCTAGTCTGAGTGTAATACCAGCTGTACCTATATTTTTAAGTACAATATCAATCACTTCCGTTATAGTCTCCTGACTTAAAGTTGGATGAGTAAATATCAAAACTTAAATTTATTCATATGTATACGAAACAATTACTTCCATATGTAAAGTCAAATTATAATTCTGTTAGCAATGACGTAATTGTTTTGATAGGATTAAAAAATTCACTCGACAGAAAAGTATGCCGAGCAATTGGAAAAGTACATCAGACGTTATAAAGAAAATGGTTATCAAGACAAAAAACTGTGCAAGATGTATATTAATCTATATAATGGAAATAATAAATTTTAATACTGAAAAAAAACCCAACATTTGTTTTGGATGCCGGTCTATCATTATATGTTGGTAGGCCCAACTGGACAAGGCAAGCAAATTTATTAATCAGCTTATTACTTAAACAGTTTAATGATCCAAATATAAAATATACAATTAATAATGTATAACCTAAATATGAGATGCTGGATAAATTATTTGAATAGACAACAGATGAAGAAATCTTGTCTATGTATGCACCTGTTGCTGTTATTCCAATTGAGGAAATGGATGAAGATATACCAACAAAATGTGTTTGATTACATTAAAATTGATAACAAAATCATTAATTAAATTAAATAGTACTCAAGCTTGAGCTGTAATAAATAACGAAATTGACTGTATTTAAATCAAAGTTTCTATGATAGTTCCAAATACATTCGCCGTAATACAAAATGTTTTTTTCTTTTGGGACTTGATATTAAAGGCATAAGGCAAATTGCAGATGATCATTGCTCTGGTGATGTGGATAAAAATGTTTTTATGAAATTATATTTTGAGGCAACAAAAACGCCATACAGTTTCTTTGTATATGATAAATCAACCTCTAATCCAACTGAAAAGTACCGCAATAGTTTTGGTCATTATTATACTGAGAACAATATTTAATTATTAGGCATTATTTTGCATTTTCAAGATAATGCAAGACAATGTACAGATAATTTCAATCAATCTTTTGCATTATTACAATAATGTAAGATACAGTATACATGAGTAGTTGTGACAAAGAATTTATTGATAAATCGTTGGAAAACTCAGAAGTTTTCAACAGCAGTTTCTGGACGAAAAATTATGAAAACAAAAATTCTAGCAAGAAATAGCACAACTTTTTGCAAGATCAGTTGCCCCCAAAAACTGCAGGAAGATATATATATATATATAATAAGATGAACTGATGGGGAAAAAATAGAAAGAAAACAAAATCAATTTATTGCAGCATTACCACAATTAGATTATGCAAGATTACAAGCAATTATGCTACAATCTACACAAGCTATACCACAAGCTATATCACAAGCTATACCACAAACTATTCAACGATCTAGAGTAGCCTCTGCTCCTGAACCAGATAGGCAGCCAAACATTATGACTGGGGTTGAAAAATAATGAGAAACAACTGCTAAAATTACAAAACATTATTTGATTTAAGTATCAAAGAATTAGATGAGTTACATAAGAAGGTATCTTAGTAAAATATTTACATTAGAAGATGAACAGGAGGTGCAATAAGTAAGATGAAACAAAAGTAGTTGGAATACAAAATGAAAGTAAACTCATCATAAACATACAAAGAAAAAATTAGTATGTTAAAATCTATAAACAAAATATTCCAGAACCAAGAAAAAAATCTAAAGAGGTTGAGGATGTGCCCTTATATAAAAAAGGAAAAGGTTTAAAATTAGAATATGACCCACATGTTGAAATGAAATTACCTAAATAATATAAATGAACACCTCAATCCTATTTTGGGAAACTATACACTGACCTTCAAAAATTATTACAATTACACCTTGATCCTTATAACACTAATAAAAGAGTTTTCTCGAGTGAGATTGATTATGATCTGATTGAGTTAATAGCAAGAAAATTTAATACTAAAAAATACAGTAAAAAAAAATAAAACTTTCAAACAATTAATAGAGTTAGCTGGATATCCACATAATGAAAGGTCTAAAGAATTAAAAAACGTTCGTGATAATATTAAGTATTATAAATGTCCTGGTGATTTAGTTAAACGATTAGAATTACTGTGTTCTAATGAAAGGAATGGAAATAAAAAATAATGAAAAAAAAAACTATTGACAATGAGATTGTAGAAATACTTAATGAATTGTATAATGAAAAGATAATTAATAAATCTGAATAATAAACAAAATTTGAAAATAATATATAATCAAATATTATAAAATGATGGTATTTGAAACAACATTATTCTTTGATTCTGCAAATACTACATACGGAAAATCACAAAATGCTACAGTGGAGTTTTCAGCCTCAATTCTTTACATACTAGCAAACACTATAAATTAGCACTGATGAGTTCAGAAGTCTGGTACAGCTGCTTTAACATCGCATCAGAAAATAATACTTTTAGTTATTCTGTTCATGATAAATGGTATCAGAGAAGAATACCTCCAGGGCCATACAATATATTAGATATAGACCTCACTATACAAATATGAGAATAATAAACATATCATAACAAACATACCGCACAATAACACTCTAAGATGTAAAATAAAACTAACAAAAAAAGTATCCATCCGATTGATTTACAATTCCAAATTATGCACATAAGATTCTTGGGTTTAATTTTAAAAAATGTAGTGATAGGTTAAGTATTGGAGGTAGAACCGTAAATATAACAGATATTAATTCATCCTTGATACAATGTAGTTTAGTTAGAGTTCCATATATTGATGGAACCAGCTCAGATGTTTTATTTAGTGAAATAACATTAATTTGTTTTATCAATTATATAACATGCATGTGTTTTTTAAATGAAATGTTAAATATTAGCAGCTAAGAGAGGTTCAACACATTAGGAGGTATAGCTGGTGCTGTTCAATCCCAAACAAAAAAACTTGGTAAAAAAGTAATTGAAAAATAATTGAAAAAGCGACAAAACCTAACTTAACACCAGAAATAAAAGAAACAATAATAATAATTATAAAATGGTAATATACAGGTAAAATATGTACCGGAGAATGCATCAAAGAAAGAAAAAAATATCGAAAAAATGTGAAGAAATACTTTCTGACTGAATGATTGGGGTCTAATTTGATGCTTGGTTGTGGAATTAAAAAATTAAACATCAGTTTAAAACACTTTTAAACAATTTAATACATGGAGTTGCAATGAAATATATATACATATATATATATATATATATATATATATATATATATATATATATATATATATATATTTATACAAGCACACATATATATTCAATGTCACAAGTCGTATCTCCGTATCTGAATATCTTTAAACATAATCCAGTTGATGAATCAATTATAAAACTTGAGTATGCTAAATATTTACCAAGATATAGCAATCTTATGAACAAAGAACAACAGCAGACCGACACGATGGACAGGAATATGTACCTGTTTCCACATTAAGCTTTTACTGAAATTCGTGGTAAATTACAAATAGCAGCTGATAATTCAAATTACATTGAGACTGATGTAGTATCGTCAGTTAGTAATACATGCAGTATCTTTCATATTGCCCAATATTCAATGGATGATAATATTATAGAGCAAATGTTCTTATGTTTACCTCATGCTAGTACCATAATAGGATTAGTATCGTACTCAAATGAGTATGCAAATATGCTATGGTTTAGAGATACTGGAACGGGTAGCACTGTTATGGGTGAATTTAAAACTGGTACTGAATTGATACCAATAGCAACAGCCCCAGATACCGTGATTGAGTGATTGCCGATTGTGTCAACGCTAACATAGACCGTATTGTTACAGAGGCAATTTTCGGAGTTGCGTTTAATGCAGGTACAAAGGTAACAGACTATAATTCTGGGTTTACCAAACGCCAGTTTATCACCACTTGTAACAAACAAATATCATTATTATTACCATTATCAAGAACATTTGGTGTATGCCGGGATATAAATGCAATATTCCATGGTGTACAACACTCATAATTTTGGATAAGACTTCACCCGAACAAATAGTATGAGAGCAAATGGGGTAGATATTCTGGTAAATTTAACATTAATCACATTTCTTTATAGATGCCATAACTTGAATTATCGCTAGTGATACTGAAGCAATATTGGTTAGTGGGTATGTGAAAAAGATGTATTTTGAACAAATGAAAGTATATCGACAACAATTTAACGCTAATGAATTAAATATGCATTGGAGAATGACCATAAATGCATCCGAACAACTTCCAAGGCAAGTTTTAATATCATTTCCGGCTATAGACAGAAGTAATAGCTAGGAAAACAACAATATGGTATTTGATAATGCAAATTTAAAAAGAATAAAGGTACGGGTGAATTCTGTAAAAATATCCAGAACGTACGTTTCAATGTAATTTTTCAGCTTTTAATTACTAAAAATGGCTTAACCTTATTTATTAAAAACAGCGTTACTGACATAAGGTTTAGCGGCCGCCACAGGTGCAATATTGGTTGCAACACAACAATCAGTAACAGGTACTGGTTTGTCAAAAAACAAATCTATAAAAAAAAGTTTTAATTTAATATACATACATTTACTATTTATCGTACGGCAGACGAGAGAGAGAGAGAGAGAGAGAGAGAGAGAGAGAGAGAGAGAGAGAGAGAGAGAGAGAGAGAGAGAGATTCCATACACAGAATTTGGATTGAGCTTAAACCAACATAAAAAAAAATAAAATAAAAGAATATGCACAAAAAACGACCAATTGCCATAAGACTTGAAAAGGACCAGCTACTTTAGAGGCTGTTTTGGATATACTCCCAAATAAAATAAAACCTAATGAAAGCATTATTATTATTCTTGAAGGGTTTTATATGCAGATTGTACGAATTGGGTCGCTGTTTATAATAACCCTAATGAGATCGAATATTTTGGGTTTTTTGGTTTACCTCCAATTGATGATGTTAAACATATATATGATCGGTAGTAAAAAGAAATTATTTAAAACTCATCGTAAATACAAAATTTGACTAGTATTATGTGCAGATAGTATTGTGTGCATTAAAAAAATAATAAAAGAATTATGAGGCGGGAGTAGGTTCAATGTGTGTAACTAGAAAACAAAATGTGTATACACTAAACTACATACACATGCAAAGTTACTACCTTTATTAACAAACAAGGCTTAGCATTGCCTGGTGTGTATCGTTATTGTGGCCACGGAAATCCCTTACTTAATGGCCCACCACTTAATAAATCTAATGCCATATATGAAAAACATGATTATTGTTACAGTAGTAGTTCACATATATCCCAGTGTGATAAATAAATGCCTAATGAATTTGATACTAATGTTGGTTCAACATTGTGCAAAAAAGCAACTAAAACGTTAATTGTCAAACCAATCATAAAATTAAACACAAATTAGGATTAAGAAAAAAGCAAAAAAAAAAAAAAAAAAAAAAAAAACGAATGACGCGTTGATATGGACAACACAGTTAGCACAAGAATTACATAAGCCTAAAAGAATACATTTCACTCAGCGCCGCGTAATTACAAATAAAGTAGATAAAATATGGTTGGCTGATTTGGTTGACATGCAACATTTTAGTAAATATAATAAGGGTATAAAATAATAACATTCTTGTCATAACAATTAGAGAGCCAACATTAAAGGAAAAATAATAAATTTGATAACCAAACAACAATTCAAACCAAACTTTTTAAAATTAACTATTCTGCATTACGGAAAAAATATATTATCAACCCCTGCAAGATTTGTTTACGAATAATTTCATGGAATTACACCCAAGTATTGAACAATATATAATACAAACAGTGATAAAAATGATAATTAGTTTAAAATCTACAAATTTATATTTTTTTTAATAAAACTAAAGTTAAAGCAACATGAACTGATACCAATCAAAATACATATTATTCATCGGCTTTTGATGTTGCAAAAGATTTACATATTAATTTCAGCCATATGTTTAAAATGCAAATACCATAAATTAGCAACATCAAAAGTAAATTGTAACCAATGTTTATTATTGTATTCAAAATGTTATTACCAATGATATCCCTGATGTTATTCCTGGAGATATTACAGTTAATATTTTTTAAAAATATAAAACATTAATGACGTATATATATATATATATATATATATATATATATATATATATATATATATATATATATATATATAACAGCTATAGATAGATAGATATATAGTGAGCATGGAAAATTATGATGAATGTATAAGCACAATACCACAAGGTAAATTTACCCCTGGTTGGGGTGTTAGATTTCGATATATGATCACAATTTTTTAAAATTATATTGACCAATACAAATTACTCAGTAAGGAAATTAATAATATCGGTTATATTCCAGAAAAGCAAATATGAGTCACTACCGGTAGCGATATAATTATGTCTTATAATAAATAAATAAATATTTAAAAAAAACCAATTCCAAAACACGAACAATTTTTACACAAAAACCAATCCCAAAAGCAAGAACAGTCATCATACAAAAACAAACTGAAAAGGTAATTGATACTGCAACAAAAATGTTAAAAGATGAAACAAATAGTTATTTAATATGTTAAAGTCTTTCGAATATCAGATCCCCTAGCCCCAAAACCATTACCAACATCTAAAAGAATTAAACCTATTGAAAAACAAATAACAAAACCTAGAACAAACATTAAACCAACTATTAAACAATTATTAAGCTATTAAACCAATACAAAAACCACAGAGAATTATTATACTATAAGCTGCTAAAAAACAATACCAAAACCAAGATCAACTATTATACAAAAAGCTGTCCAGAAACCAATATCAAAACCAAAATAACAACTATTATACAAAAAGCTGTCCAGAAACCAATACCAAAACCAAGAACAACTATTATACAAAAAGCTGTCCAGAAACCAATACCAAAACCAAGAACAACTATTATACAAAAAGCTGTCCAGAAACCAATACCAAAACCAAGAACAACTATTATACAAAAAGCTGTCCAGAAACCAATACCAAAACCAAAATAACACCTGTTATACAAAAAGCTGTGAAGAAAACAATACTAAAACCAAAATAACAACTATCATACAAAAAGCTGTCCAGAAACCAATATCAAAACCAAAATAACAACTATCATAGAAAAAGCTGTGCAGAAACCAATATCAAAACCAAAATAACAACTATCATACAAAAAGCTGTCCAGAAACCAATATCAAAACCAAACTAACAACTATCATACAAAAAGCTGTCCAGAAACCAATACAAAACAAAATAACAACTATTACACAAAAAGTTGTCCAGAAACCAATACCAAAACCAAGAACAACTATTATACAAAAAGCTGTCCAGAAACCAATACCAAAACCAAAATAACAACTATCATACAAAAAGCTGTTGAAAAAACAACAGGAACATTTTACCCGTATGTTGATGATGATGAAATTTAAACCAGGCCAATTATCCAAATATCATCAGGTAAACCAGAAGGATAAAGATTCGCAGTAGCGTTTGCTGATGCCTATTATCATCCATCTGGTTAAGAAATGGATGATGTAATTATACCAACTAAAAATACTGACTTTCTTCTTAAGCGCTATTTACCTAAAAGCCATTTGGCTGATTATTATTATGATGTACCCATTAGATTTCCTCCTGTTTATGATTTTAAAAAATTCATGGTGTATACAACAACCCAAGTTACCCATATTTTTAAAGAACAATTAAATGAACATAATGGTGTAAAGTATAATATTGATATTCATGTTCTTTTCTAGAAACCTAATCCTGAAAAATATTTGTGATACAACTTGAAGGAGTTTCACTGTGAAAACAAACTGCAACACTTCTTACAATAGCTAATATGGATAATACTTTAAATGCTGTATTTATCAAGTTCAAAATAGCAGTAGAAGATTTACAGGAGGGAGGTAGTTACAGGATATTTAGCAGGATGCTTAATGTTGAGTTACAAGTATCAAAATATCGACCTATTTGAGCTGAAAGTTATATAAAATTAAACAAACAAATAGCATCTAAGAAAGCTTGAAAAATATATAAAATTCCGCTAATAACTGTTTTATGTGATGTGTGTTAGATAAATTATTTCCTCAAAAATGTGACTGTGAGCGTGTAACAAAATATAAAAACTATGTTAGTGAATTAAATTTGGGGAATATTGAATTTCCAGTTAATTTAACCGACATTAATATATTTGAAAAAATAAATAATGATTATAAAAAAAAATGTTTTGGGCTGGGATAATAGAAAAACAATATTCATCTTCTATTGATATCAGATGCTGAACAAAATTAAGTAGTGGTATTATGGGATTTTGAGATTATTATTACCGATCCAGGTTCGAGCATTCTACACCACATGACTTTAACTCCACGGCAAACGTGAGTACGTTCCAAGCGCGCAGACAGTCGCGCGCGATTGGGTTTCCAAAAATCTAAACAAGCAAGGTTTTGAAACCAAACCCGGACGGAACCCCGCAAGCGCGCGCACACACAAACAAGCACGTGCGTTATCGGCCCACAGTAACCCGCGCGAGACCGCTTTGCGCGCACTCGAGACCGCTATGCAGGCTCTCTCTCCGAGAGTCTCACTAATATTGATAAATTATATCTGTAACGTTTATATTTAGAACAGAGTTGTGATGGTTTGTATACAGTATTCAAAATGTGATAGCAGTATGTCTTTTCTCAATGGAATACCAATCCGCGCGGAGATTGGTTTCTTTTATGTAAGAATATTATATTAAATAATAACAGCGAGTATATATGCAATGTCGAAAGCACTACCGTTCGACGCATATAGTATTGTAAGAGAATTTGCGTCTGTGGCTGATGCGTAGATTAAATTGCCTGCGCAATGGTGTATTTGTGCAGTAACAGAAAAGGTCAAATTGCTATTTAGCCTGAATGCATCATATCGGTTTATCAAAGAGACTCAAAGTGTGGTGCAGGATTTTTCAAATACGTATCCAGAGCACACTTAAAAATAAGCCAAATTAGGAATTGCGTCAGAGCACGGCGAGGAATATAACAAGAAACGTGAAAACGCATGTATAATATTGTGCAAGAAAATTTCAAATCGTTGACATTGACTGAAGCACCGAAAAACATTGAAATAACCAGTAAAGACACCGAAATGACCAGCGACAGCGAGATGTCCAATGAAATGACCATCTTTCATCCAAGTGTTCTTACGGTTGACGGTCGTGTCATTAGATACGATCCAGTGCAGCATAATGTGATAAATGGTAATTTTGCTTCACACAAACCATGAATTGAGGATAGATTAACAGTATTTCATATTAAAGAATCCAATTGCACAGGGACGTAACAAATGCAAGGGTGTATGCCCTGGAAAATATGAATTTTGCGGCATAACGCACCATTACGAATACTCAGTTACATTCGCTCACGCTACATGTTGGCACAGGCGCTCGACCATGCCTCAAATGCAGTATCGGAATCAAGTCGTGTAATCAGATTTCACCGACCATATGGATTTCTACGCGAGTATTATGGTGAGCGCAGGCAAAGATTTGCTAACATTAATGTGGAAAACGTTGTTGAGGCTGTCGAGGAAAAGGCTAATAATGTCGTCGACAAAGACACAGAAGTCAATAAAATACTATCCAGAATCGAGGAGATTGCGGTTTCTGATCCTGGCAAAGTAAAAATAATATTACACAAATGTATTAGTTGAATAAGCAATTAGAGAATGCTTTGATTATAAGATTATGTCTAGCGTGAATGAACTAAAAAAATTCGCGCGAGACCGTGGAATAAGATTACCAAGAGGTGCGCAAAGGCAGATATACTTGTAATGTTAGGACTTCCATCGGACGAACCACGGTTGACTGTCAAGCAGCTTCGTGCGACAGAAGAGCAGTTACGTATCAAAATTCCTTCTCGGGCTACATTTTCGCCAGCGCGCGTGGATTGTCCCGTACATCCAGATGAACACAGATCTGCAAACGGTCGCCACGAACGAATTTGAACATGACTTTTTCGAACTCATGAACAATGCCGTGTTCGGGAAAAGTATGGAAAATCTACGAAAACGAATTTGCGTCGACCTTATCCAGGACAGTGAACAAGACAAACTTCGCAGGATCATTGCCGACCTGGCGTTCGTGTCACGTAAGATATTAGATGGCGGAATCGTTGCCGTACACAGCAAGAAATCTCCGCTAAAGCTGACGAAACCCATTTATGTTAGCGCGTCCGTATTGGATCTGTCAAAACTGCTCATGTACGAGTTCTACTACTATAAGATTAAACCGCGGTATGGCGACAACGTCAAGATGCTGTACATGTACACGGACCCGTTGCTGATGTACATTACCATCAATGACGCTTACGCGGACATGGGTGAAGCATCACTCGTCAACGAGTTTGACACCAGCGAGTGCCCAAAGGACCATCCGATGTTCAGCAACACGAACAAGAAAGTCGTGGGGAAATTCAAGGACGAATGCGCAGGTAAGCCTATTGAGGAATTCATGGGAGTTCGACCAAAAATGTATTCGATAAAGACTGCCAACAAAAACACCAAGAAAGCTAAAGAGTCCCACGCGTGGTTGTGCAAAAGTATCTCAGATACGAAATGTACGTGAAGTAACTTCGACAACTATGTGAATCCATGCACGCAGCAAATCTAATCCGGTCGCGGAAACATCCGAGTTTGTCCCCGGATTTTTCCTGATGGAGTTACCACTTACGCGTACGGGCACACGCATATCCAAAAATAGATCTTGGTGGTAGTTCCGTATTGGCAGGAATGACTTGTAATTCTTCTCGCACAAATACTGTACTTGGTGGCTTCGCCACTCGTGGTTAGACTGCAGAGCTGTCTCGCGCTCGTTTGTCCGTCGGAGTCAAATGATAGCTCTCTGGTTGTCCAGGAATATCAATCTGGTCAGGGATTGTGAATGCATCGATGGACCACACAGGGTCAGTAGCACGACGTTGTCCACCTTCCAGCTCTCCCGGGGCATACAGGTACGGAACCAAATTGTCCCAGATCAAGTCTAACGTGGGTGACTGCTTACCTGTATAATTGTGTTGTTCAGTGACCGACCGAAGCCACATAACCCACTAGCGAGACTGCTCTGCGGTCCGAGACCTATTATAAATAAAAAATTCCCGAACGAACTGGTGCCTGGATAATTGTTCCACGAGTGTGCGGTTGAAGCGTTCCACAATGGCTTGATCACGATGTACGTTGACATGTCCACGGCGAATCCGCACATGATGTTCCGCCAACATCGCAGCAACGGCTCCGAAATATTCTTTACCTGCATCCATCTGCAGAAGCCGCGGCCATGTTAGCGGTCCATGTGCATATATACGTTTGAACGCGTCTGCGACACTTGTGGAATCTATCTACATCAGCGGCTCTGCTTCCTTGTACCTGCTGGCAACATCCACGACGGTTAATGCGTATTTGTTTGTGTGCCCACGACCTCGTCCGCGGTCACGTACCTGATCGTGTTGGAGAAACAATTTATCCGCCTGATGAACTTCGATGGGGGTCCTTACACCAAACCATCCACGGGAAGTTTTCCTTGGCGCGGATAGGTAAATCTGTCACAATGCTTGTTTAGCCAGCTACGCTCTGACGACCCCGTGGGTGACTTTTGCCGCGCTCACTAACTTTCCAACGGCTGCTTCACCCTTCCAATAACCGCGCGGACTGTAGTGTATCGCGGACATGCTCCTCTCGGGCTACGCTTCTTGCGGGCATGTTTGTTCTATCGAGGCTTTGCCTCCAATGAGTCGACTTTGTCCACAAAGTACAATCTTAGAATTCATGCCTCCTTTGACAATGTATCTGGCGATTCTTTCTCCGACAGCCGGCCCCTTAATCGAATTCAAGTAATGGATCAGATCCACGTCGGCGCGTTGACGTGCATGAAGATCATTTGATCTGTTATACGCGAGATCATGTCGGTAACATGAAATATCGACACGGTTTATCGGTTCTTCTTCGGGCTTTGGCTGGTTATAATGCGGTCGTATGTCTAGCCGGGTTCCAGGCCTGCAGTAAATGTATCCAGGGATATGTTTTCAACAGGATATTTACTCCACGGTACCCCGGGGAGATTCGTCAGCGCGGCAGTGATATCTCCACCAAGTGTTTTTGAGACCTAGATCCGATGGACCTGGAATGTCCAGAAAATGATATTCTGACCAACGTAAATTTCTTTGCTCCACTCAAGACGCGTCCGAACCCGAGTTGGTTTTGCAATACGTGTTTTTGTGCGGCATCGTACACAGTATGAAGGCATGATGATAAATATATAACATTTAACATTCGACATGACATCGTTGTTTAATCTGATAATGCGATGGTTAAAATGGGACCGGTTGTACGTGATTGCACCATCACCCGTGTTATGATGGACTCAGAGATCTCGCGGACACGCTTGAGTCATCAGAGACGTCTTCATCGTCAAAGACGACTTCGTCGCCAGAGACGTCTTTGTCGCCGGTCATTCAGTTTTTTTCAACGATCGATGAAGCTCCTGCGATTGACCTGGACGTGAATAATCTTGTCGTGTAGAATGATGTGATGCTTGACCAGCAATACGACACCGAGAGAATATTTTCTCGGGGCCGGCACAAAAACGTGAGTTTTGTGATAGAACGATACCCACATGTACCCAAAGTGATCCGGGACAACTGTAACATGTTGATGATATTTCGTGGGATTGACACGCACGGCGTTGCAAACATCCATTGACCTGGTGTGCTGTTGACCACTTGTGGGATGAGTTTCGGAATATGTTTGCAAAAAAAGTATCGCGCGGGTCTGGACGCGACTATGGGAAACAATTTAACGACTACGATAATGAATACAATGAAGAAACCTGCGATGCCATAGCAGAGGCCGCTGACTAAGCTGCACGCGAACAACTGGAACTGCTCCGCGATCATATAGTTGTTCGCAAAGATGTTAAAGATATGCTTACATAGCGGCAATCTGCACGGGAAGACCTTACAGCGGGCTTCGAACGAACGTTTGCGCCACTGATCAAACCCACACTTGAAACCGCGGAACGTGTCCAAGATATCAAGAAAGTCACTGGAGAAACCGCGTCGTCGGTGACCAAAATGATCGGAACGGAAATAGAACCTGGTCCAATTGACAAGACAGTCAAACGCGTCAAGGACATCAAGAAAGCCACGAAACTCCTAGAAGACCTAGATAAAACTCCAAGAAGGCCTAGATGAAACCATAGCTGCCATCGAGGACGCAAAAGGCACCGAAGACGACGAAGAGCCTACCGTGTGTTTTCCAGTGGAACCACCATCCGAGTTCAATTCAGATTTGCCATCAAAACCTCAGAATGTTGATGAGTGGATACGACAGATGATCTTTACAGATCACTTAAAGTCTGCCGCTAAAGTGCTCTACCGCAAAAACTTGACAGATTTTATGTTGGAGGATGAATTGCCCGGTGACACGCGCCTGAGTTCCCTCAAAAGGGAATGGCCCAAATGGGTATTTTGGGAGTGGGTTGGATTTAAAAGAATAGCCAGTGATGATCCTATGCTGAGTTTATGAAGGTCGTTAAGGTCTATAATCTAATCGGTGCAGAAAAGATCCAGCCATACTGGGAGACTTTTCCGGAAAAAGAATATTACTCCCCACTGGATGATGTCTCCCAGGAACCAACCAAACGTGGAAAAGGTCTTGGTCGGGAAGCGGAGCTACCCGTGAAACCCGTGGACGCAAGTGCGAAACAGTAAAACCGTCCATGAGAACTAGCGCTTCGCGCACAGGGTTCAAATATATGTATGCAGACGAGCAGCAGATCAATGAACTCGTGGCCAGGTTGGAAACACTCGTGGTGTCGGTTCGCACCTGAAATCATTAATGAGGCCACGTCGAATTGTCAGCAACATCATGGACTCAAAGACGTTTCGCTCGTTGATGCACGAGCTCATTGAAGACATCGATGATGTATATGAAGAACTCGCGAACACGGATGATGAGTTATGAGGCGGTTCCCATTCTTCACAAAATCAATGTCGCGATAAAGCTTGTTGTTGCAAATATAACCCCGAACGTCACCTTAACGTCAATGAAACCGGAATTCCACTTGGTTTTCCCGGCGCCAAGCACCGCGAGGGAATCTAGTACAATCGAGATTCCACTCAATCGAATCTCCACAGTATGCGTTTGACATCGGACAGTTGTCGCTAAGATCTGTTCTTGATTGGCCTGAAGATATTCCCGAGGACCAACGAATTCTGCGCGCAGGACCCGGAGGGTCCAGATATCATATCGCGCCAGACATTGTCAGGATCACCTCGACGATTAAAGTTAATCTATACTGTGACGCCATCAGTGGCAGTTACAGAGCCTCAGCTCTAGCATGGCCTTGACGACGCAAGCTTCGCAGGGCTACATATTATTTGGATTTTCCCGGAATGCTACCCCGAGTGATCGGCTTTCGATTACTCACGCGACGCTCGTGTATCTTCCATGCATCAGTCCTCGCCTCACCGACAGACCAGGACGGTCACGTTTTGCACTTTCACGGGGAGACTCTGATGATACAACTATATATTAGAGATCGACCTGACATTTAATATATACAACGACGGTCGTATGTGTACGTGAGGAACCCGTGTGTGTTGTCGACGGGAGAAAACCAGTTTACGCGACATATTACGGAAATGGCCTCGTTGATATCGTTCGGAGATTGTTGACGGGAGCACCAAAGTGTTCGTGGGCCTGACCTCGCGCGCGGCACCGATCACTAAACAAGTTGCAATGCAAGTCGTTGATAGCATCAAAAGCGTCGCTGCGAATCAGTTGAATGATCTAGGATTGCAGGCGTTTCAATCAATTCGGGGTTGACTACGAGGATTAGTGACTCAGCACCATAGGCGGTAGCACTCCCGCGAGAAGTTTCACTTCCATCCACGACAACGATCCCCGCGCCGGTCAGTAAAATAAGGAATGAAGCTGCTCAACGACGTCTTGCTGAGTTGGTGCAAACCAATACCGATTCGATGATTGCAAATCTGTCAATGGAGAAGCGGAGCTTCCCGATATGGATTACGGTTGTGGACGGCAAAGCCGTCTCGCAAAAGGTATTAGACGAAACTGATAATATATTAAAGATGGCTCGATTCGAAGATACACCCGATACCATGGCATCATGGTACTGTACAACAGCACACGTTATCTCATCGATGGAAAGGAAATCGAAGCATGTTTGGAAAACATCGACACTGTCACGACGATGATCTGACTTTCCATACACAGCAATGAGTATGCGAGATCCGCTGACCCGTCTATCCTATTTCACAAGGATGGAGCCAAACATGCAGATCATATACAGTATGTACGCAGACAACCTCTAAGTCACGCAGTCGACAGAAACGCAGATGTAGAAGATATACTCATTAACGTCAACCTACAATCTTGGATTTATACAACTTCACGTAAACTCATTGATATTTTCGTGTGCGATTCCTCTCAGTCACATATTCGGCTTGCAGAGATGTTCGCAAGGCTATTTTCGGAGCCAAACACAAAGTCTTGTTGACCCGAAAGGACAACCACAACGATGCAATTTGGCGTGACGACGGCGTCAATGCTAATAAAGTTTAATTGTCAAAATTAGCATTGTGTATGCCTGTGATAATGTTTCGCTGACCATAGAATCACGTTTGTTGTTGTTTATGGGGTCTCGAGGCATGTCAACGCTGTCGTTCTAGCGCTCACCACAGACTCAATACAAAGCAACGTTCAGCAGTTTTCATGGCAAATAGCTACCCAACAAGGTGTCAGCGCACCAAAACATGTGTTTGTGGCGTTTCAAGATATGGATCGGATAAATGGCATACAGGAGACTAGTACGGTGATATTTGACAAGTTAAGAGTGCCTGAAGTTTCTTTACTGTTAAACGGTCATCAGGAATCATGTCACACGTGCATATCATGGTATGGTCCTACATACACTGGCATGAAAACGTTGACACGGGTCTACAGATTTCACAGAAAGACTTCGCTACATTGTACCTAATTTATTACTTTTCGTTAGAACACCTGAACCTGGTTAAGCAGTCTGTGGTCGACATGCACTTCAAAGCGCTTGTTACTGCTGTCCTTGGTGGTGGTTACAGATACATTTCTCTAATACTTTCAGACAGGACTCCGTTGTTGGAGGACACAGGTGGCCGAAATGAGGGTCATTGACGCGCCTCGCGAAAATTGTGCGCGCTGGGAATATTACACTCGCGTTTGCCGCGGGGGTAAAGTCATGGGGGTTTAAAGGCTCGAACCCGAATCGTAATAAAAATTCAAACTCCCATAATACTACTACTAATCATTATGTTTTAATTAAATCGTTATCTGATGAATCTATGAAAGTAAAAAATATGTATGTAGAAGATGCCGGCATGTATTTTTGTAAGGATGAGCATTTACAAACACATACTGTAGGAATGGAATCAAAAGGACAAAAACTGTTTGCCAAAATAGGAAAAGATGATATTCTTAATTTTAAAAATTATAAAAACTAAATCAAGGTACATTTATAGAATACACTGATTTTGAAACATTGAATGAGAATTTTGAAATCCAAAAAGGTTAAAATACCACCCACACTATCAAACTACCACCATGTGAGTATTCATATTCTATTGTAAGGTGCGATGGTAAAAATAATGAACCACAAGTTATCTAGTGGAAAAAATAAAACTGATAATGTGGTCACACACTTTTTAGATGTTTTACTTCAAACAATTATATATGTTTTTAGAAACACAACCAAACTTAAAATGACAAATAAAGATACAATTAACTTTGAAAAGGCAATGGATTGCCATATTTGTGATAAAATATATGATAGTAAAGTGAGATACCATTGCCATATTATTGGTAAATGTAGAGGCGCTGCACACAATGGTTGTCATTTACAACTTAAGATACAACCTTTTAAAACACGAATCCCAGTAGTTTTCCACAATTTACGTAGATATGATAGCCATATTATAATGGCTTCCATTTGTAAAACAAAACTGCAAGGAAATCTAGGCTGTATACCCGATACGATGGAAAAATATATGAGTTTCAATATTGGTCAATTACAGCTGATAGACAGTTTACAGTTTATAAATAGTAGCTTGGATAGATTAGCATCAAATTTGAAAAAAAAGGATTTTAAAATACCCAGTAATTTATGTGATAAATTGAATTGTTAATTAAAAAGGGTGTTTACCCCTATAATTATATAGATAGTTATGAGCGATTTTCTCTGTCTTAACTAATAGTCATATATCAGACAAAAATTATGAACATGCTAAGCAAAATTTAGGAAACATTTGAGATAAAACAATATGGGCCAATGCCATAACTTTAATATTTAAAAACAGGTGTACACATATTAACAGATTTTTTTAAAAATTGTAGACACATGAGTATGAAACATTATTATCTAGATCCGGCTCAATACTTTAGCAGCTGCGACATGTCGTGGGATGAATTATTTAAAACAAACAAAGAAACAAACAAAAGTCGAAGTACATTTATTGTCTGATATTGAGATGCACCTATTTATTAAAAAGGCTTGAGAGGTGGGATAAGTATGGCATCATTGAGATATGCTAAAGCTAATACTCCAATGTGTAGTGATTATGATCCAAATCAACCTTAAATCATTGGATCATTTAGATATATTATAATAACTTATAGGACTGGGCTATGTTACAATTATTACCAACTTGTTGGTTTCATGGATTTCATAGAATAAATTACCGGCTGACTACAAATATGCCAGATGATAATAAGAAAGGGTATATCACTGAATGTGATTTAGATTATCCTGAACAATTGCATGATTCACATAATAGTTATCCACTGGCTCTTGAATCGATGCGTGTTCAAAAAGAATAGTTGAGTGATTATCAAAACGAATTAGTTAAAACATCAAAATGTACTTTTTGCCAATTGTAGTAAATTGGTTCCTAACTTAAGGAATAAAGAAAAATGTGTTTTATATGACAAACATTTTAAATTATCAAATTAGCAAAACTCCACAGAGTATTAGAGTTTGACCAAAAAGCATGGATGGTACCCTATATTGAATTAAATACAAAGCTTAGAGCACAGGCTAAAAATGATTTTGAAAAGGACTTTTTTAAATTAATGAACAATAGTGTGTTCGGAAAATCAATGGAGAACTTTAGAAAAAGAGTTGATGCTGAGCTGGTCAGAAAAACAGAAATAAATGAAATAAGACAAATGGTTGCTGACCCCCGATTTATTAGTAGTATAGTATTTAACGAAGATTTAGTTGCAGTTCACCTGGTTAAAACTAAATTATTCCTCAATAGGCAAATTTATACTAGAATGTGTATTTTAGATTTAAGCAAATTGTTAATTGTGTGATTTGTATAATAAAAAATTGAAGAAAATGTATTTTGATAATATTAGTTATTTTTTATTCTTAATCCAAACATTTGAAAAATAACAATCATCAAAAAGTAGATTTCATCAAATTATTACGCACATTTTCATTTTTATTTATTATTTAGATTACATTTTTACAATCCATATGAATATAAGTACTAACAAATTATCGTAAATTTACCTACAAATCAATCGTGTTTTTATCATTTTTAACCCCAAATTCATTAACACTGTAGCAAAATAAAACAATAACTTTTTTATTGCCGATATATAGTTCTAAAAGTTTACAAAAATATCTTAAATAACATTTTAAATAATATTGTAAATAAATATATAGGATAACAGTTTAAATAACACTTTTAAATAATATTTTAACATTTTAAACAACATAATAGAATAACATTTTTATATCATTATACAATAATATTTTGTTTAATAACATCCTGAATAACGTTTTTAATAACATATAGGGTAATTTGAGGAAAAATATTTTTCATTTTTACTTTTGAAAATTATAAAAATAAAATATTTTGAAAGCCAAAAACAAAATTACAATAACAAAATGCACAAAAAATATTTCAATCAAATCAAGAATTGCGTCAGAACTCTTGTTTTGCTATCTACTTTACTTAACATTCAAGCTTATTAATACGAACTTTATCTTAAATCATAAACCCATTTATATTTTTAACAGCTGATATGTACATGAATATCGCAGTTTTATGACTGAAGCGCGTGAAACAAGTAGTCACTCATTTAAAAAGTATCACTGATAATAACATGAATTCTTCGACGCATGGGCGCACCAGACCCGTATATGTGATTTACACTTATTGTGTAGTTGTCAAATTTTGCAGATTTCACCAGCTGAATAGCTATGAAAGTTTTTTTTTTATCAGAGGCCGGGCTAATAGCGGTTCAACTGTTTCTGGCGGGACATTGTGAGAGGCTCCGAATGGCATCGGAATGACAGCATCATTTGTTACAGTTATTTACGGCGAGATTGGACAAACTGTTGGAACTTGATGATACAGATTTGTTACAGGGAATGTTACTCATTTACTCTGTATGTCAAGTGAGGTTAGTGCATAGTTGTTCACGCCTGTTCAGTTGTCACCAGCAAACCACGAGGAACCAGTAGTTCCAACCTCGTTTGAGAGTATGGTCATACGGTATCAGTATTGTTTTCCTACTTCTGGGAAATTACAGTAAAATGGCTCTTTC
The DNA here is from genome assembly GCA_029931535.1 of Margaritifera margaritifera. Lineage (NCBI taxonomy): Eukaryota > Metazoa > Mollusca > Bivalvia > Unionida > Margaritiferidae > Margaritifera > Margaritifera margaritifera. The sequence continues at coordinate 446,300 of JAQPZY010001334.1, read as the reverse complement.
TTGAGTAAAACATGTATAGGTATGTAATATAACGAATTATTGATATAACGAAGTAGTATTAGGGATCTCTTGGATTTCGTTATGAATGAATTTGAATGTACTTCATTTAGCATCGTTATAACACTATGCTATGTTTCTGACATATCTTTGCCTGGTTGATTTGCTTATGTGCTTGAATCTGTTCGATAATGTAGCTGCCGAATACTTCATAGGTATGTATGTATGTATTTAGGGTTTAACGGCACATCAGCACAATAATGGCTATATGGTGTAGATTAAAAGAAAATTTGTAACATTGCAAGTACAGAATTGCACAAAGAATCTTTAGGATCATAGGTACATTTATATTTACGGGGGTGGGGAATTGACGAAGTATATTACAATAATCATGAAGTGAAATTTTCTGCTACATGCAAAGCTTGTCTACGCTAACGGTGACAACATGCCTTAAATTATCCATACTGTCTTGAAGATTTCCATACTAAATTTATTCTATTCACTCAGCTTGATAATGGTATGAATAACGTCTATTTTCCTCGTTTGCGTTAGATGAAAATTGGAAATTTGAAGAAACTGTTACAGAGAAACAGAAGCTGCTAATGAGCTCAGAAGGACAAATAAGATTCTGAACTGGCGATCAATGCAAACCTTTAACCACTGATCGCATTTTATTTTTCTTGCTCTTTCCTTGCTAATTATAGATTATTAACAAAATCTCCCCACATTCTACTTTTGTCAGTTTGGATAATTCAAGCTCATTTCTCTAAGTTAGAAATTATGGCTGATCACAGTTTTCAACGTATGATTTGAAGGTCAGCCAGTGGACTCCTTGCACATTTGTTTCCAATATAATATAAATATAATGTAAATAATATAAATTGACAAGTAATAAAATACTGTCACATATATTCCTCAGATATGAGAAGGAGATACTTACAAAGTATCTAGGTTGCTCAAAGGGGACAATAACCCACGCTGTATTCTCGATATGTCATTGTTTTGGAGGTACAAATACTTCAAGCTCGTCCTGCCATCGAATGATGTGTCTGGGATAGTGGTTATCTGATTAGACGCCAGATTTCTGGTTTGCATGAAGAAAAAAAAAAGTTCCTGAAATGTTCATTATACTTTGAAGTCAACATATGAAATTTATCAAAATGACCCACAGACCAAAATTTTAAAACTTTAATTCTGGTTTTACAATTGTACATAATATCTTATCTTTATTTATTTCCAGATTATACTTTTGATCAAGCAGAGGCAATTTATTTTTTAATAAACGTCGAACTCAATATAAAAAACAACATACAAATATTGTCGTGTTTTGAAGTTATTCATGAAATTTAAACTGGGTACACTGTAACATATTCATAGGATGTATAGACTAAGGAAAAATTTGGTGTTCGATATAACAAGAGGGCCAGAGCTCGCATGTTGAGCCCACGATCAAAGCATTGCTGTGAAACATGTGACCTTGACTCCAGGGTCAAAAGGGGTGCGCGAGCATGTCGCAGAATAAATCTATCAAGGGGTTTCGAAAACATAAGCAAAAAAACCGACTTTTACCAAAACCTAATGGAATTTTTCAATGACTGTGACCTTAGCGCCAAGGCCAGAGGAACAAATGTATATGCCACCGAATGATCTGTCTTCGTTTGAGAATGATTCATCCCAAATATGAAGAAAATGCATCAAGAAGTTTAGTAAATATAAGCAACTGAAAAAGTAAGCAGACATTAATGAGAAGTTTTTATGACTGTAACCTTCATGGGAGGTAAAAGTGGCAATGATGAGAATCTATGAAGGAGTTTAGGAAATATATGCAAATTAAACAAAAAAAAACCCTTAACTGGTGACGACGATCAGAAACGGGAATGTTATGTCTCTCTTCCCACAAAACTGAGCTCGACAAAATAGGTGATTTGGTAAGCTAGGACACAAATACATACATACATACATACATACATACATACATACATACATACATACATACATACATACATACATACATACATACATACAGGCAGAAATACAGGTAGATAAACAGACGAATATGCGTAGGTATATATATATATATATATATATATATATATATATATATATATATATATATATATATATATATATATATATTGGCACAAAAATGTTTAACGACGCAAAAACAAAACAGTTTCCGTTTCGAGCTAAATAAGCTGATCGTCAAGGGAAGAAACAATTTGCATCCACAAAACAAAAACTAAACACAAAAGCCAAGAGAAATTCTTGACTAGTAAGTGTTTGAATGATGGGGAAATATACTATGAAAGGATAAAAGATAGAAGAAATATAAAAAATGATAAACTTTTTTAAAACTGGTAAACTACATATTTATTTTATGCTGCCATCAGCCCAACAAAGTTGTATAACACAAATCAAAGAAGGGTTTGTCGTGCCTATCACGGAAAGAACCAAAATGTTTTGACCTAATTCTAGGCGCCATCTGCAAAATGAACAATAGAAAAATATTGGCATACGAAGGTGCGACTTTCCACCCTGATTTTCTTTTTGCTAAGAGATCTCATCCTGGAAAAAAGAGACCGAGTGTCCATGCTTAAGAGACTGAATATGACACATGAAACTCGGAAAATTTTGCAAACGAGAACCACGGTATGTATGTATGTATGTATCTGTATTTCTGTTCCTATTCTTTTGAAGCAGTATATATATATATATATATATATATATATATATATATATATATATATATATATATATATATATATATATATATATATAATATAATTTCCCCTTCAAAGATAACATGCTTTCTTACATTGTCCACGGGTTAATCTTCTTTAAGGCTATGGGGTAGATAACAAGGTAGTTATTTGAGAGATCTATTTGACCAACTGTAACGTTTGCGAACCCGTATCCGTCTATATTTCTCAGACCATTATAAGACATGTACAGATAGTCGCCGATGGTAGATTCCCCGCCAAACATAGGTGCTGTTATTGTTGATATCTTGTTGTTCCGTAGATAACTGAAATCATATTTCAGATTTATTTATCAAAATAAATAAGTTGCGTAGTTACTATATTTAGTAAGCATTGTTCAACTACCTCTCGTAAATTCAAAAGTTTAAACTATTAGTTAAACTTATTTATTTTTATACGTTTTGTATTTAGAGTGTTCAGTAACTGCATCTGTGTTTCTCTAGCTGAATATTACGAGTAATATCATCATCAAATACTCAAAGTATTGCCCCATCCTTATTGTTATTAGCAGCTTTCATACTCAAAGTATTGCCCCATCCTTATTGTTAGTAGCAGCTTTCATATCCTCAAACTTTTCCCAATCTGTCATGTAGGAAGTAAATGAAATAGTAATGTCATATCGCTAGATATTTGCAATGAAATGCATTTCTTGCCTGGGTTATGAAATACGAGCCTTTGTTTAATATGCGGAGTAGCAAAGAGAAATTTCCCTATATATCTGTATGTAATGTCACAACTATTTAAGCCACGCAAGAAAGGTAGTCTTAACTACATCTTTGACACAATTAGTATAAATAATATTCCAATAGTATTTAGCAAAGTTTTAAAAGCTTTTACAACTATTTATTTCATTATATAAGCATTGCAAACGGTTTCCATGTATATTTGGGGGAGAATACTTTTACTTAGGTTGACAATTTATTTTACCTTGTATGATAACACATCTAAATGAATATTGAATTATTTCTTTCGTTTAGCAAGCCTTTCTATCTTATATAGTATTGTCTTATGAGAGAAACTATAGGAAGGTTACTCACATGTCCTTCAAAACTTTTACATGAAAGAAAGCCTCTTTGTGTACTGTATGCAGCTGGCCATCATTTAGGTGCATGTAATCGGTTGAAACATCGTAGAAGGCAAAGCTTGGTATCTCAGTGAGAAAAATTCCGTATAAATATATATCACCTCTATAGTTGTTAGCATAATCACCATTAACGAAATGAACTGATTTAAACGCGTACTGTTCTAGATGCCGAATAGGATTGCCCTCAAGATGAAGTTCATATCCAGACACACCAGAGAACGCCTCCGTAGATATGTTTTGAATCTGACCATTGTTCAAATAGAAATAATTTGCTGTAACATCCTTGAAAACAAAGCTTGGGAGCTGAGTGAAGGACATACTGTTCATGTTGAATATGTAAAAACTAACTCTGCTGAAAGCATATGATTCCAAATACTGAATAGGGTTGCCTTCAAGATGAAGCTCATGTCCAGACACTTCCGAAAAGGCGAAGCTAGGAATTTCAGTGATGTACATGTTGTTTAAGTAAAAGTAATAAAATCCACTCACTAGTGAGAACGAATATGATTCAAGCCACCGAATCTTGTTGCCTTGAAGATTAAATATTGGGTATAATAAAGTTCCAGTTATGGCAGTTATAGTGGAAAAAGCTTCTCTTTCTATATATGCGATGTTGTTTGTTTGTAAATAAAACCTAAACAAAATAGAAGCACATATTTATAAAAAAAGTAGAAACTTAAAAAAATTAAATCAATTAAAAAGTAAATATGTTCCACAAAAATAAACAAATTTATCAGATCTTTCACATTCCAATTAAAAGATGAAAAGAAACCTTAGTTGTGTCCTTGCTCCAGACACAAGGGGCGATGGGGCTCCAGATGAGCAAGTCTAGCTTAAACTAATGCTCTTAAAATAAATGCTTTTCTTTTAAGTACATGCAGCACATTTACTTCAAACATAAATTTTAGGTTATTCCAATCGCTGTAAGCAATTATTTATTTTATTTTTTTGTAAGTTAACACCTTCTACTAGAAGAAAAAAGTAACCAGTAATCATTAAATCTCTATTCACACTGGGTGTATACATTATTGCCTACACCTTTAAAAGTAAAGCTATTATATTCATTTGAAAAGAAAACATTTATTTTTTTTAGATTAAGAAACTTAACTATTTTTTTAACCATCTTTTAGAACAGGAATTTGTTTCTTGACATGTTTTCCTCTTATCGTCACATAATTTCCATGCTTGTGTGTGTGTGTGTGTGTGTGTGTGTGTGTGTGTGTGTGTGTTTGTGTGTGTGTGTGTGTGTGTGTGTGCTATGCCTCATAATCTTATACTTACCCGTTCACCCGAACGTTTTTGAAGATATGTGACGGTACAGACACAATCCTGTTGTTGGAAAGATTAAGTGTGTCGAAAGATTTATCATGAAAGGTGCCTTCCGCAGGTAGGTGTGACAGTTTATTATCATACAGACTCCTTTAATAATAATAAGAATAATAATAATAATAATAATAATAATAATAATAAATGCGATGATCATTTCATTTATTCATTATGACGGGTAAGATATAACACAATAAACAAGATTAATCATTTTCTACTGCTATATATTCTTTTCGTATCACAACACACCTAAAATGGCACATTTGTCTTTCGAATGAAAAGAATCGTTAAACTCGCTTGTTGAAAATCTTGAAATATTCTCAGACAAAATTATAAAATTATTTTATTCCTATTTATAGAATATTTTAAAATTATTTTAAACAGCTTCACACCAACGTAATGAATAAGACGAAATATAGTACTTACAATATATTCATTGATGAAAGGTGAGAGAGAGTCCCGTCCTCCATCCATCCAATTTCATTGGAAGATAGATATAGAACAGCCAGCCTAGAACAGTTTTCAAAATGAACCTTTCGTATTCTTGGTATTCTGTTATTCTGCAAATACCTTGAAAAAAGAGAAAAAAACACGATTATATAACAGTCTACTATTACATTTTACTTCTGCCTTTTAGTTGATTTTTCGTTAAACATTGATGATGTGCAAAGGCATCCAATAATGAATGTAATTATATAGAGCATTATATACAGTAACTGGTTAATTAATTTATAATACATAATACCAATATTTGAGAACAATTTTCAACAAAAAGGTGGAACATGTTATGTCGTTTGCAATTGCAGCGGTGCCAATCAATCCTGCCCAACAAGAGAATAAAATGTAATTATAACTCCTTGTCTTTAAAGTGATACATCTGTTAAAGTTTGTTCTCTACAGAAATCAAGGGACTATGCATCTTTCTTGCCGTTTATAACTGATTGTCAAACTACAAAAAAGCTAAAGGACATTTTAACAATAACTAGTCACGAGTGTTTGTCTGAGCCCCATTTAGTTTTCTTCAGATATATGTCATATACAAATCCATTAAGATATTTCCTCACGTAACATCAGACAAGGCAAATTATGCTCTACTTGAAATGTCTAACCAATTTTACAACTCTTACCTCCAAAACCGACTGAGATGGTATAAGGTGGCCTGATTGCTTGTACAAATTATAGCAGAGTTGTAAAGAATGGGGAGTTTATCGTCTTAATTCTTAGGCCACGAGCACCGGGTAATAATTACATTTTATTTAGTACATACAATCTTCAACAAATAATATGTAACCAATTTATGCTACCCTTTTCAACCTGATTTTATATATAGGTATGTTACCGGAACATGGGTTGAAGGGCTTGATAAAACACAAAAGGGGATCGACCTAAACCTGAAAACTATTACTATTTTAAGTTGCATTAGTGAGCTATTGACTGCCTTTCTAAATGAAAGTATCGAAATTCTTTAGCAAGAATATGAAATATTGCTTGAAAATTAGGCTTTATTTCAATACAGAGTAACTTTGTGGATGTTGTTTCAAATATGTATCAAATCATTAAGTCATATGTAAGTGTTGCTGTATCACAAGTTTAATATTGTATCAGTGAATGTAGAGCTAGGCTGTGTGAACATTGATCGCCAATGCTGTTCTCCGTCTTCTTAAATGATCTTGAAGCATGCTTTTTATCCAACATAAATTTTGGAACAGAAATACCTTTTAACATTACTAAATCAGTTGCAATTGTTGTATTACTGTATGCAGATGTAACAATTTGGATAGTAGAATCCCCGGAATTTCTGCAAAATATGCTTTGAAGACATTGTAATATAATACCTACAATGCAAATTGAAAATTGATTATAGAAAATCTCGAAAATATGTATTTAAGATGTAAAAATAGGAAATAGAAGTTGTATACAGCTATAAATATCTCGGCATATTTCTATATAATTTTTTTTTATAGATTTTTAAAGTTCAGAAAAGATTTAGCAGAACAAGCTTAGAAAGTAATGATTTTACTTTGCATGTAAAACACAACCACAATTTACCTCAAGATTTAACACTGAAAATAACTTAAATAATTTTACCTATGTTTTTAATATTCTTGTGAGTAATAGAGTTATGAGGACTTTTGAATGAATTAATACTTCATTTTATGAAATATCACAAAAGTAGGCAAAGTACTCCACTATACATGTCATAAGCTGAAATTTGGCAATCACGTTACGTGCATAGTTATCAAGGCAAGTATCATCGATTACTGGACTAATATAATTACTGTCAAACAAACAACATGTATGTATTGATTTATCAAAAGCTTCCGGAAATGAATAACTACAGATGCATAGAAAATACCAAAGGTATACTTCGTGAAGTAGGTAAATACGACATTTGGCTTAATTCAAATTTACATGATTTCAAAAATGTGAATTAAATAGTCAAAGTATTCTTAGACCGGTTCAAGCAATCTTGGTACAAACGTGTGAATGCGACATCTAAAGGAAATAACTAAATGCTATTCAAATTTGCCTATATATTTGAGAAATACTTTGAATTTCTAAGAAGAAAAATAGCACTAGATTTTTAAAAATTTAGAACAGGAAACCATATTCTACCGGTTCAAACGGACTGCAAGGAGGGTATGAAACATTTAGGGAAAAAACGCTACCCTTCTAACAAAAATGATATCGATGATGTATTCCATTATCTGTTGATTTATCCTAAATTCTATTAGCATAAGCAAACATATACAATGATATTACTACACACGCCCAATTGTATTGAAAGTTTATAATCTTATGAATTTATATCCTTCACTAAACTTTGAAATTGACGTATTTTTATATAAATAATGTTGCAGAGATTTCTCCTTAATATTCTCATTTCTTCGCCTAGATATTATAAGTTTGATGATACAATCACAATTCGTTCCTCAATTGACAGTTTTTTTAATGTATTCATGTATAATATTTCTGCTTCATAACCATGTAAAATACTTATGTTTCCACCGTCCGTTTGGTATATAGCTTTAAATTCAATCTGTTCTTCTTTATATTATCTACATTATTTAAATTTTTATATAACCGTCTTATCCTTTTCAAATGAAAGTCATGTCAACATATGTTATGGTCAGTTGTTTTATCTGTTCTTCTCTTTTGTAATCGCTGTGATGTCAGTTTTAATGTCTTTCAAACATATTTGTTCATATCTCATATTTTTTTATATTTGAGTCATGACAACGATTTTGTTCTGTTTTTCTATTCCTGCACAAACATCGGGAAATTACTTGCATTAGATTATTACAAGACTAGAATTCAAAGGGTTTAAATTCTTAACTGCTAGTAAACTGTCCAATATCTACATCTGAAAGAAATATTTTTAAACGATATCAGATTCACATGTATGAATTACTTTACAACTGCAAAAGTATAATATTAATAGGACCTTACCTTGCATTAAAATATGACTAACAGAATACTCTTTCATCAATATTTTGTCAAGTCTTCAACTGTTCCCACCCGACTACATTTGCCACTGTAACTTCTAACACAGTCAAGTAATCTTGTGATGGTTCAAAATGTATCCTTTAATTATTTTCAGTTGCCAACCTTTCCTAAACAGACCATTTGTTAGAAACAAAAGTGTACATTTAAAACTTACAATTACAAAATACTCACAGGCTTACTAGTGAATAGCAGTGAGAAAAGGCATCGAGTGGTAAGATGTCAATGTTATTGCTCGCCAGGCTTAATGTCCCCAAATCGGCCAGGTAGGTAAAGGGATGGTCATGTCGAAACCGGAATTTGTTGTTTTGTAAAGTTCTAAAAGATTACATAAAATAATGCACATTTATGTATAATACACATGAGCACAACAGGTTAGGAGAAGATTTACATCAGCCCGACCCTGCGTTAAGTAATGTAACCCAATGTAACGCACCTCTCGTAACAGGTGTACGATTTGGTTGGTTATCGTTATATAGAGGATGATCGACCTCGGTGTTATTGCCCGGATCGAGTAAATCGTGAAATAAAATATGAAGTTTTATAGATGGGATAAATAGGGATCTGATCAGATATATAGAACAGAATAACACGAGCCCCCGTACATGAAATATAACAATTTAATCAATTACATAAACCCAATTGAAATAATACATAACATTAGATAGGTACACTTCTTTTCAAATCATTTTCCTAATTTCAACGCAAATATAATTATGTAATTAGCTGATCTGTTTAAAACGATAGACTTAGTTCAACTTTGAATCTAAAGTGACCAGCAATAACAAGATTATGCAGGCATGCTGGGCAATTGATTAGATTGTTCACTGGATTCCATGATGCTCTCAGTTCAAGGTTGATGTTCTCCCTTTTTTGCTTCTCTCTCTCTCTCTCTCTCTCTCTCTCTCTCTCTCTCTCTCTCTCTCTCTCTCTCTCTCTCTCTTATCCAGAATCTTTCGGTCCTCAAACTTTGTGTGGGATGCCAACTCTCTCTACCCTCTACGTTGATACTTATACTTACTTTATTAAATCAATATTCATTATATTACTTTCGAAAGCTTCAAGTATAGCGTATATAAAACTATGGATTTTCGAAAACAAAAGCAAAATATTGAAAAGATTAACAGACAATGCATATTAAAAAAGTTATATATATACATATATATATATATATATATATATATATATATATATATATATATATATATATATATGTATATATATATATATATATATATATATATATATATACATATATATATATATATATATGGATAACTACTAACTAAATACACAAAGTCAACGAAAGCTTAAGGTTTCCATAATACTGTTTGTCTATATAAAATGGTTTTTATAGTAATTGTCTGAATTCCATTAACCTTTAAAACTGCAATACTTTCAAAATCAGCTTTGTAACTATTATTTCTGGCGTGTTTTATGCAGTCCCAGTATATGATAAATGATTGTCTTATCACTGAAATCCGCTCAGATTGTTAGGTTCGTCTTCATTAGGAGGGTGTTGTGGACTCAAAATAGATTTATTACATTCGGTGACGAGTTGGTTTTGAGAACGAGACCCGCTTTCCCCAGATCATAAAGGTTCACGTGTTTAGATCATTGGCTTAATTGTTGATTGGGTCTATTACACTTTTATAGGTATAAAAAAATTATGTTGGGCCCAAATTATCTTATAACGATACTTATACAGTAAGAACAGGTGTTCTCCACACTTCTTTTACCTTTAAGTTAAGCATTGTTTGGCCGTGTACAGTTTAATGTGCCACGATGATCTTGTTTGCATAGTAGTATCAGAGCGTGACGAACAATGTACTAAAGATAACCCCAGCATATTTCAATGCTCTCTAGTCTCAGGACGTTTTAGTCTTCCCTTTTTTCCTGACTCTAGTGTACATTTGTGCAAAATATTTTTCATTATTCGTCATTGGGAGAGACAGGGAATCATTATGCCATTATCTAAATTTCCCGAGGCAATGCAGCTTAAAATGTCTGAAATTATCCCTATCATTACTTACAAATATTGTATTTGTAACGGAAAAGATTCATTCTCGATGACAACAATACTGTTGGAGTCTAGGTTCCTGAAAAATTTGATAATTTATAAATGCAAAACTCAGAAGCATAATACCTGCTGTAATTCTAAAATATATGAAAGCATGACAAAAATAATAATAATAACAACGTCAAAAACTTGTTTAGAATAAATTATACTTTTACTTATTAACATCTGAAAATATCTGATAAAAATTCAACGAGATTTAATATTTTCTGCACAACTCATGAATCTCGAATAAAAATCTTCAAAATGTAGCTCCTATAATTTTGTTTTACAAGCAGTAAGGTGTAGTTGACATCATACGTGAAGACTTTTGCTGCTAATATTTCGTGCGAAAAATATATAAAACATGGTCCTTTAAAATGACGTTCCTTCTGATGATGGTTCGCCACTTAGCTGATTTTAAAATATCAATTACTTAAAATCTTGCTGGTATAGATAGGGTATATTCAATATTCGATTACGTCATATATTGATTAATTTATCGATTGATTTGTTACAAATGTATGTTAAAATGTGCTATATATATATTACAGCGTCAATAGAGTTGAAAGGTTGAAAAATGTCATAGTTTCTACGAAGGTTAAGAGATTGTTATTTAAAAGCAGAGTTCTTATTGCTGGAAACACATCGCTCCTTTTCAAGGCCTCTGGTATATACTGCAGCCTGTTTATCCCAAGGTCCCTGAAAACGTATGAGGTTAAGATTGTCAAAATGTATGACAGTTGTATTGATCTACTAAACTGAATGAGTAGTGCTAATTGCGTACGATGTCAGATTAGATAAATGTTTCCAAATTATATTTAAGAAGCAGATTCGTTTCCCGAGCAAATCAAAATGTTCATTATGCAGATGTCACATGAAGTAAAAGCATCACACACACACACACACACACACACACACACACACACACACACAGATATATATATATATATATATATATATATATATATATATATATATATATATATATATATATATATAATGTTTTATCACATTTTTCCTGTTAACCAATTAGTTTCTTTTTGTAGGGCTTAAGTTTTTGCAAAGGTCTCTTAACTTACTACTTCTTACTGGTACAAAGCAAAATGTGATTCTGTAGATAATTAACAAGTCTAAGAATTAGAAAAGCAAAATAAAATTACTCTGAATCACTAAAATGTTATTGTTTCTTTGTATCAATGTTGATGTCCTTCTATTTCACACAAATGTTAACCACTTATATTTCATGTATGTGATTTTAAGTGTACCGTTTCATTGGGTTTGTTAATTTTATTCGATTTTAAACCTGTATTATATGACTTTATGCCTTATACGGTAAAAATAACGTTATTTCATCACATACAAGGCATAGGTGTCGACTTTCGCACAATGTCCGTGAATTCGAATGTGCTTCAGACTCTAATCACCGTTATTGTATATATTAGTTAAATTCAGTGATTTTTTTTTTGTATGTGGGAAATAACAATTTATATTTTTTTTTCACTTCACGTTATTTTTAAAAGAACTTTAATACCATCATATGTCTCGTCAAGGCGCGCGCCAGATGAAAATTGCTAAAATCCTTTAGTACTATTCTTATCAAACACTAATGAACAATCGTATGCGTATAAAGTACCGAATGGTTATATTCGACACAACTAAATATACCAAAACCCGTTTATGAAAACCATAGATTTAAAACAAATGTAATTCTTAATCGGATTAAGTACAAAACTAAAGTTTATAATTGCATAAAATATATACATTCATTTCCGTTTAAAATCGTATCTTCACTGCTTTATTTTAGATTCCCCTGCTTAGGGACGGATTCAGAGTATAACGTCCATGTTTTGTACTTACAATAACTGAAGACTTTGCAACTGGCTTAAACGTCCGGCCTCTATGATTTCAATCTCGTTGTTACCAAGATACCTGAATAAACAAATATGGCATATGAACAGAAAAAAGGTCTGCGTGAACCCTTTTCAAACAAATATGGCATATGAACAGAAAAAAGGTCTGCGTGAACCCTTTTCAAACAAATATGGCATATGAACAGAAAAAAGGTCTGCGTGAACCCTTTTCAAACAAATATGGCATATGAACAGAAAAAAGGTCTGCGTGAACCCTTTTCAAACAAATATGGCATATGAACAAAAAAAAGGTCTGTGTGAACCCTTTTCAAACAAATATGGTATATGAACAGAAAAAAAGGTCTGCGTGAACCCTTTTCAAACAAATATGGCATATGAACAGAAAAAAGGTCTGCGTGAACCCTTTTCAAACAAATATGGCTTATGAACAGAAAAAAGGTATGTGTGAACCCTTTTCAAACAAATATGGTATATGAACAGAAAAAAGGTCTGTGTGAACTCTTTTCAAACAAATATGGTATATGAACAGAAAAAAGGTCTGTGTGAACCCTTTTCAAACAAATATGGCATATGAACAGAAAAAAGGTCTGTGTGAACCCATTTCAAACAAATATGGTATATGAACAGAAAAAAGGTCTGTGTGAACCCTTTTCAAACAAATATGGTATATGAACAGAAAAAAGGTCTGCGTGAACCCTTTTCAAACAAATATGGCATATGAACAGAAAAAAGGTCTGCGTGAACCCTTTTCAAACAAATATGGCATATGAACAGAAAAAAGGTCTGCGTGAACCCTTTTCAAACAAATATGGCATATGAACAGAAAAAAGGTCTGCGTGAACCCTTTTCAAACAAATATGGCATATGAACAAAAAAAAGGTCTGTGTGAACCCTTTTCAAACAAATATGGTATATGAACAGAAAAAAAGGTCTGTGTGAACCCTTTTCAAACAAATATGGCATATGAACAGAAAAAAGGTCTGCGTGAACCCTTTTCAAACAAATATGGTATATGAACAGAAAAAAGGTATGTGTGAACCCATTTCAAACAAATATGGTATATGAACAGAAAAAAGGTCTGTGTGAACTCTTTTCAAACAAATATGGTATATGAACAGAAAAAAGGTCTGTGTGAACCCTTTTCAAACAAATATGGCATATGAACAGAAAAAAGGTCTGTGTGAACCCATTTCAAACAAATATGGTATATGAACAGAAAAAAGGTCTGTGTGAACCCTTTTCAAACAAATATGGTATATGAACAGAAAAAAGGTCTGTGTGAACCCTTTTCAAACAAAAATGGTATATGAACAGAAAAAAGGTCTGTGTGAACCCTTTTCAAACAAATATGGTATATGAACAGGAAAAAGGTCTGTGTGAACCCTTTTCAAAGCGGATTGTTCTCTTATTTAGAGTATTTATCGGGAACTCTTAAAGTACAGATCATAATTTCACATACTAAACTCGTCATCTAGAAAGCACATGATATATACAAAACTACATACGTGTTTTGTTCCGAGTCGGTAGAAAAAACGAGTTTGATATGGCGTATCGATACATCAAGGCCGACAGGCCTAGGCGTAATCATAAGAAATATCGTACTTGTTCTTTCCCCGAACTCGGAACAAAACACGAATGAGGTTTTATATTTATTACATAGCCCATTTTTTACGTTTATAACTATTTTAGCTTTACAGCATGAATGAAATTCAAAACGGATTGGGATTTATAACAGTTTGATTCGGTGGGTCTAAGAATATATATATATATATATATATATATATATATATATATATATATATATATATATATATATATATATATATATATATACACACACAATTAAAATATTATCAAATGATGAATCTGTTAATTTGTCAGGTAAAACTTATTTTTTAAAAATACGTATAGCTTCTTTACCATGCAGATTTTCACCAAGATGTTACAAATATAATAATGAATTTACAATTTAAAATTTTAAAAGTACCTGTCTCTTTGATACTTACTCGTTAGATATAATCTATATTATACCTATATTTTTTTTTCATTTATTCTACGTATCAGCGAAAAAATTAGAATACGATCATTCAATTCAAGGATAATCTTATAGATAAATCAACTTCAATATCAATAAAGAAGGAAAGAAAACGTTTATAAAAGCATGTCAATTTCATTGCAGCAACGATATGTATAAAAGAGCAACTTTAAGTCCAAAGGTTTTGCCTGTATTGAAACACTCAAAAGAATTTGCATAACCTTAGGGCAAGGCTCAGGAACACTTTTATATTGTTTACATAATTCATTATTTCAACCTTTATATAGAGGTTTGCTGATTAATTATTATCTAAGTGTATGCAACAAAAATGGTCATTTATGACAAATCATTAATTAGAACTTACCAAATTTAATTGTAATACACTTCACTGGCTTTAATCATTCAGGGAATTTAACAGGAGAAACTATTAAGGATTGTATCATTCAAAACCAGAATATATATATATATATATATATATATATATATATATATATATATATATATATATATATATATATAATCATGGCTAGTATTGCATTTAAAAATGATGCAATTTAAACTTATTTGTCCGTGAATTTGTTTCCAAATTAGCCTCTAATATTCCCTTCCTAAATTTAATCTTCATAATTCTGAAATTTGCCTTTAAAGTGACACATTTTGGCATAGGTAACACGACTATATTTTTTAAAAATCACTCACAGTTCCTGCAAGGCTGGTAAACACGGAGAGGCTGTGGATTCAATGTTAACATCGATGATATCATTGTTTTGTAGATATAGATATACCAGGCTTTTCATCCCACAAAATTCTGTGTTGAAGGCATGTCTTAATCTGTTGTCGTGTAAGTACCTTAAAAACAAAAATGAATAAATCGCTGCAAAAATAAAAATGAGAACAAATTATACCTTTATAGCAAAGCCTAATACAACCAGTAAAGTTTTAGGCGCTCTGTGGCAGTAATAGTAGTAGTATTCAAATTAACTGGAAAATTTCACGCCGCTACTTATTATTTCACTCGCTAAATTACTGACGAGACTGAACAACTAAATTATCGGCCAAATGACGTCAGTCAAAGCTACACATATTCTTTCGTGAAATGCCTGCAATGTGGAAAGGGTTTATTTATGTTCACATTATGAGCGGTTAGTAATACTTTCTCATATAACTTTTAAAAGTGCACGCTTTGAGGTTGCATCAGTTATTTCTTCATGGATCATTCTTTTTTTGTGCAGTATATTCATTTACTTAGCGTGAAACATCTACACAACTTTCATTTCTCAACAATGAAACAGATATGTGATTATAGACGTTATAAACGATTTATAGAATAAATTGCATAATAAATGTCATGGCAATTAGGTTTAATAATTCACTTGTGTCTGAGATCCTGCGTGTAATGATCTTTGGAACTCGTGACTTATTAAAAAATTCAACTTTATATTTTACAGGATTCATGAGGTCATGATGCTTAGAAATCGATTACAATCTGCATGAACTGAAGTAACCAATCTCAAGAAATAAATAGCAGAACTATATTTTAACTATTGTTTACAAATATTGTCAAAGCACACAAGGGCGCACGAATACAAAATTAGATCATTTCTGGTGTTATGAACTAATAATTTTAGTTTTATGCGTCACATGATGCGATTTTAACCAATCTAAACCGTAGTTACAAAGGCTTGGAAATTTTGTAATTATTTAAGCAAATATGTATTATCTTCAGTCTGAACAATCAATGCAGCATATCTCAGAATAGCCATTGCCCGTGCACGGTATTTACAGCTACCCTGACAGGTCAATAGCTCTATATCAGATTATTATCTGTTTTAATGTCGGAGACATCCAGTAAGATATATGTAGACATACAGTTTTGACACGCAACAGCTAAATAGAGATATTAGTATTGTGTTGAATAGAATGCAAGACTGTAGCTCCGATGTTTGAAAATGTATCTGCGTCCGACAGAATTAAAATATTTGTAACAAAGAAGGAAGGATGCTTTTCCCGTATCAGGAGAGGGGCAAACCTATGTCTTGAATCCTGAGTTATTACATAAAAAAAAATGTTAAAGCAATAACTTGATCGATCCTTGCAATAAATAATGCCGTGAAAAGAGGCAATTTTATAACCGTTGGAAGCCAATCGCAATATAGATGGGATCACACTGTTACCACTATTAAGCAGAATATAAATGGAATAACAACATGAATATCTTCTTTTACGTCATTTATCATACAGAATAGGATGCCATTAAAGCTGAACATATTGTAATCTGTTAGAGACAAAAATATGCCTACACGTTTCAGAGTATAAAACAAATACTATGTCATGGATAACCTTACTTAACATATTCAGCTACTTAGAAATCAATGCAACAATAGTTTCCAATTAAGTATCATTTTTTAAAAACAATATTATGTTTGATGTCAGATGTAAATAAAGGATCTTACAAATGCGTCAACACCGGATATGTTGAAAATGGGTTGCACTTCCGTCTCTGTGTTTCATATAGCCATTGTTCTGATGCGTGGAAGGACTCCCGTCCAAACTCAGTGGAATTCAATATTTGATTATTGTCCGCATGTCTGCAACAATGAAAATGTACAAAATATATTTTTATTTTAATATATTTTTGTATAAAACAGGGAGACACGAGTTATTATATTTCTTGTTCATCATTATGTTCATGGCCTTTGTCTAACCGTATTTTGCATTTTATAAAAATAGAAATAAAAACTTGTAAATTACTCCTTCAGATTGTTTTTGAAAATGCATTTAAGTTAATGAAGGTCCTTTTCTTCGCGTGATCTGGTTATCGAGGTTCTTGCTTTAGATGGAATAGCTGTCTAAGGAAGCTAATGTATCTACACAGACAAATTTGAAATATACCATGAAATACAAAAACTAGGACGTTGAGAGAACCAATCGATAAAGCAAGAACAAACATCTGTTTTTCTGTTAAACAAGAGGCTAAAATGGGCCTCAGATAGTTTACCCATCTATCATCTTAAAGCTAAATGAAAAATAAACAGACCAAATAATCTGAGTAGGTTGGGTTTTTTCTATCAAATTTGGTACAATTATGATGAGTTGTTCTTAAGGAAATGTAATTTAAGAATGTATCTATTATGGTTACGGCAACCATGTAATAGACCTTTCTATATGCCTGATATTTCTCATATGCCTCATGTGAGCGCATGAGAATGTATATAATCAATAAAGTTTATGTTCTGTTCTGTTTTTGATGTCTACGCTGTATCTTCTGTCGAATTTACCCAGTGAAACTTTATAAAAAGTCGTGTACATTTTTGTTTACAACGCCCGTATTCGATGGCGAATCCACAGTATTTCTATATAATTTAAAGGCCTTAAGTACGAGAATGTTCTATGTCAACTTTTGTTGAAATCTTCTTCGTATTTTGTGAGAAGTTTTTTTTTAAAAAGGTTTTCCTTTTAATGGTTAAAGGGGTGTGTGTGTGTGTGTGTGTGTGTGTGTGTGTGTGTGTGTTGGGGGAACTGCAACCATATTTGAGAAACAATTGGTATCTTTTGAATAAACTTAAAATGCCACGATGCATGCATGCGTGTATCAAATGTGGCCGAATTTTTAATAATTGGTTTATGTCAATACGTTGTGTATAGTTTTGTGCTTTTTAATATTAGTGATTGCGCCCACTTGAGAAAGTATACCAACATAGCATTTGCATAATAGAAAAGCTTTTTTCAGCAGCCTTCATGTTGGATTCAATCAAATTCTATTCAGCGGTTTTCGATACAAAGGGTGCCGTATTTTTAGTAACCGGCGATAATTGATGGTAGAGCTGCATCATGTAGGCAAATATAAAACGTCTTTATGTCAGAATGCTGCCTTTCAAACTTGGCTAAATTATGTTTCGCGCCTTTTTTGAGAAGGAATCACTTTGATTTTGTTCTTTCTTTTTATTAATATCAGTATCTTTAGTTGCTTCGGACATCTATGCTGATGGATCAGGGTCATTGATAAACTCCCAAGGAACTGATATACTAATTTTCTGCTTTTTTCTATTTTGTTCGACTAAATTGCTGCAAACGGATGTATACATATAACAAATATGCAATTGTTTCTGCTTCTTTTTCTATTTCGCCGAGTTAAACAGTTTTTAACTCTATGCTGCAAACTATTCAAAAGACAAGACATGAAATATGCATGATTTTAAACATCCTAAAGTGAAATGTTATGTTGAATTTGAAGCCATAAGTAAGAAATGTTAAGGACTTACATGCGCAAAAGAGCTGGATATGATTCTGCACATAGAACTGCGTGTGGAAAACTGATGAGACTGTTCTGGCTGACATACCTGCAAGAATGATCTTAATATTGCGCTACAACTTGTAGACACACACACACACACACACACACACACACACACACACATATATATATATATATATATATATATATATATATATATATATATATATATATATATGTGTGTGTGTGTGTGTGTGTGTGTGTGTGTGTTCAGGAATACTGCTTGATTCATGAATATGTTTGTACCGTGGTAAAGTGTCGACATGAGTTTTATGATCTATGTATTACAAGATCCATTACGTTCATATACCAAACTAGTTTGAATAAAGCTTCATTATTTTAGTTTTTGTTTGTTTGTTTGTCTTATTGTTTTTTCCAGTAATAACAGCATTACAAAGATCATTCACTAATTGTACCGTCATAGACTTCGTAGGTCACTTGTGATTATATACATTGATGTCAGTTATTTTAAATCAATGGCAAAAATAAATAGTACAAAATTGATGAAAATGTAATCTCTCTTTTAAGGAAACATTAACTTGTGCTAATGGTAAACGATTCAGATTTGTCTCAGCATATAATTGCATAAATCTACTTTTATCGTAGATTGTTAAATGACTGTCACGAACTTCTGATGTTCTTTGTTGCGGGAATGATTCAAACAGTTGTAATGCCTATGCCTATATTTTACTTACAAATATCTGAGGCTTTGGCCAATACCAGACCAAGCGTCATCAGCTATTTTTTGCAGCGGATTGTTCTGGGAGTGAATCCGAAGTTCCTCAAGGCGTGTCAGATTCAACAAAGACTTGCTGCCTATTGAAGCTAAATAATTGCGATGGAGGTCCCTAAAACAGTAAGGAAAATCAACAGCAAATATCTTTTATATTGTTAACAAGTTTTTAATTTATTTATTTATGTATTTATTTATTTGGGTGGGGTGGGTTAGAACGTCATAATTTTTAATCATTCATCTTTTCAGTGATATCACCTATTAGGTATCGACCTTTGATAGCATAAACATCGTTATATATTATTTTCAGATATTAAATACCTATTAAAATTTGCTGGCAGAGCATTTTTGCTTCTTCTTTTATTCGTCATTGCCGTTTAAACCGAGAAAATGTTTTGGACAAACGTTTGATGCTCAGGCGTTAGTTCCCTTCCGCTGTGTTTAATTTTTAAATCTGACAAACGAGGATTAAACCGATATTAAAACCTAACCAGTTTAGTATTTTAAGGATGTATACTCATGAATGCTTAATTTGGAACTGTATCAGTTTCAAAATGGCAATTCTGAGGTGTTGATGGACGTCGTAGAAAAATGTACTCTCTCTCTCTCTCTCTCGCTCTCTCTCTCAGTTGCAAGCCATTATTATGTCTTCAATTAAGGATGCTGACCACATTGGTATGAAATTTGCAAACAAAAGCATTCTGTACGTTTTGTTTTCTTGTAAACCTTTTTGCTCCTAAAAGAGGCAATCAAACCAACTGCTATGAATATTACATATTACACAATTCCACACGAGATCGCTTTTGTCACACTATATTTAGAAACTTTCTGGTCTGTGGCGCGACAAAGCAAAAGATTCAAACGGTTTAGACTAGTGTTCAGTTTAGCTAATTCAATACCCTTAAATGATATACAAGAAAAAGAAAGGGAAATAAGAAAATCGTAACATTCAGTTTTAGAAGAGACATAGAAAACGAGACCTTAATTGGTTCTTTCATAAGATCTTAGTCGTGTAGCCTTCATTATTGCAGGATGCCCAGTTTCATATTACCCTTTCAGGGTCCAGCATGATACAGGAAATTATTAATAGTAAAAAAGTATATAGAACTATAAACTATTTGAATAGCCACAAGCATCAAGGCAAATATTAATATACCATCACACAGTCAAGACGGAAACACCAACAGGAGAGAGAGAGAGTGAGAGAAAAAAAATGATTAAGTAGTATACCTCATTTATTCTATGTGAACGGTCAGGAGCATAAATGAATAAAAGATCAACACACAATCAACACAGAATTACTTCACATAAGATGGTAAGAAACTTGATTAAGTCAAATACTTCATTCATACTAAGGGAACGGTCAAAAAACATCAACACACAGTCAACATGCAGATAATTAATAGAAGAGGGCAAACAAATTTGATGAGGTCAAAAACCTCATGCATGCTTCTGAACGGCCACAAGGATCAACACATAGAACATCAACATCTATGGATTGCACGGCCCATCATCATTCCGGTAAAAAATAAACGAATGAAGACATTAGTAGTTATAGGTGGGTATTGAGGCCCAAAGATGGCACTTGAGACTCATACGGGATTTTAACATTGGGGTGGCACTTGAGACCCAAAAGTGTTTATAGAGCCAAGATTTCTAGGCCCAAAGATGGCACTTGAGACCCATACGGGAATTTATCATAGCGTGGGGTACTTGGGGGTACAACGTCATCTACCATCAAAACTGGGGAGGGGGGGTTGTTTTGATAGTAGATGACGTTGTATTCGTCACTACATACGGGGCGTGGGGGGGGGGGACATAGCAATCATGGAAAAATAATTAATCTTTTCTTGTAAAATGGGTGGTCCTGATAAGGACCGTTGGATTTTTTTTAAAAGTTCATCTAGAGGAGGTGTGGGCACCTCCCAGGCTTTGCCCTACATGCAGGACAGCTCCCCCTCCATGTTTTGAAACTCATGCATCGCTTGTTGTTATTCAAAACAAATGGAGGATGGTCCGCTTCAGGATCCCAATTTTCTTTATTTTCGTCCTGCTCCATCATCCGGTGGGGTCTGATGGCTACTTTCTTTTCCTTCTCCTCCTTCTCCTTCTTCTCCAAGTCTTGGAGGAGGTGCCACGCCACCTCTAGATGAACTCGAGTCTGTCTGATGATTTCTGCGTTATTCATTCTCTTGAATAAACGGTGGGGTAGCTTAAGTTGTGAAGGTGTTGTTTTAATATACTAGAAGTGCGGACGTGAAGGAAAACATCCCTTACACCTAAAAAAAACAAAAAAAAACAAAAAACATCACCCCACTACCCCGCGCGTCTGACGTCATTCTTTAGACGTCATTATAGGCTTCGCGGATTTTTGCACTCCATCACCCCTTACTCTTAAAGCGCAGACCTAAAAGAAACACGAGTCAACGAGAATGACTACACTGGCCAACGCACCGCTTTATATGCTTAACGCGCTGACTCGATGGAAAACATGGTAGGGTTTCAGATTGACAGTGAGATAACAGATAGAGGAGAGGGGTAACTTTTTTAGATCGATAGAAAGAGAGAGAGAACATAATTATTTTTTTTTTCAAATTCAATAAAAAACCACACAACACCATTTTTTTTTCAACAATAACAATTTTTTTAATCAACAATAACCATTCTAACATAAAAAACTAATAATTCAACAAGAAATTTTAAACAGGAACATATTTACAAGGTTGACAACGTTGGGAAGGTAAACTAAACTTCCACCTTTCTACATCTACATCATTCTGATTGACATTACGCTTGTGAGCTAAAGACAAGAGATAACCAAAATGTTCACAAAACCATTGTTGTACTTTAGCATCATTTCTAGCATAGTCACTATTAAACCAAGTCAGTAAATGTTCTAAGGAATATCCAAGACTGCGTTGATGAAGAAAATGTACACAATATTGTCCACACACCATGGAATCTGATCCTTGTAATCGAACATTATTGAATCGAGTCGAGACGGCATTTCTTCTCATAAAGTCGATGATGTTGTTTTCCATAGGAGATAATCCATAAGAATCAAAATATTCCACACCTCCACCATTGTGATCGTTGGAAAAGTACACGGCAACCCAATGGGTTCCTGGTAGATGACTGTCGTCGGTATTGATGACATAGGCATGAACGTCTTTCGGTTTACGATGAGGTAGTTCATCTTTAGCACACACCACAGGATTCCAAGAAGAAGTGTAGGAACTACGAGTCAATAGGTAATAAAGTTCTCTAGTATCCATTTTTTTCTTCTTCTTCTTTTTTTTCTTCAATGGAAATAATAGGTCACCAATTCACACCTGACTTTATGCTTGAATTGATCTGTGTTGTAATTCCAGGAATATTCACGTCGGATAGTTTCTGTACTCTGTTGAATGAGTCCTTCGATTCGTCTGATCTCCAGATAATCAAGTGGGGGAAAAGAAGAATTCTGCAAGACTTTATACCACTGTTTCAACACGTGTTCATCCGAGATTTGGGACCAGGCCGTTTCCAAATATTCATCCAATTTTTCTTCAACTGTCATCATCATACATTTGTCGTGTTGTATCTGACTGGGATGATCGTTTTGACATCCATAACATTGTTCTTTAATCAGGCTGTTAATTCTTTCAGTCAATTCCTGAGCATAACAGGACACTAACTGTTTTTCTTGTTCTGGCCATCGACAAGCCATAAATCCAGTAAACACAGGAACTGAATTGTTTTCTTCTTGTTCTTTTTTAGGTTCTGAACGAATGACTTCGTCATCATCATCATCATCCTTTGTGGTAGTTTGTGACTGTTGAACTTCACAAAATCCCTCATCTATCTCCATAGGTTCTTCGTGCTGCATCTTTCTTTCTTTTCTTTCTAATAGTCTAGAATTACTTCTCTCAAACTGTTGATCTCTAGAGTGTTATCAAATTCTGCAAACAAGACGACGTTCACTGTCTCGGGTAGAGGATTTGTAAACTGAAGTTCCACTCGAAGTGGGCCTGATTTTATAGGGTGGAAATGTCCTTCATCGCTGCCTTGGTCCGGAGTGAAATCAAATCCCCACAAGGCATACCCTCCTGCATAATCCTCGTACGAAATGCAGTGGCTGGTGTTTGTACCTAACTGTCCTGTGGCTTCATACAGGGTCAAGTAAGATCGTAAGTAATTTTTATGGCCGTCGCTAAAGTTAGGTTCAAAAGGTCTGGTACACAAGGTCTTGCCATCTCGACTGACTTCTATCTTGGAGACGTTAAAGTGCTGAAACTGGAACGGATTCTGATCGTGGACTCCGTTGAAGGCTGAATTTCTGACCATACCAATCAGCAAGCGTTTGGGGAGCTGTCCTTGGAAGACGTGATCTTCGACTATGGATCGGAGTCCAGCGGCCACAGTAAAGGTTTTCACTTCCACACGTCTAAGAGGATACTTAGCAGTGGTTCTGCTCAAGGTTTGACTGATGTCGTTGGCCACTTTCGGTAAGACTTCTACACGTCGCACGTAAAGTTTGGCTTCTTGGATGACAGTTTTCCACTCGTTAGCAAAAGCCATCAAATGGAAAGCGGTACTACTGCGATTCGGTCTCAGGCGTACATCTACTCCATTCAACAAATACTTGTCTTGCAACCACATGTCCAAATGCAAACGATCCATCAATTCTAAACTGCGCTGTCTGATTTTCTTTCGACGGTCGTTAAATCCCACATTGTGCGGCTCTGCTGGAGTTATTCTTGCATTAGCAAAATCAATACCATCAATCCTCGCCGGCACTGACACCTGTGTGTTGTCGAACAATGTCGGAGTGTCAGGTTTCCAGACCACTGAAGCATCCAGATGAGTGTTCTTGGCTTCTTTTCCATACGTCAAGAGATTTTCCAAGTAAGCACGGTAAGGGTAAGTATCCAAACTGCTGCTGACCAGTTTGTTATTCAAGTACAAATCTATTCCACTGAACAAGGAATGCATGAAATTATTGACTGGAGCGACTCTGGAATCGCCATCAGGAAGGCTGCTGTCCGCCGTTTTGATCACTTTGAGTTTCAGGTACAAGTAGCTGTCATTCAAATCGATGTAATCTTCGGTTTGTCCTTTGATTTCAAATTCGATAGGAGCTGAATCCGACAAAGACGATACAGGATGAAATTCTACCCATTGGGATTCTTGCATCGTCATCATGGTGGGAGGCATGGTAAACATATCCAGTTCTGACTTGGTACATTCGCAAGAATCTCGGTGCATCATTTTCAATGGTTTAATAATCAAACACGTCTAATTCTCTGATGGTTCTTTTTCTTTTCTTATTCTTTTTGGAAGTACCGTGTGTTCTTTTATGAACTTTGAAAGGATTTCGATGTTGTCGTCGTCTTTTTCTGCCTTGTCCTTGCTGTGAAGTAATGCCAGAGCCTGAAGCGTGAAGCGTATTTATAGGATTTTCTCGGAGACCCAAAAGATCTTTAACAGTGTTCATCAACACATTTTTGCCTGCTCTCATAAAGGCTTCTTTAAAGTTTTGTTTGTCGATGAGGACATTTTGCAAAAATTCTTTTCCTTGTGTCAAAGCGGCATCTTTTAAGGCATGAAATCCTTGACTCACCATCGGTTTCAAAATAGGAGCTACCGTTCGAAAAGCCGATCTTAACATATCTCCTAAACCATGTCCTCGTTGTCGAGCCACTCCTCGGTACACTGGATACATTTTTTTGGGATGTTACAAGGCGTTAGAGAACCTTTTTTCGAAAATGTAGTTTCACCGTGACTTTTCCTTTGTCAATGAATGGCACACTTTGTCCCAAATCTCCTTTTATACTAATGTTGACACTGTCAAAATACGATTTACTGACTGGAAGATAATGAGGGTGAAGTATCTACTTTGAAAGGAATGACTCTCAGTAAGGGTGCAGCTGTGTGTCCCACCACGCTATACTCTACCACATCGGAGTACACAAACATTAAATTCAGTCCAATGTTCACTTCGATAGGGCTGCGAAAAGCATCTGCGAATTCTATGTTGGTTGAAACTTTTCGATTGGTATACTCTTTATTTCCACCCAAAATAGCATACAACCCAGGAGAAAATTCAATGGTCATGAATCTTCTCTCCTGATCGGGTATACCTTTTTCTTTAGCAGTTTTGTCGTCCACGATATCACCAGTATCTGGGTCTACCATATAAAATTCAATGTTGAAACGGCGTGCCACATTATTGAATCTGACACGTACACTTTTTCGGTTATTGTTTAAGGCTTTGCCAAATTGATTTTCAAGGATGGACTCAATAGTGTCCACCAAATGTCCAGAACTAAAATAATACCCC
This sequence comes from Margaritifera margaritifera, assembly GCA_029931535.1. Taxonomy (NCBI): domain Eukaryota; kingdom Metazoa; phylum Mollusca; class Bivalvia; order Unionida; family Margaritiferidae; genus Margaritifera; species Margaritifera margaritifera. The sequence continues at coordinate 420,316 of JAQPZY010001334.1, read as the reverse complement.
ATAGGAATTCTCAGGGTATACTGACCAAAGACCTTTTTTTTCATCTGATACCTTTTTGAATGATTCCTTCATGTCAGGATTATTTTTGTCTCCTTCCCAGATTTTAGGATCATTTTTTTCCAAGTCATCTTGTATTTTTTTGTTCAAGATTTCCACAATGATAGTGTTTTGACCTTTGTTGATGTTCATGATTTGCGTAGGATGAATGATTTCTACCAAAGCCACTTCCCAATGAGCATCGTGATCCAATTGAATGGATTGAGGTAATTTGGTGGTGAAACAACATAAAGTGTTGTTGGGAAACACATTCATGGAACTGTCACTGGGTAACGTTAAATAAAATTGGTCATTCATAGTTCCAAAGTGGTTCTGGTGTCCGAGGAGTCACTCAAGTGGAGAGAAGAATGATGTTCAAAAGGTTCCAAAAGAGGACTGGTATTGTGGTGGTGACTGGACGAAGAAGAAGAAGGTGGATTGGCGTTGCTCGTACTCCCGTGGTGGTGACTGTTGTCCGTCGTCGTCGTAAATTTCAAAGAGGGACTGGGTAAAAGATAACCGATACAACTGCTGAGTAAAATGGTCCACAATTGTTTGTCTCCTTGTTGCAAACTCAAATTGGCAATAGCTGCTCCGATGACACAATACACTACAAAGATTTGGCAGAAAAAGACGATTTGATTTTTAGGTACACGTTCTCCGCACCACACCCAAAGCAATTGTTTTTGTAATTCTTGAAGAGAAGAACTCTGCGAAGGAGTCGTTGAAGTCGTGGTTGCTGTGTTGAATGGCATGTTGTTGGGTTACTTCTTTTTCTTTTTATAGTCGACGACTTGAGAAGCAGCAATCCAAGAATCAAAACTAGGAGGATATCCTTTCCAACGTACTTTGACTTCTTCTACTCGACGTTTGCCTACTTTACGTGTTCTTTGTTCGAGAATGCTTTCGATGTCGTACAAGGCGTCTTCTTTTTGGTCACTCGTTGTAACTCAGGCAAGTAAAATGTTCCTTTGAGTACTTCACCGTGCATGTCTTCCAATTTATAGACGGGAGGATCACGTCCACGGACGGGTGTAGTGACACGAAACAATTCGGTGGTCCAGTTGGGTAAATAACCTTTGTCAAAAGTCCGTTTGGTTTTTCCGATACGAACCCAATCTCCCGTCTTTAACTCCAACAAGGTTTTCTTCTTCTTTTTTTTCTGGGGTGAACCAAACAATTTATCAAACACGGTCACTTTGTTTTCAGGGCTGACCTCTTCGGGGGTACATCCGATGCTACGATGGTACGATTGATTGTACGCTTTGACCAAACGGGGTAACACGTCGATGTACTTGAGAGTGTGTTGATGTGTAAAATATTTCCACATGCGTTCTTTCAAAGTTCTTTGAAAACGTTCCACAATACTGGCTTTGGTTTCAGGATTTTCGGTAGTAAAAAAATGAATTTGTCTTTGTTTCAATTCTTTTTAAAAAGCTTGATTTAGAAATTCGGTGCCTTTGTCAGTTTGCCATCGTAAAGGTTGGCGACCACTTTGTTTCAAGACCAATTTTAAGGCACGTACCAATTCGGTACTGCTTTTAGAGGTCAAAGGCACGACCCAAGCAAATTTGGAAAACACGTCGATGACACAAAACAAATATTTGTGACCACGATTGTAGGTTGCCAAATGAGAGACGTCGGCTAAATCGGCTTGCCATTGATGATCGATGCCTTCCACTTGAGTTGTACTTCTAGAAAATTTACGTCGAATGGGTTTGTGTAACGTGTACGTCGATTGTTCTTGTAACCATCGTCGTACTTCGGGCAAACGTACACTTTTCAATTTACTTTTAGCAGCTCGATATAATTTTTGAACTCCTCCGTAACCAGCAGCATGACCAGGATTGTAATAAAGGCTAGCTAAAAGTTTCTCAATGATTCCTCAAGAATAAGTCAACCAAGTACCAATGCTCTTTTCTTCGTGGGGTATCTTTTTGGATTGTTTACGTGTCCGACGTGCCACTGGTGTAAAAGAAGAAGATGTTGTTTGAACAGGGGTCATCGGTTCTGTTTTGACTTCTGACTTCACTTCTTTCTTTTTCTTTTCTGAGGGTAATGGGGTTGACAACATCTTTTTTATCCAACCCGGTGTGGCTAACTTTTTTTTCTTTTTAAGAGTAGGTGGAGTTGGTAATTCTTCTTCTTCTTCTTCTTCTTCTTCTTCTTCTTCTTTTACGGTCATTCCTGTGCCGGTGTCTGTTTTAGTGGTGGTGGTGACTTTAGGTTCGTTTTTCATCAGGGTTTTGAAATCTCTCAGAGTGGGTGGAGCTGTTTCGTCGACTGCTTTTTGGCGAAAGAGTTGCAGACGTTGTAAAAGTTGACCGTACCGTTGCGATTTTTCTGTTTCTGACAAATCGCTTCGTTCCATCAGGGTTTGTAATTCTTGTTGTAACTGAGACATCTCGTTGAGATTAGGATTGGGTGGTAAATGAGGTATCCGTTGTTCGTTCCAACGATGAAATTCCATCCATCGTTTGTATGGTACTAAAGTCAGTTTTCGTCCTTCCATTTCATCCAAAGGTACCAAAAAGGTGTGGTCTTTTCAGAGAAGGGTGGTCCTTTTTATCTTCTTTTTTTTGGTTATCGCATGACACCTCCTAAAAGCGGTCCAGCAATCGTTCCTAACAAAGGAGCTGCTATTTTTAACAACGGTCCTATCAGCATAGGTAGAAATCCTCCTCGCTGCACCAACATTTTTTTCTTTTGTTGAAGAGGTATTTTCTTTTTCACCATTTGACGAAGAACGTTCCGATGTTTCCCTAATATTTGTTTTTGTATCTTGGACAAAGGTACCGTTCCTTTCAAAACGTTCAAACAACATTCACACACGGTATCGATGATTTCTTTAGGGGCTGTTTGAATGAGTTGTTTTCGCATGGGAGGATTGGATTTGGTTAGGACAGACAAGACATCCCAATGTTTGGCCAGACGAGGTGGAAGTCGTCCTTTTTTGGTGGTTTTACTTTTCTTCTTTTTTTGGTGGTGGTGGTGCATACGTTTAGGAGTCATCTTTTTTTAGTAGGGTAGAAAACAAGTCTGAAGTCTCTGGTAGGGTACCCTTCTATTTTATACTGGAACACGTCTCCACTGATTGCCTGCACGACGTACCATCTTCATGACAGGCCTCACTCGACGTTGAGGTGTTTTCAAAGGACTAAATCGTCTCAATTCTTCTTTGGATAAATCCACTAAACTTTGTAAGATACCGGTTCTTTCTTGGACTTTGGTTTTAGGGGATGGCACTTTGTTGGTTGCTGCTGCCATGGCCAAATCAGCTGAAGTCGAGGGTCCTGAAGGGGTGACTTTCGAAATAGGTTTCCATTTTTGCATCAAATTAGGAAACACGGATCTTAAGTCTGGTTTGGCAGGCATCATCATGAAGGGTGGTGAAGAAGAAGAAGAAGACAAAGATGATGAAGTGGACGCAAAAGGAGACCTCGTTATCATTGGGGACTGCTGTTGTGGTGGTGATGGCAATGGTGGTGGTGGTGTTTTGCGGGTGTACGTTTGCGTCCTGGCCGCAGTACCTCTCTTACGGTGGGTGCTAGTGGTGGTGGTAATTGTGGTAGGTGTTGTTTTCTTCTTCTTGGCACGACTTTTCTTTTTCTGGTGGGTGACTTTCTTTTTTTTCTTTGGTCTTTTCTTCTTTTTGGGTACTTTGGGTTTTTTGGCTTGGGCATTAGGATCCCATTTCAAAAGGGAACGAATCATGACCCCTCCTAAAGAACCGCTTCCACCAGGAGTTAAAATGATTTGTTTTTTAGTACGTGTATCGATTCTAGGATCGGCTAGTTGTGACAATGCCCCTTTATGTTTTTGAAAAAAACGTTGAGTTTGATGAGGAATATGAATGATGCCTTGCAGTAATTGACGTGCCGTCAAAGTAAACCATCGTAACACTTCTTTAAGACTTGCTTCTAACAAATGAGCACGGACTTGTGAATTTTTTTCACGACTGATGCCATACAAGGCACGAATCAATTTAGCCGAAGGATGAGCTTGAAAGGAAGTCATCTCTCGAAAGAGTGTGAGACAGAAATGACGTAGTGGCTGTTTTTATAGTTTTTTTCTTTTTAAAAATTGTCTGAAGGGGACGTGTAAATGACAGGACCTCCTTCTTGACCCCAAGGGTGAAACAATTGGGCACGAAATCTCAAATAGTCAGGAGTGGTGGGTTTTAAGTCGATGAGTAAATGCTCGTGAGGGGTTTGAGTGGCATTGTCGTACGCATAATTCAACCAAGGCATGCCTAACTGTTTGGCTAACACTTGTACTTGAGATTTGTCTCTGGGGCTTTTAAACAAGACCACGTAATGAGCGTTCAGACTAATGGTATGATGGGCTGTTCTTTGTTGAAATAAATTTTGAGTAATGTAGACAATACTAGCATTACGATGGTGTCCTTTTCGTGTAAACCAAAGTTTAATTTCTTCTTCGTCTTCTCCTAACATGTCATCAAAAATGACCAAATGAGTTTGACTCACGTCAGACACGATTCCATCGTCTTCGTGAGGAATACCATCCACAAACGAAATGGTTTCTCCTTGACTTTCTTTCAATAGCGTGTAAGACGATTGCCACTCTTTGTAACACCACACGATACGTTGAGGTGGACGATCGAACAAATAACCTTTGTGTTCGATCAAACGTTTGACAAATTCGGTTTTACCTGAACCATTAGGTCCAGCAATCAACATGTTAAATGGATGGCGCAGATACAAAGCGTTCCAACTTTGGCGATCTAACGTTTCGTCAATCACTTTGACCACAGAAGAGGAGGTAGACGAGGTAGAAGAAGTTGATGTAGCCATGACTGAGGTAAGAAGATTTTTGAGAAGAAGACAAAAGACCCAAGACATTTTATACGTTTCATACACGTTTATTTTTAAAAAAAAAACAAAAAACAACCAACACAACAAAAAACATATTTTACAAGTCATTAAAGCGAACGAGTGATAAAATAGCAAAGTAAAATGATCAGGTACACAATTAAGGCTCCCACTAAAAGAATCAAATTGTCATATAAACAAGTCAATGTACAACATTTTGGTGTCCTAGGAATGAAATACACAGGCACTGCTTGGGTTGGTATTCTTCTGGTCGTCTTTGTTTTGGTAGAAGAATGCTCTGACGACGGTGGTAAGGAAGGGTTGTGTTTCTCAAGGGGTGGTTGTTGTATTTGGACAACGGTGGTGTGGTCATCTTTTTCTGCTGTGTCAGGTTCTTCTTTCAGTCGTTTCCATTTCACTTCTTTTGGACACTTATGGACATGTTGCCAAATCTTTGGCAAACTGAGCCACTTCTTGTAGCCAAGCATGGAAACCAAGGTTTCTCCAGGGCCGTACATCTTTCCAATTGAAAAGTTGTTGGTGTAAGTCACTAGCAAAACACACTTCTTGAAATGTTTTATAGACAGATAAAGTGTGACGAATGTCTTCTTCACATGGAGGTTCCTCACTGATTTTCATTACCACTCTCAACGCTTTAAGTACAATTTGTCTTTCGTGTACTGATAAAATCAAGTTTTTATAATCTTCTTCTTCTACTAAGACCAAAGAAGAACAAAGGGTCATATTGGTTTTTTGGACTCGACAAATTAGTCCAAAGCAACCACGGTTCCTCCAAAATAATCCAAGGTAAACACTTGTCCTCAAAAATATTCCACAACGAATGTCCTGGAAAACGAATTCCAAGATAAGCAGTCACTAAGACACACACCACATTACGTCCAAAATTCAATGGAAAGAATTCTTGTAACAAGTCTTTATAATCCTCTAAAGTCTGAACACGATCGTTGACTTCCTTCCACGGAATCCGTTTCACGAGTGACGAGTAGAGCCCAGACATACCGGTACATGATAGGGTGAGATGGCTAAGGTAGGTATCTTGGGTGGCATGTTTTTATAGCCAGGCTCCCAAGGTTGGTACCTTTTGAGATAGTCTCCGTTAACGGGGTGCCACAAATAGAAGTTTCCCAGAATCAGTCTTCTATGACTTTGGAAGAGAGCATAGTGAACAGCTCGAGAAATGACTTTGAGTTTACGTTCTTGGATCTTGACAAACTCTCGGTAAATCTTTTGACGTAATTCCAAAGGCAAGCCACGAATGTACTCTGGTAAAGTTTCCGACTTGGAAAGAAGTAACTCTCTTTTGTGTTCTTCACGATACTCGTGATAGTTTTTCTTCAAAATCAGACTTCTGATATGTCGAAAGTCACGGTAGTACGCAAATCGAGGAATGAATTGAAGTTTACCTTTCACTTGAATCTGAACCAACTCTCCGTAAATACGTTTTCAAAACTTCAAAGGTAAGTCACGAATACGATCTTCTAAGCTAGGTATATACTGAAAAATGTGTTCTTGCAACTCCAAAGGTAAACCACCAATGTACCATTGTAAAGTAGTATCCTCCTCTGACATGTTTTTTTTTTACTTCTTCAACTTTTATAGAGGCATAACATCGGATTCATTGTACTCATACTCTTTTAAGACCACTGGTAACTTGCAACTTCAAAGGGGAGTGAAGTTTCACATCACAAATGAGGTCTTCTAAAGGGGTCGTCTTCTTGGTGACAAAATACTCACATACCAACCAAATAGAATCGGTAGGTAATTGATATCCCAAAAAAGTATCAGTGATTATTCTATCTAATTTCAAACGACGTAAAGGCGATTCGTCTTGAGGTGACAGTTCTTGTAACAGTTTTTGGAATTCTTGTCTGTTGGTCACATTTTTTTCCTTCACTTCATTCCATTGAATTCTATATTCCACTGCCAAATTGTAGGTGGTACCCTCCAATTTCTTAAAACTGTCCTGTAGTTTTTCATGAATGTCTGACCATTTGAATATCTTAGCCCAAATCAGATGTCTTATCACATTCAAATACCAATGGTTAAAATGTTTGTGTCGTAAAGGATGTAACTGTTCTTTACGTTTCACTTGAATCTTGACAAATTCTTTGTAAATCCGTTCTCGTACCTCCAAAGGTAAACCACGAATGCGATCTTCTAAGCTAGGTATATACTGAAAAATACGTTCTTGCAACTCCAAAGGTAAACCACCAATGTATTCTTCTAAAGAAGTATTCTCCTCCGACATGGAATTTTTTTAAAACTACTTCTTCTTCTGTTTGGCATCTGGCCCATCGTACCCGTACTCTTCTAAAGCCACTGAAGGTAAGAACTGACAGTGCGGAGACCATCCGGCATGTTCAATGTAAGCTGAGTCGGTAGGCTCCCATTGGTGAAGTTTCACACCACAACTGAAACATTGAACTTTATCTCCTTCTCCCACGTATTTAAATCCAGATCTGGCTAAAGATTCGGGTTTAGGTCCTTGTAGATACTTTGGCCACTTGTCTTTGAATGACTCGAGTCGACTTTCATACTTGGAGTAACCAGGCAAAGTCACAGGTATTCTGACATGCGAATATTTATCAATACCTATTCCCTTGTTGTCGTTATGGTCAATACAGGTACTTTTAGTATTTCCACTAAAGCATAAAGGTCGTACTGCATCTTTAGAGGGTTGTCGATGAGTGAGACTTCCAGATGGTCCTGAATCCAAGATGTTACAACATACGGAATCCGTTTGAACGTGTGAATCGGGGATGCCAAACCGTGCGGAATCCGTCTCGTCGCATGGTACTGCATCACACTCCAACTCGTGATGATGGTACTTGGAGTTCACACCACCGCTTGATTTCTCCCTTGGTGGTGGTGGGTGGGTGGTAGTTTGAGTACTCTTATTGTAGTTATGTGGAAGGATGACAAAATGACTCATCTTCTTTTTTGTCTTCTCTTCTTGCTCGGTCAACGTTGAAAGTCAGAATGAAGGGTTAGGTTTGGAAGGGGATCCTTTTTTATACCTGTCGACTGTACCATCCGCAAAGTATTGTAATGTGATCCGTGGAAACGCCAAAGAAAGGTAAGCACAGTTTGGTGACCATCTGACATGTTCCAGGAGAGCTGAATTCTTACAATTCATACGAATAGTGACACCACAACTAAAACACTGTACTTTGGTTCCCTGTCCAAAGTAAACAAATCTTGCTCTGGCTAAAGAGTGGGAAGTAGGTAATCCATTTTTCCTAAGTTTTTTTCCTTTTTTGAATGTGCTCCATCGATGAGAACAATAACAATAGTCAGGCATGTGTTTAGGCCAATTTTGGAACGTCTTCAAGCGACTGGCACACTCACAATAGTCAGGCAAGGCAAATGTTGAAGTCATCTTGGTGTTGTGTTTTTTTTTCTGTTCAAGAGGGTTTCCTTTTTTTATACTCCAAATCAGCGTGTCCGTAAGGCAAAGTGGTGTGATCTGGAAGTCTCACTCGTTTTTGGTACACAATGCGGTACACTTTTTGAACAGGTCGAGTCACGATTTGATGATTAGGTAGTCGTACAATCTTGTGAGGTTCTAACGTGGGCACTTGAAAGTCTTCCACTTGTCCAGACAGTAAAGCATTTTTTAAAACCTCAAAGTTGACTACTTGGTTAGTTCGATAGTTCAGAGTCAATCCTTTGACTTTACAGGAGGTGTGAAGTTGGCCTTGCGGGTCTCGGTATCGGTACCCATAATTTTTAGGGCCACCGCTGGCAAAACTCAGAATGGTGTCTTGAGGGTGCTCGTCTGTCCAGGCTCCTAAACGATCTCCTTGAATGGTAGGGTGGGGGTAACCGGGGCGATGAATGTAGATGCAACTGTCGGTATCAAAGTACAGGACACGATCTCCCAAGACTTCTAACGCTTCGTCGTACAATTTCAAGCGAGCATGAGCGGTCACGTAAGCGGCAATGACTACGTTGCTAAACTTCTCAGGTTTGACAAACTTGGGTTCTTCTTCAAAATTGACTATGATCAAATCATCGCGGACAATTTCGACGTGTTTGACTAGTATACTTTTGTCGTCCACTAGTTGAAAGTAACGATAAGGATCGGTGACGTATTCCGTTTTGGGTAAGATCGTACGTTAGGGCCATTTTTCCCCACAAGCAATTGAGCATCACTTTGGCAAGCGATCTTTTTCCTTCATTTTTTTCCACCTCTTCCAAAGTGATGCCTTCGATGTTACGGTACTCTTCTTTGAATCGTTCTTGGTCTTCGGGAGTCTGACACCACGAAGGATAACCACTAGCTTCTTGTTTCAGTTTTAAAAACTGATTGACGTACCCCGAGAAAATGCCTGGATGATTGGTGGCGTCGTCCTTTTGGTATTGGGCTGTAGTTGGAAAGTGCCAGATTTCGTACACTTTCAACAAACGGTATCCACGATCCAGTGCCCGAAACAATTCGGCGCTAACCCACGTTCCTGTCAAAGACCGTTCTTCCTTCGTGTGGTGACAGGGATGATCTTGGTTGCACGTTTCAGCACACGTCCGGCATAAAGGAAACATCAGTTTTCCTTGACAATGGTGAGGTAAGATGGGATGGTACAAGTTTGTCGGAGGTAAGACTTTACATTTAATTAATCCTTCGTATTGACGAATGTGTTCCACGTCAATGTGTTCTGTCAAAATTTCAGGGTGACCGGTGGGAAAACGCACATATTTACACACCCAAGGATACAAAGAACACACGTCGATGTATTTGATTTCTTCTCCTTGGGATTCATTCACGTCGTACAGCAAGCGAGTGGCATTGGTTCGTCCTCCAAATAAACTGGCGCGGATCCAAAGGTTCGATGTCGGCCGCGTCGTAACTTTGAGTAATGTTCTTAAATTCAAGATCGGTTTTCAAACGTTGATCGTACTCGTGCTCCCACATTTCTACCACTTGGTATCCTTGACTTTCTAACTTGAGTCGTCGTTGGCAAGTCTGTTCGTATAACTGTTCCATGGTAGAATCTGAATAAGGACTTTTCATCTCTCGATCAGGATAACAAGTTGGGCATCCGTGAAACAAACAACCCTGGAACTCGTATACTGTGTGCGGATTTTCTAAATCAAAACCATCAACGGAATAACCTCCAATCTTCTTTTCTCCTCCTCCGTTTCTAGCTTGTTGTATCCATTTGTCTTCTTTTTGACACAAGTAATGAAACCAACGTAAAGCTTTGACCGAATATTGACGACTAGCAAAGAGAGACGTGTTGGAGTCGATGATGGCTAGTTGGTTCTCGGGCATGAAATTTTGCCTGTAGACTAAGGAACAGGCTTTAGGTAGGGTAGCTGCATCTTTGAAAGGATCGACCTATCCGTGATCGAGAAATAACTCTCGAAACTTTCCACAACAACGTCTTAAAATATCCACATCAGATCGACAATATTTGAGCATCTCTTCTTGAAAGTCAAATGGATCGGTTTTATGAGCGCGGTACCAAGTGTGAAAAGCTTCTCGCTGTTCGGGGCGCATTCCGTCGGGGTCGTAATCATGAAGGTCAGGCAAATGAGGTAGGACAGCATGTTGATTAGTTTCGGTGTTGAAGAAGTGAGGAAAGTAGCCTTTAGCCATTTCTGTCATGCCAAACGTTTTTGGCATGCGACTCAAAGGCATGGCCAAATAACTCATAGAATCTTTAAACTGTACTTGTCCTACTTTCATGTAGATGAGCTTTTTTCCGTTCATGGTGACTTCAGGACGTTCGGTCCCATGGTTCAAATAATAATTTAGTAAAAACTGCCCATCGTATCCCGAAAAATTGTGAGCTATGACGGTGGCATACCGATGACAATCTCCATAACGTTGAATGTCTTCTTCGCTCCAACTGTCGTGGGTGGTAGGGTCTAAAACCCATTCAGCAAACTCAGACAAAGTGTTAACTCCACGAAAGATTTTTTCACGTCCTCCTGGAATTCTACTACAATGAGGGCAGTGAAAATGAATTGATTCTTGAATACACTGATCACAAGCCCGATGCGCCACACAAAAATTGGGGATGTGAATGCCTGTTTCTTGCATGCATTCAAAATCAAAGAAGATGAAATCTACTTGGTTCTTGTTCTTCTTTATTTCTTTCTTCTCTGTCTTGTCAAACTTTTGAATAAAACATCGATGATCAAAATCGACGATCTGATGACAAATAGAACATTTTTTCTTGCCAGCACAAACGTGTCTCTTGGTATTGTTGGTTCAAATTAGTTGTCCACACGTAGAACACGATTTCAATAAGTCGCCAGCACATTTTTGTTGGTGACCTTGTGTCTTGCGATGCTGTTGGTAACAAGAAGGACTGACAAAACTTCGTCGACAGGCCTCACAATGGACGTGATTTTGTTGTTGTTCAGGAAGGCATGGTTGGTCTGCTTAACAGCCCCGACATCTTGCTCCGCAATGAATGTGTCGCTCCCGATTGTTAAATCCTTGGTTGCATTTCTCACAGTAGTAAGAGTGTCCCAAAAATCCGGTGATACTGGTGATGGTATCAAAGTGTTCTTGATGGTAATAGAGGTGAATGTATTTTCCTTCAGGGAAATCGGGGCCTCGAAACACCATATCTCCGCGCACTTCTTGAGGGTGAACTTTCAAAGTATAATGAGGAGCCAAAACATCTTGAAGTTGCTGCATTTGAGAAATACCACACACGGTCTCTTTAGGGATCCCAGCTTGTTGTAACAGGAGTTCTGCTTCTTTTCGTTGTTGGGGTCTTTGTGATCGTCGAATGTTCTTCCAGGCTTTTTTCCATTCTTTACTCTCGTTCTTGTTGGCAAACGTACGCCCTACCACAATAGCTCGGGCCAAACACATCTGGTCTTGAGTATTGTCAATTTGGACGACACTGAGTTTGGTAGTGCGAAGATCGTCGATTAATAACGGTTTTCTGCTTCGTCCGCTCCCTCGAGGAGGAGCAACGTGAGTCATGTAGAGTGTAGCCTTTCCATCGGTAATGGTAAACTTGTCATTGGATTGTTGTACATGTTCTATTTTGGACATGACTTTGTCTGGCGTTAATTCTGCCGGGGTGCTGAACTCAATCCAAACAGGACTCTTCAAATTGTCATGATGGATGGCCAGTCTCAAGCGATCATCTTCTTTGGCTCCACATTGTTGTTTCAAGTTCTGTAACACAGAACCCCACAAATCGGTAATGAACCCCGCCGCTTTCTCGGGAGGTACTTCGGACTTGAAGTCTTTGAAGTGAACAGTGTGAGTGTAAGCTGTAGTTTTAAATTTTCGAGAAGTTATTTTTTGAGTCTCTCGAATCCGATAATAATTTTCAGGAGAAGCCAAGGTACTAGGTTGTGTTTCTTGGTCTGGGGTTCTGGTGTTGGTAGTGGTGGTGGATTTTGTTTTGAGTGGTTTTGAAGGTGGTAAGGTTTCAGGTTCACTCATCTCCTCTTCGAAGTCACTTGCATGGACTTGAGCTAGTAGTTCATCTAATGGTGTTTCAGGTGGCACGGAATGTCTTCGTCGTCGTGGCCTCTTTGTTTCTTCTTGTTCTTCTTCTTCTGGTTTCTCATGGTTTGGGCGTGATCTTTTCATCTTAAAGTTTACTTTGAAACTGATTCAGTTTTCACCCAGGTACCTTTATATAGAGAGAGGAGAGTATATAAAGAGAGACCTTCGTACCTTCAGAATCAGTCTTTGGGATTGAACATTCAAACTGTGAAGATGAAAAAGTACTGCGCTCGAGATAAAAGTCAAGATACTTGCTATATCTGTAGAATGACGTCCAAAGAATGACGTCAGACGCGCGGGGTAGTGGGGTGATGTTTTTTTTTTTTTTTTTTTTTTTTTTTTTTTAGGTGTAAGGGATGTTTTCCTTCACGTCCGCACTTCTAGTATATTAAAACAACACCTTCACAACTTAAGCTACCCCACCGTTTATTCAAGAGAATGAATAACGCAGAAATCATCAGACAGACTCGAGTTCATCTAGAGGTGGCGTGGCACCTCCTCCAAGACTTGGAGAAGAAGGAGAAGGAGGAGAAGGAAAAGAAAGTAGCCATCAGACCCCACCGGATGATGGAGCAGGACGAAAATAAAGAAAATTGGGATCCTGAAGCGGACCATCCTCCATTTGTTTTGAATAACAACAAGCGATGCATGAGTTTCAAAACATGGAGGGGGAGCTGTCCTGCATGTAGGGCAAAGCCTGGGAGGTGCCCACACCTCCTCTAGATGAACTTTTAAAAAAAATCCAACGGTCCTTATCAGGACCACCCATTTTACAAGAAAAGATTAATTATTTTTCCATGATTGCTATGTCCCCCCCCCCACGCCCCGTATGTAGTGACGAATACAACGTCATCTACTATCAAAACAACCCTCCCCTCCCCAGTTTTGATGGTAGATGACGTTGTACCCCCAAGTACCCCACGCTATGATAAATTCCCGTATGGGTCTCAAGTGCCATCTTTGGGCCTAGAAATCTTGGCTCTATAAACACTTTTGGGTCTCAAGTGCCACCCCAATGTTAAAATCCCGTATGGGTCTCAAGTGCCATCTTTGGGCCTCAATACCCACCTATAACTATTGACATTTATCTAGGATTGTAAGATATCTGAATAGTCACAAGTATCAAGATCGCAAAGAATGATATAATATCACACAATCAACACTTTAACACCCTATAGGAGAGGGCAAAAAAATGATCAAGTCAGGTACTTCACCCATGCTATCTGAATGGTAAGAAGCATTTAGACAATAAACATCAACTCACAATAGACGAGGAAACACCCAATAGGAGAGGGTAAATATTTGATTAAATCAGATACTTCACCCATGCTATTTGTACGACCACAAGCATTAAGGCATAAAGTAGCAACTCACAATCAACACGGAAACACACAATAGGAGAGGGAAAAGATTTGAGTATGTTATTTGATGATAGTATTCACATGAGGAATGGACTATAGGCCACATTCTTCTACCACTCGCTACTCTAATCTTTCCGATTTATGGCAGAACAACACTGACTCGATTGCTCAAAAAATTATTCAGCTTTGAACTCCAAGGGTTGAACAAAGCACCACTTAAAAAGTTTGCAAATATTATGATTTCAAGAAAACAATATAATTACTTACAGGTGTTTTATTTGTTCTATATTCCAAAAAACATCAGCTTGAAATTCAGCCAAGACATTATGTTGCATCTCTCTGGAAAGAATGAGAATAATGAACAATTTGTTAATGCTATAAAAGTTAAATAGTATTCAACAAAATTGTATGTGCGATGAAAATGACTCCCATTTTAATCATGTATATGGTAAAATAGTTTAATAAATGGTAACTATTAGTATCGTAAATCCTTAATTTGGCAAAACCTGAGAAGCATCTTAAAGCAAATATTAACTCACTACATATATATTGATTTCATCAATAATTAGACTTACTGGAACTCCTATTTGTCGGATGATGTAAGCGTCAATATTTCTTACCCATAGAGTAGTTTCTCCTCATTCAAATTTATCGACGATCAGGGCAATATAAATCAACCAGGAAAATACAAAATTTCGGGGACCGGAAGAATCATTGCGTGTTATTCGAGTTTTTGTGATAAACGAATATTCGTACATTTTTTTTAGATAAAAATCAGATGGCAACACAATGAAATAATTTCATTTTAGAAGATAGGATAATATTAAATTTTAATCAATATCAGGTGAGTGTATCTGTGGAAACCCCCACCCCCTACCCCACAAAACGGTCATTTTTTTAAAACTGATGATGTCGATTAAACGTGTTAAGACTTTCAACTAGATAGAATGGTTTGCGAATTTTAACCTGACGAATAAAGAAAACAACACATTTACGTGCATACTATCATCTGCTGCTTGTGGTTGCATAAATTAAGTTATTGTCAACAGTGTTCACACGGATAAAGACCGAAATCCTTTGCGACGGCAGATTTTCATTTTGCACTGGTAAAATAATATCATATTTAAAAACACTTAGCTTTCTTCCCTTTTTTATCTTTTGCGTCCCCTCACTGAATGACAAAAACTTAAAACTGAGAGTTCAATTCACTTCTTTATTTCGAAAGCATAATCTCATAGGCATGAAATATTATTCTTTCATTTATACTGATCCAAGAAAAAAAATGGACCACTCTTTTAAAATCTTGACTGTCTAGAAAAGTAATAGCATAGGAAATCTGTCATTTTCAAATCTTGATGTGATGTCCATTCTTGGAGGTTTTGGGATCATACCAGCATAGAAAATTTTGTCTAACATATTAATTTTCGTTTGAGAAACACATTTTCAAAATTGATGCGTTTTTGTTTTTTATTTTTTTATGAAGGTGTTTTATTTTCGATGGTGGTGGTGGTGGCGTGATTGTATATTTAACGAAACACTTGAGACTTACGTATGGAATGATAGAGTTAGTCATAAAGCAACTGTTTGTTTTTTAAAAAATGTTGACCGTAGCCTCTTGCTCTGATATTTCATATAATCCGAGGACTAAATTAATAACCATAGAAAAAAAACTGTTTTAAAACTTCAAGCGGATTTTCGTACTAAGTGGTTCATACCAAGTGGTAGAAGAATATATAAAAGATACAGGAAGATGGCAGTAGAAACATGATTAAGTTGATACTGGGTATAATTTCGTCTTAACCAGGTTCATATTAAGTGGGTTCGACGATATAATGTTGAACTGGCAGAAATTAAACTTACCCAGATATTAATTCAGTAAGTGGTGGTCTTTCTAATTTTACTCTGGGCCTTCTGATTCTTGTTTCAGATGTTTTGCTTATGAGCAAAGCCTTCGAAAACAGAGAACCAGTGTATAAATCGTATGGTGTACTCGTGACATCCATAAACAGGGAACTAGTGTAGAAAACCTATAGTACAGTCGTGCCATCCACAAACAGAGAACTAGTGTAGAAACCCTATAATGCACTCGTGCCATCCACAGAGAACTAGTGTAGAAATCCTATAGTGCACTCATGCCATCCACAAACAGAGAACTAGTGTAGAAACCCTATAGTGCACTCGTGCCATCCACAAACAGAGAACTAGCGTAGAAACCCTATAGTGCACTCGTGCCATCCACAAACAGAGAACTAGTGTAGAAACCCTATAGTGCACTTGTGCCATCCAGGTATAGATGAGAGCGATCGTGAGGTCCATTGATAAGGTGCAATGAACTTGTTTATGCCAGATGCAGGATTAATAATAATAATAATAATAATAAAATAATAAGTACTACATGACTTAACCCAGAAAAATTTTATGAGAAGTGTTTATATAAAGTTTTTGTATATTTGATTTCACTACCTTTAATTATACTTACAGAATCTGTAGAGTAGGTATCTGACTGAAACTCTGAGCCTCTATGAACGTAATAGCGTTGTTACTTAGATTCCTGGTGGGAGAAAGGTTTTAAAAATTATATATATATATATATATATATATATATATATATATATATATATATATATATATATATATATATATATATATATATATATATATATATATTGCATAATTGTACTAGTATCAAAAGCAGGTTAATGGTATCCTTTTATACGTTGATGTTTTCATTCTTAAACATATATTCTTCTGAAAAGATGAAAATAGCATTCCTGTAACTCATTACGAACTATGCGTAAATTCCTTTCCTAAGAAGAAGTGTTATATTCCTCCCTCTCTTTGGTTTTTGCTTTAAGTTAGAGAGTTATAATTCGTCTCAACCAGGAATCACATCTATGCCTCGAGTCACGGCACCTATTACCTAGCTTCCATACACCAGCGCCCCAACCTTCTACGCTAAAAAAGAATGGAAAGAAATCTAAAGAAAAAGTTTGTTTCATAGGAACTCGCTTGCTAAGCAAACTCATTTATTTGCACAAACCTTCTGTATGTGTATATAATGATTTTAATCGCATTCTGCCTAATTAAATTGTTTCGTTGTTTATTTAGAATGCAATGCAAATATGTAATCTACTCACAAATGTACAAAGTTTTGTGCAGCGGACAGCGCAGATAGGCCTGACTTTGAAATCTTCTGGATTAGGTTATACTCCAGGCCCCTGTTTCCATGAAATTGGAAAGAAACATTACGATGTGTATAATAAATTGTTGATACTGATGCAATCTATTCCTACAATTTTCATCCGAATAAAACAAATAACCAATACTAAAAATCAAGACTGCTGGACAATTCTCAAATTGTATCAACAGCTCGTTGAATGTGTTCTGCGACCAGGCATATTTCTTGTTTACTGTCAAGAAATTATCTCTGAAATATATATTATTTTTACATGGCAGATATTCTCAGAGACGAAAAGAAGTATTATGACGTGGAGCATAGTAAGTTAGCGGCAAACTGAGACAGCCAAAGTGTTAAAAAAAAAGGATCTACTTTTGCAAATTCTCTTTTACTGCTGCTAAGATAACCACAACATGGTCAAAATTTATACCTAATTTAGAATCAGTGCTTTTTACTGAAAATTACAATACAGTGGAGACTTCGTGAGACTGTGTTTGTCTCTGACGAAAAGCAATCGCTGTAGACGACTATGTAGGCGGTGCTTCAAATTAGATTCGAAGATGGTACGATAGCCTTCCATAAGGATATAAACAAATCGCAATCAGTGAAAACCAATCCCTTAAAGTAAAATATAAAGCTCATAAAATAAGTGTTGTACTTAAAACAAAAACAATTTGTAGTCAATATCAAAGTTAGAAAAGAGCACACCAGAAATAAAACTCATACATGGCATGATGCTGTAGATAATCCTAAAGTGTACTTGTTACAAACTAGATAGTATTACCAGACGTACGCTCCGCAATAAAGTGAATATGAAAAAATGTCTTGGTTGACAATTTAAAAAATACTAATATTGTTCAATTTTACGATAATGTTCTTTTCTTAATTAGAAAAATCCTGCTTTTAACCAGTAGAAGCTAAACACTTTAAGCTAAGCGAATTCTACAAAGGTGTTAATTGTATGTGTTATCTCATCTGGAAACCACGACAACGCTCCTGCAACAAAAAAAAATTCAAAGAGATAAATAACTTTTTAAGAAAAGTATGTATTAGACTGATTAGAAGATATTCACTTACAAATATTTCAAGTTGGTCAGATTCCCTCCAAGTGCGTTTATGAATTGGGGTAGTTTATTGTTGGCAAAACTCCTGAAATAATGCATGTTTCCATACGTAAATTGTCAGTCGATTATTACATTTTTACTGTTGAAAAGTAATATGAATAATACTAAAGCGAAGCAGCTGGACTCACAATAATTATTGAATTGATCTTGATATCGAACTGTGTCAATAGTTTCCCAAGACACCGATGGCATCAACATGTATTTGCATATCGACACTTACAAGATATTCATCCATCAAATACTTAAAATGTTTATTGACAATATCTTGTTTCTCCCTCATCATCGAATTGTGAAAAGCATAATGAGTTTATGAGTTTGGAGACAGGGGGTGAGGGTTTGTCCTCTTCAGACGTGTTTTTAAAATATAATTTTGGAGGTCTTAGTTACATTTTACTCTCATGTGCTTAATTCCTTGTGAGATATATAAAAAAAAAACTCATACATGCACAAGAAAGGAAAATCATCAATGGTATAACGAAAGATAATCTGTAGAGATATGAAAAATGTATTGCTATTGGTTGCAATAAGCAGACAGAATGATACGGTATGATACAGGTTTTTTGTTTTGCTACAACATTGGTAAGGGTATTCTGAAAAATCAGGATCTCTGCAACTCTACTCTAATTCAGATCTTCTATACTCTCTACCTGGTTTCCCTTTGTGAATCCTTCAGATTTGGAAAGAGTCAGAGATAGATGAGAGCAAAGTCTGGGCTATGGGGTGAGTGCATTACGGTTTTTGAGTTGATTTCCTGTGAGGCATGCTATATTATTTTGCCTGCGTGCACTGATGCATTATTTTAATGCAAAATGAAACTAAACCTTAGCAAGTCCGGTTACCTCCTACAATTAACCTGTGCAAACATTTTATCTCATCAGTGCTGCACAGTATTGTCCATATAACGTAGTGTTCTCCGGAACTATTTGATTTAGAAATTATTCCTTGTGCACTAAATAAAATTATGCACTTAACCGAACCAACGGATTTAGCAAGACCGTCTTTAACCGGTGATAGCGAACTTGAATGCTTCCAAATACTACTACTTTTCTGTTTGCTCTGTGGTTCCATAAAGTGAATCCATGTTTTAGTACTAATAATAACTCTACTGAGAAGTTATTTTCCTTTCAATTTGTTTTTTCTGTCGTAATTCTAAGCATACTTTCATCCTCAACCATATCTGTTCTGGCACGAGAGATCTTGGCAACCATCGAGCATAAACTTGAGCATAAACACGTCTCATCCATCTTCTCATTCATCTTTGTCAGAATTGTATGTGCAAACCTTACGAAATGTAAAAGTCTCCACTTCCTTAGGAACAGGTACTCATTTGTCTTCCTTCACACACACACACACACACACACACACACACACACACACACACACATATATATATATATATATATATATATATATATATATATATATATATATATATATATATATATATAGTTACGGAATTATGTATATGGAATCTATAATGTGCTTAAACGTTTGGCCTATGACATTACTTTAAAATTGTGTCAAATAGTGAGTCATATTTAAGTTGGGTTTAGTTGTACTATTAATCAAATAACAACATGTTTACTGACCTTTTGTTCAAGGTCAGAGGTGTTTACTGTAACTGGAGTAATTTTCCATGATTTAGACGCATTTAGTATTGCATTCTGGGTCGTAATATGACACGTTTCCTGTTGTAAAATGTGCCATTTGCAAGTTGTATAAAAGACCTGAATATACGAATTATTTCCATTCCATTTTAGATCTTGAGTTGAAAAGAACTGTTTTTTATGATCAGCTTTGGAATCATCAGATCGTTTGAAATAATAGCCGTGCTGCTGTAATGCCATGTTGTATAAATAATTCGAAAGGAATTATGTATGGGACCATTCATCAGAGCTACTTGGAGATATTTAGGACTTTCTCGGATGCCTCTGAACATTCTTAAAGATGATCTGACATTATCGTTGGTACATCGGAACATTACAGACTCATTCATTCGGAACCATCATCTATTCGGAACATTCGTTCATTACGAAGACTCATTCAATTCGAACATTCGTTCATTACGAAGATTCATTTGGAACATTCATTAACTTGGAACCTTCATTCATTTGGAACATTTTATAGTTTCTATATATGCAGGACTTGTGATTAGGACACTAATAATTGTTGGATTATTTGGATTATAATACATGATACTGTAAGTGTATTTTGATTTTCACATTAATTATTTAAAATAAATTGTTGATTTTTACAAACGTTGTTCGTTTCACTTTCTTTTTGTTACGTTTGTTTATACCATAGGGTCGTAACAATATATATATATATATATATATATATATATATATATATATATATATATATATATATATATACATATATGTTTGCGTGTGTGTGTGCGTGCGTGCGCGCGCGCGCGGGCGCAAGTGGGTAAACCCATTTTCGCGAGCTACAGCACATATTGCCTTGCCTCCAAGCATCAAGCCCCATACCATCTAGCCTAAACACATGGTCATTCCAGATTTCTCACATAAAGCAGGCATATAAACACCCGGCCTCAGTGCTTCTCTTGATATCGAAGTCCTTGGTCACCACGCTTTTCACACATCATCTTTAACAGTGTCTCACAATAAAAAGAATTGTACTTCGTTTACTGGTGGCAGATTCAGCAAGTGCTC
The DNA here is from genome assembly GCA_029931535.1 of Margaritifera margaritifera. Taxonomy (NCBI): domain Eukaryota; kingdom Metazoa; phylum Mollusca; class Bivalvia; order Unionida; family Margaritiferidae; genus Margaritifera; species Margaritifera margaritifera. Next base: position 399,603 of record JAQPZY010001334.1, on the reverse strand, counting down.
TAGACCCGTAAACAGGTTCTAAGTCCGCTTTTATTTGTGTTAAAAAAATTATAATTTACAATGCAATGTTCTTATTACTTTCTGTTTCGCGCTGACGTCTCCTGCATGTTTCCGTCACGTCTGCTTTTGTAACGTCGTTGATGCTTAACGTCACAGAGTAACTAGCGTCATAACGTGATGATGATGACATTATGGATGTTATGCTAAAATATTGAATTATGTGGGTGAACAATTTCATTGCCTTTTATTATGCTCTTCAGGAAATATGGCATTTTCTCGCAAACCTTTTGGATCACCCCGTGTAAATCTGAAACTTACCCGACTCGCTTTCTGAAAAGTGTGAATGTTGCGCTGATCTACATACTACGTTCCGTTTTAACCAACAACAATAAATCTACCATTCTTTTATTTTCATGTAAAGGAACTGAGAAAAATATATTATAAAAGACTCTTGTAAAGTTATTCAGTTATTCGTGAACAAAATGTTTTGATTCTATTTAAATGCATCCTTTTGCTCTTACACAATCCTGAGACTGGGACCATTGATCCAACCCGGTGGAATCCAGTGGATGTTGTTTTGCATCAATGCCCTGTGAATAATAATAAATGTTCAAATATGTGAGCATATTAATCAAAACTAGAGCTATTAGTGATGGGTGCATTGCAGAGGGGACCTCTGACTACAATTTTCTCCAATGAACCTTAAACAGAGGAACATGAGTTATTAACCAAAGTTAGGAGAAAATGTGTATTCAGGGGTCACAACTCCTCAAAAACACGACGTGGGATGCTTGAAATCCAGCTCCTTCAAGGACTCATCAATACAAGCAACACCTCGTGTAATGATCGACAAGGACCATAACTCTGTCCAAAATGGGGTAGACGAGACTAAACCTATTTAAGACACATCTAGATCTATGAAACAGTGCTCACATCAATGTGAACCGGAATCTTTTGCATGTTTCTTGAGCATTGCGAACTGCAAGAAACATTCCTGTTCCCATGTGAAGTCAAGAATTTGCTTGACACGGTGCATAACAATGTCCAAACTGGAGTAGACGAGACCAAACCCATAATAGGCAAGAGAATATATTTAATGGTTTTTGACGTATGCCAGTTACAAGCAGCATCTCATATGAAGATATGAAGTTAATTGTCAAGGGCTATCACTCTATTCAAAATGAAGTTGATGAAACAAAACCCATGAAAGTCACATCTACGTCTATGAGAAAGCTTCATACTAAATCGTATCAGAATATGGTGAATGATTCTTGAGCTTTGCCGGTTACACGCGACATTCGATGTGAAGATATGAAGTTAATTGTCAAAGGCCATAACTCTATCCAAAATGAAGTTCACGAGACAAAACCCATAAAAGGTACATTTAGGTAAATGAGAGAATGTATATACCAAATTGCGTCAGAATGTGTTGAATGGTTCCTAAGTTATGCTGGTAACAAGTATCAGCTATAGTGGAGAGTTAAAACTGATAAAAAATAAGGTAATAACTCCAACAAAACTGAACCTAAAAAGCCGAAACCTCTAAAAGGCATATCTACATGTAAGAATCAATTCATCTACCAAATGGCATCCACTTACGTGCAAGGGTCGCAGAACTTTGATGGTTACAAGAAGCGTTAACGAAAGGACAGACGGACAGAAGCGCGTATGGAAAAAGTGATTACTGTGGGGCCCCTGTATCTCGATCACATAGTCTTTGAACAATAAGCATCCAACTTGGTCTAATCATTCGCTTTCTCATTGTCTCTTTCCGAAAAGAGACGAACATACGTTCCTATCAGATTAAGATTCGTAGTGAAGTCATCCAATCAAGGCAGCTTCGCGTGTCAATATCTGGTTAGATATGCAATGAAAAGGATGCTCTTGAGCAAAGATAAACAGTAAAATTAATTGTTTCAAAAACGATGAAAATCCCTTTTATAATGAAAAAAAGATATAAAATCAACTACTTGGGAAATAACTGGCATAATGCAAAGAATGAAAGAGAAAGCGATAATAGGAATACGGTTTACAAGAAAGAGGGCTACCTCCAAACTACCTATTTAAACGATAATTTAGGTAATCCTAAACCTCGCGGTTTTAGCCAGATATCTAAAAGTGAACTTTTATTATACTCAGATGTGCGGTAGCTCAGTGGTTAACGTATTGGACTCCTACGCAGGTGTACCGGGTTCGATTCCCCGACCAAACCAGGACGTATGCACTGTTATGTTTTTACTCAGGACATTTTACTCTCATCGCCCAACACAAGCTAATTAAACTCTCATCGCCCAGATTAGATAATTAAACTCTCATTGCCCAACACAAGCTAACTAAACTCTCATCGCCCAACACAAGCTAATTAAACTCTCATCGCCCAACACAAGCTAACTAAACCCGCTAATCAAAACACCTTAAAGCGGGCTTAGCACACCAACAATTTTATTATCTTGCGCGTCTATAAAAATTGACCCAGACCGTTAAGATAAATATTTATGAACATCTATACAAATAGATTTGGACCTCGGTGTAAATATTTACATACTTACAGGTGGCTAAGGGTGCTTGGAAAGAACCAGCCACGATAATTGTTTGTTGTTATCTTGATGTTGTTGCTGGCAAGATTCCTGGAAAATAAATATTCACAAAAGAATGGTAGTTTTTTCTATCATCTCTACAATTCCCATTTTTCTTTTCAGCCAGTTAAAATAGGTCCTGAGAAACTGAATTTCCACGGTTACAAAGTTGTATTTTCGAAGAAAGATTTTTGCTTATATTTAATTGAAAGTTGTGGAACATTTCAAACGTTTTTAGCTGTGTTCAGGTTTCATTGACATTGTAATAAAGAAAATATGTTGCGCCCTAAATAATAGTAATCAAATCATTTATTATTATTATTATTATTATTGTTGTTGTTGTTATTGTTGTTGTTGTTTTCCACAACTTCTAGATTCTAGTTTGACTGGAACTTTCTGTCTGAGATAGGACCTCTTTTAGTGTCATTAGAAACGTATTTCTGCTATTATTATTATTATTATTATTATTATTATTATTATTATTACAGCTGCCACCTATTATATGACCTCCCAGTCTGCACTGAATGCTGGCCTTATTCAGTAGGGTGACCTCACTTGAGGGGGACATAATGGTAAAATATACTATTTTTGGCAAGGTGGTGTGCAATCAGGCTGTGGCGGTGTTCTTCTAGTTTACTTACACGTGCGTTACCTTTGTCCTAGATAAATCAGGGACAAGAGATATCTTTGTCCCTTGGATGATGCTGAAACACAGTTTGTAAACATATTAGATAAATCAGACAATTTCGTAACAGACTAGCATTATTTTCTTTTAGCTTGAAATTCAAACATATAGCACCGATTCTTTACAGTTCAACTTATACACAAACATTCTTTAAATTGCACTTTGTCATAATATAAAGTCAACACGGTGACATTGATTGCGGTAAAAAATATTGTATTGCAAATATCTTGCATATTCTCTTAACCTATTTCTATCCAGTGCAATATTGAACTATAATAACAACAAAAAATTCTATGTTTTGCGAAGTTATTCATATTTTAAGTGTGTAAAACAGAAACTCTCTAGATTCCTTCAGGCTAAGTTTCCTGCAAACTATTTATATCAAAGAACACGATAGCGAAAGTCCGAACATTTTCCTAGGAATGATATAACCGAATAAAGTGTTGAATGTGCCATTAAAAACCAATCAGCAACACTTTTGTTTGTCTTTCATCCTAACTAAGCATGTACAACAGCACAAAATCTTCATCCTGATAGTAGAGATCACAAATATACCCCAGTCCATTTTGTGAGATTAGGATATTTCCAAGAAAATTTTCTTCAATTTGACTGCATCTTACTTTTTAATTGCTCTTGATTTAGCTATCAGGAACCTGAACAGTGATGATTTGTTTTCAGATGTTCTCCACAACACATCTAAGTTCTACTCAAGTCAATACATTTAAAATCGTCTTTTTTTCAGTATTATAATCTTCAACGGATATATCCTTTCTTCTTTGTTGTGTTATTACATCAGACATACATACATACATACATACATACATACATACTTTCGAACATACATACTACTGTTTCATGTATTTCCGATATGATGTCAATACTTACAGGCTTTGAAGCTCGGTATTGTGCAGGAACATGTCTTTATCTATATTTTCCAAGTTTCCACAACTTAATATGGAACTGAAATTTCATATATATATATATATATATATATATATATATATATATATATATATATATATATATATATATATATATATATATATATATATATATATATATATATAATCCAAATACACTGTATATGACCCAGAAAAGAAACTGTGTTTTATGATTTTTAACAACGTCTATTGTTTGTCATGCTACCTTTATCTCTCAAATTTTGATGGTTAGATAGTTTGGAATGCAATGATTTCGATTTCTCATTCACTATAGACGTTTATAATACATCTTGAACTAGTCCTGCACTTAATTTATACAATTATTGTTATTTACTATATATCAAATGCATATGAAATAACAGTTGTATCTAACGAATCAGGATGGATGCATGTCATGTGTCTTTCTAAATGGATAAAAGTAGGTTCTTGTTTGCAACATAACGTGGTGATACAGGTTCCCGGATTTTTGCTTTTGTTGCAAATGTATACTGAGATGATTATCTAAATCAATATGATGATGCAAAATAACACGTTGACCTGATTTGCACATAATTTTCATGGTCATTTTCCTTAGTGAACATGGTCCATGAATTGTGACTTTGTTTCCTCCAGAAAAATGTTTAAGTTCAAAATCTATACGATCCATGGAACTTTTTTTCTTGAAAGTCATCACATATTTCTACTATATTTTGGTGCAGTTTAAATCATTTTCTAATTATTGTTAATAGTTAAATTACTTTGTTGATCTCTATGACCAACGGTGCTTAGCTCTTTACAAATCTTCCTACGTCGTTTGACTTTATCTCTAACAGTACATTTCAGAGAAGACTGGCGGGGGTTACTTCCCTTTCATACGCTGATGGTGCGGAACCCATAGGGAGATGCACGTTATTCCCGCTACTCCAGTGACCGGTATGGGATGACATACTACTGGTTTAAATAGGATTTATGTATTCATGGCCCAAAACACGAAAGTAGACAAACCTAGTACAGCACTGAATGTTGTCCAAAATAAATAATTTAGGATTTTGGAGTGATCGAGACTTCTAGTCAAGCAAATTGTTTTTAAAACATACGAGCAGACAATGGATTCATTACTTTACTACCGCTTGACGTGTCTTGGTTATACAATATAAATCGAAACAGCGAAGAGAAGTTAGTATCTCGAACACTTTTGATTGAATGAAAGAGATTTAAATGTATATTAATGAATATCTATCGGTACATACAACATTTTTGAGAAGGGGTGATTTAAGTTTTCAAAGTTAAAGTAATTTTTACCTTAATAATTTTGACTCGGCTTAACGTATTCCAATAATTTGATTATTATTTTGACACGGCTTAACGTATTCCAATAATTTGGACTCGGCTTAGCGTATTCCAATAATTTGATCATTATTTTGAGACGGCTTAACGTATTTCAATAATTTAATCATTATTTTGACACGGCTTAACGTATTCCAATAATTGGATCATTATTTTGAGACGGCTTAACATATTCCAATAGTTTGATCATTATTTTGAGACGGCTTAACGTATTCCAATAATTTGATCATTATTTTGACATGGCTTAACGTAATCCAATAATTTGATCATTATTTTGACACGACTTAACGTATTCCAATAATTTGATCATTATTATGACATGGCTTAACGTATTCCAATAATTTGATCATTATTTTGAGACGGCTTAACGTATTCCAATAATTTGGACTCGGCTTAACGTATTCCAATAATTTGATCATTATTTTGACATGGCTTAACGTATTCCAAAAGTTTGATCATTATTTTGAGACGGCTTAACGTATTCCAATAATTTGATCATCATTTTGATACCAATAATTTGATCATTAATTTGACACGGCTTAGCGTATTCCAATAATTTGATCATTATTTTGAGACGGCTTAACGTATTCCAATAATTTGATCATTATTTTGAGACGGCTTAACATATTCCAATAATTTGATCATTATTTTGATACGGCTTAACGTATTCAATAATTTAATCATTATTTTGACACGGAGATTAATCTACGCCTTCCATGATCTCTTCTACAGCAGATTACGTGAGAATACCAACTAATCTTATAAATCCTTTGGAATTCGCATGCAAAATGTTGTTTAAGATCCGTTTACAAACGCTATAATTAACTTTAAACACAGTGTGAAGTTGCAGAGATAAGTACTGTTGCCACCTTTGCTATATCACTCCTTCATTTCTTCAACAAGACCAATCCAAGAAATAATTCAAAGATTAGATTATCTTTCTAATGCATTCTTCCCATAAAAAAACTGCATAGTTTAGGGTAAAAACCATATATTATAGTCCTTTCTACTTACACTGTTTGTAGGTTTGTTAGATTAGCGAAAAAGTCTTTGCTGATGTTCTGAATAGGGGTGAATTTGATAGATCTGAAAAGAAAAAAAAAAGATTTTTAAAGATTAAGCAAGGGTCCTCAAAACATATGCGGAAGACACATTCACTATATCTATCTATCTATCTATCTATCTATCTATCTATCTATCTATCTATCTATCTATATATATATATATATATATATTGATAATGTGAAATTTTCCGAATTGGCTACCTTCATACATCCAAGAAAAGGAAGAAAAATACTGGCTGGCTACAAGCTGTCGTGATTGTTTGCGTATATCCACTTTGTACGCGATTTTGTTTTCTTCTCACGTGAACATCTGCTACAAGGAGATGGTCAGAGGTCATATATTTGCGGTGGAAATCACTTAAGTGTACGCAATTAAAATATAAAATCCCCCAAACTCAACTTAAAAGTGGTAATTAACCTAAGTCACATCGGTGGCGGTTGAGGAGGGGAAGGGGGTGGGGGGTGGGAACACCCCGCATGGGAAACTGTCTCACTGACATTTCTAAAGTCTCTTTCTACTGCATGCAAGCATCCTTTATTGATGGATATGATTTAATTTCTAACCTCGATATGAAAATTCAATCATGAGAACTAAATGCAAAAAACAACCTGACTATTTATCCAAACAGTATTTATGTCCCTTGCACCAAGCAAGGAGCATATATGGAGTTATGAACCTGTGATTGTAACTTCCGGTTGATATATGCTGATGTCTGGTAAACAATAATCGTACAATTTGTGTATATTTTGTCGTCATTTTCATGCTCCTGATTTATATAAAGTCGTTAGTAGTAGAAAGTGGCTATCGAGGGTTTAACTGCCACCCATGTTCAATAGAGGAGTCAAAAGTTAATTTTATTTTTTTGTGACCAAAGTGTTTTGGGCAAATTGCAATGTGCTGAAGTTAATTTTGGTTTCCATTTTTTTCTGTTAACGCCACCAAACTCAAGTGTGTCAATGTGTGTGTGTGTGTGTGTGTGAGAGAGAGAGAGAGAGAGAGATTTAAAAATAAATTGAGTAAAAAATGACCATCATTTTGTTCAAAATCAACATTTTTTTTTTTCTTCTTAATAAGCCCCGCTCATTTAAACATTTATAAATGAAGAGGGTGGATTAGGGCTTGTCCCTTCCTTTTCATTTACATATACCAAATATTAAAGATTGACATATTTACAAGGTTGACATCGTTGTAAAATAAGACTAGATTTCCAATAATTTAGGACAGTGCCATTTTGTTATCGATGCACACACTACGTTTCTGGGCTTTAAGACAATAGATAACCATAATGCTCACAAAACCACTTTGGTATTTTATCATCTATTCTAAACATGTAAATGGCAGTTTGGGTCCTAAGGATGTATTGAATATACTTACTAAAAAATTGGTATGTATGTTACATATAGTAAGTGTACAAAAAAGCATTCACTCTCAATTTATCCCGACTCCGTCTGTTTGTAACACGTTGGTTCTATTTTGGAGGCGAATGTAATTATTTTTAGTTTGTCGACCGGGAAAATGTGAGTTTGTCTGCCTTTCTAAATGAAATGTCGTATTATAGGTCTATAACAAGAAATGTAATGATAAAACTACACTTACTATTTAAAATGCCTGACTAGCATTCAGTCATTTACTGATCACACATGGTAGGACATAAAATAAGATGTATAAATACAAATAATTTACCCCCCCCCCCCAAGCTTTTTATAAATAAAGTGAAAATCTCTACCCCCATCTATAATATTCCTACACTCCTCATCTCTCCTATTTTAAACAAAACTATTATCACATTCACGTTTGCCAATTTGCTCGATTTAGGCGGGAAAATGTGATTTTGTCTGCACTCTAAATTATGTTGCAATTTTACTAACCACGAATTTGGCTTACAGGTTACAGTGTGTCAAATAGGCTTCTTAAATATATTACAATATTCTGCTAGCATTACATTTGGCGTGTGCCAAATTTGGTTCTTAATTTATTTTTTTCCAATTTTAAAAATCGTGACCTACATTCTGTTAGTATACACTGGCCGACATTTTTTTATCTGATGGCATTGTACTTGTTACAAAATGTGTTTATCCTATGCGGTGGGAAATTTTCACAAGGGAGTATGTCTGTTTGTTCTATTGGGTGGGAAATGCGAGTTTGTCTCCACTATAAATTAAGTACCTTATATATATATATATATATATATATATATATATATATATATATATATATATATATATATATATATATATATATATATATATATATATATATATATATATATGCTTGATAAATATAGCGACATAAAAGTACATCGTAGTGGATTCGTGATTTCTGAGAGAGAGAGAGAGAGAGAGAGAGAGAGAGAGAGAGAGAGAGAGAGAGAGAGAGAGAGAGAGAGTTATTAATATAAATTCTTCATGATGTATGAGAGATGCGTGACATGGAAATGACATTATGTACCCAAACAGGAGTCCTGTGTTAAAATAAGATCAAAGTTACATTCATCCAATACGTAATATATCTCAATTTCTTTTTTTTTTTTTTTGTTTTAATTATAAATGAACTTGCAGTTAAGTTATTCCCCAGCACAACAAGAAAACACGTCTTACTCGGCTGCTGTTTTAAAAAAATGAATCAAAATTAGATCATACATTGTTACAATAGGCACGCTACGAATTAGGCGAATGTGGCGCAACACGTAATGACCTCATACCTGAAAATAGCCCACGTGGTCTGAGTCTTCAACCCTATGGATAAACTTTGTATCATGGCGGCTAAATTTCAATATGTAGAGTTAATTGAAGACTATGTTTCCGGAGCGAAATTACCTTACAGCCTATTAGAAAGTCACTCTGTTATACAATTGAAAGAGTGGTTACAATGTCATCTCCCTACCAATGGAAATCGAAGTAAATTTATATTCTTTATTTTTATAATTAAGCTACCGTCCTATAATGCAGACAAAAAAGTAATTATATTGGAGCGCAATGCACTTCTTCTTATTGTATAACTGTCAGGCATTAAGTACATGTTTTTGTCTAGCTTATTAATGGTATATAAACTGTGGAAACTGAGATAAAATCACGCTATAGAATTTTTATTAAGATGGACGGGCACACCAACATTTATCTTAAAATTTTTGTTCTCTAAAATCTTGGTAATTTAATAAAAAAAAGTTTAGTGTTCGTCATGAACTAATAGGAAATTATTTCTGGAACAGAAGTTACAAAAATCTTTTGGAAACAAAGTCAACTTCATATTTACCTGCCTCAATATTAAGTCTATGGCTAGAACATCTAAATATAGAAAAGTCTAGAGGAATGTAAAGAGGCCATCCTCTGCATAGAACTTTCTCAACATTCCGTCATGACTTGTATTCTTTATAATACATAGATATTTCTCAACATTCCGTCATGACTTGTACTCTTTATAATACATAGATATTTCTCAACATTCCGTAATGACTTGTATTATTTATAATACATAGATATTTCTCAACATTCCGTCATGACTTGTACTCTTTATAATACATAGATATTTCTAAACATTCCGTAATGACTTGTATTATTTATAATACATAGATATTTCTCAACATTCCGTAATGACTTGTATTCTTTATAATACATAGATATTTCTCAACATTCCGTATTGACTTGTATTATTTATAATACATAGATATTTCTCAACATTCCGTAATGACTTGTATTTTTTATAATACATAGATATTTCTCAACATTCCGTCATGACTTGTATTTTTTATAATACATAGATATTTCTCAACATTCCGTCATGACTTGTATTCTTTATAATACATAGATATTTCTCAACATTCCGTAATGACTTGTATTATTTATAATACATAGATATTTCTCAACATTCCGTCATGACTTGTATTCTTTATAATACATAGATATTTCTCAACATTCCGTCATGACTTGTATTCTTTATAATACATAGATATTTCTCAACATTCCGTCATGACTTGTATTCTTTATAATACATAGATATTTCTCAACATTCCCTAATGACTTGTATTCTTTATAATACATAGATATTTCTCAACATTCCGTAATGAATTGTATTCTTTATAATACATATATATTTCTCAACATTCCCTAATGACTTGTACTATTTATAATACATAGATATTTCTCAACATTCCGTAATGACTTGTATTCTTTATAATACATAGATATTTCTCAACATTCCGTCATGACTTGTACTGTTTATAATACATAGATATTTCTCAACATTCCGTAATGACTTGTATTCTTTAAATACATAGATATTTCTATATAAAAAAAAGTTAATGCATAAAATGGTTTTAATCGCGCATATTTTTTCATTGATAAATATTCCAATAATCTTCAGGAATTCCTCAATCAAGGCGGTATCAGTTTAATCTTAACTATGTGCCCTCCGATTTTTCTGACGACTGTTTTCTTCTAAATAATTATTATTGAGCTTTACCAATAATCTAGCTCATTCAGTTTTCGATTTCACCTGTCAGTCTTATAATTAAAAGGAATGCACAATGAAACGGACGGACAAACCGACTTAGGTGCAAATAAGTTGGTAAGTAAAAGAAGAGATGTAAGAATCAAATGAATGAAAGAATAAACAAACGAACGAAGGAACAATAATGAATGTAAGAATAGGTAGATAAATAAAATTGCGAAATATATGAATTTACACACGAATGAGAATAAACATGAGGATAATAAAGGACCAAAACCGGAAATGGAAATACAAGACTCAACTTACGACAATGAACGGAGGTTACTATTGGATGGGATGTTTATTTACTGTTTTCATTAGACCGAACAATAAAACAAGTATCTTCTTAGTCGATAAATCACTAATCTCTCCAAATTAGAGGATTTAAAGACTATAAAACAAGTTTTATTTGTTTGATCTACGAAATGTAGTTAATATTTTATCTTTGAGTGTTATTTTATACACATTGATATGAGCAGAGCAATATAGTTGACAGAGTATTAGACATATTAGACATAGTTCAGCGTAAGCATCACATTGTGTACACTTCAATTTTATTCTGTTTGTCCGAAAGCAATATGGTGGTGCACGCCAGGTCTTGTGGGTAAATGACATCAAATTTTATTTATAGCAACAGGGTGAATTCGTTATTTGCCCTATTAAATCTAGCCCATGAAATCGCATATAATGACTAAAGTATTTGCTTTAGATTCAAGACATCAGTCAAAATATGTACTAGGTACTGACATTTTTTTTACATTGCATTTTTAGTGAATACAAACTAACAAATGTTGGAATCAAGCTAAAGATTTCATACATTGCATTTCCAGAGCATACAAACTAACGAATTCGGAATCAAGCTAAAGAGTTTTGGTAATTAGCTTCGAGTTTGTTCCATTGTTTGTCTGTGAAAACAGTAACATTAGGTAACCACCCAGTTTATGTAATATCCAGCCATAACATAGGCATTACTAAACAGAAAATAATAATAATAATAATAATAATAATAATAATAATAATAATAATAATAATAATAATTATTATTATTATTATTATTATTATTATTATTACATGATGAGAGAGATAGAGAGATTTTGAGACAATGGTGTCTTAAAGGGGAACAGATACAATTATGATTTAAATCTAAATCTTAGTACAGGAAACTCTAGTGTGGTGTCTGTCTGTCTGTCAATGTGTGTGTGTTTGTGCAAGGAGTGAAGGAGAGAGGACTTTATTGGGTAACGTTATAAGCGGCGTGAGCAAAGGATTTTTGGATCGCTGTGTCAGAGAGAGAGAGAGAGAGAGAGAGAGAGAGAGAGACAGAGAGAGAGAGAGAGAGAGAGAGAGAGAGAGAGAGAGAGAGAGAGAGTTATTATTATTATTATTATTTTTATTAAATTTTAATGATGTGTGAGAGATGCGTAACATGAAAATAGCACTATGTGCCCAAACAGTAGTCCTGTGTTAAATAAGGTCAAAGATTCGTTCATCCAATTCGTAATATATCTGGGGGTTTTTTTTAAACGGACTGACTGGTAGTTGAGTTATGCCAGCAAGAAAAAATTAGCCAAAACTAGATCATACTTTGTTACAATTGCTTCTAATGACTAAATTATTTGCTCTAGATTCAAGAAGTCAGTCACAATATGTACTAGGTACTGACAGTTTATTTTTCTAGACTGCATCTCCAGTCAATGCAAACTAATGAATTTTGGAATCAAGCTAAAGATTTTCTAGGTTTACATTTCCAGTGCGTACAAATTAATGAATTTGGAATCAAGCTAAAGATTTTGGGTACCTAGCTTTGAGTTTGTTCCATTTTTTAAAACAGAAACATCAGGTAACCACCAAGTTTATGCAATATCCAGGCGTAACATAGGCATTACTCAACAGACCATAAAATAGTATTATGATTGCATTATTATTATTATTATTATTATTATTATTATTATTATTTCATGATGAGAGAAAGAGAGAGAGAGAGAGAGAGAGAGAGAGAGAGAGAGAATTTTCGACAGTGGTATCTTAAAGCATAACAGGTATAATTATGCCTTAAATCTAAATCATTGTATAGGAAATTCTCTGTCTGTCTGTCTGTCAGTGTGTGTGTGTGTGTGTGTGAAATAGAGTGAGAGAGAGAGGACCTTCCTGGGTAACACTATAAGCGCGAGCAATTGACGTTTGGATCGCTGTGTCAGAGAGAGAGAGAGGTGGGGGGTAGATAGATAAATAAGTCACACATCAAATAGGAGCGGTTTTTAAGTTTTCGAAAAAACAAATGCTAATATGTTTTCACTGGATGAGTCTCTCTCTTTGTTCTATTTAGGTGGAAAATAACAGAAATTTAAGATTTTTAGAGCGGTTAGTTTTAGAATTTCGCATATGTGGCCTATTTTATATAGCCAGTGAAGGAGTGTACTTTATTAGCATGTAAAGTGAAAGTACTGACATTGAACTGTGTAAATATAACATCATAAGTGTAAACAGTCGTTCTTAATTTTCTGGAAGTCACTTTTGGGGTAGCTGGAATGTGAAAATAATCTTCAGGAGCTACCGATCGACTTTCTTGACTATCTTGGTCCAGTGGTATTGGCTCAGGATCATTCATGTCTTCTTTAAAATCGCTAGTTTGAAGTTCTGCTAATATTTCTCTTATCGCATGAGGCGACATAGCTCCTCGCTGTCTTTTGGTTTCTGGTTTCCTTGGAATGGTATGATCGTTTCATGACGGTAGATTAATTGTGTTTGATTTGATTAGGATACCTCTCTTTGTCTGTCTGTCTCTGTCTCTGTCTCTGTCTCTCCCTCCCTCTCTCTCTCTCTCTCTCTCTCTCTCTCTCTCTCTCTCTCTCTCTCTCTCTATATATATATATATATATATATATATATATATATATATATATATATATATATATATATATATATATATATATAGTACCCCAGCGTAAGAGAATACACTCATGCAATTGCAATATGTGAAGATGGAAGGGTCACAGCAGATGATACTTCTGGTCAGAGATTTACAAAGAATCATTCGAAAGTATGCTTCCAACAAGACTTCACACTACTCCTCTCGAGATAAAAGCCAAGATTCTTGTTATACCTCTCAAGAGAAAGGACATTGGTCACCAGAATCCCCAAAACGTCAAAGAAAAGGAACCTCTAAGACACAAGAAAGGATAGACAAATGTAAAGATACATATTATGATTGTCAAGCAAAAAGACATTGGTCTACAGAGTGTCCCAAGAAAGTGAAAAAAGAGAGAAATGACGAAATTTCGAAAGTAGTAGAAGAAGAAGAAAGAAGAACCCATTCCAGCAAAAAAATTAAAAGCAACACACGTAGAAGAAATGTGAGATTTTACAATAAAAAGCTGGATTTTTCCTAGAGATGTGATTTTTGGGGGATGTGCGTTCTTTACATTCCATAGGGAAAATATACCATAAAAAGCAAGTTTATGTGTATTTTGATTTGCTTTAAGTAGGAATAAGATATTCTCTCTCTCTCTCTCTCCCTTTCTCTCTCTCTCTCTCTCTCTCTCTCTCTCTCTCTCTCTCTCTCTCTCTCTCTCTCTCTCTCTCTCTCTCTCTCTCTCTCTCTCCGGTGTAATGTTAATTCCCTCTGAGAGCACATGTCAGGTTGCAACAATTGTAAATACTTTTAGTTTGACCTTTTTTTATTTAAACTTGAACAGAATCAATCTGCAAAATAATAAAGTACACTCCTCCACCATCTATATAAAATGTTGCCTCATAACCGAAATTCTAAAACTCGCCGCTCTGAAATCATAAATTTCTGTTATTGTTCATCTAAACAGAACAAATAGACAGACTCATCCAGTCAAAACCTAGTAAGGTAATCTCACTCACTCGGTTTCACCAACACACACACCAACACACACACACACACTGACAGACAGACAGACACATACATGAGTTTTCTATAGAATGATTTAGATTTAAATCACAATTTTATCTGTTCCGCATTAAGATACAACTATCTCTCTCTCATCATGAAATAATAATAATAATAATAATAATAATAATAATAATAATAATATTTGTTATGGCCATGACATAAACTGCGTGGTCACCTAATACAAATTTTTACAAATATGGAACAAACTCAAAAGTTAAGTACCAAACATCTTTGGCTTGATTCACAAATTCGTTAGTTTGCATGCACTGCAAATGCAATCTAAGAAATCTTCAGCTTGATTTCAAAATTAGTTAGTTTGCATGCACTGCAAATGCAAGCTAAGAAATCTTTAGCTTGATTTCCAAATTCGTGAGTTTGTATGCACTGGGAATGCAATCTAAGAAATCTTTAGATTTATTTCAAAATTCGTGAGTTTGTATGCACTGGGAATGCAATCAAAGAAATCTTTAGATTTATTTCAAAATTCGTCAGTTTGTATGCACTTGGAATGCAATCTAAGAAATCTTTAACTTGATTTCAAAATTCATCAGTTTGTATGCACTGGGAATGCAATCTAAGAAATCTTTAACTTGATTTCAAAATTCGTCAGTTTGTATGCACTGGGAATGCAATCTAAGAAATCTTTAAATTGATTTCAAAATTCGTCAGTTTGTATGCACTGGGAATGCAGTCTAAGAAATCGTTAGATTGATTTCAAAATTCGTCAGTTTGTATGCACTGGGAATGCAATATAAAACAAATGGCAGTATCTAGCACATATCTGGACTGATGTCTTAAATCTAAAGCAAATAATTTTAGTCATTAGAAGCGTTTTCATTGGCTAGATCTAATTGTAGCAATGTATGATCTAATGTGGGCTCATTTTTGTTTTAAAAAAAACGATATCCGAGTAAATGTTTTCTTCTTGTGCTCGGGCATAACTTAACTACGAGGCGTTTAGAAAAAAAAAATCACTATCCTATGAGATATATTAATAATTGAATGAATGAAGTTTTGACCTTAATTAACACAGGACTCCTGTTCGGGTCCATAGTGCCATTTCTATGTCACGCATCTCATATATCATGAACAATTATTATTATTATTATTATTAATGACTCTCTCTCTCTCTCTCAGAAATCATGAACCCACTTCGATGTTCTTTTCTTTCACTATATTTATCAAGGAAAAGAACATATAAAAAGGTATTTCATTTAGAGTGCAAACAAATATTTTCCCACCTAAATAGAACAAACAGAATACCTTCCCTGTGAAAGTTTCACGCCGAGTAGGATAAATACATTCTGTAACAAGTACACTGCCATTAGAAAAAGAAAAAAAAAATTCGGCCATTGTATGCTAACAGAATGTAGGCCACGATTTGTAACATTGGAAAATAAATTAAGAACCAAATCTGGCACACGCCAAATGTAATGCTAGCAGAATATTGTAACATATTTATTAAGCTTATTTGAAACACTCCAACCTCTAAGCCAAACTTGTGGCTAGCAGAATTGCAACATAATTTAGAGTGCAGACAAAATTACATTTTCGCGAATAAATAGAAAAAATATTTGTACTTTATTTATAAAATGGATTGTACGTGGGTGGGGGTGGGTCGGGTTAGTAA
Organism: Margaritifera margaritifera; assembly: GCA_029931535.1. Taxonomy (NCBI): domain Eukaryota; kingdom Metazoa; phylum Mollusca; class Bivalvia; order Unionida; family Margaritiferidae; genus Margaritifera; species Margaritifera margaritifera. The sequence goes on along the minus strand of JAQPZY010001334.1, from coordinate 382,976 downwards.
ATTAGTTTTATTTATACTTCATCTTTAAACCCCTACATTGTGTGATCAGTAAATGACTGAATGTTATTCAGGCATTTTAAATAGTAAGAGTAGTTTTGTTTTTATTAACTTTCTTGTTATAGGCAAGTAATACGACATTTCATTTAGACAGGCAGACAAACTCACATTTTCCCGGTCGACAAACTCCAACCTATTACATTCTCCTCCAAAATAGAACCAACATGTTACAAACAGACAGACTCTTCGTGTGAAACGTGTGTCGAAATACGGCATTTCATTTAGATTGCGGGCAAACCCATTTTCCCCGCGAAAATAGAACAAACATGTTACAAACATACCGAGTCCGGCTAGATTGAGAGTGAATTCTTTTTTTTGTAACGTACTGTATGTAAAATACGTACCTATTATTAGTGAGTGCATTCAATACATTCACATCCTTAGACCCCAGACTGCCATTCCCATGTTTAGGAACGATGACAACATAGAAAAGTGGTTTTGTGAACATTAAGGTTATCTATTTTCTTCAGCCCAGAAACATAGTATGCATCGATGACAAAATGACACTGTCCTAAATGATTGGAAACCCAGTCTTACTTTACAACGTTGTCAACTTTGTAAATATGTTCATCTTTAATATTTGGTATTTGTACATGAAACAGAAGAGACAAACCCTAACCCTCCCTATTCGTTTGATAAAATGCTTAAGTGAGCGGGGCTTATTAAAAAAAATGCTGATTTTGAACAAGATGGTGTTGATTGTTTAAAAAAACTCTCTCTCTTTCTCTCTCTCTCTCTCTCTCTCTCTCTCTCTCTCTCTCTCTCTCTCTCTCTCTCTCTCTCTCTCTCTCTCTCTCTCTCTGTGTTTCACACGCACACACAAACCTGAGTTTGGTGGTTTTATAAAAACAAAAAAAACAAAAAAACAACAAAAAAACAACAACAAAAAAACAGGAGACAAAAATTATTTTCAGCACATTGCATTTTGCCCAAAACACTCTGGTCACCATAAAAAGTGGCAGCCTAATGTTAATTTCCAATTAGAGGCTATAAACTTTTGAACCTATTTAACGGGGCAGGGGGGGGGGGGGTGCGTTAGATCTTCGATTGCCAACCTCTAGTACGGCCGTTAACAAAAATAGTTACCAAATTTTGAAAATTATAAGCAATTTTCCCAACAAATCAGAGTTAATGTTGAATCATCACGATGACTGGCACAGTGACTTCATTTCCGATACGGAAAAGTAGGTCAATCTCGCAGAATGTCTCTGTTGCTCTGTTGCCAAAATTCGCGAAAAAAAAACAAAAACAAAAAACAAAACAAAACAAAACAACGAAAACAAAGGAAAGACTGTACAGATAGGGTTTGAAAATTTTTTTTCAATACTGGTGGTAAAGAGAACTTTAAAAAAACACAACACGAAAACAGGTAGTCAACCAGTAACAAACATAATTTGATATTTTGATGACAATATTTCAAAAGACAATGTCAAATATAATTTTTCTCAATGAGTCAACGCTTTGAATTCCCAATGAGTGTGCTAAGAATGGTGCTAAACATCCCATCATATTTTTTTTTTAAATTGCTGAAAAATTTCCTCCTGTTAGGTTTACTTTACTTGTTTGCTGCTTGAATTTTAGGTTAAACTTAACTTAATTTCTCTACAGCTATTCACCAATATTAAAATACTTCCCAATATTCAAATATTTCTATCGATATGTGGACAAGAGCGATGTTTGCGTTTGCCTTTTAGAATCAGTCTATCTATAGTAGCAAAGTCTGACTGGTTATTGTTAAGTGCAAAAACTCTTATTTACAGAATAATATTTTGTGTTTGTATTTTAGAATCAGTCTATCTGTAGTAGCAAAGTCTGACTGGTTATTGTTAAATGTAAAAACTCTTATTTAAAGAATAATATTTTGTGTTTGTATTTTAGCGTTCTAATCTCTTTACATTAGAGACACAAATCTCAAATTCTCAACTGCAAGGAATTTCACATTTTAGGATGCTATTGTTAAAGTTCTTGTATGTTTTACCCTTGACAAGTAGTTAACTATACCAAAGATAGTAGAGCAATGTCTAAAGGGCAATTAAGACCCATATTAGCATAACGATTATCATTAGGATAACCTTTTTACAGTATATTACCACCCGCTAATCGCAATCAAGTGTAAGTTATATATTCCTACTGATATTGGAATATACATGTAATGTACGTAACCAACGTGTCGCAAATTTTGCAAACATAATTGGCGAAAATATTCGCTAGACGTATACAATTTACACAATAGTTAATTCGAGAAAAATGTTAATGTCGTGAAAAATAATGTAGGTGTGCGTTATTGGCGAAACTAAAAAGCGCAAAATAATATCACGATTTATATAGGTGTTTTGTATTTGTCAGAAGATACTCTGGAAATCATTTCAAAGTACTGCAGTTCTTTCTTTCAGCCTTAATGTATCGAATTTCAAAGTACTGCGGTTCTATCTATCAACCTTAATGTATTGTCGATATATTACGAAACTAAGTATGATGATGACATTTCAAAAATAAGACGGAAATCCCTCGTCTTTGTCTGCATTTTGAAGCTTGGCAATTATCGCTTAATGATTTTTCTCTCTCTCTCTTTCTCTCTCTCTCTCTCTCTCTCTCTCTCTCTCTCTCTCTCACACACACACACACACACACACACACGCATACCAGCGTTTTTTCTTTCCAAATTCTAATTAAATTCTGATATTTCTAATAGTCATTGTGTTTTGCAATACTCACATGCTTGTAACTGTGGGGGTAAAATATCCTTGCCTCGTTAGGTTTGTCAGATGGGTTTTTGAATTTATATCCCTATAAAACGTAAATAAAATGTCATTAAGGAAAAAACAAATGCAGTTGTAGATGATTTGATTTTTACACTAAGTAAAACTGTTTCATATATTGCCTGTGAACTATAAGAATTTCAGCAGGTATTGTATAATGTTGTACAAAGTGATACAGAGTGGTTAACAAAGTCATGCAGTTAATATCCCACATGTTTGACGTACAAAAATGACCCTTGTAGTGGTATACTTTAATGTGTTTACCTTTAAGCTACTGCCTTGTAAACTATAATGCAATGGATGCTGTGTAAATGTGGATTAATGGCGCACATCTACTACATATGGAAAGAAATAAGGTGAAATGTAAAAAGTATCTTGTAAAAAATATTGCATTAAAAAATTGCTTCTTACACTGATGGTCCACTACAGCTTAGTATGGTCTCATATTTATCCACGATACAACCAGAGTGCGATCGATACACATATCCACCGTATCCGTGGAACAACAGATATCCATAAGTCACTGACCACAGCATGCCATTACTCTGATCATCTAATAATAATAATAATAATAATAATAATAATAATAATAATAATAAGGAGGAGGAGGAGAATAATATCAACAATTAAAAAGTCTTAGAATTATAATATAGAACTTGCTTGAAAACATTTTCGATTATATATATATATTCCTAATTTTTAGTTACATTCATGCAGAATCTGAGAGAGAGAGAGAGAGAGAGAGAGAGAGAGAGAGAGAGAGAGAGAGAGAGAGAGAGAGAGAGAGAGAGAGAGAGAAAGAGAGAGAGGGTACGAGTCATGGGCCAGCAATGTGTACAATATTTTGTGAAGTCGCATTTCATGCAGCCAATTTTCTTCTTAATGGAAACGGAGGTTTTCTGATCATAATCTTATAAACGAAATATCATTATATAGAAAATATACTGATTAATGTTTTTCTTTGAAAATAAAAACTAACCTAATGTGTATCCAACGCCATATTTATTCCAGTATTCGGCCACCCATGCTTGTGATCCGGATAATCCAACAGTAATTAATGCCAGAACAAAGTACACTTTATCTGCCATGGTAGCTCGATGTCAGACAAGAAGAATCTATGAGAGTAGAAACTGCACTTTATTATCATTATTACCTGATATAAAATATTTTGATCAGTTTCTAGTTCGACTTTGGCACGGCGACCCTATCAAGTGGACATCCAAAAAATGGCTTGTGTTTTCAACTGAACGTCACAAAAAGGCAATAAAGGGTCTATCAGAAAGCTACATAGAAAATACTTACCGTATATACTCGCGTATAATTCAAGTCCAAATGCAAACAACATAGACCCTGATCTGCCGGCGCATTATGCGACGGCAGATCTGGGTCTATGCAGTTGGTATCGAATTATACGCGAGTATATACGGTAAGCACATTGTTTAATACTTTAGACAAAATGGTCTCTCGTTTAAATTACACTGCGTAGAAAATAATCAGTTATTCCATTGATTGTAATCTTTTATAATACCTACATAGCATTCGTTGAAATTAGAAACTGTACAAATATTGATATATATATTTCTTTTAACCAAGAATTTTTTTAAATTGTCCAAAACACACAGTCCGACTTCACAAGATTTATGGCATGTTCTCAAGTTTGAAAAGATTTATTTTGTAGACCTTTACCAATTAGCAAAGGAGCCATACCATTTAACAAAGGGTTATGATAACAATGAAACGTGTTTCCCGTGTAATAAGAGTCCTTTATGTAACAAATAGGCAGGTATGGTTGGAAATGGTGAGATGTTAAATGACTCCGTGATGTAAAATAGTATTATCATTTCAAACCGTACTGTCTCGTAATTCTCACAGCACTCATCTCATTCAACATGGTCATTTGACTAGAGTCCTGTTGAATAATCCACACATTAAAAGTATCTTTAAGTAATTGAAACGAAATGTTATAAGTATAATAGCGTCTTACATTTCATAGTTATTGTTAATATACCTTTCTTATATCCCGCTTAAAGTGTGTCTGAATGAGTTAGAGATACGAAAACATAGATTGAATATGATAATAATAATTGACTACGTTGTTGAATGGTTGAAATAAGAGTCAGGCTCAAAGTTTTTTTATTCTCGTCGCGATAACTTATCATACATCTGGTCTAATAGTTAGCATAAATAAAGCTTGTGTACCACTCAATACTGTACTATATCATTTTGTAGAATACTTATCATATATCCATTTGGGTGATTTCTGTTGCAAGCATTTGGTAAAAACTACATATATTTTTTCACTAACATAGAAACATGTGAACAAACAACTTTTCTTTATTTGTTAGAGTATTCGCTTACTCTTACGTTTGTTTGTATCCCCTACTGAATTTAAAAACAAAAAGGACCAACTTATTGGCGTTTCAAACCAAACGGAAGCTATCTATGTAAACAAGCAGATAAGACCGTTCACTGTCCTTTTCTGGTTTTTCGAACAGTCAATTTCAATAAAATCTGTGTCGTCTGCATCCAATATTTGCAATGTTTAGTTTTAATATTTCTATAAAAAATGAACAAATAATTATGAGGAACTCTATCATACATGTGTTCAAAGAGATGTAACTCCTAAGTTTAAGTAATTATTCAGAGTTTATCGAAGACGGTGAACTACATCACATTTGTTGCCTGAAAATATAGACTGGGCCATGCAAATATGGCAACCGTGTCACTAAAGAAACTCCCGTTTGGTTTGAAACGCCAATAAGTTGACAGTGTTATGGACTCCCTGGCGACAATCAGGTTAGAAATTATAAATTGATGAATGACTAAGTTGTGTGCATTATTTATATCCTTTATTCTTTTCGATTTTAAAATGGCGGGGGGGGGGGGGTTACAAATAAACGTGAGGGTAAGAGAATACTATAGGCAAGATGAATGTATGGGTATAACATATGTTTTAATGATATTATATTTAATAATTCAGTGACTTCACTCGTTTCTAGGTCTTATACACGAATGAGTTATTAAACATAATCGCTTTGCAAACACGTATTATTCTATTATTTATATATATCATAATAAAAAACATGAATTTTTCACACCTCTCTGTTTTATAGTCGATAAAAAAAATTAAGAAAAAGATATAGGCATGTAGAATTTTCCACACTGAGACTGAATACACGGCGTCAATTTAAACAGTACCATTACATAAATGATCCATTACGTAATAATGGGCCATACGTCAGGCGAGCTCGTTGTGACGTCATACGATAAGTTTTGTTACTGATACATAAGGTGTGTGCAAATAAACCCTTCCCACATTTCAAGTAGTTCCTGAAAGATCATGCGTATCTGTGACAGCCGTCGTGTGATTGATTTTCACAATAACAGTGAGAAATTTTCCAATAAAGTAGCCTCACTTAGATGATAAAAGTAAATATTACGTCATGTCATTCAGAACATGCTCGTATCTTTCCGATGCGAGTCGAAGTTATTCGACTCTCGGAAAGAGACAATCGGAGCAGCCCCAGCCTTTTCTGTCAAACCAGATAAAAACTCGGGTGTACAAGGCGAACATATTTTCCGAGTTTCGGAGCAATCAAAACCCCAGCAGGACAAAATTCTTTCACAACAAAGTAGTACGCAGTCTACGAACTGTTTCCTGAACGTATATGGAATAAATAACAGATCAATAAAACATATTAAAGTTAAGAAATATGTTGTTAAGTAAAAGTTTTTTTGAATTTGTTTTTAATAAATAAATACTTTAGTTTTCGTATATACAGTGAATTGTGTCTTGTTACGTGATCCCGTTACTGATAGGTTCGTTCTCATAAATGAAAATCAAAATGGCTGCCCCTGCGACACAGCCGAGGTATTTCATAGAAAAGACTGATGATAGTCAGATTGTGAAAGATACTTCAAGCAAACTGCTCTCAGGGGGCAATTGCTTCCATCGAAACGCAAGTGCGACAACAAGTAGATATCTGCAACATTCTGGCAGAAACGTCTGCTCTTCGTTTTATTTCACGTTTCATGGGAATCGCAGAAAATATAAAAATTGTAAGCCTTGAGCCAGTACCACAAACACTGTAATTGTTACCTTTGCATCTCTTTATGCCAAAGTTTAAGGCAAAATTCATCGAAACAACTCAAAAAAGAGGCTGAGTCCAGGGTCATACATTCCTTGCAGGCAGTGGCATTATTTACCTAAGTCGCTGGAGAGCACTTTGTACTCATAGGCAATCGTAGTGATACTTTCCAAATTCTTAAGTTTTTGACTGTCAAATATCTGGCTATATGTGCTAAGAACATATCCTCATCATGAAATGGAGGCGTTGAAAATAACAGTCGACAACGTTTCAACAATCACTGAAATGCCTGCACTATAATTTTTAAATTTATTGCTGTAACTTTTTAATGAAACAAATTGAAGACATTATTCAGTTACCACGGCCTTAAACTCTTATTTACGTTGCTATTAGTGATGACACGATATCGAATCGTTGTGATGTCAATAAGGTTAGTATGACGTACTAATAACCACGACCTTGAGGGGAGTTTAAAATGACCATTATTTATACCGGATGTCTTTTTCTCCAATGCAAAGGGAAAGGCTGAGTATGTTTCAGTTGAATGCTAGGTGTGTTTTGAGGACTTCAAAACTGAGTATAGTATGAGCAGATCCCAAAACCAGTTTCCGCCCCCTAAGTTAGAATAAAAATACTTTTTTATTCAGATTTTCTGAAAAGGCTTCGTATTTTTATGAAGTGTAACCACTGATCACATCAATAATAATATCTATCTTTTGCATATTCTCTTTTTAACGATAATTTATGTGTTACGTGTTTGTAAAACTGATTCAGTCATTATTTGCTTTTCGTGTTTATAGCTACTTTTGACATGCGTGATTTACACAGTGTGCACTCTAATTAAAAATTACCCTCCCACCCACATGTATAGCTTATTTAGGCATTATTTTTTTCCAGTTCGTAGCGTCATAACTACTTGCTTGTAGTAAATACCGTTTGCATTCTTGCTTTATCATTCCGGTGCATCCGTTAAGCGTTTCAGTGAATGCATGGGGTTAAAAAGATCTAAGTTAGTTTCAAATCAACGTATTGCCTTTTACAGTGCTGAAAAATTACAACATTATATAATGGAAAAAATATTACAAAGTAGTCAGGAACAATAATACTAATGGCGGGTATGCTCTTCCTTCTATTCATCCATCTATCCAATCGTCCATTCTTCTATACATTTTTTATGCAGACATATTGTCTTTCAAAAGTATAAAATTGTAATTCAGTATTCCTTTATTGTAGACACAATATGCTCTCATCCACTGTGTTACATCTATTGTGTGAAATTACAAAACTTATAAATAATTGAGGAATTTTACAATAGAAGTGAATGATACTTCCATGATACTTCCATGTGAGGTAATTATGTAAAAGAAGTTAATAAACATTGTTCATAAAAACTGAAGACGAAGTTATTATTTTACAGCTTTAACTTTCAATATACTGTTTTGAATCAATATCATTTTATGCATAGAAACGCTAAGCTAAGCTAATTAAATTTGTGTCATATTTTGAATAAGAACAATAAACAAAAGCGTTAAATGTCCTGCCTCTGCGACATTTGATATTCGGGTTTAATTTGGTTCCAAATCTTTTCAATTACTGAATAAAGGAAATAACATCTTAAAAAATGCTAACAAAAAAAAAGTAGATTATATAGCTCCCATCGTGTACTATACAATTTGTTTTTATACACCGGTGCCTCTTTGTTTCCGTTGATTTTTCCCCTTTATTGATGACTTATAGCCATTTAAAGATCCAGTTTGAAATAAAACCTCTTTCCTCCTTGTGGGATCATTTGAGAGCCTACAAAAATCTCTGTTTGCTTTGATACTATATAACCTTAAAATATGCTAACATTTTTGCTGCTTTTAACGACGATATTTAGGAAAAAGGTCAGCGTTTAAAATGCTTATTCAATCGTCCACTGAATTTCTTTAGAACAATCTGTAAACATAGATAAAAGGCATCTAACAATGCCAAATAAATGTGTAGACTGTACCGATAAAATATTTCAGTAATGTGTACACGCTTGGATAGGAGAGATACACTTATACGAGTAATATTGCTTTTGAGACAATATTCGTTCTTTGATCATTTGACGTTTAACATGTCCAAATCATGCTATGTTTCTAATTTAGCCTAAACTAAATTTCATGAGGTTTAGTAGTCTTTTAGTTTTCGCTATCAGCAATGTTTACTAAGATCTAGATTCTCAACTTGTAACAAAATTTCTATCTCATTTATGACTGATTAAAACTTTAATTATACAAATCCCCTTTCTAACAAAAGAAAAACCAGTAGAATTAAGAAGAACAAAAAAAAAAAACAAAAAAAAAACAATAAGTAAACCCGACATTTGTATCTACTACGTTGTTGAAAGTACAAATGGAAGTTATTATCTGTTGTGTTATGTTGGAAACTACATCTCAGAAGAAAGACACGTTTCAAATAAATTTTTCTTTCTTACCTCGTTTTCTGGCCTACCAGGAAGAGCTTAACACCGCACTGTTACGCACACAAAAATGACTGTAAATAATGTCACGCATACCTGTGTACACATCACCAGAAGTTGGGCTCACTAGCCTAATACAGTAATAGGGTAAAGGTCCATTATATATATTGGAAATCATCCTAGGTGATTTACATACGAACCTAATGGGCAGACGTTATGAGATTATACATTTATAAATACGTTCGTTCTTATGTAAACAAATTTGCATTGCCTTTAGTATTGATATATTTTGTTCTGTAGTATATGTCATTTCCAAACAAGAGAGTATTCAAGTCAGTATCAATATTAAGGAGTGAAAGTGTCTGAAAAAAATGTATCTCGCATGTTATTATACAATCTGCACTCAACAATGACACGATAATCATTCTCATTTGGAAATCCTCAAGAGCATTAAGGATGACCGAAAACGTGTGCTATAAAGAAATCATGATTGTGTATGCTACATTTATGTTTTAATCGGGCCAATAGAACAGGAACTCGCCGATCACCGCAAGAGAAAGAGCCGGGAGCTGAAATAATACTTGTTTTTATATCTTTCTAAAGATTCTGATATATGGACAGCTTCGTGTGGGTAGAGGTAACTCATTCCATGTGTGAATCATAGCCCAGTTGGAAAGATAAGATTATCATATATAGACAGTTTCTTTTGGGTAGAGGTAGCTCATTCCATGTGTGAATCATAGCCAATTGAAAAGATTCTGATACATGGCTAGTTTCGTGTGGGTAGAGGTAGCTCATTACATGTGTGAATCATAGCCAATTGAAAAGATTCTGATACATGGCCAGTTTCGTGTGGGTAGAGGTAGCTCATTACATGTGAATCGTTGCCCAATTGGATCGTATCGGAAGATCGTCATTTAATACACTTTTTGGATGAATAATGAATCAACCGATATACATTGTATTGATAAATCATCTGCAAATAATAAGAGTAAAGATTTTAGACTATTTGCTATGTCATTAATATAAACAAGAAATAGAAACGGACATAGAACTGATTTCTTGGGCACACTTGCAGTTGCTTGTCCTAAGTTTGAGAATTCATTACCAACGATAACTCTCTGAGATCTATTAGCAATGTAATCATCGATTCATGACAATAAATTCCTGTCAGTTTCATAACTTCTTAATTTCAGTATTAATCCCCTATTCTACACCCTACAGACGGCTTTAAAGATATCTTACAAAACGACGCATGGGATTTTGTGTCCATCAATTGCATTGCAAAAAGTATGGTACATATCTAAGAGCTGAAATTAGGTTTAGTGGTCAGGTGCAATTTGTAAAGAAAGGCATTTTGTTGTGAAAACAGTTATACATGTGCTTAAAAACTATTTTTTCAGTTACTTTGCTGACATTGCTGAGAAGTCAGAGGTCTATATGTAGACGCAACGACTTTGACCCCTTTGTTGGATATTGGCTTCCGTTGTTTGGGAAAATTCTTTGAAGTTAATGACCTATTAAGAAGAAGTGCGAACGGTTTGCAAATTATAAGTCTTGTATTCATAAGTAAGAAACTGCTAATACTGTTTTATTATTTTGAGGAGTCGAAAGTATATTTACTCTCTCAATCTCACTGAGCTTACTGACTTCAATTTCATTTAATTAAGTGAAGTTAAATCCTCAAGGACCAGTATTTTTCGGTTGGAGTCGTGAACAGAAGCAATCTATCAAAAGAATCATTCAGTAAATTTGCTTTAAGAAAGCTCGAATATGCTAGTGTCGTGTACCGTCAGGTGGAGGAATTAGATGGACCATTGAATTCCTTGGCTATAAATTTTATTAAGTGCCATTCATATTCTGTATTAGTGTCATATTTGACAAATGGATATTTTTTTTTTTTTTTTTCTTTTGGTGCTAACTTTTTTAGATTACTTACTCTGCCTCTTTGCATTGCATATCTATGTATTTGGCGAGTGTTGTTCAATTCTAATGCATGTTTCCTGAATGTATCCTTTGTTCTAATTTCGCTTCATTGCTCCGAATCAAAATAAATTTTTTCTCCGGGACAGATTGTCACAATTTGAGAGGGAATATACCCGTGAGAAAAGTAAATGATTACATCATAGAATAGATAAAAAAATAGTCAATATCGTTACTTAAATTTAATGACTCTCCTCTGTTATAAATCTCGACGGTCGATTCAGCAGTTTCATAATTCTTTGTTTGTATAACCATACTTTTCTTTGGAATGATTGAATTCTGATATAATCAAGTTTAATACTAATAAATGTGGCCTTATGGTGGTTAATGTGTGTACTATATTTAATAATAGCACTACTGCCAATACTATAATTGGGTCAAGAAGAGTTGTCTAGTGAGCGGTAAGGTGAGTTGGTTCATCCATTATGTAAAACGTATTACTTTCCAAAAGAAGTTCGTGCGGTTTATTGTTCTGTGGCCCCAAAAGGCAGGCAGTTAGATCACCTGTTATAAGTATGTACGAAGTTATATCGCTTGCAGCCTCGGTAGAGGACGAGAAAGTTTCACACAATTCAATGTATGACTTAGGTGACATGTAGAAAGAGAAGAGTAGATTTGTTTCACTTTTGAGAAATAATTGTATGTTTTGTTTGGTTTTGTGGGGTTTTCCAACACATGAGAGGCTATTCATGGCAGCCAGTCTATTTTGTAGAAAAAGAACCCGGGAAGAACCACCGACCCACTGGAGGCTACTAGCAAGCTTTCTCACATACCCACATTGATCGAACCGAGACTCGAACTCACGCCGACTGAGGTGAGATGTGTAAGTCATCTGTAAAGGCGAGTACCTTGAACCACTCGGCCACCCGGGACCCCAGAAATAGTTGCAACCAATTCATCCCTCAGCCTGTATTCCAGTACATGTCTTCGCTTGGAATGTATGATTTATTTACCAAAACTGCCACACCACCTCCAAATAAATGTATGTCTTTCCAAAATGATTTATAGCTCTTTCATTTAACTATTTTCTCCCGAATAGTATTATCAAGGTTAGTTTCAGTAAATCAGGGAATATCAAATTTGTATAGTAGAGCAGCACGTTCATCAATTTTGTTCCTTATACTTCTGACATTTAGATGAAATATAGAGAGTTCATTTGTATGGATTGAGATGAGTGTCCCACCCACTTATAAATTCAAGGAGTGATATGTAGATTAAACTGAGTATTTGTTCATGAGAATAGAAATTGTTTATCGTACCAAGAAGGCCATGGAGAAACCTTGTGATTAGTGGGAGAATGTAAAATAGTAATTTGAAGTTGAAGATTTCAGGGCTAAAAAAGGAGGTCCTGGTTTGGTAGGCTAGTAAAATTAGTTGATAACCAGCTGTTAAACATGCCACTCCGCCGGTTACAATTCGTTTTACGTATATGTCTTAGCTAAAAAAAATGCAAATTTTAGAGGTAAAACAATCCATTTAAAAATTATTTAAAACTGTAAAACACATTGAATATTTGTGGGGTACGTTCCCAGTGATAGTGTGTGCCTTACATACATACATACATACATACATACATACATACATACATACATACATACATACATACATACATACATACATACATACATACATACATACATAAGTGACTTTTTATGAAATTGCTTCAATCCATTTTGCATTGTTTATATTGCATACATACATACATACATACATACATAAGTGACTTTTTATGAAATTGCTTCAACTCATTTTGCGTTGTTTATATTGATATAATGAAAGAACTTCAAGTAATAGTACAAAATCCATTGCGAACACACTTACATAAACAAAGATAAATAGAAGCATATGATAAAATGTAATGCTCAAATATTAAAAATTTTCAAATACTTTTTAAAAAAGAAATTTGTGTATTTCGTAATTTTTTAAGAAAAAATAATCTTTATATCATGTGTCATCATTTAGTCTAAATATAATACACATTTTTTCAAGAGTTTAATATGAGTGGAACATAAATGAAAGATCTTCTTTATTCATCCATCCATCCAAGTATACATACATGCATATATGCATATAGCAGTTATGTTTACGCTGATAATCTTGCAGCCTTGGGGTTGAATGTGCAAGAGATGTTCAATATGGTGAGATCCAATCCAAATTTTATATTGTAAAGACCATCCATAACGTTTACTTTGATGAGAAGTTTTAGCACAATAAATTTATGAAATGTGCAATTCTTTACACGAACATCGACGGCACAGGAAATCTATGGAATGTGCAAATTTCCACAATAACATTAATATCACGAGAAATCTATGGAATGTGCAACATTTCGCTTCCTCCCACGTATGTCATCTACATCATGTTCAATCTTTCCAGTAATATCTGCCGAATACTGAGACTTTTTTCATCTCTTACCATCCAGATTCAGTATTTTTGCCCTGTCTCTGTTCTGACAAACAAATGTTTCCTACATCTACACTCATATAGAAATTTAAGTACTTGCCTTTGCCTTTCTCGATAAAAATTTGACCAGTTAAACTTTATTAATTTCATCTGAAACATTTGATACACAGTTTTGCTTTATTAAGACAGGGCCTTCACCCTGAGCGCATAGTTTCGCATTATAACCCTTTTTGTAATTATAGCGAGCTAGATATCCGCAGCATTTGGTACATATTAAATTCTTTAAAAAAATAAATAAATAAAAAAAAAACTGATTCACGCCAAAATAAACATTCTTCGATTCTATTCAGATAACACAGTATTGCATTGTTCAGATGTCGGAATTAACTTATTATTAACAAAATTCACAGCTGTGCATAATATGAGACTGTGGAGTGGAACCTTGGGTTGGAAATCGTCACAAACTTAGTCCTCGTTAGATAACCCGGGGTTTAGTGCCGTTAAAGTTTTTATTTTATGAAACTATTTCACTTGACTAACCATCTTAGCTGTAGTGTGTACAGCACTGCAGCGAAGACCAATTGAGATTATCTGATGCTTCCAGTTCGTTCATGTTTACCTCTGCTATACGGCGCTGCCGAGCACAAGGTAGATACGCTGGAGTTTCATGGTCAGGTCAAGCTATGCCTGCTAACGTAAATAACAGGACACGGTACTACCTGTGACTGTTGACCCAGAGTGGACAGCTATCTCTTTCTGGTATATCAGGCGGCCAAGCAAATATGCTCATCACCCGGCTGTGGAGTCAGATGGCTAGAGTTGTGTGGACAGCGTAGGGCATCAGCTCAGGTGCAATAGAAACTGATGGTCATCCACTGCATCTGGACTTATCTCCAGACGTCTCGACATTGTCGTGCCACTGAATTCAGATAGGCCTGAACGAGACAGTGAGAGCGACACCGCGCAACTTTCCCTTACTCAAATCCATCTCACCCACAAATCATTACATTATTCTCCACTCCCCACAAGATACCTTCAAGTCCTGTGGCGATGGGCAAGCGGAAAAGCAGCAGGTGTGGATACACTGGGAGCTGTAACTTCAGACCTGCACACAGGCGGCTCAGGGTATAGGGTAGCTTTTCACTGGACCGAAAACAGCAGTGGAACTCGGCAACCCCGTGGGTGACTGAGCATCCCTTTTTAGGATCACACTGCTCACCTCCATAGCACGAGGAAGAGGCTAGAAAACGTGCGCTAACATTGCCTCCTTCACCTTAACCCTGGTCAGCATACCGCGGCTGACGGGGATCCTACCTTTGCGGTCGAAAACCTAACAAATACAAAGGTGACTCAGCTCACCATCAGTGCCTGCAAAGTACGCACACTAATGGACATCCCATCAGCAGAAAGATCAGGAAGAAGAACAGCTCTTGCTGGTAGGGAACTGGCCAGATCCAACATCCAGATACCAGCCTTGAGTGAAACTCCCCTAGCTAAGGAAGGACAACTCACTGAACGAGGAGCCGGCTACACCTTCTTCTGGAGTGACCGAAGTAAAGAAGAGCGACGTGAAGCTGGTGTTAGGTTTGCTATCAAACCACAGCTAGTTAGCAAGATCACACATCTCCCATAGGGCGCGAATCACAGACTAATGCAAATGAGACTCCCACTGTCTGGAAAAAGACATGCAACTATCATAAGCGCCTGTGCACCCACTATGACCAACCCAGATGAGATCAAGGACAAATTGTATGAAGACCTGGAGTCTCTTATTGCAGAAGTACCGAAGGCAGACAAGCTCATTATTCTTGGTGACTTCAATGCTAGAGTTGGCAGAGATCACCAGACATTGCCAGTTGTCATTGGCAAAAACGGCTTTAGAAAATGCAACAACAACGGACTCCTCCTACTGAGGAAATGAACTGAACACGATCTCTTAATAACCAACACCCTCCTCCGCCTGCCAAAACGCAACACGACGTCTTGGATGCACCCACAATCCAAGCACTGGCATCTTAATGCCTACGTCATCGTCAGGAGAAGGGACAGGCAGGATATCCAAGTGACGAAAGCCACGGGAAGTGCAGAATGCTCGACTGACCACAGGCTCATAGTCTCCAAGCTCAATATCAAGATTCAGTCTAGCAGACGACCACAAGGCAAAAAAAAAGAAAAAAACACAAAAAAACAACAAAACAAACAAAATGTCCAAAAAAGTTAATGTCTCCAAATTGAAACAGGAGAATGTGAAACAGGCATTTGTCGAAGAACTGTGCAGCCAACTAGATATAATTGATATAAACTCCAAGAATGTCCATGAAAACTGGGCATTCTTGAGAGACTCTGTGTACTCAACTGAGTCCAAAACCATCGGTCCCAACAAACGCAAACATCAAGATTGGTTTGATGAAAACGATGGTGCAATACAGAGACTTCTGAGAAACATTCGTTACAGAAGGCCTGTTTAGAAGACAGCCCTTCGTCATCTAAGATGGCCGCCTCCAACAACATCAAGAGGACTGTCCAATGCAAACTCAGAGAGTTGCAAGGCTCACGAATGAGCAATAAAGCAGATGAGTTTCAGTCCTACGCAGACAGGAACGACATGAAGAACTTCTATGACGTTTAGAAGACAATCTACGGGCCACAGTCATAAGGAACATGTTCAATACTGAGTGTTGACAGCGCCACACTGCTCACTGACAAAGATGGACAGAACACTTCAAAAACAGCCTCAATCAGCAATCATATATCAGTGAGGAGGCAATTGATCGACTACCCGAAGTGGAAATCAACATATCACTTGCTGATCCTACATTTGACTGAAACTGTGAAATGGCAAAGTACCTGGAGCAGATGCAATACCGGCAGAAGTCTATAAAGTCGGAGGATCGCACATGGCACAGAAACTGACTGAACTCTTCCAGGCAATGTGGACTCAGGGAACTATACCCCAGAAGTACAAGGATAAATCCATCATCGGGGCATCTCCTTGCTGTTAATAGCTGGCAAAATCCTCGAAAGAATTCTGCTGAATCGCCTTGTGGATCACATCGATCAAAAGCTCCTCCCCGAGAGTCAGAGTGGCTTCAGGAAAAGACGAGGGATCACAGGCATGGTGTTTGCAGCTCATCAACTCCAGGAGAAAGGGCAGGAACAGAACTCCAACCTGTACACGGCATTCATCGAATTGATAAAAGCTTTTGACACAGTCAGCTGTGGAAGCCTTTGAAATATCATGGCAAAATTTGATTGCCCTGAGAAATTCATCGTGATTGTTCGGCAATTCCATGTTGGCATGCTCGCTCATGTCGTGGACGACGGCGAGTCATTTGAACCATTCCCAGTCACCAATGGAGTCAAGCAAGACTGTGTGTTGTCGCCAGCCTTCTTCAGCATGATGTTCTCTGCCATGCTTGCTGATGCCTTCCGTGACTATGACATTGGGATCGACATCAGATACCGGACTGACGACAAGCTCTTAAATCTGAGGAGACTTCAGGCGAAGACGAACATGACGTGACTGTTCGTGATCTCCTATGTGCTGACGACTATTCTCTTCATGCCAAATCTGAGTCTGACATGCAACAGAGTATGGACCATTTCTCTTCAGTTTATGATAATTTCTGTCTCACAATCAGTATCAAGAAGACAGAGGTGATGCACCAACCCGCACCAGGAAAGCCTTAAGTAGAGCCTACCATCACAGTAAATGGCCAAACCCTCCTGGCAGTGGACAAGTTCACCTATCTTGGCAGCACACTGTCACGTACAGTCCACATCGATGATGAAACCAGCGCCAGAATTGCTAAAGTAAGTGTGGCCTTTGGCAGACTACACGCAAACATGTGTGAGCACAGACGCATCAGTTTACAAACAAAATTGAAGGTCTACAAAGCCATTGAGTTGCCGACCATCCTGTATGCTCGCGAAACCTGAACAGTGTACAAACGCCATGCCAAGAAGCTGAACCATTTTCACACGAGTGCCTGAGGAAACTGATGAGCATAAGATGGCACGACAGGGTCCCAGGTAACGAGGTTCTCAGACGGGCAGGCATTCCAAGCATCAACACTCTACTTATGTAACCACAGTTGAGATGAGCAGGCCACGTCACCAGAATGCCAGAAGAGCGACTACCAAAGAAGATCTACGGCGAGCTAAAGAAGGGAAAACGATCTCAGGATGGTCGGAAGAACCGCTTCAAAGATTCCCTCAAGTCATCATTGAAACACTTCAACATTGACGCTGAGTCTAAGGAAGATCTCGTACAGTATCGCCCCCCCCCCCCCGGCGCAGTCTCATCCTTACTGGAGCCACAGACTTTGAACGGAGAAGAATCGCAGGAGCTGTGCAGAAGCGCGAACAGTGTGAATCTCAGAACTGCAGCACGTCCAGTACTGATTAAGCAAAGCCAACTGACATCTCTCGTCAAGTGTGCTACAGACAGTTCCGAGCACAAATTGGCCTGATCAGCCACTCACGTACTCATAGAAAACAAACCAGTTAGTGATGTCATTGTTATCTTCGAACTCAAAGGACTAACAACAACAGAGTTCAAAAGGCTTAATTAAAATATTTCCAAAAGTTCATCCTATTTGTAGCTGAAAAAATACATAAATAGAGACAATATTTTTATTGATGGAATTTCAGTCATTTTATAAACCTTTCATTGGAGCACTCATTACTAAAATTCGCACCTGATTCTTTAGGCGCTGAATTGAAAACAAGTTTCAAACACATATAGATCAAGAAAATGCCGCGGCTCATACGGTTTTCTCTACACAGAAGCTTGCATCAAGGGCGGGTCTATACTGAAAAATATAGGTTTGATCACGAGCTTTTAGAAATTTAAAGTTACTGAAATTTTAATATCATGGTGTAACCATAGGTTTACTATGGGAGTTCAATTAGTACCGTGAGCCCTTCAGATACTCGAAGTTATACGACTCGCATTGGAAAGAGACGATGATGTTCCGAATGAGACAACTCACAGTGGGTTACCTCCCTTTCTTAGGGCAATACAACTGCATCAGCGCTGTAAATTTTAAATTTGGTGGTAAAATATGATCCGGACCGTGTCAGTTTTCATCGCTATGCACATTACAGTCTAAGCAGACCGAGAAGTTTCTTTTTTTTTTTTAATTTTTTTCTTCGCCTTAACATCCTTCCAGATTAGATGAAAAAATCTTCATAATGAAAGGAAGGCGTTGAAAATAACATTTCGCCATGTTTCACTATCAATGAAATAACCGCACTCTAAATTTTGCTACGTAATTCCTAGAACTGTTGAGTTTCCAAGCCTCAAACGTTTGGTTGCGTTGATATTAGTGATAACACGTAATTGAATCATTGTAATGCCAACGCGGTTATTATGACGTAGTAGGAACAACGGGTATGAGGGCAGTTACAAAATTCCATTATTTGAATTCGAATGTTTTTTTCTTTAACTTCGATGGAAAAGGCCGATAACGTTCTGAGCGGCCAGACGGTATGACTCCACCGATATGGCTTACCATTGCCCTTTTGGGAGATTTGTTATTTAAATTCTGTTGTCGTGGTTTATTCAATATAATACACTTAGTAGAGCAATGTTTAACGGGTTCTATGCATTATAATTGCCCAGTTGTAGTTGTTGACTTCACGTTCTAAAACTACTGTTATTTGTGATAATATACCCATAGCATATCTAACACACGTCATCACGTCATGCAAGGTAAAGGCATAGTAACCGAGGATACCAAATGTGTTTCCAAGTCATTTCACTACAGTATTATGCAGCTTTATCAAATAAAAAAAACGTATTATTTGTCATGTGATAAATGGAATCTTCCATTTGTTATCATTTCAAAACTAAATTTTCTTTTTGGTAGCATCATGAAAGTACACCCCCCCCCCAAAAAAAAAAAACAACAAAAAAAACAAACAACGCAAATATAAAAAAAACCCCAACGAACTATACAGTTAATACCGCCGCAGATCAACCGTTCTGTTCTTAGTTTTAAATTATCAAAAGAACGAACAACGTAAAGTCTAATGTGTAAGAGCATCATGAGACAGCAAATCTGCCTCTCTTTGTTATCCACTGTCAGGTGATCATTTGACGGTGGTAAATAGAATGCATGACATTACAAATTTACAGCAAGGGAGTGTTTACTGTTCCAGCTGCAAATCATTAATCACTCAATTGCATTTTTAAAGAAAATATATTTCTGTTCGTGTTTAAGATTACAACGCTAATCGATTCATTTGTGTTCAAAAACTCAGCCAGCGTGGAAATTATGGATTATTTACTTGCAGAACGTAAACAATTACTGTTAAATTTTTTTAACACATTCAATCCAAAACTCTAAAAAAAGACCACCCCCTAAACGTAACTGTCAATTGTAAGTAGGACCGTATGTATGTATGTATGTATGTTTGTATGTATGTATGTATGTATGTATGTATGTATGTATGTATGTATGTATGTATGTATGTATGTATGTATGCATGAGTTCTTAATGACACGTCAGCACAATACTGGCTACAGGATTACTGATTAAAATTATGTTCTAAAAATGTAAATACAAAGAATTGTAAAAAAAAACAAAAAACTTTAAGAAGATGAACTCTTCTAAACTCTTCCAAATAAACGTGATCATCAGTTGTATGTATGTATGTATGTATGTATGTATGTATGTATGTATGTATGTATGTATGTATGTATGTATGTATGTATGTATGTATGTATGTATGTATGTATGCATGCATTATTGAGCCAATGCAGTCTAACCCAATGATATTTCATCTGATCCTCAGTTTCTTTTGAAGGGTTTTTACCGCTAAAGTTCTCTCTCTCTCTCTCTTCAATTTTAATACTTCAATTTCAATAGGTGGTCGGATTCTTTCGTTGTTAATGCATCACTTTTCAACGTTTCGCATTTAAATGTTATTCTTAATTATCATGCTAGCTGAAGTGTTTAACAAAACAGTCAATGTATCTTACAAATTCCACACGAAATGCCATTGAATATGTCTTTTCAAATTTACAGTTGCATGACTAACGGTGTGCAATGGGACTAACGGTCTGTAATAGGAACGATATATAGTCGAAGTGCAATAGCATTCAAACTAGATGTACATGCAGTCAGACATGCATATCCCCGCACTTTGGGCATGTTGGTCTGTGTCAAGGTATCTGAGAGTAGGTTTAGCACTAGATTTAACATATGCTATCCCAAGTTTGATTCTCCCTGTCTGGCCCATACATAAGCGCCCACCCTTCCATAGTCGGTGACCTTCCCAGAGTTCTCCTGTTCTACACTTCTTCCTCTACCCTTCTCACATCATCTCATATCGAAGACTTTGGAATTTTCAAAAAAGTAACAATATAGTTGTAGGTGATATTATCTTGCTATGCGTCAGCCTATGAGTTTAAAGTAAACCTATTGATCAAGGTTAATTGTAATAGTCAATGTACTGGATATAATTATCTTGATAAAATTCTGTTCTCGGGTGAGTCATCAAGTTGCAAGGCATACCATTTAATTAACGTCTGAAATGCAGACGTCCTTGCTCTAGGAACAATTATATCGATATTGTTATAAATAGATGTATTGCCAAAAAGATAACGGCTTTGTGGGGTCATAATGTGAGCATTGTAGTTAATTCACTTGTAGAGGAAATTAACAATATTTTCGTTGTTTTTATTCTATTTATGTATGTGTAATTGAAGATAATTAAATAGTTTTTCTTCTCACAGTGCTAGGCCAACGCGAAGACCACAAAGAACCATGTAAAATCACATGCCTCCAATTTCCGAATAACTGGATACTTATCTTTATATGGGGGTTGGGATGGGGTGTTGAGTGACAAGGAACTGTATACATGTGATCTTATCTTTGCTCTGTGAAAGTGTGTAGGCATGGATTAAATGTAAACATACGTGTTCAGGCTATCAGTATGGGCCAACGAATTTCATATAAATAGGTGAACAGAATTTTTCATTCTCGCTTGAATTCTAGTCTAAACTAAATGTACTAATGTAGTACATACCGTGTTTACCTGTCTGTAATACTCACCCAACTCCGGAAAAAATAGACCCAGATCTGCCATTGCAAAATGGACTGGCAGATTGGACCTCGTATCCTATAAACATTTTGAGCAAGAATCTCAAGCTCGAGATTCAAAACCGAAAAAAAAATAATTTAATACTTAATTAAAATCCAGCATGCTTGTAGCAGAACAAAAAGTTAAGAAGATCCTGAAAGTTCTATAAGTCTAACGTTATTCCAAATACATGTACAAGTCAGATCCTGAAAGTTCTATAAGTCTAACGTTATTCCATATATATGTACAAGTCAGATCCTGAAAGTTCTATACGTCTAACGTTATTCCAAATACATGTACAAGTTAGATCCTGAAAGTTCTATAAGTCTAACGTTTTCCAAATACATGTACAAGTCAGATCCTGAAAGTTCTATAAGTCTAACGTTTTCCAAATACATGTACAAGTCAGATCCTGAAAGTTCTATAAGTCTAACGTTATTCCAAATACATGTACAAGTCAGATCCTGAAAATGCTATAAGTCTTACGTTTTCTATATACATGTAGAAGTCAGATCCTGAAAGTTCTATAAGTCTTACGTTATTCCAAATACATGTACAAGTCGGATCCTGAAAGTTCTATAAGTCTAACGTTATTCCAAATACATGTACAAGTCACAGAATGTCCAAGTTTTTGGACTTTGATCTCAAGCTTGAGTTTCGTGCTCAACTAGGATTTGGAATTCAGGGGTATTAGCTTGAAAAAATAAGCAGAAGGAGCAGTGTGGACCTCAATCTTCCAGCAGAGTATGAGACGGCAGATCTGAGTACGATGTTCGGAGTTGGGTGTACACACAATAAACATTGGTAGACGGTAGTACAATAAATGAAATTGCAGTTTCACTGCCTGGTAGAATGCGTACGAAAAAAACAATGTTAGACTCATGTTTACGGAAGACTGACGCAGTTAACAGGGGGCGGGGGGAGGGAAGGGGGGAGGAGAGGAGGGGAGAGAGTGCCAAGAAAAACCCTTTAAATTAAACAAGCACTGTATCGACTATGAAGCTAAACAAAAAAGATCTATGTATTATATGAAACTCAAAATATTTTGTGTTTCCTATAGAATTATATTTTCTTTTTAAAGGTCTCTGCAGAGGTAAAGTTACAAATGTTTAGGCTCTTACGCATTTTTGAATTAAGTTATAAAAATTAGAATGTCACGTACAATTTTAATCATTTTATTCGATGGATAAATATTTTGTTTCAAAATTAAAATTGAGTAAATTTAAATATTTTCGAGATTGCGTTTGATTTTCTTGTCTAACGGAGAGTACACATCTCGGAATTCAGCTTGATCTTAACCGTAGCTCGCCAGTTATTATACAGTTAGTATCATTCAAGTGTGACGTGATAAAGATCCAAACTGTTTATGTTTCTGTTTATGTTGTAAACACTTTCCCAGGCAGTTATAATGCATATGTTTGTTCCAAAAAAAAAAAGTTTTACAACATTACATTTTTCTAGGTCCTTATAAATATGCAAGACAGCATTCAGTCGTCCGTTAATTTTTGTAAAGGCTTGAACAAGAAAAAAGGAAATAACTTTCCACAGCTTGAGTTTGAAAGGAAGGATTTATTCTGATGACTTGTGCCGCTTTGTTTGGCACTATTTTGACAAATACTAATGATTTTACTTAATTTAAAGTTCTTTAAAATTGCATAAAAAATGAGAGTTAAAAACAACGAAAGATCAACGCTGATAATGTTTAAACTGTTCAATTTCCTACACAATAAGTAAATTGAAAGCTAAATTGAAACTTTCGTCATTGTACTAAGGACTGCATCAGCAGAATGATTTATTCTCTACTGATTGTTAACATTACCCGAGGGAATAGTGAGTGATGTTAACAAGTTGTCCCAGATATGCGGCAGATTATTAACATCGCTCACTATTCCCTCGGGTAATGTTAATAATCAGTAGAGAATAAATCATCCTGCTGATGAAGTCCTTAGTAAAAGGACGAAAGCTTCAGGTTAGCTTTCAATTTATTTATTGTGTAGGAAATTGAACAGGTTAAACATTATCAGCTATGAATAATACTACACATTTAAGCTTTCACCAAAGTAACAAAAGATCAAGTCAAATACACCGGTTCTTCATGTAACTGCTCACCCTTGCTTCCCGATATTACAAAGGAAACAAAAATAATTACAATGAATACACGTGTAATTACTTAGCTGACATGAAGAAATATTGAAGAAAAAAATCTGTAACTTGAAGTCATACTAAATCCAAACTATGTTTATATGTTCATTTGTGGGATTTTGTTTTAGAAAAAGATATGCAATTATTCAGAGTTAACGTACTTTTTAAGATCTGTCTTGCAGTGAAAAATGTTACTTCATTTTAACATTATTGTCTTAATGAAGTCTATAACAAGTTTTATGCGACCCATCATTTATTAATTTATAGTCACTATTGATGTACATATTTTATGGCAGTGTCTTTGTATACATTCACCAGAGTGTGCATGCGGGCATTGGTCAGTTTTTAACATTTTTGTGGGATATTTTAAAAGATGATGGTACTTACCGAATAAAAATAGAATATCTCTTGATAAATCTTCTTGCTCTTTTCCACCTGCTACATGTTGGCGTTGCAGTCAGGGTCTGTAAATATTAGTTGGCAATATGTGGCATCATAGGGTCGGACCACGGTAACTGAAACATTTACTATGGTTATGAATGAACGACTTAGCTGCAAAGAATCTGATACTACCTTTCAAGAGCATATGATCCAAGTACTGTAGAGTCAGCAATAACTACTACATAAGCAGCAGCAACAACAACTTGATACGTTGTCAAAACTTGTTAGTGAGGACTCCAAGAAAAATTCGGGGAACAGTCAACTGGAACAAGGGCAGAACAGAAACTTTTTAGGCCTGTTTTAGATGAGGCGGAATCGGTCCTAAGATCAAGGACTGTCATTCCAAGCATAACATACCTTGATGGATAAAGAATAATAGAGACAGAAATGACCCGAGAACAACTCGAACAACTCAGGGGCCTAAGAATCAGCATGGCAATCCTTCAAACGGATAACTCCTGCTGTGTCGAGTTTATCAGCAGGAGTTACAGATAAACAAGGCTCGCCCTACCAGGATCAGACGATTGTAGGAAAATGTCCGAAGTAGAAATCAAGGTAGAAGACAACCTATTATGCTTTTGATATATACTGGATCTCTCACACACACACACACATTCTTGTATTTGGTGGATATCGAGGACTCGGGTATGGAACCTTGTACCGAGGACATTTGTTCTGGCTATCTTGGAGTGAAAAGAGATACAGTTTCTGGCAGTTAATTTATAGCAAACGGTGATGTATCTAGGAGGGTACTGTAGGATTCATTCTAAGGAATATGAAATTTCGCAATGCAAGCGAGGACGCACACGTTTACACAAATAGTCTGTACTATCCATTCAAACGAAGGACACACATAATTATCGACCAATACATGAAAACTGTAGACAATGGGACGTCATGGACAACTGGCACTCCCATTATCTTGTAAAATGAAAATGAAGAGAAACACTATAAATCCGTACATGAAAGGCTTAGACTCTAATTGTGGTTCGTTTTTTCATCCCAGACAGACCTTTAACCGTTTCCAGAATCAAATGACGACCAGATTATGATTATCCCTTCCCTAGGTAATGCATCAGTTGTTAATTGCCACTTCATATAGCAATGTAGCAGCCTGGTGAGTCCATACAGTTCACAAATGTGTTCAGATGCAAGCACATGACGGAGTTTGTAAATAAGCCCATATATCAAAACATGCATTGTGCTCTTGTAAGTGTGCGTAAATTGATAATATCAAGAACAATTTACAGATGACGCCACCCTATTCCACAAAATCTGAAACCATCATATACTTAATGAAATCTGAAACTGACTTTTTGGGGTATTATTATTGAGTTTGCTTTATTTAGATAATATTATTTGTTTATAATAGTTATAATAGTTATATATTGTTATGTATGATGTTTATATAATATTATAAATATTTTAGGAAATTATAAATGTTTCTTCACTTTAATATTTGCTTAAATCTTAATGTTATCAGGAAAAACATGTTTAACTAGTGTCCTTGAATTAGGTTGTTTTGATCAATATGTTTTCTCAATTTGAAGGTCAAGGTTGATTGTTGTTTACAAGTAAAAATTCCATTAAGATGACTCATGTTCTAGAACATTCTGTCATGTGACCAATCTTTATATATGCCATGTTTGGTGGACATTTTTTCAGTTTTGACATTACCATCAGTCTTGTAAAGAGCTATTACAGTTGTGAAAATTCATTACAAATTCTAAGAGAGGAATTATTTTAAATATTCATTGGATTATAACAGTGCTCATAAACTTTTAAACTTTGGATTTTTAATTGATGATTTTGGAATTTATGTGAACTTATATTCAGATATTTTGGAATACTTCATTTTGACATCAGCACATCAAAGATTTCTAGTACATCAGGACTTTGGAGACCATTAGCACATCATAACATTCAAGGACACAGCCGTGAATTCGGAACATTCTATATTTAGGACTTGTGATTAGAACAATCATTCTTATTGGATTATTAGGATTTCAAAACACATTACTGTAAGTGATTTTTTGATTTTTCATTTTAATTATCTAGTAATAAATTGCTTGTTGATTTTTACTTGATTTGTTGGTTTCACTTTCTTTCTGTTACATTTTTCTTAGACCATAGAGTCGTAACAGAAATTGGGGGCTCGTCATCTGGGATTGAATTTCTTTAAAGCATATTAGAGATATTAAATTTATCTTTGAAATTCATATTGATTTTGTCTTGGAATTTTTTTTTGTTTTTGTCTTTGGCAAAGATTTTTTTTTAGAGAAATTTGTTTTGTGTGAAACCAACAAGCATTTACTATGGCATCTAATGTTCAGAATTTCATTTCAAAACCTATCCAGGAGGGGATAGAGTGCATGAGAAAGTTAATTGAAGAGTTCAAGAGGTGCATCCATAGTGATGTTAAAACCTATCTTGACGAGCAGAATGTGGAAACTTTGGAAAATGCTGCTCGTATGGCTGATGATTATTCCTTGACTCACAAAATTTCATTTGGCAATAAGTCGTCCTCTCAGCAGTTTTCTGGTAAAAAACCATTTCAATCTCATTCGAGTACTTCCAAATTTCACAACAGCACAACTGTTAGGAATCAAACATCTGATAAGACTGATCAGAAATCCTTATCTCTTCCTACGTGCACTTATTGTAAAACGAAAGGGCACGTTATTTCTGATTGCTTCAAGTTGAAAAATAAGCAACAGAATAAAGACAGAGCTTTTTCAAATGCTCTTATTTCTACGAGGTCAAGGTCACGGTCTTGTATTGAAAGCAATACATTTGTTGGGTCAAACAAACCCCAGTCTGATTCTATTTTGGAGGCTTATGAACCATTCATGTCAGAAGGTTCTATATCACTTATTGGTGATTCTGCCAAACCTATCCCAATTAAAATATTAAGGGACACTGGAGCTTCTCAGAGTCTTTTATTATCAGGTACTTTACCTTTGTCTGAGGATTCTTCTTCAAGTGAAAGTGTTCTTGTTCAGGGAGTAGAGTGCGGCTTTGTAAATGTTCCTCTTCATTGTGTAAATTTGGCATCAGACTTAGTTTCTGGACCTGTGATTGTTGGGGCAGTGACTTCTTTACCCATAGAGGGTGTTCATTTATTACTAGGCAATGACCTAGCTGGAGATAAGGTTGTGGTTAATCCACTTGTAACTGACAAGCCTTGTTTGGATCAGAAAGTTGATCCTGTCGAAACTGAAATCCCTGATTTGTACCCTGCTTGTGCAGTTACTAGAGCTATGGCAAAAAGAGCTCTTGAGAGTGATGTTGATAAGGATATTATTCCTTTAGCCGACACATGTATTGGTCAGTCTTTTGATGAGGTCACTTTTTCCTCAGGTATTGATCAATCAAACGGTATTGATCACAGTGATCCTCTTTTGGCAACTCATTCTCTTTGTCCTAATCAGGATGACAAACGACAATCCCTTGTCGTTGAACAGGAGCAAGATCCCGAGATATCTTGTTTGTTTCAGAGGGCTATTAGTGAAACTGAAGCCACACAAGTTCCAGTGTGTTACTTTGTGAAAAATGGGGTCCTTATGAGGAAATGGAGACCACCTGATGTACCCACTGGTGACGAGTGGTCAGTGAGCTATCAAATTGTTGTTCCTAAGTCATATCGACAGGAAATTCTTAATTTAGCCCATGAAACTCCTTTGGCTGGTCATTTAGGAGTCCGTAAGACTTATCACAAGATCTTGAATCATTTTTATTGGCCGAAACTCAAAAGTGATGTTTCTAAATACTGCAGATCTTGTCACACTTGTCAAATGGTAGGAAAACCCAATCAGAAGATATCTAAGGCTCATCTGCAACCTATTCCTGCATTTGATGAACCATTTAGTAGAATAATGGTAGACTGTGTTGGTCCTTTACCTAAAACCAAGTCGGGCAACCAATACTTGTTGACCATCATGTGTGCATCTACAAGATTTCCAGAAGCAATGCCTCTGAGAAATATAAAAACTAAAACTATTGTGAAAGCTTTGGTGAAGTTTTTTACACTTGTTGGCCTTCCCAAATCTGTCCAGTCGGATCAAGGGTCAAATTTTATGTCTGGTATTTTCCAACAAGTTATGCATGAATTAGGCATCTAACAGTTTAAATCTTCTGCTTATCACCCTGAAAGTCAAGGTGCTTTGGAAAGATTTCATCAAACTTTGAAGAATATGATTCGATCATATTGCTTTGATACAGAAAAGGATTGGGATGAGGGTGTTCATTTGTTGTTGTTTGCTGTTAGGGAATCAGTTCAAGAGTCGTTGGGTTTTAGTCCCTTTGAACTAGTTTTTGGTCATACTGTCCGTGGACCATTGAAATTATTGAAAGAGAAACTTCTTTCAAATGAAGACTCAAAGATTAATCTTCTTGATTATGTCTCTGATTTCAAATACAAGTTGTCAAAGGCCTGTGAAGTAGCAAGAACTAATCTTCACAATACACAGTCAAAAATGAAATTAAGGTATGACAGAAATTCACAGGAAAGGAGTTTTAAACCTGGTGACAAAGTTCTGGCTCTCTTTCCCATACCTCAGAATCCTCTTCAGGCTAAATTGTATGGTCCTTATACCGTTGAAAAGAAAGTAAATGACTTAAATTATATCATTAACACTCCTGGGAGACGGAAACAGAAACAACTTTGTCATATAAATATGTTAAAGGAATATTTTAACAGAGATAGCTCAGCTAATTATTCTGTTAATTTAGTTGTACCTGTCCCACACAGTGAAGATATCAACGATGGAATACGATCAGACTATAGTGACTCTGGTATAACCAATCTTCGGAATTCAGAAATATTGAACAACCTAGACCAGAAACTTTCACATCTACAACAACAGGAAAGAAATGAACTAAAACAGCTATTACATGACTATGAGCACTTGTTTCCTGATGTTCCAACACGAATAAGTAAAATTTATCATGACGTTGACATTGTAGATTCTGCGCCTGTGAAACAGCATCCTTATAGGATGAATCCTCTCAAACAGAACTATCTGAAGAAAGAAATTCAGTATTTACTGGAGAATGATTTCATAGAACCAAGTAAAAGTAACTGGAGTTCACCATGTATTCTTGTTCCCAAGCCAGATAATACATTCCGTATGTGTACTGACTATAGAAAAGTCAACAGTGTCACCAAAACTGATTCATTTCCAATCCCAAGAATGGACGATTGCATTGATAAAATTGGAAATGCGGAATATGTCACTAAGTTTGACCTTTTAAAAGGATTCTGGCAAATTCCACTGACGGAAAGGGCAAAAGAAATTTCATCATTTGTAACTCCAGATGGACTTTATCAATATAAAGTTATGCCGTTTGGAATGAAAAATTCGCCTGCAACGTTTCAACGTCTGATGAACATGATAACATTTGGTCTTGATAATTGTGACGCTTATATCGATGACGTCATTATCTACAACAACACCTGGGAAGATCATTTGGAAACCATTCGAAAATTCTTTGATCGACTCAGCGATGCGAATCTGACAATTAATTTGAGCAAAGGTGAGTTTTGCCATGCTTGTGTCACATTTTTAGGACATATTGTGGGACAAGGTCAAGTTAAACCTATAGAAGCTAAGGTCAAAGCTATCTCTGAATTTCAAGTTCCAATTTGTAAAAAGCAACTGATGCGATTTCTAGGTATGGCTGGATATTATCGGAAATTTTGTTCCAATTTTTCCAAAATTGCTGAACCTTTGACAAGTTTATTCAGTAAGAAAGCCAAATTTTATTGGTCTGACAAGTGTCAGGAATCTTTTGACAAGTTAAAGGCCATGCTTAAGAATGCACCAGTTCTTTCTGCACCAAATTTTAGCCAATCATTTAAATTATCTGTTGATGCAAGTGATGTAGGGGTTGGTGGAGTATTGATTCAGGAAGACAAAAGTGGTGTGGATCACCCTGTGTGTTATTTTTCTAAAAAACTAAACAAGCACCAGAAAAATTATTCCACAATTGAGAAGGAATGTTTGGCATTGATATTGGCTTTACAGCATATTGAAGTGCATGTCACCTCAGCTCTTTCTCCAATTATTGTGTACAGTGATCACAATCCCCTTACTTTCATCAACAAAATGAAAGATAAAAATCGGAGATTGTTGAGATGGAGTTTGATATTGCAAGAATATAACACTGACATCAAACACATTAGGGGAAAAGACAATGTGATTGCAGATGCACTCTCACGTGCATAGAAATGTAATATTGCTTGATGTAATTAAGTCCAGTATCATAAAACATGTTCTTATGTAATTTTGGTTATTATAGTATTAGATGTATATTCAAAAGAAAGCTTTATTATATAAATCTTTCTTTTTCTTTATGAGGGGAGGTGTTATGTATGATGTTTATATAATATTATAAATATTTTAGGAAATTATAAATGTTTCTTCACTTTAATATTTGCTTAAATCTTAATGTTATCAGGAAAAACATGTTTAACTAGTGTCCTTGAATTAGGTTGTTTTGATCAATATGTTTTCTCAATTTGAAGGTCAAGGTTGATTGTTGTTTACAAGTAAAAATTCCATTAAGATGACTCATGTTCTAGAACATTCTGTCATGTGACCAATCTTTATATATGCCATGTTTGGTGGACATTTTTTCAGTTTTGACATTACCATCAGTCTTGTAAAGAGCTATTACAGTTGTGAAAATTCATTACAAATTCTAAGAGAGGAATTATTTTAAATATTCATTGGATTATAACAGTGCTCATAAACTTTTAAACTTTGGATTTTTAATTGATGATTTTGGAATTTATGTGAACTTATATTCAGATATTTTGGAATACTTCATTCTGACATCATCACATCAAAGATTTCTAGTACATCAGGACTTTGGAGACCATTAGCACATCATAACATTCAAGGACACAGCCGTGAATTCGGAACATTCTATATTTAGGACTTGTGATTAGAACAATCATTCTTATTGGATTATTAGGATTTCAAAACACATTACTGTAAGTGATTTTTTGATTTTTCATTTTAATTATCTAGTAATAAATTGCTTGTTGATTTTTACTTGATTTGTTGGTTTCACTTTCTTTCTGTTACATTTTTCTTAGACCATAGAGTCGTAACAGAAATTGGGGGCTCGTCATCTGGGATTGAATTTCTTTAAAGCATATTAGAGATATTAAATTTATCTTTGAAATTCATATTGATTTTGTCTTGGAATTTTTTTTTGTTTTTGTCTTTGGCAAAGATTTTTTTTTAGAGAAATTTGTTTTGTGTGAAACCAACAAGCATTTACTATGGCATCTAATGTTCAGAATTTCATTTCAAAACCTATCCAGGAGGGGATAGAGTGCATGAGAAAGTTAATTGAAGAGTTCAAGAGGTGCATCCATAGTGATGTTAAAACCTATCTTGACGAGCAGAATGTGGAAACTTTGGAAAATGCTGCTCGTATGGCTGATGATTATTCCTTGACTCACAAAATTTCATTTGGCAATAAGTCGTCCTCTCAGCAGTTTTCTGGTAAAAAACCATTTCAATCTCATTCGAGTACTTCCAAATTTCACAACAGCACAACTGTTAGGAATCAAACATCTGATAAGACTGATCAGAAATCCTTATCTCTTCCTACGTGCACTTATTGTAAAACGAAAGGGCACGTTATTTCTGATTGCTTCAAGTTGAAAAATAAGCAACAGAGTAAAGACAGAGCTTTTTCAAATGCTCTTATTTCTACGAGGTCAAGGTCACGGTCTTGTATTGAAAGCAATACATTTGTTGGGTCAAACAAACCCCAGTCTGATTCTATTTTGGAGGCTTATGAACCATTCATGTCAGAAGGTTCTATATCACTTATTGGTGATTCTGCCAAACCTATCCCAATTAAAATATTAAGGGACACTGGAGCTTCTCAGAGTCTTTTATTATCAGGTACTTTACCTTTGTCTGAGGATTCTTCTTCAAGTGAAAGTGTTCTTGTTCAGGGAGTAGAGTGCGGCTTTGTAAATGTTCCTCTTCATTGTGTAAATTTGGCATCAGACTTAGTTTCTGGACCTGTGATTGTTGGGGCAGTGACTTCTTTACCCATAGAGGGTGTTCATTTATTACTAGGCAATGACCTAGCTGGAGATAAGGTTGTGGTTAATCCACTTGTAACTGACAAGCCTTGTTTGGATCAGAAAGTTGATCCTGTCGAAACTGAAATCCCTGATTTGTACCCTGCTTGTGCAGTTACTAGAGCTATGGCAAAAAGAGCTCTTGAGAGTGATGTTGATAAGGATATTATTCCTTTAGCCGACACATGTATTGGTCAGTCTTTTGATGAGGTCACTTTTTCCTCAGGTATTGATCAATCAAACGGTATTGATCACAGTGATCCTCTTTTGGCAACTCATTCTCTTTGTCCTAATCAGGATGACAAACGACAATCCCTTGTCGTTGAACAGGAGCAAGATCCCGAGATATCTTGTTTGTTTCAGAGGGCTATTAGTGAAACTGAAGCCACACAAGTTCCAGTGTGTTACTTTGTGAAAAATGGGGTCCTTATGAGGAAATGGAGACCACCTGATGTACCCACTGGTGACGAGTGGTCAGTGAGCTATCAAATTGTTGTTCCTAAGTCATATCGACAGGAAATTCTTAATTTAGCCCATGAAACTCCTTTGGCTGGTCATTTAGGAGTCCGTAAGACTTATCACAAGATCTTGAATCATTTTTATTGGCCGAAACTCAAAAGTGATGTTTCTAAATACTGCAGATCTTGTCACACTTGTCAAATGGTAGGAAAACCCAATCAGAAGATATCTAAGGCTCATCTGCAACCTATTCCTGCATTTGATGAACCATTTAGTAGAATAATGGTAGACTGTGTTGGTCCTTTACCTAAAACCAAGTCGGGCAACCAATACTTGTTGACCATCATGTGTGCATCTACAAGATTTCCAGAAGCAATGCCTCTGAGAAATATAAAAACTAAAACTATTGTGAAAGCTTTGGTGAAGTTTTTTACACTTGTTGGCCTTCCCAAATCTGTCCAGTCGGATCAAGGGTCAAATTTTATGTCTGGTATTTTCCAACAAGTTATGCATGAATTAGGCATCTAACAGTTTAAATCTTCTGCCTATCACCCTGAAAGTCAAGGTGCTTTGGAAAGATTTCATCAAACTTTGAAGAATATGATTCGATCATATTGCTTTGATACAGAAAAGGATTGGGATGAGGGTGTTCATTTGTTGTTGTTTGCTGTTAGGGAATCAGTTCAAGAGTCGTTGGGTTTTAGTCCCTTTGAACTAGTTTTTGGTCATACTGTCCGTGGACCATTGAAATTATTGAAAGAGAAACTTCTTTCAAATGAAGACTCAAAGATTAATCTTCTTGATTATGTCTCTGATTTCAAATACAAGTTGTCAAAGGCCTGTGAAGTAGCAAGAACTAATCTTCACAATACACAGTCAAAAATGAAATTAAGGTATGACAGAAATTCACAGGAAAGGAGTTTTAAACCTGGTGACAAAGTTCTGGCTCTCTTTCCCATACCTCAGAATCCTCTTCAAGCTAAATTGTATGGTCCTTATACCGTTGAAAAGAAAGTAAATGACTTAAATTATATCATTAACACTCCTGGGAGACGGAAACAGAAACAACTTTGTCATATAAATATGTTAAAGGAATATTTTAACAGAGATAGCTCAGCTAATTATTCTGTTAATTTAGTTGTACCTGTCCCACACAGTGAAGATATCAACGATGGAATACGATCAGACTATAGTGACTCTGGTATAACCAATCTTCGGAATTCAGAAATATTGAACAACCTAGACCAGAAACTTTCACATCTACAACAACAGGAAAGAAATGAACTAAAACAGCTATTACATGACTATGAGCACTTGTTTCCTGATGTTCCAACACGAATAAGTAAAATTTATCATGACGTTGACATTGTAGATTCTGCGCCTGTGAAACAGCATCCTTATAGGATGAATCCTCTCAAACAGAACTATCTGAAGAAAGAAATTCAGTATTTACTGGAGAATGATTTCATAGAACCAAGTAAAAGTAACTGGAGTTCACCATGTATTCTTGTTCCCAAGCCAGATAATACATTCCGTATGTGTACTGACTATAGAAAAGTCAACAGTGTCACCAAAACTGATTCATTTCCAATCCCAAGAATGGACGATTGCATTGATAAAATTGGAAATGCGGAATATGTCACTAAGTTTGACCTTTTAAAAGGATTCTGGCAAATTCCACTGACGGAAAGGGCAAAAGAAATTTCATCATTTGTAACTCCAGATGGACTTTATCAATATAAAGTTATGCCGTTTGGAATGAAAAATTCGCCTGCAACGTTTCAACGTCTGATGAACATGATAACATTTGGTCTTGATAATTGTGACGCTTATATCGATGACGTCATTATCTACAACAACACCTGGGAAGATCATTTGGAAACCATTCGAAAATTCTTTGATCGACTCAGCGATGCGAATCTGACAATTAATTTGAGCAAAGGTGAGTTTTGCCATGCTTGTGTCACATTTTTAGGACATATTGTGGGACAAGGTCAAGTTAAACCTATAGAAGCTAAGGTCAAAGCTATCTCTGAATTTCAAGTTCCAATTTGTAAAAAGCAACTGATGCGATTTCTAGGTATGGCTGGATATTATCGGAAATTTTGTTCCAATTTTTCCAAAATTGCTGAACCTTTGACAAGTTTATTCAGTAAGAAAGCCAAATTTTATTGGTCTGACAAGTGTCAGGAATCTTTTGACAAGTTAAAGGCCATGCTTAAGAATGCACCAGTTCTTTCTGCACCAAATTTTAGCCAATCATTTAAATTATCTGTTGATGCAAGTGATGTAGGGGTTGGTGGAGTATTGATTCAGGAAGACAAAAGTGGTGTGGATCACCCTGTGTGTTATTTTTCTAAAAAACTAAACAAGCACCAGAAAAATTATTCCACAATTGAGAAGGAATGTTTGGCATTGATATTGGCTTTACAGCATTTTGAAGTGCATGTCACCTCAGCTCTTTCTCCAATTATTGTGTACAGTGATCACAATCCCCTTACTTTCATCAACAAAATGAAAGATAAAAATCGGAGATTGTTGAGATGGAGTTTGATATTGCAAGAATATAACATTGACATCAAACACATTAGGGGAAAAGACAATGTGATTGCAGATGCACTCTCACGTGCATAGAAATGTAATATTGCTTGATGTAATTAAGTCCAGTATCATAAAACATGTTCTTATGTAATTTTGGTTATTATAGTATTAGATGTATATTCAAAAGAAAGCTTTATTATATAAATCTTTCTTTTTCTTTATGAGGGGAGGTGTTATGTATGATGTTTATATAATATTATAAATATTTTAGGAAATTATAAATGTTTCTTCACTTTAATATTTGCTTAAATCTTAATGTTATCAGGAAAAACATGTTTAACTAGTGTCCTTGAATTAGGTTGTTTTGATCAATATGTTTTCTCAATTTGAAGGTCAAGGTTGATTGTTGTTTACAAGTAAAAATTCCATTAAGATGACTCATGTTCTAGAACATTCTGTCATGTGACCAATCTTTATATATGCCATGTTTGGTGGACATTTTTTCAGTTTTGACATTACCATCAGTCTTGTAAAGAGCTATTACAGTTGTGAAAATTCATTACAAATTCTAAGAGAGGAATTATTTTAAATATTCATTGGATTATAACAGTGCTCATAAACTTTTAAACTTTGGATTTTTAATTGATGATTTTGGAATTTATGTGAACTTATATTCAGATATTTTGGAATACTTCATTCTGACATCATCACATCAAAGATTTCTAGTACATCAGGACTTTGGAGACCATTAGCACATCATAACATTCAAGGACACAGCCGTGAATTCGGAACATTCTATATTTAGGACTTGTGATTAGAACAATCATTCTTATTGGATTATTAGGATTTCAAAACACATTACTGTAAGTGATTTTTTGATTTTTCATTTTAATTATCTAGTAATAAATTGCTTGTTGATTTTTACTTGATTTGTTGGTTTCACTTTCTTTCTGTTACATTTTTCTTAGACCATAGAGTCGTAACAATATATATATGTATATATATATATATATATATATATATATATATATATATATATATATATATATATATATATATATATATATATAAAGATTGTTAAATTAGACCTAATAATTTAACGCAAGCTTTAACACTGATGGTTTGTGCTATACTTAAAAAGTAAGACAGTAATAATGTTCACAAATCATGTAGACTGTTGACAACGGTACATTAATGGAAATAGAATGAATTATCAATACAGACAAAGGATGCACGTAACTATTGACAAAAACAAAGAGACTGTGGACATCATTGACAACGAGGATATGTTTACTCGGACAAAATAAACTATCAATTCAAACTAAGGACGCACACATATATTTAGAAAAACACTGAGACGGTGGATATTGGTATATCATGGACAATTAGGACATGTTTACACATATAGTCTGAACGTTTAATACAAACTAAGGACCTACACTATTGACCAAACACGGAGACTGAGGACATTTGTAGATCATAGACAATGAGGACATGTTTACACATCTAGCCTGAACTATCAATACAAACTAAGAACGCACACTATTGACCAAAACATGAAGACTGTGGACATTGGTAGATCATGGACAATGTGGACGTGTTTACACATCTAGTCCGAACAATCAATGCAAAGTAAGGACGCACACAATATACAAAAAAAAAAAAAAAAAACAGAGACCGCGGACAATGTTACAGGGATCGGATCACTAATTCATTTCCCATAGAACTTAATGTTAATATATTACAAAATAAAAATAAATTCTTCACTAGCTTGGCATACAAACCATACATGTATCCATTCACTACAGTTAGAGAATTCTTTTTCAGCCTCAAAAAACAGGTGCTTCGCAGCACATTTTCGAGTCTTGTGGTACTATACAGGGGGTCTCCCTGGTCTACACCTAATAACATAGCCTCACACCAAGAGTCCATCCGCTATTTTGTCAGTAGGAAATTAAATACAGGATATCAAAATAAAAGTAAATATTTTTGGTCAGCTATAGTACATAGATTGAAGTTTGTGAAATTAATAAGGGAACAAAATTGAACCCATTTATTACCCAATGGATGCATCTCAAAAGAGTTAGGACTCTATTTTTTATTCCCCCACCAGTGGACTGGTTCCCTGGCTATCAAATAATTAGTGGTCCGATACCTACATCATGGACAAGTGGAACAAGCATTAACTAGCAAAATGAAAAGGAAGACAAACATTATGAGGCCGTGCATGAATAAATCAGACTCAGGTGGTCAGTGCAAACAGATGTAAATGGTGTTCGTTGTTTAATCCTGGATGAATGGTTGACCCTTTCCAGAAACAAATGATGATCGCATTATAATTATCCCCTCCCTAAGTAATACGTCAATTGTTAGTTGGTAAGCATACGGCATGGTGGCAATCTGGTGGTTCCATACTTGTACATATATGGAGTGCATAAATAAGCTCATGTATCAAAACGTCTTTTGTAATATTTCAGGTGTGAATACATTTACACTATCAACCTATTCCAGAAAATATGAAAGCATCATGTCATTGATGATATCTCAAGCTCATTCTTTTTTGTTAATTATTATTGCGTTTGTTCTATCTTAATTGTATTAATTTTATATAATATTTATTAAAATATAAAGTTTGTTAAATTCTGCATGATTATTGAATGCATATGTTTACACTGATGGTCTGAGTGTGATGTAAAGCGAAAGACGCACATAATAATTTACGGAAATATGGAGACTGTAAACAATGGTTCATTACGGGCAATCATGTCATATTTACACAAATAGTCTCAACAATCAATTAAAACTGAGGACGCACCGTTCGACTAAAACATGAAGACTGGGGACAATGGCACAATCAGGACATATTTACACAAATAGTCTGAAATATCAATTAAAACAAAGGACGAGCATAATTATTGACACAAAACATGTAGACGGGTGAAAATGGGATATCGCGGACGATGGGGGCATACTTAGGCAGTCTAAAGTATCAGTTAGAACTAAGAACAAACATAATTATATAAAAAACAACCCACTGACTCGGTAGACATTGTGACATCAGGGACAACGAGGACTCACTTTATCAAGCAAAATGAACATGAAAATAAACATTATTAGGCCTTGCATAAACGGTTCAGAAGCAGGGAGTTAGTGCACTCAGCGTATTTTCGTAAATTTTTTAATCCCGAACAGATCATTAACCCTTCACAAAATTAAAGGACGGCCGCATTATGATTATCCCTTGTCTAGGTGATATATTTAATGTTAATTGATACTTCAGCCATGAAGGTGACAGCCTCGTGGTTCCATACATTTACTGAGAAGTACATGATGCCGTATATAAATAGGCTCATGTATCAAAACATGTTTTGATATTTCACATGTACGTAATTTTAAGCATCAGCAAATGTTCCTCATAATCTAAAAATATTATATAATTCATAAACTCACGAGTTGATCTTTATCTATTGTTATTGAGATTACTTTATTTGGATTGTATAATTTGTCCTCGTATTTACTACAAATGTTAAATTATATAAGAATTAAAACTAATGCATCATATTATAACATAGGCTGGATAGTCGATGTGTTTCTGATATTTTTGTAACAGACTCAGATTTAGAAAATACTACCATATATGGGGATAAATTATGTTGCCAAATGGTCTCGATTCAGTGGCATCGCAAGGGTGCAGAATCGCCTGGGGGCAATGTTCTTTAGTGGCGCCCCTACTTTGCCAAAGAGAACAGTTTTTATGTCAGTTGCCAACCTCCATTACCCCCACTCCGCCCCCATCTAAATATAAGTTTTGGGAAGAATTGCCCCTGTTACACTAAGGTGAGATGAAATACTATGAAAATTTCAGCTGAAAAAAGCCCCCTCCCGACTCCTCCCTCGCGCCGCCACTACCTCGATTTGCCAATTTTCGGAAACTTTGCGCGTGTAAATTTCATGATTTAGTCTTTTAGGATCATATATAATTTTAAATTTCAAAGATCTGCACGAGTTTAAATTTTTCCGGTATCTGATCCGGTAGCTAAAATTGTGCAAATATAGAATGACGCAAAAACTTACCTTTAAAAGGTAAATAGTACGGCCCGAAAGTAATAAAATAGTAAGACTGTATTGCTTAATTTAGATTTAAAAAAATAAATTAATAAAAGATACAGATAGTGTGAGCTTATTTAGTTATTTCTCCTGTGCGAAAAAGGAAGAAAATATTGATGCCAATTTTACACGGTTAGTTTGCATAGCTTAAAATGCGGGTGACAGTAGAAACAGGCAGGCGAATAAACAAAGGCTGTTTAAGCGACTATATTATAAGAAAAAACATTTTCTATGACCCGTATAATTTTCTCTATATTGTATTCAAAAACTCATTTCACCATTTATAGTTTTTTTTTTAAAAATTACTTTTAAAAATCGCAGTTATGATGGGTTTTTGATTTATAATTTTTTTTATAAATTATTTTTGACTGTACATTTGATTCCATTCGCAGCAATAAATGTTCCAGATAATATGAACTGATTTTTGTCCTTTCATGTAACTCTTGCATCTGTGTGTTTTCAGGAAGTTGTTCGCTTCCTAACCCAACAGCAATAGATCACTGCTGTTATGTGGGAAAGTCATTATTGTGAAATACCTAATTCAATTAAAGGTTAAAAAAGGTGTATTGGCTGATTTAAAAAAAACACAAAAACATACTGCATATAGTGCAATTGAGTTTGTACATTTGCACGAGATTAATGATACTATTGCTAAGTTAATAACCGGTCTTTCGCCGGATGCTGATTCTCTTCAAGCGGAAAACCTTAAATAAGCTACCGAAAGTTTGCGCGTGCTACTTGTGTTTTGATTTGATAAATTCAATAAAGAAGAAAACATCGTGTTATTGACTTTCATTTGTTTTTAAGGAATATTCGTTCGTCATCGTGGAACAATTGGTGTTTTAAGTCCTTTTATAAAGTTTATGTGGGCAAGGGGTGCTACTTTTTCTCGTTTTAAATGTCATTCAATCGTAATAAGTTTTAGCATTAAACTTAAAGCAACAAAAGTTGACACTTATAGCCTTTATTAATTCAGAACCAAAGCAGATTAAACTTTATAGCAATATATGGACATATGTACATAGGAAATATCAAACCTGATTTTCAGTATAAGATTACGTTATTGACAAAGGATCATCTCGAAACAAGGATTTATCAGTTAATCATGTAGTTTAGTTTCAATGCTCATCATTTCGCCTCATTCTGCTGATTATAATATACTCTCGCCCTTGATACATGCAACACTGTGCTGAGAGTCTGCTAACTGGACAAAGTTTAGAATTTTCAGTGATATTTGTATGGTCGCGATCAATCTGTGACTTTAAGTGATCCATGGTAATCGAGTGTTTGAGATTTCGAAGTTAATTAATATAAAAACATGGTCGATTTTAAGCAGGTACCAAGTCTGTCTGTCTGTCTGTTTCCCTCTGTATTTTTTCTTTTAAAATATCATTTTTCCCAGTAAACCGAAAACCCTCTACTCAAAAACCGAAAAATAAATTCCATCCTAAATTTCAATTTTACACTAAATAAAACCCCATAAAACCGAAACTCACTTCAAACTTGGAACTGCATTTTAGCTGCTAAATTCCTGACACGCGCTGGACCAGATTATTTACGGATAGCAATTACAGGAGTAGGCTTATGGGTGAGAAAATGTGCCAAGGACACGCGTGGTTAAAAAACACTTACAACGCGCGCCAACACAGATTAAGCCAACTATGGGCTAACGCGAAGTGTTTGCACCATCAAAAAGAGCCAGCTTTTAAGGTGAATTATTAATAACTAAACACTAGTAGATAAGCCATTTAAGAAAGATTATGCTTATCTGCTTCTTATATAATTGTGATTGATGCTTTTCGTTTGTATAAAGGATCCATAGTACGATTTTTGTTTGTTTGTTTGGGTTTTTATTTTTTAATTTTATTAAATTAACATGCCCAGGTATCAAATAAAAAAAAATGAAATTTGGAACATTTATGACAATAATAACTATATACGTTCGTATATTTTTACAATTAGTATTTTCATTTAATTTTAACTGTTTTCGTCAGCTAGAAAAACGGACCCTGAATAAATTTAAACGCGTTATAAACAGCTGGTAATGGCTCATTCATTAACTTGTGCTATTTTCAAGTTGAACTTGATTTGTCATCCAATATCATCTGACAACACAATTTCATCTTGATAAATGAATAACAAGTTTTCCCATCCGATAGGCTAACACACAGACCTCTCAACGGAAGATCAACCAGTTACAGCTGGGATGGTGTGTTACGACTCTATGGTCTAAGAAAAATGTAACAGAAAGAAAGTGAAACCAACAAATCAAGTAAAAATCAACAAGCAATTTATTACTAGATAATTAAAATGAAAAATCAAAAAGTCACTTACAGTAATGTGTTTTAAAATCCTAATAATCCAATAAGAATGATTGTTCTAATCACAAGTCCTAAATATATAATGTGTCCTTGAATGTTATTATGTGCTAATGGTCTCCAAAGTCCTGATGTACTAGAAATCTTGATGTGCTGAAGTCAAAATGAAGTATTCCAAAATCTCTGAATAAGTTCACATAAATTCCAAAATTGTCAATTAAAAATCCAAAATCCAAAAGTTTATGAGCACTGTTATAATCCAATGAATATTTAAAATAATTCCTCTCTTAGAATTTGGAATGAATTTTCACAACTGTAATAGCTCTTTACAAGACTGATGGTAATGTCGAACTGAAAAAATGTCCACCAAACATGATATATATAAAGATTGGTCACATGACAGAATGTTCTAGATTGGTCACATGACAGAATGTTCTAGAATGTGTGTCATCTTAATGGAATTTTTACTTGTAAACAAAAATCAACCTTGACCTTCAAATTGAGAAAACATATTGATCAAAACAACCTAATT
This sequence comes from Margaritifera margaritifera, assembly GCA_029931535.1. Classification (NCBI taxonomy): domain Eukaryota; kingdom Metazoa; phylum Mollusca; class Bivalvia; order Unionida; family Margaritiferidae; genus Margaritifera; species Margaritifera margaritifera. Next base: position 340,499 of record JAQPZY010001334.1, on the reverse strand, counting down.
CAAGGACACTAGTCATACATGTTTTTCCTAATAAACATAAAGATTTAAGCAAATATTAAAGTGAAGAAACATTTATAATTTCCTAAAATATATATAATATTATATAAACATCATACATAACAAAAGGAAGATAATAATTTTTGGAAACCTGTAATTTGATAGCGCAGATCTCTCTACAAGTTTTCCACCGGGCAATCGAGGACATGATTTTGGGCGTGTGTATAGGCAGTAATGGAGGAAAGATACACTCCAAAATTGCGAACAAGCACCAAGCGTGTAAACGGGGACCTTCTTACAAATCATGTCGTTACATTGTTCTGCGATAAAATTGTTGGTAGAAGCAAGATTTTACCTTTTTTCCAACCAAGGACGTCCTCGTTCGGAGGTGTGTCCACGGTACGTTGGTGTGTAATCTCATGAATGTCCTCGATTTACACCAAATACAAACGCACGCACACACACACACACACACACACACACACATCAATTAAACTTTCATATCACGCTTCTTATAGAGGAATCATAATTTGAATATATCCAAAAGTCCAACACCACAAAAATATTCTCCTGAAAAAGATCACAGAGGCTGAGAGGCTGAAACCTTCTTACTGGCAGAGACTGAACAGCGGAGCGCTCTTTACAAAAAGTAGAAGTGCGCAGTAAACGCTATGAATGGTGTTGACACCGCACTGACGTCTGGGCACCGGCGTGGCGGGGATTGGAATATAGTCACAATCATTGCTGCCCCCATCGCGATCGCCCTTGAAATCACAGCTTTAAGCTGTGGTCTGATTTCTGTACCTGAAAATTGTATCAGACGGACAATATCCATGAAAACTAAAATGCTTGATGAAATCCGCATCTTGGCCAAAACAAAGCTCAACACAATCACAGACCACATATCTAAGGAGCTACGCGACAACGCCATCTCCGTAGAAGAGTTCAAGTTTATCCTATACGAAGTCTACAAATACACAACCGTGAAAAATGAAGTACGGGCTGCATCGAACAAGGCATACGCTTCGGTTGTAATAAACGAAGTGGCAACAATAAAATAAATAAATAAATAAAAAACGAGTAGATAGCTCGCAGAGGATACAACATCCGAGAGGAGCTCATGAAAATCTCGTTGGGAATTCATCATAAACTGTGTGTGTTCCTATTCTTTGTGTTTTGAATCTTCAGCAAGCAAAGTACAGCTTGTGCTTTCTCTGCTTCCAGTCATGAGGACATGCTAATACCAACTGCGCCTATGCTGTATTGCTAGCATACCTTTCGCATGGGTGGTACTAACGGTACCCCATACACACCTTTTTCCTTTCTAATCTCAAACGGCTTTCCATATGTGTTTGCTAACATTCATCGTGTTTAACGACCTTGATCTTATTACTAAAGCACAAAATATTGCTGACTCATTGGTGTATTACACCATTACAAAATATTGCTGTGGTATAGTGAAACTTTCGTGACACTTGGTATGTAAGAATTTTCTGCCTGTGGGACAAAAATGGATTTCTGTCTGAACTAAATGGCATAAGATAAGTAATCAACATTATATCTTGCGTCCTCTAACACAAAATATAATTCGTTGCGACGGACAAGTACAAAAAGTGGCAGAAAGTTGCATATAACACGGCCTATTGTACGCACGTGTTGGTCAGAACGACAAGTTGCTTGCTTTTCAGTGAATTTAAAAGAGTGGTAACCGCCTCACGTGCCGTCACCCTCGTCCAATATGGCCTGCAGATTAGCAATAGAAGTTGTGAACTACCAATACAACTGTCAAAGTTGCTGTCTGTTTTGCAGCGTAAATTTCAAACCCAAATACAAGCAAAGCTGCCTCAGTCAGAGTCACCGAAGTAATCAACAAGAAAATATCCTGTGCACATTGTAATCATTATATTTCCTTTATCTTTTTTTCTTTTTCTAAAAGCATTCAACAGTTTAAGCTAATGAATAACATATCCATTTTTAGTACACAGTAATATTCTGCTCTTCGAACCGTAAAGGACAAAGTTCAACCTACCAGACCACTGCTTCAGCTCTAGTACATCCTCATCATCAAGATGACCAAGAATCTCATCATCAACTTCGCGCTGCCAGTACGGGACAAGAAACACCTCTTTTCTTTTCCACAGGTGCGAGAGAACAACAATCGCGTCCTCTTTTGTTAAACGTACCGGCAAACGCTGGTGGTCCGCTAAGCAGACCAGTCGAGCATGCAAAACTTTGGATCTCCCAGGTAGTTTAGCCAATATGTTTCATTGCCCTCAAAGAACTCAGCAGTAGCGTTTATATTCAAGTGGGTCTATTCCTCTGGTTGGTGTCAAAGATATTATAATTGCGCCATGACTTGAACCGGGGCATGCGGTCGTTTCCCTTTATTGTCCCTTAGGGTCTGTCACTGAGTGCTGCAAGCCAACGGCGTATGCAGCTCAAAAGCGATTTTTTTATTGTTACGTTGCACTTGTGTGGCGTGCGGAACGAGGCCCTGGGAGGGCCAGCCGATTCCATTGACACTTCGCAAAAATTGAACCTCAGCCCTCGAGGGAGCTTCTCAACCTCTGACAAAAAACGGAGATGCGACGTAAAATGGTAGACCCCAACCTCCCACTCTGTACCACGTCTTGCTAGTGCAATAGAACTTGCACGTCAAACAACGGCGAAAAGGCCCAGAATCGGAGGGAACTACACAATATTAATATACAGGATAAAGGTATCCCTATTGTAGCCCATGCTTTGCTTCGGAATAGTAAATCGGGACGGAACAAGATTCAGGATGCTTGGAATTCTAGCAAGTACATAAGCTTTAAGATAACGTGCATGTCATTCAAGCTGAATGGCATTGGACCGACTAAAACTGTAACTCGGCTACTGGATACTAGAGAATTAAGATATCACGCGGATAATAGTGTTGCTGATGGCAGCTGAGTGCAGTTTTTCAAGGAGAGTCAAGGTGTACTAGGTGGAGATGACATATATTGCGCCCGAGACATCTTCTTGATATTTTCCATCTACTACATATGGATGCCAGAACCTGTATAAATTTACACACGCAAAGATACTCATATTCCAGTTCTGGACTTACTTTAAGTTCAGTAATTTTGTTTTTTGGGGTGGGGGGGGGGGGGTAGCGGGGGTATACTTTATGTCTCTGTGCGAGTGATTGTTAGTTTGTGTAATGTTCACTGCAACAACAAAAACAGAAACATTATTATTATATTGACAATGGGACGGTTTCATCTATTCTTCAAAAACATGACAAAAGTTTACCTTTAAATAACTATCAAATATTTCTGTTTCGTTCCACGGATTCACACATTTTCCACTACTCTTTGCCACTCAGTTGGCAAGAAAAATATTTCAAAAAGCTATGTTCCACTTCTTTCTGTCAGAAATTTCAGATAAGATGTTCTTTCAGCAACATAAAAACGAGAACGGCTTACCTTCATTCATCTGCAATCGTAAGCGTAGCATAAAACCGGAATTGAGCGACTCTCGCATACCCAGCTTACCAGGGATAAATATTGCACATCGACCACATATTGTTCCTATTACAGACCGTTAGTCATCCATTTACATTTGTAAAGAGACATAAAATGGAATTGATTGATGTTTTTGTGTAACACTGTAGCATGCATTGATTTTTCGTATTAAAACTTTGCACTAGCATGGATTTATTATACATGCAACACCTTGAAATGCATCAAAAACTGTTAAATATTTGAGTACATTCAATCATCTTCGCAGCAAAAAAACCCCAAAAAAAACACCAAAAGCTAGACAAATCCACGCCCTAAAACGAGACTGCATTATCCGTGTCTGTCTGTATTTATGTCTGTCTGTCTGCGTGTATGTATGCATGTATGTAGATAGGTAGGTATAGTGTCGGCAGGGCCGTATGTATGGATGGATGACAATCTAGTGTCAAGGTTAAGGAAGATCTTACATTTCTCTTTGATTCATATGAAAGAGTTTAATAATTCTTTTAAAATGGGGGTGTAGGGGGTAAATTTTAAAGTTTAATCATATGCTTCCAACGTAGCACCTGTATAAATACCGATATGATGATATGTCGCATTTTCTTCGTATCATTTCCTAACGTTATTATTTCATTAGTTAAATATCAAAAATATGAAATGGAATGGAGATATATGGATGAATTTCTGTCTTATGTATGTATGTACGTATGTATGTATGTATGTATGTATGTATGTATGTATGTATGTATGTATGTATGTATGTATGTATGTATGTATGTATGTATGTATGTATGTATGTATGTATGTACAAGACATTGAGCAAAGCAGAAACGTATAGACCGACGATTGACAGCCTAAATATATACAGTGTCTTCCTCTCATTTTCTAATCGTATTCAAAGGGATTTGTTGTTACCACTGAAGTTTTTCTCCTTTGGAGACCATCCTTATTGTTTAACAAAAATATGGCAACTGGAACAATGGCAGGAGTCACAAATGGTAATCAGCTGATTTGGATATTGAATACAAGCAAAACAACGTTTCTTGAAGATAAGTAAATTTATGTATTGCAAATGATAACGTTTTCCTTGTTTACATCATTCAGTCAACCTCATTCATAGCTCTGTTTGTTCATTTGCATTATACAGTACAAAATGGCATTCCCACAGAAGAATGATGAAAAGACCAGTGAGTCAAATTGTTGGTATAGCTGAGTTTTTTTAAATATCTAACATTAGGCTGTCATTTTTAGAAATTATAGCGAAGCGGGGAAGTGTAATGTTAAAAATGCCCATAAGTTAAACATACGCTTTGATTGACCAACACCCGGTTATGAACTATCCATTACCCCCACATTTACTGTCCATCACCCTACATTTGTTATCCAGCACACTGTTTGGGGTGACCAACACCCACTAATCTACTAACCACACTTGGTAGGATTTAAATGAAGGGGTATACAATAGAATTTAAAGCCCTTATAAACAGAAATAATTTCCCTATTCCCCTATAACTTCCCTATCATCCCCTTTTAACCAAAACTACCATCCGCTACCGCCCTCATGATCCCTACAACACTAACAATATTATCATGCATAGAGTGAACGAAGAAGAAAAGGTAGGAATACCCACCCACATACTAACCTGTTATAGGCATTAAACATCATGGAGAGAAGAACAAACACACATCTAAGGACAGGCATTAGCTTACTTTTACAATCCAAACACGAACATATCCGTTGTAAATCTTGTATGAAGCCAAGTGGAGTTTAGAATTTGTAATACTGTATTCGTTTGTTTCCGTCCTAGATTGTAATTCTTTCACTATACTGCTACCCAGTGGCGCTTGATAAACATATTGACAAAAAGTGCGTTGCAATATCAATGCGTTATGAGGCAGATTTAGTTCTTTAATTTGTTAAAAATTTACAGTTTTCTTCTACCCTAGATTTAGTACAATGATTGACCTTATCGATGTCGGTTAACTGAATGAAATGCTGCCTGTGAGCTGTTGAGACAAGAGTTAAATTTGCACATTGTCAAGGTAAGTCAGAATATAGAGTGTAGTTAAAGTTTCTTTTATTGTAAGGCTGTACAATTTGCTGTTCAAGTTTGAAAACGACAGAACTATCAAATTTGTGCATCGTACATAGTGTTGTGTACTAGTTAAGAAAAAATTCTTTTCTGTCTGTCTGCAAAAGTGCATAGTGACTCAAGGCCTATGGAAAGAAATTATGCATAAGATTTTGTAAAGTTTTGCTACCCTAGATTTGGTACACTGACAGACGTTTGCTTAACCAATGACGGTGCACTTCGTTACACTTTAAACTTTGGATATAATTTTTTTGCCAAACCTAACACTGACCGATAGAAGGTAAACTTTTCTGTTCGAGTTTAAAAACAACAAAACTAGAAGTCATTAAAGTTGTGCATCATATATGGAGTATATACAATTTTAGACCAATTCTTTAACCCACTCTTCAGTCGACACTCACACATCAGAGTGCGAATGTATGTACTGTTAAAGTGGCCGCGGGTGCTGCATGTGTGCATTTGTTATCCATTATGTATCATGTGGATCTTCTGTCATACTGGTTAATATAAGGACGGATACTACAGAAGTGCGAATCTTTTTATAAATAATTGTAATTACGTTGCAAATCAAACAGTTTCTTTCGAATTTCTTCATTTAATGCTCATTTATCTTTCAATGTTTCTCTTGTGATTGAAAATATTCGACACTGAGTGACTTTTGTTTTTATTTCTATCAATTTCTTATTGATCAGATCTGAGACTAACGTACATGTGTTATATACTGTTCCTGATTTTATCTTATTGCGAATTTTTTTTTTTTCTAACTGAGGACTGAAAAAAGATTTGTTGCCAAGTATGTTGTTTCATTCTGAATTCCTACATGTTCAGAAGAGAGAGAGAGAGAGAGAGAGAGAGAGAGAGAGAGAGAGAGAGAGAGAGAGAGAAAGATAACCGCATGTGTTTTATACAACAGTTAGATACAATCATGTCAAAGGAGACTAACTTATGATAAACAATTCAGAGATTACCAACATCAGGCCAGAATCCTGGTTATCGAATAGGGTATCTCCGTATAAATAATGTAACGGCTAAAAACATCCTCTATTACCTTTGTTTCCATAAACAACATGTAATTGTGCACATTAGATGAGTTTTCTACTAAAGAAGGGTGAAAGGGATTTTTGTTTGTAAAAGCTTTCAAAATTTAAAGTATTAAAATAACCACCCAATATATATTTATGAGTTTAATTTTACAGTCAACGAGTATCTTTAATGCATTTCCTTCTTTGACTCTATCCCGTTTGAAAAAATATATATCAAAGCTATTAATGCGTGTTTTCACCCCAGGGCCTGTTTTCATTTCACAAATTATTTATATCCATTATAATTCTTGCTAAACGTGCATAAATCGCAAAGTATTAGATATTCCGTATTCCTATGCAAGCAAGCACTCGTAAAAATAGGCAAAATACGAGCATATAAATAAAAGTGATTCTCCGAGTCACCTTTAATATAAAAAGCTTTATATTTATACCGTCTGAAATGAATCATACTGCAGGTAAACACAAGTGTATGCATGAGAGAGGAGAGCAAGGTGTGTGTGTGTGTGTGGGGGGGGGGGGGCTTGAGAGGGGTACCACAATTTGGCGCTTGAATTCTTAGCTATAAACCCGATGGGCGACAAATTATAACTCTATAACATGTTATATATATATATATATATATATATATATATATATATATATATATATAATGAGGTTTCTTTTAAATAAAGATTAAAAGAATTTCAAATTGTGAAAGCCATTAAAATTTAATGTATTTACGCAACAATTCGGTGCATATTTATGACTTTTTTGCACAGTGAACGATTTTCTTTAATGCATTTCCTTTTTTGATTCTATCCTGGTTGGAAAATGTTCTAAGAAAGTTAATAGTTTTTATTTCTGCCCTAGAACCCCATTTTATTTCACAAGTTATATGTGTCGATTAAAAAATTTGTTATACGTGCATAAATTGTAAAGTATTATATGTAGTGTATGTCTACATGAGAAAACACTCGTAAGAACAGGGAAAATACGACAATATTAAGAAGGGGATTCTCCGAATCACGTGTAATCACACCTGTCTTAAATTAACCATACTGAAAGTAAACAGAAGTGTGTGCATGGGGTGGGGGTGGGGGCAGTGCTGGATTACCCAATAGGCAGACTAAACACGTGCTTAGGGCACCAGCATAAGCAGGGGCACCAACAAAAAAAAAAAATAAATAAAATCACGGTTTAGTATTGTCTTATTTTGAATTACAGGGGGGGGGGGCACCATAATCTTTTCATTGCTTAGTGCCTCTAAAGGTCTTAATTTGGCCCTGGAATGGGGGTTCTATAACTAGCATCTTGTGTTGTTGGTTATAATTGGGTGACAAACTATAACTCTAAAACATGTTTCATATAGATAATGACCTTTTTCTATATAGCTTCACTTCATATTAACACGTTTTCTCTTGTTGGATCCAAGGATACATCGAATCTGTTTGGTGTAGAATTTGTAACTCACAAAATGTTCACGTGCAACTTAATCTTTTCCAATAGAAATCATGAAAAACTGCATTTAGATTTACGCATCAAAAGCTTCTAGGGTACCTTTGCTGTTAAGCTGACACGAGAGACCGATGCAAATGGAGGGGATACAATGGTTTAAGAATGTTTGGCGTATGCATGATGACTACACTATAACAGAGCGTGGGAAAATAATTCATTAAGTTTTGTGTGATTCTACATACTCATGTTGGAAAGGAAGGCATGATGGATAGACAAATGGTTGGAGAGGAACAGGGGCTTTCAAAATACCCATGTAGCCTCATCAAGGAATAAGCAATAATCATGATAAACAACATAATAATTATTTCTTACTTTCAGATAATAATTCTATTAAAAGAAAGAAAGTATCAGATTCTAAGAAAATATTTTCTCAAAATCATACAATGATTATTTCGCGACTGAGCAAGTATGTTTTCTTGGCTTTATAAAGGTATTAACATGTATACTGTATAAATGCTAACGGCTATAGGATAAGTCTTACGAGTTAACATCAGCGTTATTTTTATTAAAACAAATAAATCTTCTGTTTCTATCAGGCTTAAAATCGTAGAAACCTTATCATTTTGGTTCATGGATTAGTTCTTGCTAGCTAAATCCAAATTTATTGGTCCTAAAATGGTGTAAAACTGCGACCGACCAGGTTAAAACGGTCATATCTCTCTCTGTCTCTCTCTCTCTCTGTCTCTCTGTCTGTCTGTCTCTCTCTGTCTCTCTGTCTCTCTCTCACTCTATATATATATATATATATATATATATATATATATATATATATATATATATATTGCAGTACGCAACAATTGTACGTGTTAAAATTATCAATAGAACTTAATTGTTCCCTTGATAAAATAAGTTGAACGGCAATTCAATGCTTTTTGTAAGGATATTTGTACGGTTATGGCAATTGCTCCTATTTGGTGAGATCTAATTTAGGTTTGAAATGCAAAGGCAAATACATTTCTGAGTAAACCACGGCCTCCTCAGAGATCGGAATAAGGTATTGATTATTATTTGTGCTCATTGCATGCAAATATCTTGTAAACATTTTGTAAGTGGAATATTACAAACTATGTCCATTGTTTCGTCAGTAGAAGTTATAGAGGAATTAGCAAGCTAGCTAGCAAGTTACCTATCAGTTCTTTCCTTTGCTGACAACCAGCTAGATAACATAGCTATTCATCTAACTTCTTTTTATGAAACACACAGACACATAAACAGACACAGACACACAAGTAATTCAGAGATTCCAATCAGCGTCAAAACACACATAATACAGAGATTCAAATTAGAAGTCAAGGACGGCAACAACAATTAGGCGTCGGTAGTATCTGCTCATTCGAAAAGAATGTACAATGTTTTGGTAATAAAATTTTTAAATATGCCATTTTTTTATATAAAAACAATTAACATTTTATATACAAATTTATTTTGTTTCAAATATAAGAATTGTTACCTCAATAAATATTTCATGCCCCTACTCCCTCCCCATTTTCTTTTCTTTCTTTCTCTTACTATATGTTTGAAAATGATGCTTAATAAATAAAGGATAGTAGGCGGGCCTGTCAAGGCGGATGTGAGGAGGAATTAATTGTGAGTGAAATATTATAGATTATTGCATTTCTGCGAAATACACAAATTGCTTTCAAATAATGTTTAACACATATCCCGAACTCATCTTACATGTAGTAAATATATTTGATACTGGCTTAAACATCATTTTTACATAAAATAAAGGCAGAATTATTTATAGACAGATCAGTTTATCACATGTAACCACAATTAGTGTTTAAATATATAAAGCCTTACTTATTGAGATCTATAGTCACAAGATAGCTTGCAAATCTACATTCATTGCTGGATAAATTGACCGCGTGAGAACATCTTAGGATGTATCTTATACAAGCCGATGTTGTTGGTTTAAACATAGTTATCCCTCAATTTGTATGAACAAGGTCAGTACAAACTGAGCAATTAGGAGTTAGAACAGAAGCGGACGTGCTGATGCGGTTGTGAAATAAACCACATATTGATGTCTGCTGTAGAAAGCCAATTTTCTCTCTCACAAAACTTAAATGACGTGCTCAATTATCACCATGGAATCACATTTCAGTGATAAGGGTACGCAAGGTCATTCACCCCTCGAATGAAACAGCTTACTGAGAGTGCAAACAATAAGAATTTTTTTTAAGACTAAGATGAGTAAGTGTGTTTCGTCACGTAGAGTGCATGCAAAGTATACCCTGATCAGATACTCGTACACCTGTCGATAGACAATATCAGTAGTGTATTGAGGAACTTAAGGAGTTAGGGTTTCGTTATAACTTACCATTCGTCTCAGACAGTGCTAAATAAGTACTATTTCCTTTTAGATACTAACGCAAAAAAATGTAGTTTAAATTATTGTAATTGCCTGCATCAGAAACATAGGGTTAAGCTGTGAGGAGTTGACTTGTATTCACATTCAAAGGAAGATATAAAACAGAATATATATCGAGGCATATAAAAAAATTAAAACTCGAGTCTCCCCATTAGAGGGATATATGTATCATTTGGCGAAAGTACCAGGAGCGTGGTCAGTGTTGTAGTCTTTTTTGTGGTTAAGTTCGGTTTAAAAGTTGTTTGCAACTCAGACGGAGGTTGGTTTTATCATTACACGGATCAGGACATGCACCAGGTCCGTCTGTTCCTTTATTAAACTAGCATTACTAAGTCATATTCTTTATTCATACTCAAGAATCAATACTTTCTGTGAGGAGGGAGACAAAAGTGGATTATAACAAAGCTGGTTAATGAACTTCTACAAATTCAGTGCTTTCTTCTTTTTTGATATACGTAGTTTCTTGGGCCTATATTATTATATATGTTTTTCCTTTTTGAGTTTTCTTATCATAAAAGACGTTCCAATTTAAATAGTAAAATGAAATAATATTATATTAACGAATGATTCGATACATTTTTATAACCAACTACAGACGAAGTGTAGTAAATAATTTTTTTAGGGTTTTTTCTTTCAAATATTTTATTTTTCCGGGCCTTTTCTGCGGAGGTAAAAAGTAAAAGTAGACTTGAAGGTTTGAAGGTACCCGTTATGACTATTATTATTATTATTATTATTATTATTATTATCATCTAATGCAAGGGAAATAACTCTTCTCTGTACTATAGAATGGCAAAGTGGTTTTCCCAACGCCAGTATGTAAAACTAGCCTAAAATGTGCAGAAATCAGAAAGTTTTCAGCTAATTAGCCCCTGTTTGGCCCTGAAAAATTGCAACTTTGCTTCAGTATAGTATAAAAATGGGGAATTTTGCCATTGTTTCACAGTTTCTAACTTTTTAACTAATCACCTGATTTCATGCCTGAGTATGGTTTACAATACAAATATATGTGTTCGTTTGAAGAGGCTCATTGACAGTGTTGTTTTTCCCCTTGTATCCAAAATGACATATAGAATATATATATATATATATATATATATATATATATATATATATATATATATATATATATATATATATATGAGGTTACAAATAGAACAAAGCCTGTCATGAATTGATTTATATAGTCTCGCCCATCTACCAGCTTCAACTTCGAATCTGTGAGAGGATACTCTAAATTTAGCAATTGCATTTCTATTTTTCAAAGAATAGATGCTGTCAAGGTAAAGTTTTGATCCGAAATTTGCAACATTTACATAAAACAATGCTCGACTACTGTTCTTAAGACGATCCATCCAATTTTGGATAAAATTGTCCGATAGCCTTAATTTAAAAGACTGTAAAAATATGTCAGTGTTACCGACCCCTTGATTAACCCGAACTTCATAGAATCCTAATCTTGACAATAAATCTTTAACTAAATATGCCCAATTTACTGTACTGGGTAAAGCTTCTAAATCGTTTAACATCATTTGGTATATATATAAATAAATAAATATATATATATATATATATATATATATATATATATATATATATATATATATATATATATATATATATATATATATATATATATATATATATATGTCCTCCTTTAACTCTAATATCTTAAACCAATACTTCACAATGTAATAAAATCTATTGACTATCATTGTCGTACGCCCTAACTCCCCATAAATAAAATCATTTTGTGTTGTCTTCTTCACTCTTAATATCTTTTTGCACAAATGTAAATGCACTCTTTCAATGCATTTACCATGAATAAATCCCCAAACTTGGCAACAATAATTTAAGTTAGGTTTTATCAGTCTATCAAAAAGATTCATGACATGGCTTGTTTTTAAGGACGTAAATTTAAAAAGGTATTTTTCAAGTAAAAATATCGCTTTTTTGGTTTGCCCTGCCAGTGTTGTCGGTGCTTCAGTAAAGGCACCACCAGACGTCATAACAAGTCCGAGAAATGTAAACTTATTTACAATTTCCAGTTTTTTATTACAGTAAGTAAATTTCATATTTCTGGGTGAAGTACCACCTTTTCTAAAAATCATAACCTTTGTTTTTGAGGTGTTAACCACATGTTTCCACTATGCACAATAATCTTTCAAATAATTTAACCCAGATTAAAGACCTTCGGGCTAACCTGCATGTAAGGGTGGGGTTTTCGGGATATGTGTTAAACATTAACTGAAAGCAATTTGTATATTTCGCAGAAATGGAATAATCTGTAATATTTCACTCACAATTAATTCCTCCTCACAACCGCCTTGACAGGTCCGCCAACTATCCTTTATTTATTAAGCATCATTTTCAAACATATAGTAAGAGAAAGAAAGAAAAGAAAATGGAAAAGAAAATGGGGAGGGAGTAGGGGCATGGAACATTTATTGAGGTAACAATTCTTATATTTGAAACAAAATAAATTTGTATGTAAACTATTAATTTTTTATATTAAAAAACCTCATGCATATTTAAATTTTTATTACCAAAAATTGATGCGATGATCAATTTAAAACAAATTGTACATTCTTTTCGAACGAGCAGATACTACCGACGTCTAATTGTTGTTGCCGTCCTTGACTTCTGATTTGAATTGCTGTATTCTGTGTGTTTTTACGCTGATTGGAATATCGGAATTGTGTGGGTGTATATATATATATATATATATATATATATATATATATATATATATATATATATATATATATATGTGTGTGTGTGTGTGTGTGTGTGTTTCATAAATAGAAGTTAGATGAATAGCTATGTTATCTAGCTGGTTGTCAGCAATGAAAAGAACTGATAGGTAACTTGCTAGCTAGCTTGCTAATTCCTCTATAACTTCTACTGACGAAACAATGGACATAGTTTGTAATATTCCACTTACAAAATGTTTACAAGATATTTGCATGCAATGATCACAGATAATAATCAGTGCCTTATTCCTTTCTCTGAGGAGGCCGTGGTTTATTCAGAAATGTATTTGCCTTTGCATTTCAAGCCTACGTGAGATCTCACCAAAAAAAGGATCAATTGCCGTAACCGCACAAGTATCCTTACAAAAAGCATTGAATTGCCTTTCAACTTATTGTATCAAGGGAACAATTAAGTTCTATTGATAATTTAAACATGTACATTTGTTTCGTACTGCAATATATATATATATATATATATATATATATATATATATATATATATATATATATATATATATGACCATGTCACTGATACCATTGATTTCGTGCGAAATGTTTTAGAAAACGTACCCCACTTGTAACATTCATCCCCTAGTCTGACAACCAAGAGGATTTCAGGCAAACAAATTAAATCAGGCCAAAATTTATCTTTTCTTTGATGCTTTAATCAAGTTGAATCATTAACCTATTGGGAACAACAAAGAAATAATGAAAAAATAGGCTTAATTTTTTTACTAACTCAATTGGCCTATTCGATGTGCAACATGAATTTTGTATAATTGCCTATGATTCGGCTGGTTTTATATGGTGAATTTAATAGTTATTTCATTTACCAGACACATGATTGCCCATGTGTGATGAGCTTCTGCATAATTCTAGACAAGCTGTTCACATAATTTGTCTTCTGGATTTGACATACACTCATAATTGCAAATTCCCGAGTAATTGAAACTAAAGATGTGGATTGGCAGAGGCCTATTTCCAAAAGATATTATACCACATACACTTGTAAGTTATGCCTCAATAACAGTCTGGTTATATTCAGTAGTGACTACTTGAAGAATTAAACCCAAAAAACAATCCATTACCTGATTTGTTTTCATTATATACACTGTACAAAAATGCTACTTTTTAAAGAAAAATATAATTTTTTGCAGGCGATAAAATAACTTTTTTGCACTTACTACGAGAAAAAAAAAACATGAAAAGGGTTATATTTTATTTTGCTAATTTGTAATTTCTGATACTTTGACCTTCACAAAAATGCCATATTTATGAACCTGAGATAAAATTTTTAATTTGGCCTGCTGTGATTTTGAAATTCAAGAAATTTGCACCAAAGCAAATATTACTTTAGGCCTATTAAGACGTAACTTGCCACCTTGCCCACAACATGCGAAATAATTAGCTTTCAGAGGTTTAGTTAGACCTATTTTAGAATATGCCTGTACAGTGTGGGACCCCCATTTCCCAAATATCTGTTGCTAACAGGGAGTAATAAGCTTCACTTTGTGGCCCAAATCTTACCCGACATTTCAACATTTGCAGAATATGTTTGACTTGATATATGACATTAGATTATAAAGTAAAACAAATTCTTAAAATTTACCTTTTACCTGCTTTTAAGATTACTAATTTATTGTTTGTCCATATCAATAATATATCATGCGTGACCATTGGCTATTATTTATTTTTTTTTTCGCTTAGGTGGCGCTCTAAAATTTCGTATTTACATAGGGTTAGCCCATTAAAGGAAAATAATTTTCCATGTTTTAGTCACTGGTTATCCTGGCTTTTTTTTTTAAAAAAAAAACATGGTATATTTTAGGCGTTGTTTAAAGAACTTTTAATTCCTTTTATTTTGGTATGTGATTGATGTATGGAATTTGGGTTATAGAGTATACAGCTTGGCTTTACTTCAGATGTGCACCTATAAAAAAAACTGCTAGCTCCGCTTGGTCATTTTCACTTCCTGGACTTCAAAGGTGAATTTTAAAAAAAAAATAGAAAAAAAAAAATGAGCCGATAACTTTTTTTTTACTTTTTATATATTTTGTAATTCATTCATTGCACTTTCAGAAGTTGGTATTGCCTACTCTTGCAAATTCATTTTCCCGATTTTAATAACTGCTAAATTTAGTGTACTTGGACTAATTAAGGCTGATTTTTCGAGCACATGGAAGTAGTCATTTTGGTCAGCTGTGTGCTTAGATCATGTAAAATTTCCACAAGTACAATATGTAAAGAAATTTCAGCTACAGTATATGAAAGTAAGATAGAGGTATGCCAAGATTCTCTCCATCGTGCATGTTGCAAAATGCAAACAACTTCACCTTACACCTATCACTCTCCCAGAAGTACGTAATATCTGTAGAGCACCACCTTAATTGTCATTACACATTGCATACAGCACATAGTAGGTATTAAATGTGAGCTAATTTTATTAAGAGAAAAATTATAAAAATAAATGCATTACAGGATTATTTTTAGCCAATACAGAAATAAATGGTATAAATGTATTGTCAACCATTGCAATTTTGGTTTAATCATTACAATTTTATACATTGAATTATAGTTGCCTTTGTATGGATTACTATTATGTAGGTGTAAAGTTTAAAATAAAATGAAATAAAAAGCAAAGAAGCTGTGCTTGTTCTTTTTTTTAATACCGATATGATCCGCAGACGTATTACTGTGGGAGAAAATTATAGAAAAGAAGGCTCGCATGTAGCACTTGCATATTTAAAAGAGTACACATTGTATATGTAATTTCTAGTATTCTATTTATAGGAGAGTAGTTTAATTATTTTCCTAGAAAACTGGTTTCTTCAGTTTAAAAACCTGCTTGTCAGATTTGTTATACCGATTAATGAAGAAATTGGTTAGATAACCAGTATACACCACAACTAGTGTATTATTATTATTATTATTATTATTATTAAAAGATGAGATCTAGGGATTGGCACAAGTTTTTAATATAATCACGCCAAAAAATTATCAGAATGCATGAAAATCATGCATCATATTTTTAAGGCCTACCTTTATTTCTTCATTAAATTCCTATTATATTCATAAAATCTCTGTCCCTACCCTCCCCCCCCCCGCCCCTTTTTTTTATAGCTTTAATGGTCAATGACCAGAAGAGTTTATGAAATGGTCTGTTGTCCCATCGCCCGTCCGTTGTCCGTCCGTCCATTAACACAAGTTTGTTATCACTACTCCTCCTTAACTACTTGGAGGATTGCCATGAAATTTTACACACACATTCATCCCATGGTCTAGTTGGTCATAAATGAAAATAGTGCCGATCGGACCACTATACATATATATTAACCATTATCGACATTCTTCCTAAGTTTATACACAATTAATTATAGTGCTCGAAAATAAAACTTTTGTCCTTGAAAAATCTTGACAAGTGCTTGAATTTCCTGACGAAATACGTATGAACCATGAAAAAACACGTTTTTGATATGTTTTGAAAGAGAGAAGGCAAGATTGTTTTCAGTTTATCTAGCCCGGGGTAAAATTCTGGCTATTCTGGAATTAAATAAATTGAAGTGGAGTGGTTTTAGAATGCACATTTACCAATACTCCCCTGCTTATAAAATTGTGATTGCTTGCTCTATTAAACATAAAATGCCTGCATCATTCATTATGATAAACACTATCTGACACTTCAACATAACACCCTATAACTATGGAGGAGCCCAAAATGTCTTGTACTTACTTGGCATTTCGTTCATTCTATGTGACCTTCAGAACTTGCCCTATGTTGATTACCAAGAAAGAAAAAAAAATTATAATCATACTTGATATAGGATGTATGCATGTCATTCTGCCAAAAATGCATTTAATTAAACCATATTTTTTATGCACATGACCAAACATTTTTTTACCTTTTTTCTTGAGAACTTTTATATTTTTTAAACTTATTTGTTTGATAAAGATCTGTATTAGAAACTTGAAATGAAGATACCTATACGTTTATTATTCTGCCAAAACTGGAAAGTTAAAAGTTGTTGAGAGTTATTTATTTTGAAAATGCTTTGTTAAATTCTGTTTACGAATAATAGAACAGCAAGCAAGTCTTCTTCAGATACCATTGCATAAAATCTGCTATAGGGATGGTCATTTTGACAGGTGGTTTTCACTAAAACACTTCTCACTATATGTAGTTGGTCCTAAATTAAAATGATGCCAATGTGTCTTACTAAAATTACCAACGTTTTGGAAAGTAGCATACAAGCTACTTCTCCAGAATGTTTAGCCTCAATAACTTTTTTTTAAAACAACTTCTTTCTTGAAATATATATAGTTGTTCCTGTATTAAAATTATGCCAATACAACCTTCACAATGGCTTTGTTCATGGCCATCCTGACCGCTATATCAATATGTACCTAGTTGTGATGAAATTGATGCTTATCTGAACTCTAACTTGGCAACCAATTGAGTAAGTACCTTCAAGGGACTCTTCTTTTTTTTTCTTACCGTACATGAATACATTTGAATTCGTGATTGATATCCATAATTTGCATACAGCCAATCAGAAAATTGCTATCAGTTTCCTTGCAACTAGGCACAAAACCATGTCAGTAAAATCAGCATACATACAGTCCTCTGTCAGACAATCAAGTAAATGTGAACAAAATGAACTCCACGGATGAAGAATATGCACATTATTAAAGTATAGAATCATTTCCTAATTCTTAATTCATGCGCTCATAATTCCTGATGTCAAAATTAGGGAGTAACACCAACCACAGTTGCATAAAGTTGCTTTTTCCTAATTTTTAAATATATATGGTAGATGAAAATGGTATAGACCTATACTCGACAAGAAGACTTTTCATATGCACAGAGAGAGAGAGAGAGAGAGAGAGAGAGAGAGAGAGAGAGAGAGAGAGAGAGAGAAAGAGAGAGAGAGAGAGAGAGAATCACCAATATGTTTGACCTGATACTAAAGTATAAATGATAAACTTACTCAATATGAAATTGTGCTGATAAAAGCTGACAATAAGCTTCTGTAGAAGGCAAGGGGGATACTTGTGATTACTATAAATAAAGAAAGCTTTTTTAAAGAAAAAATAAGCATTGTTCATTTTCAAACTTTAAACATAAGTAACCTGATGAAATGACAAATCAGATTGTTGCATAAGTTTCAGACCGATTAACGAAATGCATTTCTGATCAATAGCATGTATGAAAATGAGAGGTGGGAAGATAGATTGCCAAGGTGCAATCTCAATAATTAACCATGGCTAGACTTACTTTTTGAAAGATACAACCTGGCTAGATTTCCACATTTTGATTTATCCAGTTTTTACTTCTCCATTTTATTGGCCAGAGGTTAATCGACTTCAATTTTCTACCCAAAACACTCTCATCATGTCTCTATCACAGCACAAACTTCAGCTGATTTATTCGCCCAATTTGTTGATGACCAACAAGGACAGTTTTGCACTTTGTAAGGGTAGGTAGTCACCTAAACTCTAATTGTACTTAAAATCTACAACTAAATTATTTGAAATGCAACTGGATCTGAAGTGCCTACTCTAAAAATCTATAAATAATTCTGTATTGTTATTTAGAACTGAGCATAATATGTACTTTTTTTTGTTTTTTGCACACAATTTCATACAAAAACAGACCTGCCCAAACCCTTCGACTTTACTATAAGGCTTACTGTAACAAGCCTTAACTGAGGGACTACTGGAGCAATAGCAACAAAAAATATTGAAGTATGATCATTTTTGTCAGATCTGGATATTGGCCTGTCAGGGTTTGGTCCAGATCCAGATCCAGGTTTTCACATTAGACTTGGTGGAGTTTGTCTATGAACCAGACTAACTTTACAGGGGAGACCTTGAACACTTTAATCAACCCTTGTCTCATTTAGCCAGACTCATGTGTCTCTGTGAGATCTCTGCCATGTGATGCCCATGTTGTTCATGAAAACTCCTGCACGATAATGATGTTACTTTTACATTATAGGATCATCTGAAAATGTCTTTCAAACAAAAACACATTGAAGGGTGAAGGAGACAATGAACACTCCAAACAATGGGCACAAAAGGATATTAAAAACATATTCAGATACTTGGATGTGCTTTGAACAATTATATTTATTGCACATTATTTCATGTCAGTTTTAGTTTTGCCCATGGTGGCAGAGATGGTTGCCGCTGCCTTGTGAATAAATTTACATAAAAAAACAAGATTAAGTCAAGTTGAGACCTAGGATATAGTCCTTGACTTTCATGGGGCTTGGAACTATGGTTTCAGA
Source organism: Margaritifera margaritifera (assembly GCA_029931535.1). NCBI lineage: Eukaryota > Metazoa > Mollusca > Bivalvia > Unionida > Margaritiferidae > Margaritifera > Margaritifera margaritifera. The sequence goes on along the minus strand of JAQPZY010001334.1, from coordinate 320,973 downwards.
AATTAGACTGGAGGTCATTAAAGCTGACCTGTAGTTTAAAAACTTTCCTTAATGTTGGTTTTCCTGCGTCAGCTGACACCTCTAAACTTTTCAGACTCATGTTTCCCAAGTGGACAATAGCAAACAGTTATTAGTTTGGTAGTACAAAAATGCTGTCACATTATTCTGACAATGAAAGTCAATTCATGAAGAAGTGGTAGGAATGATTTTGAAAAGCATTACCCAATTGTTGCTAGATATTTTAATCATACAGAGGGGCTTAAACTGAAGCTCGTATATCAGTTCCAGCATGTAACAAAGCAGTCTAATGGGGAGAATATTTAAGTACAGAGTCACAACAGTAACTGTGTGGTGTGAGTTAAAATATAGACATTAACTGTTATAGTTGTTAAAATTTGTTGCCAGTTCATGATATTTCATTACACTTCATGATATTTCATTACACCTCATGATATTTCATTACACCTCATGATATTTCATTACACCTCATGATATTTCATTACACCTTACTGAAAATTGATCTAACTGCCTGAAAAATATTGACTGATTACTGAAAATGTCTTTTTAGGGTTGGCAGGTCTGCACAACATGAAAATGCGACTTGTCTAGACATAAGGTGAATTCCACCTATTTTGTCTTGCTTGAATAATCAACTAATCATGACCTTGCTAGATGTTTTTTAAAATGTTAAAATGTAGCATCCTTGATTAAACTTTAAGCATTATATTTCAGAAATGTTCATGTTGAATTAAGTATCATCACAGTACGCTTTACATCTTAAGTACAGAGAAACTGCAATGTTTGATTCACTGCCAACATTGACGTAGACAAACATGGTGCTATTTAGCTTGCAATTTATTTTACCCATGATTCCCTTTGAATAGTCCAAAAAAGTAGAGGCAGTTGGTGGGACTAAATGAAATACTTTCAGTTCATGCAGTTGTGAAACAAAGAAATTCAAAAGGACCTGGCTAATCAGATTGCTGGAAAATAGTAATGAATATTTTTTATTATTATAGGGTAACATTAATCAGTTTGTTTCATAATGTTTGGTGTTTACAAAATTATAAATTGTCATTATGGTATAACATACATTTATAAATTTATTGTGCAAAAAGCAGGTTGGTTCAAAAAAGCTTTCTCATTTACAGCATTTAAATTCTAAATACATGATGGTAATATGCAGATGATAAGATAAACCGCGTAGAATTTATATTCCAACTTCATTGCAGCAATGTCCCATTTTCAAATTTGAATTTGTCATGTCTGTGTAAAATTTGCTATTACAATTTGTGTACCTCGATCCAATTTGAGTTTTATAATTTACACAAAAGCTATTTCTTGCCATTGACATATTACGCACAAAATAATGATGCTTAAAAGAGCTGGTTATATAAAATACTAAGCGAATGACTATACTAGTGACAACATCGCAGCAGTGGGGGTATATGCATTGTACAAACACAATTTCTTGTTAAAATGAAATTGCAAAAAATATTCAATACCTTAAAACTGTATATCATGTATGAAGCTGCATATCACTAAATGTTTCAGAAAAACAAAGGCCAAGTGGACTAGTCATCATGCAGGCTATGTAGGAGTGTGGTACAGGCTATTTAAGCTATAGGTGTCATTTCTGAGAATTTGATTAGATATCATTAAATAGCATTCATTCGGTTTATTTTACTGTTTGTCAATCAGCATTTATTGCAAGATCATTATATAACCTCCCCAGGAAATACATCCAACAAAATGAGAGTTAAAGAACAATGGACAGCCCAACCGAGATGTGATCCAGTGGTATACCAGATTTAATGTCACAACGAAGGCGCCGCATATTGGAATACAATTATACTACTCCCTGCACTGGTAATGATTAAACCCAAAGCTGCTTTATTCATCCAGTTTAGTGCCCGCTTGCCATTGTAAAAAATAAACAGAAATAGATAAAAATATTTTTTTTAAATTATCACTCAACAATCGGGAATGAACAGATTTTAATAAAACTACATGTTGTATTAAGATCAATAAAGGCGCCAAGATGACCACCTTGATGTACACTTTAGTGAAAGAGAAAGAGCTAATCTTGTTTCTCCTTTTCACTCTCTTTTAAGCTCTATTGATCACAGACCAGAAGAGTGTATGGGATGGTCGGTTGTCCATCGTCCATCTGTCCGTTAGCGCACGTTTTGTTATCGCTACTCCTCCTAAACTACTTAGAGTATTTCCATGAAACGTTACATGCACATTTCTCCCATGCTCTAGTTGGTCCTAAATGAAAATGGTGCCGCTCGGATATTCAGTGTGGCCGACACAGTGGTCATCTTGAAAATTTTTTTATCGCTACTTCTCATGAATGGATGGTTATATCAACACGGGGTTTGCACTAAAAAGACTTATGATGTCTAGTTGGTTCATACTAAAAACAGCACTGATCTTATGTCCAATACGTTGAAAATCTTATAGCTACTCCTGAATGGAATGTCATATTGACATAGGGTTTTCACCAGAAGACTTTTAATGATATCTAGTTGATCGTAAATGGTGCTGATCTGATGTACAATATAGCCACAACAGCGGCCATCCTGAAAATCTTCTTATTGCTCTACTCCTCCGGAATGGAAAGTCAGATTGACATGAGGTTTTCTCCAGAAGACTTCTTATGACATCTAGTTGGTCCTAAATAAAAATGGTGCAGATCTGATGTCCAATATGGTCGCTATAGAGGCTATCTTGATCATCTTATTATCGCTACTCCTCCTGCACGAAATTATTGCCATGGAGTTGTTTCCAGAAAACTTCTTGTGATGTCTACTTGGTATGAAAATGGTGCAAATCTCATGTCCAATATAGCTGCTACAGTGGCCATCTTAAAAATCTTGTTATCGCCTCTCCTCCTAATCGAAAAATAATATTGCAATGGGGTTTTCACCAGAAGACTTCCTGTGATATATTGTTGGTCCGAAATGAAATTGGTGCCGATCTGATCTCCAATATTGCGACCACAGCGGCTTTCTTGAAAATATTGTTATCATTACTCCTGCTAAATGGATGGTCGTATCAAAATAGGGTTGTTACTAAACAATTTCTTTTAATGTCTAGTCGGTTCTAAATGAAAATGGTGCCATTCAGACTTAATATTCCTGCTACAACGGCCATCTTGAAAATCACGTTATCACTACTTCCCCTAGATAGCTGGTCTATGATGTTTAGTTGGTACTAAATAGAAATGGCAGCCATCTTGTTATTAGTAGCCCTTCAAAAGGGAAAGTTATATCAATATGGGATTTCCACCAGAAGATTTCTTATGATGTCTTGTTGGTCATAAATGAAAATGGTGCCACACACGCCTAATATGTCCACCACAGCAGCTAAGTTGAAAATCTTGATATCGCTAAAGAATATCAGAGATGATTTCACCACGCAGCAGTTAAAAGGAAGAAAATGATCTTTTCTTGAATTCATGGAGATTCTTTTCTGCCAGTAGAGCGTCAGTTTCTTCGAGGGACTTTTGTTTAAAATGTAAAAATGTATTTCATTTGAATCAAGGTATCTTCTGTAACATCCAGCTTGTGAACCCTCAAGCATCTACATTTATTATTAGCTTTTGGCCAAATTTGCTATGAAGTTTAATCTCAACAATAGCTCAGATGATGATGAGCACATATTGCCCACATTTCTTAGAGTTACGCTCCTTGGTCGACTTGGCATAAGAATTCCTGGTGTACAACATTGTGAACACTAGCTTCCACATTTATTATTAGATTTCAAGCAAATTTGTTGTGAAGCTTCGTCTCAATGGACAAGTTCAATGATGAGAACATTCTGCCTGTATTTCTTAGACTTGTGATCCTCAGTTGACTTAGCATAATCCATCCTGATGTACAACAATGTGACCACTCAAGCTTTCAGATTTATTGTCGAGCCCATGTTAGTGCACATTGAGATACATCAATCACTTTTCTGCTGCGGCCAGCAATTTCAACAGTTTGTTAAGGTTTTTGTCCAAGATTTTGATCTGTGTATATTTCCTTAACCCCTCGATAGATTTTCATCATCCTTGGCGTGAATCATTATGAAACTATGACAGTTTGTTCTGTGCCATGTTTGCTTGCCCTTTTTACCTTGGGGTAAAGTTCTTAGAGAAAATGGGCATTAAGGTTTTGGTCAAGGTTGTTATTTGCCTATATTTCTCAAACTGCTTGATAGATTCTCATCATAGTTGGCATGAATTATTATGAAGCTGAGACAGTTTATTCTGTTACAAGCTCAGTTGCACTTATAACCTGTTTGGTCAAGGTAACAGTTATAGAAAATGTGTGCTGAAGTTTTCGTTTTTGTTTTCATTTGCTTATATTTCCTAAAACACTTGATGGATTTTCTTCATACATGGGACGAATGATTATGTAATATGCACCCTTGACCCTTTTTATCTTGGGATCAAGGTAACAGTAAGAGAAAATTCGCGCTTAGATTTTGGTTAGTTTATTCATTCACTTTTATTTCCAAAACGCCTTGATGATCATTATGAAGCTAAGACAATACATTCTGCAATGTGCTTTATCGCCACTTTGACCTTGGGATGAAGTTCACAATTACAGAAAAGTTGCATTCCAGTTTTGGTTTGAGTTTTAATATTGCTTATATTTCCTAAACAGCTGGATCGATTTTATTCATACTCTGGATTAATCATTATGAAGCCAAGATGATTCATTTTGCAAAATGCTTGCTTGACGTTTTGACTGTGGGATCAAGGTTACAAAGTTACAGCAATTTTTGGATTGTGGGCTCAAAATGCAAGTCTTACCTTCGTGTTGTTACAGGTAATCAAACCTTGGAAAATGTGTCTTTGATCTATTAGTAAATGATAATGGGGTTTTGTAGAGTTGTCATGCATGCCAAAGGAAAGGCTTTTTTGAGGTTGAAGGGAAAATTGTGTGTGTGTGTGTGTGTGTGTGTGTGTGTGTCTTTTTTCAGTGTACCCTTGATGAATTCCTGAATGTGTCACATGGCCAACAGGGAACAGAATTTACCTTTGATGTTACACATTTAGTGTGTGCTAGAGGTAATTTTGATTCCATCTCATTTAAATCAACTGTGCTCCACATATAACACTCACACTTAGGTGAAATTTTATAAATATATGTAACATAATGTTCGATGATTTCCATACTAGGTATTTACAAACAAGAGTCAGTCCCTATGAAAGACTCTTGCAGGACTCTTCATTGTTAGCAAATAAAAAAGAGAAAAGAAAACTTCTACATCTCTGTCAGATGACTGGGTTAAGGATCGCTTATGGTAGACATGCATCCGATAAAGGCGATGGGAAAAATTTACATGTATTTATGGTAAGTCGGCCACATAGCTGAGGTTGAGGAAAGACAAATGTTTGATTGACAAAGATAAAGCTTATACTGGTGCTCCATATAGGTTGCTACATTTGCCAATTTCCAGTAATATTATAACACCAATGACGTGCTCTTTTTTTAACAAGAAGTGCACGTAGTTACAGATAAGTATTTCTGATCAGTCTTATCAGATGTTTGATTTCTAACAGTTGTGCTGTTTTGAAATTTAGAAGTACTCGTTTGAGACTGAGATGATTTTTTTTTACCAGAAAACTGCTGAGAGGTAGACTTACTGACAATGAAATTTTGTGAGTCAAGGAATAATCATCAGCCATGCGAGCAGCATTTTCCAAAGTTTCCACTTTCAACTCATCCAGATAGGTCTTGACATCACTATGGATGCACCTCTTGAACTCTTCAATTAATACGAGTTGTCTGAGGTTATCGTAATCTTGATCAACCTTCTTCGCTGAGCACCACCTATCAAATAGTTATTCTTTTTCCCTTGCAATTTCGACATGACTTTGTCCAGTTTCTTTTCGACAATTCCGAAACTTTTGTCGATATGGCTCAGGTACAAACTCATAAGCCTTCAAGATGTACTCGTTAACCACAACATAATCAGTACTTAGTTGTACCGGCAGTGAAGTGTAAACTTCACGAGCTTTGCCAATAAGTACACTTTGTTATAATAAAGTCCAATGCTCTCTTGGCCATTTCAAGCCTTCAGCAATTTTCTCAAAGTGAAGAAAGTATTTATCAACTTCTTTTTTCTGAAAAGAGGCTGCTAACCAAATATTTCTGGTAACATGAAAACATGAACTTACGTGTAAAGGAGATGAGAGTGTTCCGCTTGTGAGTTCTAATTCTTTTAACTTGTATTGCATTTCCCTTTCATCTCTCTCTCTCTCTCTCTCTCTCTCTCTCTGCATGTGTATTTTCCTCTCCTCTTTTTTCTCTCTCTGTATCTGTCTCTCCTTCTCCTCTCTCTGCATCTGTCTCTCCTTCTACTCTCTCTGCATCTGTATTTCCCTCTCTTTCTTTCTCTCTCTGCATCTCTATTTCTATGATTTCTTTCTGAAGCTGAAGCTTTATTAATTCCAATTACATCTGGTTTTTTAGCTGTAATTCCCTTCATTTTCTATCAAAACCAGATACAGACTTTCCAATCAAACCCAGTGCACTATTTATCAAAATTTCCTTTCCTACTAAATACTGAATAAAAATATTCTTTATCTCTTGCTTTGTTAAAGATGCCTTCACTTCAAAAAGATCATAATGTCTGTCAAGCTCAAGCAACAAATCCTTTTTCCTAGACTTTAACCCCTCATGAGTAGAATTTGAAACGAAGTTCTCAACATTAGATGACATTGTGAATGATTGTTGGTTTCACTACAGATTTCTAAAAAATGTGTAAAAATAAAATCTTTAGCAGGGACAATGAAAATTCCGAAACAAAGTCAATATATATTGTAATTTAAAGAAATTCACATCCCGGACGAGCTCCCATTTTCTGTTACGACTCTAGGTCTTAAAATATGTAACAGAAATAAAGTGAAAACAATAAAATCAAGTAAAATCAACAAGCAATTTATTTCCAGACAATTAAAGTGAAAATTCAAAAGACACTTACAATTTGTGAGTTAAATTCCAAATAATGCTAAATGTCCTAAAGACAAGTCTAAAAAAAAATTGAATGTTCTGAATGAATTCTAATAGACCTGAATGTCCTTATGTACCACAAAGATGTAATCCAGAATGTATTTGAATGAGTTCACATAAATCCCATAATTATGTATTAATCCAAAAGTCAATGAGCACTTAAATAAATAATTCCTCTCAAATTATATCTAATTTCAACAACACAACAGTAAACTCAGACTGATCTTTAGAACAGGAATTTTAGAACAAGAATGAAATTATTTACCAAAATATATATATATACATAGGCATACCTGACCCACGTCACAACAGAATATGAATAATTCTAATGGAAAAACACTTGCCTACCTGACCCATGTCACAACAGGACATGTTGCGAAATACTATGTAAACAACTGGACAAAATTTAAGTAAGTACGTATTGTAAATTAACCATACAACTTACAATCATAGACAAAAGTTAAGTATATAGACATCATACATAACACGTGGGTAGTTTTGTGTGTGTGTGTGTGGGGGGGGGGGGGTTTGTTGGTTGTTGCTGCTGTTTTTGTAAATCTTTTCATGTTTATAACTTTAAGAGAATTTCACATTTCGAAGTTTAATCTGACTTATCTTCGAGAGAATGTTTCCTTTGAACACTACTTTAATGCTACCGATGAACGGTAACACTTTTATTTATCGTCTACTGTGCAATGGGGGGATCCCGGGGAGTACGTAACGTGCAGAAGATCGTATTTGGTTGATTTAGACAAATATATATTTCACTTCTGTTATATGCAAATCATGACATTTGTTAATGTTCTCTATGTAATGAAATTCTTCTCTTAAGTATCTGTGATAAAAGAGTAATGTGTTAAAAATGTTATGCAAATATTTCATTATTTTTTTCGTATGCTTTTGCTTTCTCTTTGTGTTATGTATACATTGTTCATTTGTAAAAATAAACTGAAAACATGCAGTTTTAGTGTTTATTCATATACCTAATATATTCACATGTAGCTTAAACTTTAAATGTATATGCTAGTTTTATGAGTAAAGAAATCACTATTTTGTATAAAGTGTTATCCTTTTTTTTTTTACAAACTGCTATAATAAAAATAAATATACAAAATAAATAATCCTACATTTGATAAAAAGGTTGTACTTATCCAAAGTGTTACTAATTCTAATGTGCATTTATTACTATTTCAAAATAGGAAAACAAAAGACTGATGAAGAAGTGGTCATTGGTTTTCCCCTTCATCATTCATTTCTTATTAACAAGTGACAAAATTAATCATTGGAAACTATACTCATACTGTGATAATCCTTGCTTCAGCCCCGATTAAACATGCTGACCTTAAAATGTTTAAGAACAAGAACATAATCTGAAAAGCAATCTCAAACAAGTAAAAGCTTTATGAAGACTCTAGGAAATCATATAAAGAAATAAAATAGATTAGACAGTTACATAAACATTACCAAGGGAATTAAGTATGCTGATAGTTGTACTCCAGTACGTTGGTCTGACTTACACAATTAGACATTATTTAAAACAATACGTAACCAAAAGTTACATAACATGAAAAAAAATATTACAAAAATAAAAATATTATCTGAGGAGTGTAGCTTCTGTACTGTTCAAAGGGTTCATAAGAAGTTTATATGTATTAGCTAGTCCTACTATATGTTCAATATCAACGTCTGTGCCTGATACTATTCTGTCTTTCAACACAATTTTGGCACACACTCTATTTTTCTTTTCGAAGAAAGTTGGAATATATATTTTACATTCTATAAAGCAAATAAGCCTTGCACGTTAAATCCTTTTTCAGCCATTACTGAATCTCCTGGGTCACACACTTAAATTAAATATCGCAGCTAAAAAAGAAAAAAAGATTACTAAGCCAATAAATACGCCGTCCTATTGCTGTAAATCCCCCCCCCCTCCCACACACACACACACATAAACAGATTACCTTTTTCACCCATTTACGAGACTTTAGTGTTTGATGATGTAAGAGCATGGCTGACTGCAAGCATCTCATCTTCTGGTAGAAGCCCCGCATCAGGAAACAACAAAAATTCACGCTACTGCAATTAGAACAATTCATGGCTTTTCTACCAAATTTTATCTTGGAAATAATTTGATGGAGTGTAACATCGAAAAAAAAGGGGGAGAAATCGCAGGAAAATGGCGGATAACTCAGTCACATCCTATCTAATCTAGGCAAAACAGAACCATGTGAAAAGGCAAAAGGATAATTCATTCAAGATGTGATGCATTGATTGAAAGTTTTAAATTACATCATTTCCATACTTATGCGCCACACGTTTTACCTCCGCGTGAAACATAGTTCCTGCATTCCTTGTTTCTTCCTACGATTTATGTTGCAATGACTTTTTTGGTAATAATTTTTATCAACATACTTATTGTGTCAGTTCTAAGAACATGTTTTATAAAAAAAGACGGATAATTCAAACTTACATAGCTTGAAGCTCTTTGTAAGCCAATCGATTTACAACCGGGAAGTATAATTATACTGCCTTCTTAATGTTATTTGAAATATTATATTTAATAAACATTTACCATGCCGTATCAGGCACCACATTTGTTTTGTGGAACCTTTGTCCATTTCTGTTCTATAGAGATACCTGTAATAATTGGCAGTACTTTCCTTCAGGGAACCTTCATATGTCATCCAAAGACTTTACTATAGAAAGAATTTGATTTCCCCAAGTAACTTTAAGTTTATTTACTAGTATGTCATTAGAAACATTATAAATGATTGCACGTTACTGGTCATTCGGGGCTACCTCGCCTATTTCTGCGAGACAAAAGTATGCCGTATATAGGCGCATTAACTTACAGAAGAAAAAAAGATCATACATTTTGTTCGCCGAAATTTATCAACAAAACAAATCCCAATCTATTCGAATACTTCTGCTATATCTACGATTGGATTGAATGTAGGATTGACCGAGAGGTTACGAATTAAAAACATAGTTCGATCATTCGTAACATCTCGGTTAATCCTTGTTTCGTAAATAGCCGAAGTGGTCCGAATGGCAGTTATCGACATACATTCGAGGTAGAATCCGTAATGATTGACCTCGAAGTTGCGAATGGTTACTGGTCACTCTGAACTTGTCGGATCTGGCGTATTTCCGCCAGAAACAACGACTGATTCTCTCCCTTTATGAAGCTAACAGTTAAAAAAAAACCCTTGATGTTAAGCAGTTAAGCATCTACAGTAGCTGAATGCTAAGGTATATCTACGCATTGATATAATGGGTTGTTATTAATTTTCCCCTATTCTTCAGAGCACATGTCAGGATAGTAGCACTTGAAATATAAAATAAGTGAGACTTAGAAAAAAAAGCTCGGCTTAATATTGTACGATTTCACAATATCCTCGTGATGCACTGCTGCCCCCAGTATCCTCACACAGTCGTAGACTTTGCATTTAATACATTTTACCTTGTTTTAAATGTTCTTTAAATGTTCTTTGAATGTTACATTAAAATTTGAAAATGCATGCTCAAGGATTTGTGTCATTTCTCTCCACCAAAATATCTTTTCATTAAACCTATGTCATATTATAAAATGATTTGACCTTCAAAACACGTACTAAAACTTAACTTATAAAAAATGTATACAGATTCTTATTCGAACTTCCTTCGTTCTTTTGCACCTAACTTATTTTCTTCCGTCTTTCCTTCCTTCTTTCCTGGAATTTTTCTTTCGTTCAAAAGCAAAACAACAAAATTAGTTTATAAATGGAGAGTAATGGACAAATTAAAAAAATTAAATATTGTGCCCATCCAGAAAATAATACTTCAGTAAATTCTGATTCCAGCACTCTCCAAAATTTCGGGACCACTAATATAATGTAATAAATTTGGGTATGTTCCATTTGTATTTACGTCTCCATTTATAGATTCGTTAGATTTTAGTGATTAGTTGTTTGATTATGGGAAGTCCTTGCTGGGGAAAATATTTCCCAGCCCGAGTAATTAACCAATTTCTAGGAACAGACGTCATTCTTAGAGTTTTTAAGAGACTTTGCAATGGCGCGGTTTGGTTTCGTAGTTTGAGATGCGTCACTCTAGCATTAGTGGGCATGGAGCCAAGTAGTTCCTATTTTATTCAGAGGTGTTGATTGATTGTGCCTTTCGGTGGGAGATATTCGTGACAGGAACTACTGTTTTGTGCCATGGAATAATTGGGAATAGGTCATCCCTTTGTTTGGAGATGCCTTTCATTGTACCAGTTGGTGGAAATACACGTGCGAAACGCGGTTCAGACTGTTGTTTTTAGGACTCTCGGTACTAATTATACGGAACAACTGTGAACCAGTCTAGAGACATTAGAGTATATACGGGTTTGGTGGTCCATAATTGGTTAATAATGAAAAGTAAAATTTTAGTAAAAAAATTATTTTAAAAGCTTATCCTATCTATACCTAAAAAAAAAAAAAAATAGAGACAGGATTCTATTGATGCCGTTTTAGTATTTTTATAGTTCCCTGCATTGGGTGTTTGCTAACAAGGAAAAGCCATGCAATTGTGAAGTTGTAGCTGTGACATTGTGGTCATTTATTTATTGATTAGAGAAAAATTGTTTCTAGTCTTGGCGCGTTACGAGAATATCCAGTTGACAACGAATCTTGTCGGGAGGTCCTTGGAAACAGGGGAAAACAAGGGACTTCCAGCCCAACCTCACGCAAGTGTTTGATTCGCTCGGTAGAGGAACCCCTGCGTGCTACAATATATATATATATATATATATATATATATATATATATATATATATATATATATATATATATATATATATATATATATAATAATAATAATAATAATAATAATAATAATACCCTCGAGTCTCCGGACCACATACTAATTCTTAATTATAAATTAAAGATTACTGGACCACATGCTAATTTCTTGGTTGTAATATAAAGATTACTGGACCATTCATACTATGAATACAATCAGCGAACGGCACAGCCGCTGAGCTATCACAGCCAACTCAAAAAAGTGAAACTTTTTAATAACGTAAATAATGGCACAAAGCTATATTATGATAAACTCAATCGCTTGTAGAGATTTAATAGAAATATTTCCTGAGTTTATCATAAAGGCAAGACATTTGCTAACAATAGATAATGTTTATTTGTTTACAAGTTTGGATGAGATAAAAGTATGGTCAAATCTAGTGATGTTGCTAAATAACATACAAGAGAATAAAAATGTTGATTTTTGGATTTCAAACATGCGAAAGATAGCATGTAATGTTTAAGAAAAAATGCTGTTTCGTAATTAACATTCAGTGATGATAATATTGAAATAAACAGCAACAGCTTTGAAAGTAAGTGATCAAAACAGTGAAGTACGAAGACAGAATACACAGATTTGTTTTTGTTCAAATTGACAGTACAATCTGAAAATTTAGTAAATTTTACAAGGTCAAACAACAACGTTTCAACAAAAACAGAGATAGAATTTTAGATTTAAAACAGCACACGGTGACTCAGTTTCTGAAGTAGCTGTTCTAGGTTCAACCATAGGAATTCCAAAATGTGACATAAATCATTCATACGCTTGAAACGATTGAAGAAATGTCGTAAATTGTTGAAAATTAAAGTTCCCGTTGATTAAAAAAAAAAAAGCGTAAAGAATTCTCTCTAAGTTTTATACCGTTTTAAATGTCTGACAAAGAACAGTATTTAAGACATCTTTACTACGATCCTGAAAGTTCAGATGCTTAAAATCAGGGAAGAAGTTAAACGGGACAAAAAGAAAATAATATATGTTGAATTGAAACAATAGTTAAGCGAACAGTCTACCTCCACATTGCACAATCAAGCGAGAAAAATTGTTTTTATACAGAAGGGTGGTTCGAGAGGGAATTGGGTAGCGCGTGCAATGCCGATACCGAATCGAATGCTATCCCAGCGTCATTACTGCTGAGCTCGCCGCACCGAGAGCTACGATTCGAAACATCTAGACCACAGCGATATCGTATGGCTTCTAGCCGCATTGATGGTTGGGCGCTTTTAGCTACGGATCTGCTAGTAAGGGAATTGAGAACGGCATGCAGTTCCGATACCGAATCGAATGCTATTCCAGCTGCGTTATCGCTGGGCTCGACGGACCGAAAGCTACGATTGAAATAGGCTAGACCACGGCGGTATCGTAGGGTTAATACCCCGACTAACGTATTCAGATGCTACCAGATTTCAGGTACTACCTATTACTGACAGACCCTGGTTTAATTACTTCACACCTGATAAGGAAAACCATTGATGTTTGTGATAAAGAAATTGACACATGTTGCAAAAAACAAAATTTGTCAACTTGAGTTTTTACGTTTTCATGAAAATAAAATTTAAATTAAATTTTTTTAAATAAAAACATGTATCATATGTTAAAATTGACTCTCCTAGGAGAATTTATCAGCCAGGTTTAATTTCAAGTAATTTGCAGATTTGTATGAGGACTTGAAACTAATTACAATTTATTTCAAGTGTTTATCTTAATTAATAAATTCACCATTCAACTTTAAGTTTTGTGCATTTTTGACGGTTAGCCATTTTGAACTTCCTAGTGTTACTTTTCAAACCCTGTCAGTGGGAAGGTTATAAAGTTTCAATTGTTATCCTAAGTTCATTATTGAAGGTAGACACATGAAATTTGGATATTTTGTGTATACTGACTTTAAAAATAAAAGGATGAAAATTAAAAATTAAAAATGTAAATATTTTTTAACATTTTAATGAATGTTTTCAATGAAATTAAAATTTTAAATTTTTTGTTTAAAAAAATGCACATGTAGAGAGCCTGTGGGGTTGATACTCTTTACTATCAGCATGTATGTATTCCTACTCCTTATACAAGCTGCAAAGGTTGATATTTTAAAAATTCTGTCAGAGCAAATCTTGCTCAATTCTGTACCCGCATGTAACAGTACTTGCATACTCTGCAGTGTCCTTGACTCCTGCTAAACATGTGCATAGGAGTGATCGCCCTTGGAATGACTGTCCAGTGGGTTTTTGCAGTAGTCAGACTTCTAGTCCGAGTTTCCTCTGACCCTTCCCACCCCATTTTAGATATTTGGACATTTATGTTGGGGTTAGGGTTGGGGTGGGAAGGGTCAGAGGAAACTCGGACTATCAGACTTCCTGTTGCCGGACTGAGTTCTGTACCTCAGATGAGCCTGTATCATATTTCCCCGTCTTGCCAGTATACGTTTCCTGATAACCGGAGAATTTGATACAGCTGATGGTAAGTACAGTTTTTATCCATTTGATCTTAGAGTCCTTGCTGAAAGTGTACCTCCCAAGTGTTTTACTTTTGTTTTCAGTGATGATCTAAGTCTGTTATTGAGTCTGTGCATTGTTGCATGCACTCTTGCCTCAAAGTTTCTTGAATAGTTAACATTTGTAGGTAAGGAAACACTGATTGATCTGTTCACAGCCTCACATATCTGCATGTTTTTGTTAAGTTGCAGTCTTTATACAACATCACAGGAAAGTTTCATTTTCAGCACTTCCAGGAGAATATTCCTATCACTTTCTGCCATGTTTAGACGAGTCACTTAATGAAGGCCCAGAAATGCAGATCGTTTCCACCAACTGTTAGTACTTCCTCCCCTGCAAACCTTAGAATAATGCCAACATTTGTTGCAGTCCCCAGAATAACACCACAGAGTGTCAACCAGTACTTCGGGAAGTTGACATTGGATAATTCTAACCACCACCGATGACCTCCATATCTCGTTTGAAGATCAGACTGCAGCGAGCTTTAACATCTTGACTGAGAATTTTCAGTTTCCATTGTTTCCCTTCTCTTGTTCTTATTCCCGGAAACATTTTCACTAAAAGTTGCAGAATTGCACTGTTTGAATTGGGAATGACCCAAATGAGTGGGGTCCAACAATCGCTCTACTTTCCATATTGGATATAGAATGCTGTAAGCATCCTGAAAACCAGCAGCAGTCTGAGCATTTCCATCTGTTGTTGCATGTCTAATGAGAATTTCTTGCAGCACAAACTTGTTACCTATTTCTCTTGCCATTGCATGCTCTGAATGTGCTGTGACTGGTGACAGATTTGCTGTGCAATCAACATGGCCTCCTGGACATTGCACATCCAAACCTTGGCCATTGAACCATGCTCTGGTCCAGCACATTTTGGTTTCTACTGTAGCTCCTACAATGTATTGTTTCTCTACAACAGTTTGACAGACAATTCCAACAGCTTGAGATGAACTTTGACCAGGTTTCTTTTCATGTGTAAGCTAATAGCATTGCATCAAATGTGACATTTATATGCTCAGGAGCCAGCTGTGACCACGCATGACATTAACTTGTCAGGCTAGTTTCAGCTTTTCTGCTATATCCATTTCATTTTGCATGCACAGTAGCTTGACCTACAATATTGGAAGCCCTTTGCATGGATGTTATTCTAGGTTGTGGAGTGTCAGTGGCTGCAAGTAGGTATCTAGCCCTGGTGTTGCCCATTGGTGTATCCTGTGGTCCAGCTTGCAATGTAGTATTTACAGCAGCAGGATTTGGCCCAGATTTAGTTTTTATCTCCTCATGCAGCTTATACTCTGGTGACTTAAAACTGCAGTTTTTACACATCATGGTATGCTTCCAAGCATGTCCCCATTTTCTTTCATTAGCAATTTGGAAATCAGGACATCTGTGGTGTTGATTGCCATGATGATGGATGATATCATTCCACATTTCAACATTTTTATTCATCCAGATCATACATGTCCCCTCATGCTGATTCACTTCTGTCTCTTTCAGTGTCAGTCTTGCTTTGGATGATGGCCATAGAATTCTAGCAGACCCAAGTGTGCCATTAGAGTCTGGTGCCACAACGGACTGGAGCCCCCACCTGTCGGCTTTATCACTGCCATGAGAGATAACTTCTGCATCCATTCGTCTGGTCACTTGAGCACATGCAGCACTGGAACTTCATAGAGTATCATCAGTCAGAAATCTGACCCCTTTGTTATGTGGAATATTTCCTTGCTTAAAAAAGTTTTCTTCTTCTTGGTGTACCATTTCATGGTTTCAGTTAAAATAACTGCATGTAAAAGTATAAGAATTATCCTCTCTCCCCCTCATATAACTAGGAAAAGGTGTGCTGCCCTGGTATCATAGAACTCCACCAACTCTTCAATACTATTGGAAGTCCAACATCTAAGAGCTCCTCCCCTTCAGGGGTGAAAATGACATCACTACCTTAGTTACTACCCCTGACTAGCGTATTCCGATGCTATTATTTACAGATTGTGGTTTAATTACTTCACAACTGATAAGGAAAACCATTGATGTTTGTGATAAAGAAATGGACCCATGTTGCAATAGAACAAAATTTGTTAACTTGAGTTTTTACATTTTCATGAATTCAGATTTTTCAATAGAAACATGTATCATATTTTAAAATTGACTCTCCTATGAGAGTTTATCAGCCAGGTTTAATTTCTAGTAATTTCCAGATTTGTATGAGGACTAAAAACTAATTACAGTTTATATCAAGTGTTTATCTTAATTATTGAATTCACCATTGAACTTTTAAGTTTTGTGCATTTTTGACAGTTGACCATTTTGAACTTCCTAGTGTTTCTAATACAATGGTGTCAGATAAAATTTATATGCATGGATCAAATTCATTGAAACTTTGCAGCAATATTTCAGACACATTTTAGTTTTTTTTTTCCATTCAGGAGAAATTTTTTAACCCTGATAGGACTCGGGTCACAACTAATACTTCCGGTTCAGTACCCATGAATGTAATCCCAGTCTATTTTTAGAGCATTTTTTCCTCTGTCATTTTGGTGGTAATCTATGCATTATATTTAAGCATTCTTAGTATTGATTTAAAGGAAATTGTTTATTGTTTAGAATATGAGCATTATGGTGTGGTTGTCTCTGTGTATTTTGGCCACAGTGCACAGTGAGTAATGAGGCATTGGTGCTGATCCGGAAGTGAAATCTGTGACCCATTGCACGTTGCTTTGTTTATAGTCCAGCCTCTCAAAAGAATGCCGGTTAACCTATGACAAGAACTTCACCGTGAGTTCATCTTTGAAGATACTTTATACATCAACATATGATTTATTAGGATTTGACATAGTGGAAAATTCAGTACTGACATACAAATGTAAAGACTTTATAGGAAAATGAATTGTGGTCTAAGGCCTTATGACAGAGAACACTGGTCATTGTAAGTACCTTTATATCATTTTGATCTTATTTGTTTAAGAAATAACTTTGTGCATGGTGTGTTTTACTTAAGAAATCATTGAGATGAAAGAATTGCTCATGAAATTCGGTGGTTTTTTACCATAAAATAATTATTTCCCTAAGTCAGTTATTATAGATATGGGAAATTCATTTTGCGCCTTCAGGGAACAAACAGGGGCTTGTATCTTTGCTTATAAACCTACAAGGGAGGACACTTCGCTCCCATCTAGCATGACCTATTTAAGAATCTACGCTGATATTTCAAGCTACACTTTGCATAGCATTGTAAATGTGGTACCGATGTTCAGCTCAGGTATTTTACTTTTTATGCCTACACAAAGTTTAACTTGTTACCACACCTTTAATGAATGCCAGACCATTTTTCCATGCTACCGGTCGTCATGGCAATGATCCAGTCAATTAAGAGGGCATTGATAGAGCAATAAACTATTTTGTAGAGCTGTAACACTTACCTTGATAACCATTGACAGGTCGAGTATTAGCAGTAACTGGTTGCAAAACTTGGTAACCAGTTAACCTCCCTCCTTACCCACCTACCCCCTTGCTTTGTAACACGAAGCATATTTAGTCAGCTGAGCACATTTATGTGCAAAGTGAAAATGTGAATAAAATGTCTCACTCCCAGCCTTTCTTCAAAACAAACATTAAACATGAATTGAAACATTATAATACATGGGCCCCCGGTTGCAGCCCAATGCTATACATGTATCTAAGTTATACAGAATAATATTAATACCATCTTCACTCATCACTGCTCATACTGTATGAAAACACGTATGCACATGCACACATTTGCAAACACATGAACCTTGTTTTCTTTATTTGACAGTTCAGACATTACAGTTTCTATTCTAAGCCAAATGATACTTGCATTACCGTCAGACCAACTACTACAGACCACATGTAATTAAAACTATATTTCACTGTCCAATGGATTTTAAGGACAGTAACTTGGTGTATTTTTGTATTTAATGTCTGTGAGGTTGTGACCATGTTTGTGGTGTGGTTATTTGACAATTCTAAGTCTACTTTTTTTAAAAAGTATATTAAATGCTTCAGAGAAAACAGATGGTATTTTCTTTTATTCAGATTTGAATTTCCAATCATTTGCTATACGCTGATTTGAAAAGATAACTTATTCTTATTTGGATGTCGTTGCTTTTGGGGGGTCATGCGCACTGACCCCGCCTCCCCCTTGGGACCTCAAAACACACTTTTTGAGTCTAAAAAAAACCCCAATACTGTCTGGGAAAATGGCAAGTATGTACTGCATGAAATGGCAGAGAATATTACAAAATAATTAAAGGTGGAACATATACCTAGAGCAGGAAATATGTTGTAACAGCAAGTGTAATATGTAAGTTTCACTAGATTGTAAAAACTGGAAGCTTTGATTATGCTGAAATTCTTGCCATTTCACACTCAGTACAAGAGTTGTTTTCAACCGTGACTAACCGCTTATGGTTCATTTAATGTATTACGGGTAACCAGTTAAGGAATTTACTAACTGTTTCAGCCCTACTGTTTTGCTACTGAATACTGGTTGACATTACAACTTGGAAAAAATGCTACTTTTAATTAAAGCAAGTCAAATCAGAATTTTACAAAAGGTAACATATTTTTTAAATTCTGAAGTACACTATTTTAAGAGGCCGAAACAACAGAAAAAGGGTCAATTTAAAGCAGTTTTACGTTTAATTTTTGTTGTTGAAAGCATAGCAGTTTAAATGCTGTATCAGAATAATAGCAAAAGTATTTTGCCCTTTTTGGCAAGCTGAATTTGAGTTGGGGCAAATGATTTATGTGAGATGATCCAGTAAATTTGTTACTCATTGGACATTATCAAGCATTTATTAGGTTCTGTTGAGCACACATAGGACCCAGTAAGTTTGTTGCTTATGACATAATAGCAGTATGTAAAATCATGTCACAATGTGCTAGGTATTTATGTGTGATTCAGTCATGAAAATAAGTGAAACAAGAATTATATTTAAATGTAAGAGTATTAGCTTCAATTTGGTGAAAATCAATTTAAATATAATTAGCTATTGCAGGGCTTACAATTAGGATTTCTTTCCCACTGATCCACAGGATCAGCATAATAACATTTTTACTGATATTGCCTAAATATCAAGGATCACCTCACTTTTGTATTTCTCTGAATACTCAGCAAAGAAAGTGCATCAGATCAAATCCTTTTCTGGATCATAATCTAGCCATTTGTATTAGTTTTCCCAAGGTTTCAGGTACTTGTACACTTTTTTTTATCTTAGTTATATTTCCATCACACTCTTTCTTCTTACCATATAATTTCTGACATTTTGGTAGTGTATACACACCTTGCATTAACTTCCACATCTTTCCAGTTGTGACAACACAATGCAGTTAATGTTTATCAACAATGATATAAAAAATAAAACCTGGACATTCAGTATGGACACCACAGTGGCCATCTTGAAAATCTTATTATTGCTGCTCCTCTTAGATTGATGATCATATTGACATGTGGTTTTCACCAAATGACTTCTCATGTAGTTTTTAATTGGTCCCAAATGAAAATGGTGCTGATGTGACATCCAATATGACCACCATGACTGCCATCTTGAAATCTTGCTATCACTGTTCTTCCTAAATGGATGGTTATATTCACGTTGGGTTTTCACCAAAAGTCTGCTTGGTCTTAAATGAAAATAGTGCAAATCTTACGTCTAATATAGCTGCCAAAGTGGCTAATTTGAAACCCTTCTTTTTGCTATGAAATATTAGGGATGGTTTCAAATACTCAGTAGTTAAAAGGAAAGGTCTTGTTTTGAATTTCTTGAAATTCTTTTCAGCCAGTGGAGTGTCAGTCTCTTCAGGTTATCGTTATATATATTTATGGAGAGAGCAAGAGATCTGTTTAACCAATTAGAAAAATACCATTTAATTCTCTCTCTCTCTCTACTAGATATGTATGTATATATATATATATATATATATATATATATATATATATATATATATATATATAATCTTAAAATATATAATGATCTTAAAAAAAAGAGATCATACTTAAAATTGTATAAAAGGTATCTTATAAGGAATAAAGAAAATTTACATATCACGGATTTCAAGCTTTTCCTCTTGGACAGTAGAGCATCAGTCTCTTCAGGTGACTCTTGTTTACTTGATGCGTGGAAGAAAACTGTCAATTGCTGCCACAGGCATTCATTGTACCTGATGTACTGATCTAGGATTAGCAGATTAGTGTTTATTTTGAGCCCTGCTCTTAATCAAATGTGGATATATAATAAATATATTATAGTGTTTGTACTGCTTGATATTGTGTCTTGTCCACAAGCTTTCCATATTGTACTTTGGCCTCACCCACAATATCCAGTAGTACAATATAATCTATGTTTCCACTGATAATTAACTTAATCTTCTGATTGGAAATGAAAGAAAGTGATCTCTAGACATTTTCATAAAGATTTCATCTTTAAAATTTCCCAGACTTTTTAAGGTAAATGGGGGCATGAAACATCTTAATAGTAGCCTCTAGATGTATTTTTTCTTAATGGTAAATACTTAATGCCCCCCTTCCATTTTTTCAATGTCCCCTAAAAAATTGGTCAGAGGGATACTATGTTCCCTTAACATTCTTACTTAGGCACAGCCCTGAGTACAAAACTATAATCTGTTATTATTATTATTATTATTATTATTATTATTATTATTATTTCCACAGCTCAGTCTGTATGATGGCTGCTAACAAGTATGATATCATTGATTGGTGGCTCAGAAGAAGGATCCACCAGGATTCAGAATTCAAGATTCTGATTCATCAACAACAAAAAAATCTTCATTTTGTAAAATGTTGGGTATATTTAGGTAATTTCACATGCGTGTATTCAGCATGTTAGCTTACATTATTTCAGCTCTTTTCATTACTGAAAATTCTAAGAAAATAATTCATATTTATTAAAACATGCAGGCTTTGCATCTGTATATGATGTTTTTCACTGACCTGTACTTGTGGATTTTGAAACACAGTGTTAGTAAATGCAGTCGAGACATATGATAAATGAGCATTAAATTTAGAAGACTTTGCATGGAATAATCTTATTAAAATTAAATGAAAAGAGAGGCATTTCATTTAGTTGTTATATTATGTAAGTAGCCTGTATTATGTATTTACTTTATTTTCTTTATATTTATTTGGCATCATGGCAAGCATTAACATTTAACCAGTAACACGAAAAATGCTGGTTGTTTGACTGGTCTTTGACTTGGAGTCAACTTATATATCTTGGTTAATGTTTATATCAATGTAAATGTAAATTTGGTCAATGTTTATATCAGTGTAAATTTGGTGAAGTTTAATTTGTAACAAGAATGAAATAAATTCATACATTATTTATATTTAAGACTATTACATGTAATCAGATACATTTCTTGGAAACAGTTTCCAAGAATCCATTATTTGTGATGCTTGTTAGTGTACAAATTTTAGTTCAATTCTAACAAGTTTCTTGCATTTTTATTAGCCATAGAGTCACTTTAAGACATGGTATGGACCATATTTGTCCAACTGAGCATTACATTTATCAAATTTTTACCACAAATTGTGATTTTAAAGTATCTTCATTATCACAGCTGGAATCTGGAAAGGTGCTTGTCTCCCCCCGCCCACCCCAAAGGGCACAGAGTATGTAATATTTTCTTGTGAAAAGGCACATAGCAATGAAATTCTTGGAAAAGGTTATTAATCTTAGAAACAAAAGAAAGGCAGTATGAACATTAGGGCATGAAAAAGGGCAGGATGCCATACCCCTCTTTACCTGCTTAGCTGGGACATGGATCTTGCTTACACTACTTTTGACAATACAAAGATTTTGTTCAGTACTAAAGATGATTTAAAGGATGAAGAAAGTTGTGAATTTGTGCATTGGGTTGTGATGGTGGTTGTGGGTCTTTTTCAATTTACACTATGTGACTCAAAATATGTGCTGACTGGAGTTTAGATTATGCTTTCACTTCTCTCTTATTGTTTCACATGTCCAGATAGATACTTTGATTTAAGCGTTTAATATTGCAGCAGCAATATCGGGCACAGATGGCACAACTTAAAATTGTCTTAACTCAGTTTTTATAGAGCTCTTTGTAGATGTTTTAAGCTGGATGTCTTTCATTCCCTTAACCAGTTTAATAGCTGTGATATACGGCTACTTTTATAGTTCACTTTATATTTAATGTACTTAAAATATGTCGTATTTACATATTTGTATTTGTTACAGAAGAGACAGGTTCTAAATAAATACTAATTCAGTGTTCCAGATTGTCTGCACAAGAAACAGTGCACAGTTTACTGAATTGCTATTTCTACTTTTCAGTGTTGATTGAAGAAAAGCTGATGCAGTCCCATCCATAGCAATGTCAGATAAGTATTATGATCAACATTTGCATACTTTACTCCATCAATATCTCAAATTTAAATGTTTATTTTTATACTTTACTCAATCAATATCTCAAATTTAAATGTTGATATTTGAAGGGATGGATTCTTTTTAGAATTGTAAAAAGACTTACTTTCTCCAAATCAACGGAAAACTTTCTGTCATCAACCTCCACTTCTCTTGTAATAATGATTCAAGAATACAATTTAATCATCCTTATTACAGTTTTTTAAAATTATTATTTGAATCTATTATCATAAATTTATTTACATCCATATGTGCTACTTTTAATAGTGACACTGAAACTAAATAGTTATATCTTTTTTTGAAGATGAGTATAGTAAATAAAATTTATTTTTTTCTGACATGATGCTTTGTTTTCCCTCATTTTAACTTTCAGTTTGTGTGTTGTAAGCAATGATTAGGTAAGTAGCATGTCTCTGATGTCGTTAAGCGCATGTTGCAAGCTCATCAGCTCACACTTATAATTTACTACATATTGCAGTAATGCTTTTAACTGACAGGGTCCAAAATATTTGAACATCAGTTACTTTAAGTGAAAAGATAGGTAAGGTTGAAAAAGTGTTGACAATTAAACTTAAGTTTATCATTATATAATCCACCTATGATGATTGCTTTCAGTATGCCAGTTTTGTTCATAATTTAAAAAAAAAATTAAAAACGTACTCTACATTAACTGTAAAGCATATTAAAAAGAAATAATACAGCTTCAGTTGGGAATTTAGTTTTCAACAGAGTGGAATGTTTAATGGGGGAGCTTTCTGCTAAAATCCTTCGAAACTCAAGAAGCCCCACATAATATTGATACCATCAATTTAAGGAGCAAATATTTTGGACCCTAAAGCAAGTTTTTATACTGCTTATTAATGTAGCTATTATCATCTGTCATATTTTTCATTGCATTTCATATGCACGCTTATTTTCTCTGCATGTCTGCACCCTTAATGTTTATTTTCTCTGCATATCTGCACACTTAAAATGTTTATTTTATCTATATTTGCACCCTGAACATGCTTATTTTTCCTTGCATATCAGCACGCTTAGCATGCTTATTTCATAGGAAAGGGATGGGTGGACATTAAAATGTGACATTCCTTGTTTCTTTACATTTATCCATCCCACATTTTTGTTTCCACACAATACTTCCCTTACTGGATTTTCAAACAAATTTGGTATGCAGCTTGAATTAATATGACCTTGTCTGAGTTTGATTGTGATCATTGTATATCATCCTCACAATTTACAGACTTATTATATTTTTTTTTAAATTGAGCAAAATTTCAGAATGTGAGATAAACCTAATCAATATAGCTACATGTCAAATTTGAGATGAATCCAATCAATACATATGTAATCATCAAATGTCAAAGTTACTAATATATTATCTACATTTTAGCAATGAATATCCCAAAAGTACCTGTAGTTGGTAACGTGGCCTTTCATTACCTTTCTATTGGTTGTTGGTAGATAGATAAAGGAGGTGCCAAGTAAGGTTGACTGACATGGTGTAACTATGAATTCTACTAAAAATCCTTTAAATATTATAAATCACAAATTTCATGCAAAGATTGAATGGATAAGCCTGTACATTTATAGGTATCGGACCACTAATTATTTTACAGCCATGGAACCAGTCTACTTGTAGGGGAATAGAAAATATCCTGTATTTAATTTCCTACTGACAAAATAGCATAGGGAAGGGAGCCCCCATGTATACACAAGACTCAACAACATGCTGCGAAGCACCTGTTTTTTGAGGCTGAATTTTTTTTCTCTAACTGTAATGAATGGATCCATGTGTGGTTTGTATGCCAAGCTAGTGAAGAATTTATTTTTATTTTTTAATATATTAACATTAAGTTCTATGGGAAATGAATTAGTGGTCCAACCCCTATTGGAATGGGGGTAGTGTGTGTATCCATGACAACCACATGCATCATATAACATCTGTTTTAGTATCCTTGATTGATTTAAGAGTAATTAAAGTAAAATGGATCATTGTTGGAGTAATTTAGAGCAGATACTAGTGAAAAAGCAAAGAATTATGGAAAACAAGCATTGTTGTGTAATTTGGATTAGGAAACCTGACAAATCTGGCTATGAGAAGCATAAAGTGTGATGGGTTGATGGGACTATTTCCTATTTAAGTGCACACAGATTCACATATATGATACAAAGAAGAATTAAACCTGACTTAATGCCTAAACTTGATGAGAAAAATCAGCCTTTGGGTGTTAGTCACTTATGTCATGAAAAAATGTGTGTAAACATTGACCATTTAGTTTTGGAACCCCATTCTATCAATAGAGAGAGAGAGAGAGATCACTGTAAAAACCAGGAACTATATACAAAATACCACAAACCTATCTGTTTAATATGATGGATCTTATCCAAGGTAAATCTTGTATACTCTTGTCATATTTAGCTCTGAGTTTCTTTCTAATATTACATAACAATCTGCCTTTTGCATAATTCCTTTCCTCCTGATATTTTTCATAGTCGGATTAAAAGTGCTCTCTTTTTACATCTATTATGTTTGTATCATTTATTTTTCTTGTAAAATGTCTTATCAAAATTGTGTTATTTTTGTCTTCTTTTCAGTTGTGTAGCCATACTGGAGTTTGCTGCTATGGGACATCCAGAAGCTTGGCACAGTTTCACTATAGACTCCCTAAGACCCTTGTTGTTGTAATGTACTGTGGTATGACACCATGCATGGAAATTCCTCATGAATGTTACATTGTGAGGTAAACTTCTTCTAATTACTTTAATTATACATTCAGACTTTTGTGTGTTAGTGTTAAGATATGTTTTCTCGATTGTCCTTTTCCCCAGCCGGTAGTTAACAAGCATCCGTATAATTGATTCAGTATGTGTAGAGTTATTATTCTAAATGTGTCAGGGAAATATGAGCTTTTAACTACCCAGTTTTCATTTTCAAGTGCAAACATATGACTTAGTCTTGCAAAGGGCATGATCACCCTGATAACAGAGCAATATGGCATCTGCTGCTTTTGACATTGCCCTCATTATCATAGAAGTGTCTCCACAGTATTTCTCAAAGGCAGCATTAAACTCTGCATGACAACGCTTGCTCAGGTCTACTGAAAAATTATTTCTCATCCTCTCACGTTCAACTTTGTTTTTTCCTGGTATCAGATTTGTAAGTACATTAGACTTTTTAATGAACTACCCTGATTCTGTCCCAGGTGCCTCATATCAATATAATTCTTAGGGAGAGTGTTCATCATACCAGCCACATGAGGCTCTACAGCTGCATGGTAGCTACTACTATCTGGATCAGTTGTCACATTTTTTACCTCCATGTCTGATTGAAGTTTCAGATCTAGAAGACACTCTTTTGACCATGATTTTTCATCACCAATATCCCTTTGAACAGTTATATTGGCACTACAGGCACAGTTATCATCTTCTTCATGAGATATATGAAATTTACCATAATTGCAGAGTTTGTTTTTGGTCACCACATTAATCACCTTGTTTATGTGAGTTACATATTTTTACCTGAATGTAACTGCACTGAGTTGCAGGGCAGAATGGTGTTTTTCTGACACCTGAATACATTGCATTGTACATACCATCACAATGAATCGCAATAATACCTGCTGTATTGCCTCACAACAAATTCACTTCTTTTATTTCTTCTCTGATTTTTTCCATATCTTTCCTGTTCTCAGCCTCTGTGGCATGTGCTGCAGAATTTGATGCCTTCTGCATGCCACTTTTTGATGGTGCAGGAACATTGGCACTCAAAAGGATTGATCTTAGGCTGGAATTTCCAATATATGAAAGGCCAATCTGAATGCCCTTGTTTATCATAGTAGCTTTTCGAATGGGATTATTGGTGGGTGCCTCTTCATACAAAGGAAACACATCAGATCTGTAGGTGCATAATTTGCATTTCACCCTTTTCCGCCATGCTAAACCAAGCTTCTCACTTTCCATCTCCCATTCTAGGTTCCCATCGCACATAGGATATTTTCTCTCGCATTCTGTGAACACTGCATTCCACATGTCTTCAATTTTTTTAAATCTGTACCAGCCTGTATGTACTCTTTTCACCAGACCTGAATTGAAAATTATGAATGTATTACCCTTTTTGTCACATAGAATCTTATATTTATCATATTTTATGTTGCCAGGTCCTTTCTAAATGCATTAATTTCTTATTTACAACTCTGTGTCAGGGTATTAGTTTCCTGGAATAGGTAACCTCCCCTACTGCATTAATTGGGAATGAGCTAACACATCTCATAGTAGCAAAATCTAAACTTTAACACTCAAATAGTATTTTGTAAAATTATATTACAGTTAGGAATTATGCGAAGAGACCTGCCTTTCAGAATAAATGGTATTTGTGCACATATTTTGTCTGACATTTTTTAAATGAATCTTTTACCTGTTAATCAGTTATATTTTTTTTATTGATATTACTTTCCTGCATGAATTTTGTAATGAAAAACGGGAAACAAAATTTGATTGATAATGCTTTTTTAACATTGAATAATGATGAATTTCTATTTACCTCTTTTGTTCAGAGTCACTGGCATGCAAATAGCCTGTAAATCTTTAGTATTAATTGGAAGTAGGAACTTGTATTGCACCAAAAGTATCTGTTTAGTGCTGTTAGAACTACATTCTGCACTGTTTATATTAATTATTTGCATCAATGGAAGCTAGTATCAGTTTACGGTCTGTCCAGACTCACATTTGGCCTCAGGTCCCAGACCTTGACATTTATCACTTTGTCAAGTGAAAAGTGATGAAAAATAAAATAAACTATGTGTATAATCTAAGTGAATAAAACATATGCAGGTGTACTTAAGCATACAGTTTTATATTGAATGCATTAACTTGATATGCTGAATTATGGTCCTTTATGAAACAATTACCAAATTATTTATTTCTATGTTCCATATTTATTTTTGTACTTTCTTATTTTACTTTGTATTAAATTGCAAATCATACAGAATTTTATTTAAATAAAAAAAGGCTAAGCTTTATTGTCACTTACATCACACAAGTTTAGTCCTGCAACTTATAAGTTTATCTTAACATTTCAAGTAAATCATCTTGGATTAAACCAAATTTTAAATAATTTATAATTTAATAATTTTAATCATTTATAATTTTAAGTAAGAATTTGAATTGCCTAGACTTGGAAAATTTGAATGTTCCCAAATATTTCACATATGCATTGCCCGTAATTACTTCAAAAATTTATATATCTTAATACAGGCAGGAGGCATCTATTCTGGACACATTTCTACATGTTTTGTTTTTCCTATTTTTTTTTTCTCGTTTCAAATTCAACTCATGAGCAAACACTTGCAAAAGTATCTAAAATGTACATCAGGTAAGTGTTTGTATTATTACAAGAGGTCTTTTAAAGATTTATAGGAAGTAGTAGTAGTAGTAGCAGTATTCAATGAAAATGTCAACACTTATTACGGTACCCAATGAAGCTAAAATGAATAAAGTAAAATTAAGAATTATTATTCAAGGCAAATGATAAGGTTCAATAAGGGTGGATTTTTACTCCCAAATTAGCGATAAATTAAAGTTTTCGTAAGAGTATTTGTTATGGTTATGGGGCATATCCGTTATTTGTCTACTGCAACATATGGATACATGATATACTGAAATAGTGTGAAATTAACACTTAATTTTGTCCCATTTTTGACTGAAATGGTCAGAAAAAAGGAACGATGGTAAGAAATAAAAATCCCCCTGTATATATATATATATATATATATATATATATATATATATATATATATATATATATATATATACATACACAGTCAAACCTGTCGTAGCAGTCACCAGTGTACAGCGGTCATTCTAATTTCCCCCTGGAAAATTTCCTATATAAATGCCCTGTGTTTAACGGTCACCTGCTTTCAGCGGTCAGTGGCCAGGTGTTTCTTAACCAAACCATGGTTTAACCCTGCCTTAAGCGGTCACTGGAGCGTATCAGCAGTGACCGCTCCAAGTATGAGCCAGGCATTGTTTAGATAAAGGTACATCATGTGAATCGATGTTTAAGCATTTCATATCTTGATTGTACATACCGTACTCCAATCACGTTGTCAGTCAATTTCTCAAGTGTCAACATGTCAGCTTCGAAAGCAAAGCGGTTTTTGTCCTTACATGAGAGAATCGAAACAACTCGTTTCCTGGATAGTGGATAAAGTTGTCTTGTAGTTGCAACATAAATGGGAGTCTGGCGAACTCAGATCCAAGGGATTATTAAGCATAAGCGAGGTATTATGGCCAATTTTAAGCGAGGTATTATGGCCAATTTTGAGAAAAACTTTAATCCGAAGTGTAAGAGATTACGTACAATCACACCAAATAAGTAGAGATACGTGTACACTGCATTTGTGATATCCCTTACGGTTTATATGCTACTAACAATAGCCGCATTGCGTTTCTTTTCACTCCCTATCCGTCAAAGATCTTGCACAAAAGCTGACTGTCTTTGATATTGGTGAGTTTGAGCAACTGCTTGATCCATCAATTGTTTGAAGTGTGAACATGTTTTCATTCCTAATTATACCAGCTGGACTAACAAACAGTCAGTCCTGTGTTTGACAATCAGAGGTTAGCTGTCAATTAGTAATTTTATTTAGGTGTCATTTCTACTGATAAGTGATGATTTATTGTACATGATGGATTAAAGTGGAACTTTTTATTGTATTATTTTGTTATTTTTCTTTTTGCTGATTAGCTAAACTAAATATATGTAATTTGATGGCATACTACTACTACTAATAATAATAATGCTAATGATATTCGGTGCATAGTACATGTATTTGTCATGAACCAAGTTTGAGAGCTGAATCTGCCTTCAGAGGTCATCTGTCTTCAAAGGCCATGGGTGACTGCTGAACACAGGTTTGACCATATATATATATATATATATATATATATATATATATATATATATATACTGGAACCCAGGCAAACAGAATCAGAATATGAACAATAACGTGAATCACACCCATATATTAAAGTTATGAAATCAGCACTGAACCCAGTAACAATGCAATATTCGTTAGCACCATTGTTCATTTGTTTCAATTTCAGTAATTTTTTAAAAATACACAATTGGAAATTATTGTCTTTAGACTAGATCTATTGGCCTATTCAGTAGGCTACTGGTACAGTATAACGTAGACTAATAACATGGATTACAGCAGTTTTTGAAGAAATATTTATTGAAGAAAGGCATTATAGTCTACAATTTGAGTCTGCAATAATATGTATAAAATCTTTTTTTCTGTATAGAAAATACAAACAAAACAAAACAACCCCGAATAATTGCATTTTTTTTTTTTTTGTTAATATATTGATTGCTGCCCTAAGGAATCTATTTATAGTAAATTGTCAAACACTTCAGTACGCAGTCGCGAAGGTGTAATGGTAAGACTGTTCACCATTTAGTCACAACTTAAAGTAAGAGCAACGGTTTGATCCTTCCCTGAATCATGTTTTATTATTATTATTATTATTATTATTTTCCTTTCTTGTCCCAGTTAACAATACAACGTTGCAGCAACGCTGTTTCATAGCTATGGATTTTTCTACCTTGTGACAACATGATTTGGTGAATTTGCTGAAATATTGCTTCAACGTAGTTGTTTAATGTCATGTTATAACATTCATACAACCTCCTGAAAACGTTCTCAATCTATTGAAAACAGTGAAGAATGAAAGCTACTTTGTGTTTGTGAAACACATATGCCCCTCTACTATCAAATATGTCCAAATCAACAATTAAATATTACAAAAACAACTTAGCAAACTATGTATACCCTCAACCCACACAAATCTTGGTCCAAAATGTTCTAAAACAAATAAAAGCATCAAAAAGTGTTATTATAGCTTGTAAAATAACAATGTACCTTATAGAAATGCATAACAACATAGCTGCACTGAACAAAATTTCGTCAAAAAAGTTAGGTTCAAACGTTACCAAATAGGTAATCAGTTGGTTTGTTTTGCGGGAAACTCTATCCTAAAAATTTCTACGTATAGTCTCCCCTATTCGAATTTTTTTGTTACAATTTTGCTACAGATTCAAGATTATTCTTGTATCTGAGAAATTCTTTATTTGATTAATTTTGGGGGTTTCTAAAGAGTTTAAAGTGAGGAGGCTATGTGAACTGTTGCTTAGTCACGATATCGTGTTTTTTTTTTTTTTTTTTTTTTTAAAGTACGTCGATTTTATGCTGATGTTGATGCCTTGGGCCTTCCATAATCAATTTAGACAGATTATGAGAAGGAAATTAGAAATCAGTTTGATTTTATATAATAAAATTGAATATTATTTACAGCTTGATATGTACAGTACACGCATCGTGGATTACGGAAAATCGAAGTTCCCACGGTGGAACTTAATCCGTCTCCGCTATTTCCGTCACGAACCGGACACGATCGTCGTGGATTGTCTGCATCGTGGTTCGTAGTGGTTGGATTAAGTTTTATTACCCTACTTATAAAGTCGCAGCAATATAATTATGTAACAGTGGACGTCCACTACATTGCGTGGAACTTACCTGTCGGCTGAGCTACAGAACACAGCGCAGAATGCTCTTTTTAAGTTGTACACAATGCCATTTAATATTCAATGACTCGCCCACTAAAATGCATTCATATGTGTGTCTTGCGACATGAAAGATAAATTTCCGAGCAAAGAATTCTGAGACTATTTAGGTCATTCACAAAGTATACAAAGTTTAATTATAGTAATTTTAATGAGAGAGAGAGAGAGAGAGAGAGAGAGAGAGAGAGAGAGAGAGAGAGAGAGATGCTTTTTTTAAACAAACAAACTGAAAAAAGAAATCACACATAAGTATTAGCGGGTTTCATTCCGTTATTTAAAAAAAAATGCGAGAAATGCTTTGATTTATTTTTTTAATTCCCCCCCCCCCCCCCCCCCCCGGCACTTTTGAATTGTTCGCTTAACATGTTCGCACACAATGAAATATACACAGCGCTATCCAGAATACAACCTATACTAATCCGGCCTCTGTTTAGTACTTGCGACCCAAATATACATGTCCATGCGACACAATTTCTCAAGAACTAGACACGTGTTTACTTTTACCGTAAACCTGTTGTCTTTACGCAGACTCTACGAAGCAAGCACATGATGCTGCATTCTATAACCAACAGCTTGAAAAATATACTTAGGATTGCTGGTTTGGTCATCTGACGAATTTAATACTACAAAATAGACGGATGAAAGCGATGAAAAAGCACAATCACTTCTTAAATATTTTCGGTAGGACATAAACTTGTATGTATTATTTTCAGTTAATGCATACACAATTCATTTGGTACAGTACATTCTTCCAATCCACATGACAAATACCGCAAAACTGTTCCTGAACGTCAAGCGAATATTGTTTATCAGTTTAGTTACTAATATGTTAAATTTTGACCCAATTATCCTTTTTAGGAAGTTGACGTGACTACAAATAAACATTGCCGCCAAAGAACACGGACCAAATGCATATTTGTACAGGGTTTAGCAATTAGGTCAACAATGTGAAATTACTTAAATTATGTCCACAATCGCCCAAACGGCACTGAATCTTTGGGAACCAAAACAAAGCTTAAAGTCCCATGAACAAACTTTGGACTCCGAAGTTGAAAAAAAAGCAATAATAATCCAAGGTTAAATGCCTGAAGACATACATAAACACAGCATAGAAAAAGGGTGGGTCCGTATAGTAAGTGCGCATGGGGGAAAAATGTTTTATTTTTCTTTCCATATTGCAGTAGCAGTTAATTTCTCCTGGACATCCATCATATCATCATCGTCTTTTCCAGTTCAACCGAAATGCTTACTATTATGTAATATTAGTTGTGAAATAAGTATCTGTGGTAGTTATGATTGTATTTACTGTGCAATAAATAGCCTCTAGTTTTGTACGTCGGTTTGGTTTTAGCTTTATATAAGTGGAATTTCTTCATATCCATACATTTTTTCCCATATTTAACTTGTATTGTATTACGCATAAGCCGAACACATCATATCTATCAATAATGAATTGTATATCGCCCGAAATTGCCAAGCCACGTGTTTGCCAAGGCTATACAATCTATCTCTAATTATATGGATTGCTATTGATACGTGGCTTCATATTTTAAATGGCTTTAAACAGGTATCCCTGGTAGAACTTCTTACCTACTCCGAACTGGTTTTGGCTTTAAAGGTTGTAAATCCAAATTACTTCCTGTTTATTGTGAACCTTTGATATTAATTCTAAGTTCGACCCGAATATTGTCACTGTGTTCAGTATGGTTATTGTAGTATTGCTGGCTCATTTGACTTTCAATCTATAAAAATTTCTGAAGCTCTAAGTTCGTATATGTTAATAATGACCAGAATCTACTATAGAACCAAAGTAGAATAATAAGAAAATATGAAAAGCACACTAATAGCAGGTTAATAACCCAATTAATTATATAAATTCTTTTTAAATACAAAATGAATTGCTAAGCAGCAATTTACTTATTTACTTATTCTGAATAAAGAGCAGTAGCAAAATTTTATTTCTAAAGTTTTTCCAAAATGAAGATAAATGCAACATATTTCAAGAATGCATACGAGTTAGCGATAAAAGCTACGTGTGACGTGACCGAAAGTTACGGTTCTCTCTCTCTCTCTTTTGAATATAATAACACATTTTATTGCAAGGAAACATGCATTAAAAAAAAAAGAAAAGAAAACAGCCTGTAGTTTTATAGAGCTTTCGTAAACATGTCATAGCTATGTGCTCCTGCGATAGACTTATATTATATGCGCTGCGTCGAAAGATTAATGGGGGTAATAAAAATGTTATATGGTTTGTTTTATATATCGTTAAAAACCAATTTTACGCGAAAATATCACAACTTAACATCATTGCATTTCTCAGTCCACTTTAAAAGTCCACAATTTAAGTAATTTAACTTCTACTCAATGCACTACTGGTGGTGGGGGATGTGATAGGATTTAGTTTTAAAGAGAATACACTTATTGCGATTTTTAGAAAATAAAATATCAATAATTTTAGATGTGAATCAGGACCATTACAACTTGTTACATTTAAATGCTTGGTCCCTAATCCGGAAAATAAAAATATTATATATGGTTTGCTTTATATACTGCTAGAAACAAGTTTTACACGATAATATCTGATTGAAATGACTTTGTTCATGGCATGAATGGTTACTCATAGAGCGCAACACTCAATACAGTGTACACGATTCCGCGCATTTAAAGGATTGTCATACTCTCTGATAAACAATGTTATTTTCAAAGTTTATGGGTAAAGCTACAGAAGAACCTTTTTGTAGTATAGCTCGTATATCTTTTTTTCTATTTTAATATATGATGCCTCGTTATTCTTGTAGAATAAACTTTGGAAAGAATTATGACATACTTGTTGTAATGTTCCAGTGTTCTTGAGTGTATGTGTATGATATAAATAATACGGCGTTCGTTTGTAATCTCATTTCGAGTTTTATTTATATTATTGCTTTCAATAATTTCTTCAAAGTGGGTCTTGGAAATAAAAGGGAAACTATGACAAAATAATAACCAGTACACGAAGCACTTTTATGAAATATCATTTATTGAAAGAGAATATCGATGTTACCGCTTGATGCAGAACAGTATGTAAATTTCTGCATATGTATAAGCTAATATCAAAAGGGATGTACGT
The DNA here is from genome assembly GCA_029931535.1 of Margaritifera margaritifera. NCBI lineage: Eukaryota > Metazoa > Mollusca > Bivalvia > Unionida > Margaritiferidae > Margaritifera > Margaritifera margaritifera. Next base: position 286,490 of record JAQPZY010001334.1, on the reverse strand, counting down.
TGCAGTTAGACAATTTTTCTGATGTACTCGCTGTCATGGACAGGGGTGGGAAGATATCCAAGAAATTTAAAACCTCTTAGTTTTTCTATGGTACGCGCATTTGTCTGTATGTATCCTTAGCTAGGCCACTGATAAATACCATAAGAAATATTACTACTGTGTAGTTTGTATTGGTAAAAGGTATAAAATTGACACCTGCCATGGTCGGGTTACGGTGTCGGGGTTTCTCCCATCTGTTTGTTTAGTGAGTTGACTCGCGGAGCGAATACAATAAAATCAGAGAGGAGTACCATAAAACCCACTACGGCTGTAATAAAATCCGTGACGGACTTTCACTAAATTGAGTGGGCTATTACCGGACCTGGAGGAAATCCACCAGATTCAGTGGAAATCCACTAAACGTAATGGACACTTAATCCCTTACCCCTGTGTCCACGTCCACAGAATTGAGTGGGCAGTCCGTAGTTCACGATGCATGTAGTGTATACTGTATACTGAGGCAAAATTAAGTGTCCTTTTACAAGTTCAAGGTATTCCTAGTCACATTCGGGAAGGATCCAAAAAATAAATATGCCAGCAAGTGGCTGACAGGAAGAAATTTAGGTTTGGCGGGGTCTAATCTACCGAAATATATCACATTATTTTTGTGAACATCTGATACGATTTGAGAATGTACTAGACAAAACATCTTAGATCGGTATGCCGTCAGGAATATTTATTGGTTTTGCAATAACGTGAGCATAATGGCAGGGATCATTTGTCCCGTTGGCATACCGATCTAAGCTATTTTGTTTAGTACATTCTCAAATCGTATCAGATGTAACAAAATGTGATATATTCGGGTAGATTTGAAATCTGCTGAACTTACATTTTCTTCCCGTTGGACACTTTTAGCAATATTTATTTTCCGTCTGCTTCCCGACGGTTCGGTCGGTGACTTGGAATACCGCTCTACCATGTTGTGTGTGTAGGAGGTAGGAGGGGAGACTTGCACTAATGCAAGAAACTCTGTTTTACATTTGATAATTTGAACAATAATATAATAACTTATTCTGACAAATAGGCAACTAAAACAGGACAATTAACAGGTTAGTCATTTTAAAATCAGAAACTGCATATATATATATATATATATATATATATATATATATATATATATATATATATATATATATATATATATACGACAGCACATCGCCCATAAAAGACATTGCAACATTAGGGACCAGCCATACCATTTTCGGGGCAGAATGGGAGAGGGGAAAGGTCTGGGATTTGTTTGAAATAGAGAAATCACTATGGTGTGTATCTTGATATTTATATTGGATCAACTTTAATTTCCTAGACATGAAATATAAAATTAAATAAAATTAATATAAAGTTAAGAAAATCGTGGAAATGAATGTATTAAATACGGCAATAAGTTCTCCAAAACCAAAATCTAGCACCATTTGATGATTATATTGACCAATGGATATAGAGGAGCTTTACGGATAAATGCTCTCTATTTTTTGCAGAATGAAATAATGATGACTACTAATTGATTTAGTACAGTAATGACGTCGATAAAGTTATGGCAGAATGAGGGGAAGTGCTCACTGGAGCAAATACATTTGTATTAGTATGTCCACCGTTTTTCTTCTATTTTGCTTGATTCCATTCATTCTGGAGAACCATTTGATTTAAAATAAGAAATGATGCACAAAATAAATATGCCAAAAAGTGGCTGACAGGAAGAAAATTTAGGTTTAACAGGGTCTAATCTACCGAAATATATCACATTTCTTTTTTGAACATCTGATACGATTTGAGAATAGACAAAATATCTTAGATCAGTATGCAAACAGGAAAATTGATTCCGGTTGGCATACCGATCTAACATATTTTGTTTAGTACATTCTTGAATCGTATCAGATGAGGAAAAATGTGATATATAGATTTGAACCTGACGAACCTAAATATTCTTCCTGTTGGTCACTTTTAGCAATATTTATTTTCCGTCTGATTTTCGATGGTTCCCGTCAGTGACATTGAATAACTTCTTACCATGTTGTGTGTGGGGGGGGGGGGGGGGGGGTGTATGTGTGTGTGTGACTTGCGCTAAATATAAGAAACTATTTTAGGTTTGAATAATAAAAAATACAAATAGGCAACTATAACAGTACGATGAACAGGCTAGTCATTTAAAAAACAGAAACTGCATATATATATATATATATATATATATATATATATAATATATATATAGATATATATATATATATATATATATATATATATATATATATATATATATATACACGACAGCACATCACACATAAAAGACATTGCAACATTAGGGACCAACCATTCCATTTTCGCGGGGGGGGGTGTGATAGGGGAGGCTTGGGATATTTTTGAAAAATATAAATCACTATGGTGTATATCTTGTTTTGTTTGAAAAAATGTCAGACAACAGATTAGGGTTTGTAGGTAGTTACTAACTCTTTTAATTGTTTTTTTTTTCTTTTCGTTTTGTTATATTTTATCATGGCAAACGATGATCATCATGACAAGTTTCCATTATTTATCATGACTGAATGCTTAAATATAAAAGAAAAAGGTGTTTATAATTCCAACAAGGTAATAAATTGTATCAATCTATACAATTCTCCAATTTTTGGGTACATCATATAAAAAAATAGTTTAGGGTCGACATAATAAAATTAGCAACATTCAGTTAACTGGAACCACACATATATCTTTATTTATCATAATTGTGTTGCAGCCAAGAAAGTAATGTGGAACCCCGAAGGTGAAGTTAAAGTAATGGATTACTTCCACACATACATTGTAACAAATGGATTACTTCCACAAATACCTTGTAACAAATGGATTACTTCCACACATACATTGTAACAAATGGATTACTTCCACACATACCTTGTAACAAATGGATTACTTCCACACATACCTTGTAACAAATGGATCACTTCCACACATACAATGTAACAAATGGATTACTTCCACACATACCTTGTAACAAATGGATTACTTCCACACATACCTTGTAACAAATGGATTACTTCCACACATACATTGTAACAAATGGATTACTTCCACACATACATTGTAACAAATGGATTACTTCCACACATACCTTGTAACAAATGGATTACTTCCACACATACATTGTAATAGATGTTGTACCTAGCAATACATACATACTTTACTATCATGTGTAATTCTAGAAAAATTAAATATATATGTTGGGCTAATAGAACTTTAATACAACAATCACATTAAATCTATAAAAAAATCAAACCTTTTGTTTCTATTAAAATACACATCACGTTCTAGAGATCCTGATGGTATAAAACTGTTTCTAATAAAATACACATCACGTTCTAGAGATCATGATGGAATAAAACTGTTTCTATTAAAATACACATCACGTTCTAGAGATCCCGATAGTATAAAACTTTCTAATAAAATACACATCACGTTCTAGAGATCATGATGGTATAAAACTGTTTCTAATAAAATACACATCACGTTCTAGAGATCCCGATGGTATAAAACTGTTTCTATTAAAATACACATCACGTTCTAGAGATCCCGATGGTATAAAACTGTTTCTATTAAAACACACATCACAATCTAGAGATCATGATGGTATAAAACTGTTTCTATTAAAATACACATCACAATCTAGAGATCCAGATGGTATAAAACTGTTTCTATTAAAATACACATCACGTTCTAGAGATTCTGATGGAATAAAACTGTTTATAACAGATGGCATATAAGTAGAACTACATTGTAATTGGTGGTTTTAAAATTAAACTTTACAAAGTCACTATACCATGATGCACTGTTAACAAAGTGGAAAAGGTTTAACATATTTAGTATTTTTCTATATGTAGAGAGAATTTTGCATATATATATATATATATATATATATATATATATATATATATATATATATATATATATATATATATATATATATATTAAACCTTAGTGGACAGAAGCTCCAGCTCCACTTGTGCCTCATGTTTGGATAAAGACCTTTATCAGTTTTAATATAAATTTAATTACAAAAGTGTTGATTTGTTCACTAATTTTATATTTCAGACAAAAAGCGAGTAGATGCATTCTTTACTTTGAATCCACACATAGCAAAGAGCTGCAATGGAAATTGGAGGAGAATAAAATATAGTTTACAATGCAAGTACTGGGAGAAAAAACTTACTCCAGAAGAAAAAGCCTTAAATAAAAGATCATACATGAGTGCTTATTTCAAATGAAATTTATGAAATGAGTTGAATTGTTTCTATCTTTTGTGAGTCTTTGCAAACAAAAGATTAATATTATTTGACAAGTTCATAAATTTACTTTGAAATGAGCACAAATGCAAGATTTTATTCATCGCATGATGAAAAATACTGACTTCGACCAAATTACAGAAGTGTTATCAAATGACTTTCAAATACATTTGGATGCCTCATTTGTTACGTCTTTCCTTTGCATGACATGATGATGTCATTTGTGATGTAATGAGGTGTAATTATATGTGTTACATATATGAAAATTTTACAAAGATGACAATGTAGTCATGTGAAACAATTGCACATGCCATGGTGTTCATCATTTTCTGACGTACCATAACAATCGCACATTTTTGTCCCAACAGACAACATTTTTGGAGGGCTGTTCCCAATGGAGAAGGCAATAATGGATTTAGTACATCACACAATTTCATGTGACATTATGTAATGTTGGCATGTGGCAATAGTGCTGGCTGGATCAAGTATAATTCATGTAGTCAATTATAGCATCCCACAGTTATGTGGAAATGCATAATGTTCTAAACTAGATCCCAGTAGTTAGCCAATCAGAACACATGAATTTATTATGTGATATACTAATTGTTTGTATTTCTGCTGACATCTAGCATGGTTTTGTAGTTGAAAAACTTTTACCTAATATGGCCAGTCAAATGGATGTAGAATCAAATTAAAATCCTATGAAATAATCCTTCATCTCCATGAACAGTTATAGAGTTAATCAATACTTGGCCGCACAGTGCACACACTATACATTGCTTTCCAATATACTGTTGGGACAAAGAGATCACTTGAATAGCTTTGCTACTTTATGCTAGGTCATTTATTTGAGTAATCATCAGCAAACAGAGAATACAAGCTGAAATGTGATCATTTTTTAAATCCAAATAAATTTAAATTTGGGCAGTATGGTAATATTTTGAAGTTATCAATATTTACATTTGTATATGTTATACAGTGTGATCATGAATCTGTCAGATTTGCTCACACAATCTAGAAGTCAAGTTTTTAACCTGACCATAATTATATAACACTCACAACTAGCTAGCAGTACTGGTGGTCAGCAATACATTGTTGGTTGCAGTGTGCTAACATGACCCTAATTATATAACACTCACAACTAGCCAGTAATACCAATGGGTCAGGAATACACTGTTGCAGTGTGCTAACCTGACCATAATTATTAAATACTCACAGCTAGCCAGCAATACCAGTGGTCAGCAATCCAAAGTTTGTTGCAATGTGCTGACCTGAATGTAATTATGTAACACTCACATTTAGCCAGCAATAGCAGTGGTCAGCAATCAAATTGTTAGTTGCAGTGTTGCTAACCTGACCATAATCATGTAATATTCACAACTAACCAGCAATACCAGTGGTCAGCAATCCATTGTTGTAGTGTGCTAACCTGATCATAATTAGTTAACTGGGTTGTCCATTTAAAAAAATATTTTTGTTGTTTTCTTTGTTAGTGACATCTTTTCTAATGACTATTCACATGCGGCAAATTATATGTAGACGAGACCAAATGGAATTTTTGGATACACCAATAACATACTCTATGATTCAGATGGGGATCAACATCTATGTTTAAACTTGAGTCCAGGCATTTTATATTACATTTGTGATTATATTTTCACAAATGCAGATGTTGCCAACTGTCGTAAAAGTTTACTTCAAAAATTGCCTCCAATAAAATATATACTTTATGCCCACCATTTAGAAAATAATCAAGAATAAAAGCTGCTAATTGCATTTTATCTGCATTTATGTAAAGTCTAATATTAGTATAAAAATGTGGACTCAACTGGTTATGTTTCTTAAAACAGATTTATCTACTGTGAGTTAAAATTCATTCGTAAATTTGAATATGGTATTAAAAAAGCCATAGGTAACATGAAATTTGTACCAAATAATCAGATGGTATATTTGTACTAATGAATAAAGTACATATTTCTAACAAACTTTCTATTTCCTTTTATTTGCAATCACATCAAAAACTCAGTTACTAATAGTTTGTGAAAATAATATGCCTGTATGTCTGTGTGCTTGTCTATCATAAAAAAAATGTATGGATCAGAATATGGAAATTGACAATGAACAGAAAATTACAGTTTTGTTTTCAAAATCATCCTCGTTCCCTTACTTGTAGTTCATCAACTGAAACTACGTTCAAAGATTTTTGTATGCCCTCAGAGAAATAGCAATGAGTATAATGCTGTACTGATGTCCATCTGTACGCCCATAACAAATCTGTTTGAGCACAATAGCAGAAAAAATAATAAACATATAGCCATGAAATGTTGTAGCATATTATTTTGTGTATATAGATGGTCTGATTAGACTTTCATGTCATTTTAGCAATATTCCATTTTATTCACATCTTTTTTACTTTTGGGACTATTAAGACCCTCACACCTATTAGAGCGGGGTCATCTAGTTTTGGTCATGTCCATTTCACTGTAAGCATGATTCTGCAAAAATTAAAAAAAACTTTTGAGCATGATTGTGTAAAAACCATTCCATATTTACAAATTAAATGTGGCAGATGACCTGATTAGATTATAAGACCATTATAGCAATTGTTCAATATGTTTAATACATTTGTTAAACATTTTTTGACTGTGACTTTTTTCTTGCAAACATTGTGAGCACAACTGAACAAAAACCACTCAAAGTAGACAATAGGGATTCAGTAGGCATGTTTATAGTGATGTGTGGATGACTTGTTTAGATTTTCAGACCTTATGAACAATTTTAACAAGTTTTAACAATTTTAGAGCTTTTGAAAATTATACAGTTGATATTTTAAGCATGCATATTTTACAAACACCGATCTGGTTTCAATCTTCAACAGAAACGTATACAAAAAATTCATATTGACTATAATCTAGAATAGAGATTTATCAGTAGTTAGCAACCTTTGATGATCTTTGTTTAGCAAATTGTTTGATATTTTTTTACAGTTCTTATTGATATCTGAATAGTAATAATTTTAATGCTTCCGAGGGAGAGCAAGATGGCCACCAGGGCAAGTAGTTAGAAAAATCTCTCTCAAATGTTGGTGATATTTACATAGTTTGCAGTGTGATGTAAGGATTCTTTTTTGGACTAGCATCTATGTGAAGCCTTTTTCTTTCAATATATAGTTTCAGTTCATCTGTGGATTATGTGTCTCTTGCAAAATTTGTAGTTTTTGGAATTTTAAAGTGATTCTCCTTTATATTGTGTGTGGAACCTGGTGTCAATTTACACCTTTTTGAGACGACCCCCATGCTAATTAAGCTGCACAATTTACACTACTTGCTCAACAATTTCACTGAGACACTTTAGGATTTCAATAAGTGTGCTGAACTCTCTTAACCTCTCAGAATTAATGTGACAAAATGAGCAATCCAAAGAAAACTGTTCAGTCCACCCTGAATACTAGTTTTCAGAGTGCTAGGAAGGAAACCAGCAAGCCATTAACAAGGTCAGCTACAAGCTCACAGTCAGGGGATTCGATTGTTGATAATGAAGAGGTGAGTAGTGTTGCCTTAATTCAGAGGGATCTACTCGAAATAAAAACTGGTATCAAATTATTAGTGACTAGAGAGGAATTAGGTGGATTAGTATCTAACATAGTATCCCAGCTGTTTGAGAAACTGAAAGTCGAACTGATGAAGGAAGTGGACAGACATATTGTTAACAAAACAAAAGAGTTTGAGGAAAAAATTGAATCAATGAACTTTGAAAATAACCAGTTAAGAGAAGAATTAGATGACTTGAGGAAAGAAAGTGAAAAGCAAAAAGAAGAAATAAAAAATAATAAAGATCGCTCCAAGGAAGCCATGAAGATTGCAAACCACAATGAGCAATACTCACGAAAAAATAACATAAAAATTTTCAACTTGCCTGAATCACAAAACGAAAATGTCAGAGCAAAGTTTGCAGAGATGTTGAAGAATGTCACAAGTCATGACGCAGATGAGAGGGATATTCTCGCAATACATCGGATCCCTGGGAAAGATGGTGCCCCGAAACCATTAATTGTGAAATTTTGGAATGCAGAATCCAAAGTCAACATCGCCAAGAAAAAAAGGGATTTCAAGAGCAAATTTAATGTAAGAATAGTGGAAGATGTCACTCGACAAAATATGGGTCTCATAAATAGATTAACTGCCCATCCAAAAATTGAATCTGCCTGGTACTTCAATTGCAGTGTGTATGCAAAAACAAAAGCGGGTAAGAGGTACAAATTTGACCTTTTTGACGACATCAATGAAACACTCAATCGCAACCCATAATCGATATAATTTTTCCATATTGATTCTGGACACACTTGGAGGTATAGAACTTTGTACCAAAATGGATGTGTATAGTTTTAAGTTCAGCTATGTATATGTTTAAGTTAGAAAAGTGACTTTCATAGATGGACAAAGCCTGTAATTGGTAAGAATGTTTGTATAATCTTGCAGCTAAATTTTGAAATAGGCATACAATTGTATTTCAATCTCGAAAAGATTGAGGGTATAATTTTCATGTTGGTCATTTTTTTTTTTTTTTTTTTTTTTTTTTTTTTTTTCTCTAAATTTTTGGTGTTAGATTCATAGGCACAGAGTTGCCAAGGTCATTTAGTATGTTTACATGATGATGTATTATATTCTTCAATCATTCCTTAAAGTTCGGTCACTAGATTTATTTTTAATTTGTAAAGAAAAACAGTGATCACTAAACATTATAATTATATATATATATTTTTTTTTTTTTTTATATATATTTATATATATATTTGTCTTATACAAATTTATATATATATATATATATATAGAAAGAACCAACAAATATAGAACTCAAATGTAATGGCTTCAAATCTTTTGGTAAATGGAGAAAAATCGATGAACAAAAAGTGTTATTTTTCAGTCACACTGTATTGATATTTACATTTACTAATTATACCAACACTCCAGCGTAGAACAGAGTTCATGTATCTCTATATTGGGCAACATCATATATGTACCCAGTGGTGCATGACATTGTACTACACTTATCAGTTTTTTAAGCATTCTGTGGTTGTGTGTGTGAGAGTCTATCCCAAGGTGTATGTGAGCGCTTTTCATGATACATTTAACAATGGATACCCAGATTAAAATTTTGTCAATGAACGTTAGGGGTCTACACAGTTCCAATCTCAAAAGAAGAGATATTTTCTGCTGGGTCAAACAAAAGAATGCATCTATTATATGTTTACAGGAGACACATAGTACAGTTGAGACTGAGAAGTATTGGGAATCTGAATGGGGATATAAGTGTGTTTTTAGTCATAAATCTAGCAGTAGTGCTGGTGTTGCTATCCTGTTTAGAAATAATTTTGAATTTCTTATTCACAGAAACAGATGTGATAGTCAGGGCAGATACATTCTCTTAGATTTATCAGTTAATGGACAGAGATTTACATTAGTGAATCTATATGGTCATAATGATGATAATGCTGAGTTTTTCAGAAATTTGAAAGAGGATATTATAATTTTTGACAATTCCTCTGTTATTATTTGTGGTGACTGGAATGTTGTTCAGGACATGGAGCTTGACTCTTATAATATCTTGCATGATAAACACTCCATGGCCCGAGCAGCAGTCCAGGACATCAAGAATCAACTTGATTTACTGGATCCATGGAGAACAGTCAGTCCTGACAGTAGAGTATTTACTTGGCATCAGGCAAAACCCTGTGAAACAGAGTAGACTGGACTATTTTTTAATCTCTGAGGACATGTTTTCAAATTGTATGGACGCCTCTATTATTCCTGGCTATAAAACAGATCATTCAGCAATAACACTAAAATTGTCTATATCTGCATCACCGAGAGGTCCTGGGTACTGGAAATTCAATTCAAAGCTATTAAAGCAAAATGAATATATTCAGTTGGTAAAAAAATGTATAACCAACACAGTAGAAGAATACTATTGTGAAGGTGATAAGGAAAACACACTACAGGTGAAACTAACTTGTAATAATCAATTGTTTTTTGAAATCCTTAAAATGATAATAAGATCAGAATCAATTATGTATTCACAAGCTAAGGCAAAACAGGAGAAGCAACATTTCAGGAAAATTGAAGCTGAAATACATACCTTACATGCTTTAGTGAATCAAAATAATAACCCCGCTACGATGAAAGAATTGAACAAAAAACAAGCGGATTTAGAAGAAATGAGGAAAAAAGAGGTGGAAGGTGTAATGTTAAGATCAAAGGCAAGATGGTATGAGTCTGGTGAAAAAAACTCAAAATATTTTCTTAATCTCGAAAAGAGAAATTACACAAACAAAACAATAAAAGAATTAATTATTGAAGATGGAACAAGGGTAACAGATCCAAAAGAAATATTAAATCAACAGAAAGACTTTTTTGAAAAATTATACCAAAGCAAAAACAAATATAACTTCCAAACGCTCAACCACTTTTTTAACCATGATAAAAAAACTCTCAGATCTTGAAAGAAGCTCATGTGAAGGTAGGTTAACGTTTGAGGAATGTGGTTTAGCACTAAAAAATATGAAAAATGAAACTAGCCCTGGTTCCGATGGATTTACTGTAGAATTCTACAAATTCTTTTGGAAAGACCTAGGCGGCTTTCTCTTTAGGTCTCTAAATACTGGATACGATATGCAACATTTTTCAGAATTTCAGTCTCAGGGAATCATTACCTGCATTCCTAAAGAAGATAAAGACAGGAAATTTCTAAAAAATTGGAGACCAATCTCACTACTTAATGTAGATTACAAGATTGCCTCGGCATCAATTGCTAATAGGTTCAAAAAAGTGCTCCCGTTTATCATTAGTGACACCCAAAAAGGTTTTATGAAAGGGAGATTCATTGGTGAAAATACAAGACTTTTGTATGACCTGATGCAATACCTTGAGGAAAAAAATGAATTTGGTCTTCTCCTATTGATAGACTTTGAAAAGGCTTTTGACTCGGTCGAATGGGACTTTCTGGAAACTGCTCTTTTTAACTTTGGAGAATCAATTTGTCAATGGTTCAGATTATTTTGCAATAAATCAAAAAGTTGTCTCATTAATAATGGACATTTATCCCCATTTTTTAATTTGGAGAGAGGTTGTCGCCAGGGAGACCCTTTATCACCCTACTTATTTATAATAGGAATTGAACTTCTTGCAATAGAACTAAAGAAGAACACAGATATTACAGGCATTTTCTATAATGAAATGGAGTTCAAATTAGGGCAGTACGCTGATGATGCTTTTCTATTATTAGATGGTTCTCATTTGTCCTTGAAGACAACCTTGCAGATTTTAAATGACTTTGCCTTGGTGTCAGGTCTGTACTGCAATGTTTTGAAATCAAAAGCTATTTGGATTGGAAATAAAAAATATTCTAATGAAAAAATATGTCCAGAAATTGATATTAACTGGTCAATGTCCAATTTTAGATTACTGGGAGCATATTTCTCTTTGAACTTGGAGGACATGGTAGAGCTTAATTATTCGACGAAGTTAAAGGAAGTAAAGAAACTGCTTGGCTGGTGGAGCAGAAGAAATTTATCCCTTATTGGAAAAATTACTTTGATAAAGTCCTTGATTTTGCCTAAATTCATTCATCTTTTTGCAGCTTTGCCAAATCCTCCACCCCATATAGAAAAGGAACTGAATACATTATTTTTCCACTTTATTTGGGGCGGTAAAACTGAGAGGGTTAAAAGAGACACTCTTATAGCTTCTTTTAAGGAAGGGGGATTAAATATGATTCACTTGCATTCATTTGTGTGTTATATAAAACTTTCCTGGATTAGGCGTCTCTTACTAAACGAAGATGGCTTATGGCAAAAACTGGTTTCTGAACAAATATTTGGAAAATTTGGAGGTACGCTGTTATTTACATTAGGAAAAACTAAATTAAAAGTAATTTCTAAATCAATTAAAAATATTTTTTGGCGTGATGTTATTTATGCTTTATCACAATGGAAAAATGAACCATCTACTGTCCATGAATACTTGTCTCAAGATATTCTTAATTTAGTGACTGTAGATAATTTTAAATCATACACAAGGTGGAGAACAAACGGTGTTGTACTTATTCAACATCTTTTTGATGCACAAGGATCTCTATTAAGTTTTGATGAAATAAAAAAGAAAACAAAAACAAATAATTTCATACAGTACTTTGCTCTTATTTCAAAGATCTCGTTGCTGTGGAAAAAGAAAATTAAAAGGTTTTTTGAAAGTGGAAATAGTTTTCATGTAGTTTTGGACAAAACATCACTCCTTAGGGTAAGAGCAAAGAATAAATTTATCTATAAAGACCTGATAAGAACCAAGATACAAAAGCCAAATGGTAAACATGAAACTTGGTCCAGGCAGCTAGAGTGTGCAATTGGTGCAAATGAATGGACCAACTCTTTTGTTTTGGCTAAACTTTGTACAAAAGACACAAAACTGATTAGCTTTAATTTTAGATTTCTCCATAGAAACGTTGCCACAAACCAGTTTCTAAAAAAGATTAATTTAAGTGATAATGATAAATGTACCTTTTGTAATGAGGGAATAGAACAAATTGAGCACTTATTTTATGACTGTTCAGTTACTGAATACTTTTGGAAACTGTTGGTGGAATGGATCCAAACTTATGATCCAAATTTTAGAATTACACGAAAAGACGTCTTTATAGGAAATAACAACTTTGATGATCTTATTAACTTCCTAATTTTGCTTGCAAAATATGTGATATACAGATCACGTTGTGCATCAAAAATTCCAAATCTATCATATTATAAAAATTGTGTTTTATCATACAAAACACTGGAAAAATATGTCGCCAAAGTGAATAACAGAAGTGACGAGTTTAAGAAAAAGTGGATCCTATTATCAACTTTTGGTACATTTTTTTTTTTTTTTTTTTTTTTTTTTTTTTTTTTTTTTTTTAAGGCAATTTAAAACATCTTGGGGTTTGTATGCGAGTATGACTTTGTGTACAATAATTGTGAATGTAAGTGTCTGTGTGTGCATGTGTGTGTGTTGTGTAGGGAACACATGTAAAAGATAAGGACGCAAAATAATTTAAGATAATGCCCCATACACCAGGTCAGGTGGTGATGTAGGGGAATATGTAAAATCCTGACACCTTGTGTTCAATAAAAAAAAAAATTTTTTTTAATGCTTCCTAAACTTAGAATTGCTATTGGTTGTTGTGTGTATAACAAAAACAAGAGTTACTCTAAAGGAAATGGCACTCTACTGGCCAATTCATTTTCCAGGTTAATCAAAGATAAGAACGTTTCTTTGTTGTAACTGCTTAGTGTTGCAACCATCACTGATATTCTTCGGCAATGACAATATTTTCAAGATGGCTACCATGGCAGCCATATTGGATGTATTATTGATACCTATTTCATTTAGGATCAACAAGATATCATTATAAGTCAATTGGTGAAAATCCGATGTTGATATAACTATCTATATGGGGGAGTAGCGATACTATTTTCAAGTAGTTGGCCATAGTGGGCATAAAGGTCGTCACATCAACATGATTTTCATTTAGGACCAACTAGACACCGTAAGAAGTCTTATAGTTAAAAAAATATGTCGATATGAATTTCCATTTAGCAGTAATGTTTTTTCTTCCTAAATATCATATAAAACATAACCTTAACTTTTCTTGCTTTCATAATTTTTCCTTTCTTTAATTTAATCAAAATGGCAAATCAGGTAATTATTCTAGTAGATATCTTTTTTTTTTTTTTTTTTTTTTTATAAAACGTACATGGCATATCAGTGGGAGTCTGAATAAATTATGGGTTATAACTCCGTCAGATTTGGAACATAAAAGTTTAACTTTTAGTTTATGCTAGACCATGAATTGCTGGATTCTCAAAGAGAAATCATTGTAATAATTCACTGGAGTGGAATACCAGAAATAATTTTTCACTGCCCTCAATAGACATCGACAATATTATGACCAAGAAATTTGAGTATCAGGCGAACATATATACAAAACAGAGCATAACATAAACAGTAAACCGCCAACATTATCATGCGGGATACAGTAAGAAATCTGCTTCTTCAATGTGTTATGCATATTGCTATCCAAAACTTGTGTGAATAAAATAAAAAGAAAATTTGCTTGCTCCGAGTGAGTAATGAATAGATTTTATCTTGTGGGTGAAAGACTCAACTATTTTCACTCATGACTTCGCCAGTCATGAAAATACAGAGTTTTTCACCCACTCAATGAAACATATCCGCTATTCACTCATTTCAAGTAAATATCCTATATTTAGGTCATTTTAGCATGGAAATACCAGTAAATGTACCAAACTTCAACTTTCATATATGTTCAGTTTGTGTTACATTTGGGCAAACTGAAACAATAAGGGGGGGGGGGGTAATGGGAGGGGGACATCGGTTCAGGAAAAAATTAATTTAATCTATTTTATGCTAGGCCGTGAAATACTGGATTTTCCAAGAGAAATAATGTTGGTAATAGATATAATTTTTCACTGCTGCATTGATACCATTATGAGCAAGAAATTTTTAGCTAGTTTTAGAAGATGGCATGGTCCAGTGGTAAGTATGGCCACCTGGCATGTAGACGAACCAACTTCAAACCCAAAGATGTGCATATAATTGTTTTTGTTCAATCTTTATATTTTTTTTAATGTGTTGTTTTAACTTGAATTGGGAAGAAAATTATGTTGCTGCTGATATTTTCTGTGCGAATATACACAAAACACATCAGAACATAAACTGTTAACTGCTGACATTATCACGTGGGATACAGTAAGAAATCTACTTCAATCTATTATGCATATTGCTAGCCAATATGTTTGAGCATAAAATAAAAATAAACTTTGCTTGCTCTGAGTGAATAATGGATACATTTGATCTTGTGGATGAAAATCTTAAGTATTTTGACCCACTAGATGAAATATATCCGTTATTCACTTGTTTCAAGCAAATATCCTCTCTCTATTCTTGGATCCAAAAATATTTCAGAAGGCGTTAAAGAATTATTATTGTTTGAAAATAACATTTCAGCTTCTGAACTCGATCTACACCTCCCATATCACACTTTAAAAAAAGTTCAACATGAAAGGGTTTGCAAATAGATGTGCAGACATAGTAATACAGTTTTAGAAGGTATATGTTTATGATTCTGATCATGTTAAAATACACTTTTATTTCTATGTTTTGTTTGATATGACAATAGGGGCCTTAGAAACAGTGTCGCCTTAATGCTGGATTTGATAAAATATGTGTGTGAAGATTCTGTCACCATAAGGATCTTTTGACTCAAGTTGTGTGTAGGCATTATGGTGATGCAGTATTAAGGCGACAAATGTGAGTTTTCATTTAAAATGTTGTTTTATCCATGAATATTTCATCTTGATAATAGAAATGATAGTTTATTTTCATGGATTCAAATACAAATATGTACTACAGTTTCAGAACACAACATAATATCATTCTGTCACCCTAATGATGCTCTGTGACATATTTAACCCTAATTCTAGTTACGTACTGTGTGTGTGTGTGTGTGTGTGTGTGTGTGTGTGTGTGATTAAAGAAATTACATTGTACTCGATCTCTGGAAGTCTAGTCTTACTTTTACAATGTTGTCAACCTTGTAAATATGTTCATGTTTAATATTTAGTATATGTGCATGAAAAAGAAGGGACAAGACCTAATGATGCTCTGTGACATATCTCACCCTAATTCTAGTTACATATTCATGTGTGTGTGTTTGTGTGTGTCATGTGTGTGTGTGTGTGTGTGATTGACTTAAGACATTACATTGTACTTGATCTCTGGAAGTCTAGTCTTACTTTTTACAATGTTGTCAACCTTGTAAATATGTTCATGTTTAATATTCAGTATGTGTGCATTAAAAAGAAGGGACAAGACCCAATCTTCCCTCTTCATTTATTGATAATTAAATGAGCGGGGCTTTTTAAAAAAATGTATTTTAAAAAAATGGCATTGACTTGTTTTTTTTCAAAAATTCTTAAACTTTTTTACTCTCTCTCTCAATCTTTGGGGTGGCACGAAATTCTATCGAAAGTGTATGATGCACAGCTTCTATGTCTTTTTATGTCAATATATTTATCCAGCAAAACAAACAACTGCAAAAAAAAAGAACTAATAAAGTACACTCCTTTACCTTTACCTTTTTTCAAGTACAATGTTACTGGTAGTCTTTTAGGGTTTTGATTCATGGTTCGTGCCCCTGAATTATAGGCCCCGTGACATAAGATTGGAATGTGACAATTAGGACAAAGTGTGGAAATAGATCGTTTACAATGTCTCTATATTTTCATTAATTGCATTTGTAATATATTTCATTGCTTTCATACGAATATTGACTGCAATAAAACACATACAAAAATTAGGCAAAAAGTAAAACAAACAAACAAAAAAAAAAAAAAATAGGATGCATTTTTTAATTATTTTTTTTCCAAGCTATTTTAATATAATTATCGTATTTAAAGATAGGCTGAACTTTTAAAAGATTTATTTTTCTTCAGGCTATGTCACAACAAAGATTTTTTCAGCCTACATTACAATAATCCAATAAAGAATTTCATACTGCATACTATTCTATTTGATTTTTTTTTCTAACATGATATAAGAGGTGCATGTTATAGAAACAAAGTTTTTACATTGCCTTTGTCATCTGAGAACTCTCTGACTTGGGTTTCCTACTAATAAAAAGGTAAAGAAAACCAACATGTGAACAGCAGCCCTGGCTTGAACAGCTAACACTCACGCCAGGGCAACAAACTTGAGACAAATATGACCTTAGTAAAATTTGCCATTTTCATTGTTTTTTCAAGTAGAATTGTAGTAGGTATTTAATTTCATTTCATCGAATATTTCTTAATCAGCTCTTACTGTTATTGTCAACGAACGCTAGTGACCCAGTTGATGACGTCAGGATCTCAAAACAAGCGCGTGAGATCGCGAGAAACATGGTGCACGATACAAGGACAATCACGAAGTTAGGATAGTCGACGACATACTACTTGTATTAAATCCTAAAACATTCGTATCTACATCATATTAATAATACGATACATATAAAAAGAGACATATGATACACTTGCACGACAGAAATATATTGATTAACATTTCATCATATGTACAGCAAAATTTACAAAACACATATGTACACAAGGGTACCGGGACATTTTGCCCCATGGACGTTTCAGCCCAAGACATTTTGCCCCACTTCATGGACGTACCTGGATGTTTCACCACATGGACGTTTCGGTACGAGACATTTCGCCCCACTTCAATTGACGTTTTGGCCCAAGACATTTCGCCCCACATTCAGTGGACATTTCTTTACTATCGCCATTCCCAACAAATAGGATTACCCTTCATCATAAAGTTCAGTTTTCATAACTGCGAAAATAAAAGTATCGCAGAATAGAAAATAATGATCACTGTAAACGATAGATTCATTTTCTGATCAGTCTTATTACAAAAACAGAGAAAAAGGGGAAAATATTGTCAGATATAATGACAGGCTGAACGTAAATCAAACAAATTGAAATGGGTCCGTAAATCGAATAGTCTAAGTATAAGCCTATTCTTCGTCTTCTTCTTATTATTATTACTATCTCCTTCAGATAAGAGGATAACTTACTATCTCTTTTCTTTTCTATAATCTTCATCAATCATTTGCAATCATTAGGTCCATACACTAGAGGGTGACGATACATGGAAAAAAAATTCTCAAAGACTTGTTTCAAAAATAATTATAATTTGAAAAGAACACCGTTTCAAACGAACATGATTATCTAGCAAGTGTTCTTTGGGCTTAATTACAACCAGGTAGCTTGTTTGATCTTCGTATTTGCAGAATCCACTCAATGTGGTATCAATGTATTTAAGCTGAGGCAAGGTTTTGAGTAAGTCATGGAAGCTTTATTGCAAAGGAAATAAAATATTAGCACATATGTTTTGGAATAAATAAAAAATAATTTATTTTAATTTAAACATTTATATTAATTAAACGATGTCAGAACATACACTGTCATGGTCCGAAACGTCCATTAAAGTGGGGCGAAATGTCCATTCAAGTGGGGTGAAATGTCCATCGAAGTGGGGCGAAATGTCTTGGACCGAGACGTCCAACTGGAGAAACGTCCCTAATTCGTACACAAATTTGCAAAGAGGCGTGCCTTCGTTACCTATATGGTCTAAGGGAAACAACTCATCAAAGTGAACGTGGAACTATGTTTTGAGGTTATTCCCCTTGCAAAGTATCAAGGCGCATATCCCATGGTTAAATATTCGTTTTAATTTATTAAATTTTGAAGTGCATATGTTTACCGCTGTTGGAAAAAAAACCCCTAATGCCAACTTTCATTTCACATTTAAGCATTTGGTCCAGACTTTATGGTTATGAACATTTACCGATCACAACAGCGTGCATTTCTTGTTCACGTGACATGTGTGCACTCTGATTTGATCTATATCTTTACAAGATATGCTGATTATGCCTTATTCTAGCTGCAATAGCTTTACTTTTGCAAAGCTTAAAAGAATTTTTGACACTGCCATGGGTTCTTTGATTTTTTAAATATTTTTGTTAATCGGGTTTTTGTTATGAATATTAATGAGATACCAGCGCCATCTTGAAAATGTCTTCTGTGTAGACCATAAGATGAAGTCAAAGTAAAGCGAGCTAAAAATGCATCAAAATTTTTAGTAAGTGTCAACATTATCGCACGGATACTAGAAATGACGAATGCGTTTCACGATGACAATAATGAAACGTGCATGTTCACCAAAATTGTGTAACGTATGGGAGATTACTCTAACGCATTTCTACCAGTCGAGAGAGAAAGTTGGTGGGAGGGGGTCAACTAACTACTGCATTTATCTATCTTCGCATGCCTGATCAGTATGGCTCCACTGACATGCTTGTGCCTCGATAACCATAGGCTTTTCAGGTAACTATCATAAGCCAGTTCCATACAAAATGTTTCATGCCAAGTTAATTTCTGAGTCCTTTTCCTGACTATTGAGTCCTCGGCACAAGGCCATTATTACTCTCCGACAGTCGTAAAGTACAAATAATACAGGTCATGCAGGCGTTCGGTACCGACTATTTCACCTATGGGTGGCATTTTTGAGGATTTGAGTGTACATACCTTTGAATGGTGATTATTCACTTTATTTTGCTCCTCCTCGATCAGTATCCCTTGGAAGATCATAATATATCGTCCCACACCCTATTTTTACGCTCCCCCTATTTTGGCGCAGTGTTATAAACTCCCAGTTTTCGAGGGAACGCATCTTTCAATTACGTCACAACCACAACATTAATGTACACTGATCAACATCGAGTCACACAGACAGAAAAATTTGTCGAAAATCCTATCCTTATCGGTTGTGAAATGAAACAAAGACACATACCATGAACGTAACGTTATACACAATGTTTTCACTGGTACACGTGATGTGTGTTGAAACCACTTGGAGTAATTTTGTAACGATCTTTCTGAAATTGGTTATCTTTAAAAGAAAGGTCATTTTTTTTACAGAAAAGCGATCAATTTCACCAGAAAAAGCTATTTATTGACAATTATTCTAAACACGTTTATAAAGCAAGTATTCAACCATTTACTACCCCCTCCCCTTCTCACTGTTGATGTCCATCCCTTAATTTTTCAGAGGTCCCTCAGGTAACTTGTGCATTTTCTGTTGACTTATATAAGTAGATAACTTCTCAATTGTATGATGCTGCTTTTATGGGGCATGTGCACTGACTCCCCTTGGGACCTCAAAACACGCTTTTTGAGTCGCAGAAACCTCCCCCGACACTGTCTAGAAGGATGGCAGGTATACATGTACAGCATCATGAGCAAGCAACTCTTTACTAGTGGTTGAAAGATATATTGATACACCTTTGTACACAAACATATAGCACTTCATATTGGTACAACTTTTTCGGTATTGGAATTTTAACCCTATCTATTAGTTAGACTGATTGTGGAACTGTTTTTGTTTACTCAGGATATTACTTGGTATTATGAAATAACACCCTAACCAGTAAAACTTGGTTTAGTAATGGTAGATGGTTAGTCACTGAATTAGATCCTATACTTGGTAAGCGAGCAAAGAGCACTGTATGGACTTGATTTGGCTTTAAATGATGGTACAGTTGATAAATCATTTGCGTTATACTGTACATGCTTTGATAGCTCGAGCTATTCTTAAGGGACAACCAGTAATCTTGCCATGCACGTGTCAGCACCATCCGTTTGTGAAAGTTGGTACTTATCTTTAAGCTGCAAAATCTCATCTCTTACCTGGCCATACACACAGTCCTTTTTTGCCCAAACAATGAGAAGCACAGCTGGTAGAACATATTATTTATTGTAAAGAAACTTGTAGACTCGGCAAATCATGCTGACAGTTGGTATCACATTGTTTTTTACAGTGGTTAACTTAGTAGCAATATGTATCTATACATATTTCAGTGAAACATTTATATTGTAATGTAATTTGATTTCAGCTGGCAATACTTCCTCCTACTCTTTACATCCCATTGGAATTGATAACTAAAACTCAAAAGGGCTCACAGGGCTGGACGAATTTTATGAAAAATTGAACTTTCCCCTGGGATATTTTAGCTTGCCCAAAGCTAAAGCAACATAATATCACAATGAACATTATTTATATAAATGGATTAACTATTGGATATTTTCTTTAAATTGTTTTATATTTATTGTGCAAATAAACAGTTTATTTTGTGTTCCTTTTAACTTTATTGCAGATTAAAAATCCATGCTAATAATTAAACTTATCAAGAAAAGGTTGATAGTACATGTAAATGAGAAAAAAGGAAGGGTTTGAATCGATAGCTGGAGAATAGAATGCATCAATAGATAGATGAGCAAAGACGAACAAATAGATACATAGACAGGTATATTCAGGTTTCTGCAATACATGTAGCTATATTTTTATACACTTGCAACAAGGCAGTGATCTCCATCCATCCATATGTCTGTTACCAATTTTTCGGTTCTGCACAATAACTTCAGTTGTCCACCATCTATAGTTACCAGTCTTTGTGGATGGTTTGAGCTTGGGGTAAGGAAGAACCCTATGGAATTTGGAGTAAAAAGGTGGAAGTTCATGGTCACTGTGACTGCAAGGAGAAAAATCATTTCTGCTCAATAACTGAAGTTCTCCACCATCTACAGTTAGTTGTGGGTGGCTTACACGTAGGGTAAGGAAGAAACCTATCAATTTTGGAGTCAAAAGGTAAAAGGTCAAGATCACTGTGACTGAAAGAAGAAAAAAGGTTTCCACACAGTATCTAAAGCTCCCCTCCATCTTCAGTTACCAAAATTTGTGGATGGTTTGTGCTTGGAGTAAGGAAGAATCCTATCAATTGAAGGGTCAAAGATCATAGTAACTGAATAAAAGAATAAAAATGGTTTCTGCACACTAACATTAATTCTGTATAACATGCCCAGACTAAACTTTGTAGAAGCCTGTTGGATTTGGGGTCAAAAGACCAAAGGTCATGGTCACTGTGAAAGAAGTAAAATGGTTTCAGCACAAATTTTCAGTTATTCACCATGTACTGTCACCAAAGTTTGTGAATGACTTACACATTTGTTAAGAAAGAAACCTGTTCATTTTGGGATCAAAGGGTCTAAGGTCAATATCACTGATGAAAGAAAAAAAAAACGTGTTTTGCATACTAACTTTAGTTTGAGACCACATACCTTGAGCAAAGTTTGTTTCACCCTAAATATAATGGAAGTGTTCACCTACCAGGAAGAGACTATTTGACAGAAATGGGGGGTGGTCACTTATTTGACACCATCGATTTATTTTAAGGCTACTTATTGATTATTGTAATGTTGTATATCAGAATCTATTTTAGGATTTACAATTGTGAGATTAACATAAGTAATAAGGAAATCACACTGAAAAAAATGAATAATGTGCACAAATTATGTGTCATATTTTCAAGCTGTACCTTTTTTTTTATTCATAAAACTCCTATATTCAGAAAATTCCCCTTTTTTTCCAAGTGTGGGGAGGTGTTTCCCCCCTAAATTTTCTGTTCTAGAATAGACCCTAATATATTATAGTTAAATAGCTGAAAAGCTAATCTTTAAGATTATAAATGAAACAGATATCATTCCCATGTCAAGCTGGCATCAATAAATCCTTAACCTCTATAGATGATGATAGAGTTAGTCCATTCCCTGCTGTATGGTGTATATGTATGCATTATACATTGCTTTCCAATTTTTAGTTTTGTGAAAAATCATCACATGACTATCTTCAACATTGTATGACAGGCTTTAAATTTGAAATATTCATTAGAAAACAGTGAAGAAGAACTGAAAATAATTCACTTTTTTTGCAGTTAAAAGACCTGATATCAGGCAGTAAGGCAAGGTTTTGCCTAGTAAGGTGTAAAAACTAATATATAGGTTGTATTTTATGCATTTATTGCATGTGGACAAAATTATGCTATTTACGGCATATGTAACTTTAAGTTTCTTGTTTCCCAGAAAGTCAGCTAGTTTACTGGCACATTTGTCATCTGCCATTATTTTAGTACTTTTGTTATATGAAACAGTGGAGGCTATATACTCTCAGAAAGCTGTTATTCGCATATTATTTGTCCTGGTAGATTTCATCCCAAAATATTGACCAGTTGAAAAAAGAAACTTTGTTTCTATTAGATTATAGAAAATCATAATTGAATCCTTGGTCCTTTGACTTTTCTGACCAATCTTTGATTTTTTTTTTAATAATCATCGCGCCACTATCCCAGACATATTTCACTTATTATCAAATGAATTATCTACCCTTAAATGAGCCCTTTTTTGTCTGCACATGCTTGTTTTTGTTGATGTTTGAGAAGTGCACCATATTGGCACTTGATCCTGAACTGCAAACTGTAACAACAAGCCTATCCAGGAGGGTATAGTACTGGAAAAATAGGTGGAGTGTCAGTCTTGCAAATGATAATGGGCGAGGGCAGGGTGTAAACCGGAGCCCAGAAATGGGGTTAGAGTGTGCAGAGTTGGGGCAGGATGTTGCAGCCCCTTTTTACCTGCCTAGCTGTAAGGTTGTAGTAGGTTTTAGGGGCTAGTAGGGGGCTAGCCAAGTCCTGATGTAAGCGAAAGTTTTATGTTTTTACATATACCCAAGTACATACACCAGATAATCTGAAACAATCGGAGACTAATACAGCACTGTTTTGTAAAATGTTAAAAATTCTTCATATCAATTGAAGTCATGTACATACAGTATTATAAAAAGAGTTTAGTGGAATGTCATAAATGTGAGAAACATCTTATGAGATTAAAATCAGGGGTACCTAAATGATATTAAAACCAGGGTACCTAAATGAGATTAAAACCAGAGGTACCTAAATGAGATTAAAACCAGAGGTACCTAAATGTAGAGAAGGGTACCATTGTGTATACATGGTTTTACCAGGGGTTCACATGAGTATACACTATTGTACCAATTAAGGGTATATTTGTGTAGTATCTTGTCTGGCAATTACCATTACAGTGCAAGTTGTGGAAAACATTAGCACATCGAATTATTGTATATAATGTATCTATAGGTCATCCCTGAACACTTGTAGTCTATTTTCTTGCCCAGTCAGATATGTTTACTTGATTGAATACATGAACAATATTCCTATATATTGCATAAAAATTATTTTAATTCTTCTTAACCATTTTTTTAAAATTGCTTTAACACAAAACACTATCATATTGATGTCCCATTGAAGTAAGTTGCAGCAGGGAAAGTATTTTTGATGAAGGGCATAACAACAGCATTGTATATACTCGAGTACAAGTCAAGCCCAAATGCAAAAAACATAAACCCTGATCTGCCATCACATAATTCACTGTCAGATCAGGGTATATATTGTTTGTTATACTGATTACTCCTATAAAAACTGCATAGACCCAGATTTGCAGGCACATTATGCAATGGGAAATCTGGATCTGTGCAGTTTGCAGTTGAACTTGACTTATAAGCGAGTATATACAGTATTGTAGTATTGCCTCTCATCAAAAATACTTTTTCAGCCTTAATTGTTGCTTAAACATCATGAATGCTTCTTACTACTCTCATAATTATTATAGAACTCAACCATATTTGGTGTACAGCTTGATATTGATGAGACATTGGCTGAGTTCAGTTGTCAATGTTCTCTGTCATCATTTAGCACAGTTGGCGCTTCAGATTATCAAAGCAACTGATTTTTGTGTTTGGACAACTCTCTTAACTATTAATGGCTTTCATTCAAATTTGGTATGCTGCTTGATATTGATGAGACCTTGGCTGAGTTTGATTATCAACCTTCTACGTCATTGTTTAGCAGAGTTGTAGCCCCAGATTGTCAGACACATCCACTTTCTTTCCTGCACAATAATTCCCTTGATTATTTTTGGATTTCAACCAAATTTGGTATGCTGCATCATGTTGATGAGACCTTGGCATAGTTAAATTGTCGGTATTCTGCATATTCATTTAACAAACTAATAACCCCTGAATGTCAGACATACCCACTTTAGTTTCTGCACAGTAACTTCCTTAATTATTATTAGATTGCAACCAAATTTGACGGGCAGCTTGATATTGATAGGATCTTGGCTAAGAGTCATTATAGCATTCTGTGTCCTTGTATAGCAAAGTTAAAGTCCCTGGTTGTCGGACCCATTCACTTTGATTTCTGCTCAGTAACTCAATTAATTTTTAAGTTTGATTAAACCAAAGTTGGTATCTAGATTGATATTGATGAGACTTTTGGCTAATTTTGGTTGTCAGCATTCTGTATCATTTAGCAGAGTTAGGGCCCCTGATTGTCAGACCCAACCACTTTCGTTTCTGCATATGTAGCTCAGGTGTATGTTCAGCATGCAGCAGCATCTTTTAGTTGAGTTATGGTCTCATATTATCTCTGTACGCAACAACTTTCATTTCTGTTTAATAACTCAGTTAATATGAAACTTTATGTCTGTGAAACCTTTGCTTACTGGCAGTTTGATTTTTCAGCATTCAGTTTGCACCATCTGTGAGCAGAGTTGTGGCCCTTGAGTGTTGGACCAACCCACCTTTGTTTGCAAATTCCCTTAATTGTTTGATTTCAAGAAAATTATATATGCAATTCAGTTTTTATATCCCCTCAGCAGAACTTGATTATTAGCTTCCATCATCATCATTTAGTGGTGTTACAGCTGCTGAATGTTGAACTGACATTTTGTATGCAGCTTTATATTGATGAGACTTCACCTGGTTTCTATTGTCAGAGTTCTACATCATCAGTATTGTCTTCCTTTACAAATGTACCTTAACTCATTCACTATATTTAATCTATATAACCTTATCCATCAAAACAAAAAAACATCATTTTAAGAAAGCTTCCAATGCTGTGGTACATTTCAGTGGAATGAGCTTGTTCTGCATGTACAGTATGCAAATATTACAGTACTTAAGAAGAAATGTCATGAGTGTGTACATGTTACTAATAGATTATAATAAAATTTAGTATTTGTAATGTTCAGAACATGTTAAAATAAGTAGTATAGTGTAATTACTATTAACTTTTGTATGATGTTCATTGTTATACTTTCTTCTTAAGGGAGAAAACAAGTCACCCACTATATATAAAGAATTAGTATTGTTATCACAATTGTCACTTTGAGTCCTTTCCTCTACAAAACTACACTCCTCTACTTATAACAAACACTGTGGCATCAGTTCCAGGAATTTGTTTGTTGAACATCAAATTTAGTGTCAAATTGTTCTATTACAGCCCCCAGGCTGATCAAAAAAGATGTCCAGTTCAAAATTGTACCATCCCTGCCATAAGTTAAGTGTGCCCTCTGCTAAAATCTTTTGGTGTCGTCATTGTATGCAGATGTTTGAAGATGCAATTTCCAGATGGCGCCACAGTAGAATATGTCGTGGATCTTCTGGAGTAGGTGTACAAGGCAAGCAGAACAAAGATAAAAATGGACAAGTGAGTATTAGGAATAATATTCTCTGAAGTTATAAAAACAGTGGCTGCCACTCTTATTTCAATTGCAATTTTCATTCAGCTGATTCAATAATAGTTACCGTTTATACTTGCGTATAAGCCCATACAAACTGTATAGGCCCAGATCTGCCATTGCATAATGCGCTGGCAGATCTGGGTCTGTGCAGTTTGTAAGGACTAATCAGTAGAACAAACAACATGGACCCTGATCTGCCAGCGCATTATGTGATGGCAGATCAGAGTCTGTGTTGTTTCCATTTGGACCCAGGCTATACATGAGTAAAGATGGTATATCACATTCAGCCAAGAAAGTACTTGCATGAAATCTGCAAAATTGCTGCTTATCTGGAGCTCTGATATTTGACATTCGGAAAGCTCCGCAAAGGAAATTCTGCATATAGAGAAAAGAAGTGTAGAGTAAGTTTTAGATAGGCAGAGTATTCTATGCAAATAAAGTGACTAAAAATGTTTAAATATTTGTTAATGTATCACAGTTTAATTTCAAACATAGTTCAAAGCTTTCAGTGTTGTTCTCATGCCATAAAGCACAGTCAGTGTTTTACTGTAATGGTGTACTTAATCATTAAAAGCTACCTTATTCACCCATGTAATTTATGCACATTTTTCACCTTAAAAATTAAGCGTGCACAAATTGTACAGGAATGGAAATGCAAGAAATTTTTTTAGCAATGCCAGTCGTACCTGAAGAGAGACCACTGAAGAGCAAATCAATCCTATAACACCTAGTCACTGATTGATATAATGAATCAACAGTAGCTGGATATTGAATAACCAAATAACTGTCCTTCTTGCAGCTCTTCCAGTCGACAAAGAGTTTATTATTTGCATCAAGGTCAGAAGATTTTGAGCTGCAATGGGTGGTAGAAGATAAGATTGACACAGTGAAGACAGACTAACTCCAGGTCCAAAAAGTGGTTGAGATTTTGCCTGACACATGCCTAGGCTTCTTTACTAGCATTGACAAGCCTTACTATGAAAATGCTTACCCCATTGACCTCAGTGGTATATGGCCTCTCCACCATTCAAGAGCCCATTCCTGATGCCCTGGAACCTTTGAAGAGCAGTGACATGAATGGCATTGCCCAGTGCCTGCTTAACTACATTGAAAATGCTCCTAGAGGACAAGGACTGGCACAGGCCTGCTGCAAAAAGCTATTGCTGACAGTGGAATGTGTCCACAATAGTGCAGCCATCGGCAATAAGGTTGAGCTGGAAAAGCTTTTTTTGGCATGCATTTGTCCTGAAGGACATCGCCGGCAGCAACTACCACTGGAGGGGAAAGGTAGTTGAAATCATAGCTCACAATGGACATGCCTGGCCAAAAACTCCACTTTCCAGCATTGAGTACTAGGGCGACACCTGGAATATCATTAAGTAGGGCACCAAAGGCTGTTTGGGTTCTCAGCCGTGGAGACAAAAAAAAATGGGGCACCAAGATTGTGGGGCAGTTTGTGCTGGACAAAGGCCAGTGCTTAGAACCTTGGAAAAGCACCAGCAGATTATTAAGGCCTGCAGATGGTACATAGACAAACCCAAATGGTTGGCTACCAAAGTCATAAGCAATACTTGCGCTGCTACTGCTATTGCCTGATAGCGAAACAGCTGGAAGCCTATTCCCTTGGACATGCTGGAGGACATCCAACATGCATATAACATTTGCTTGTCTGGCTCATAACTCTGTAATAGTTGGAGAGATTTTCATGAAACTTTGTCCAAGTTTACATTAAGAGTAGATGGTGGGTTGCAAACCCCATAGCCAATCCCCTGCCTCAATTTTATGGTCAAAGCAATGGAATATTAATACTGTGATGTGAATTCTTGTTAGGAGGACATCATTTGAACCCCTAAAGATATTTTAATGAAACTTTTACCAATTATATATCATAAGCGGCTCAGGAATTTGTTTTACAAGAACTTGTCCCCAGGACAAGTGAGTTGCAATAGTTACTTGTCCCTGTTCTCGTTATACTCCACAGAGTACACTTCTCCATTATTACACTGCTTATGCTTTTACTAAAGAACCACAGGTACCTGATGCATGCTTGATACTTGAATGGGTCAAAATCATGAAAAGATTATGTTCTAATGCACGTCCCCTTAGATAAACAAAAAATAAGAGACAAGGTTTGTAACTTGAGAAATTGCAGTTGCATACATAGCCCTTGATTTCTTAGTGGTGTTTGCATTTACAGTAATACCTTTCAGTAATCTAGAAGTAATTTTAATGTCAATAAATTTTCCTTTCAATGAAGTATCACAAATCATTATGAGTTAGATATGGGAGAAGTTAAGAAACAAAAAATGGCGAAATGTTATGTTTTTGGTCTGGTCAGATATTGGTATACTTGCCCTACTAGATCACCAGTATTTTCAAGACTGTGGAGCTTTTTAAATACATTGTCACACCACAGCAAAGATGCAAGCAGATATTTATATAAGTAGGTATTTACTTTTAACAAGAAAAATGTCAGTAACTTGCATTTGAAAGAAGAATTCCAACCATCTCAATTTCCACCAACTTTCATACTAAATTATCCATTTTGGTCAAACTTACTTTCTAGAGAGCTACTCACGTGTGCCATAAAAGGGAAGATTGTTGATTGTTAAAAAGAATTGGAACATTTCTAGGTAATGCGCCCAATTAAATTTAGACCAGTCAGCCATTGTTTCAACATTATATGCATTATAAATAGATTACAATAACGTGCATTTTGTGAAAGTTGGTGGGAATCGGATGAGACACTTAAAATAACTATTTCTAATGTAATGTGGCAACATTTTTCATGTGAAAAGTACTAGTAATTACTAAGGATGTAACGATACACCGATTTACCAGTAAATTGCAATACAAATCGCCTGATATGGTATGTCGTGAAACGAGTATAGTAATACCGGTATACCAGATTTTTTCTTCACCTGCACGAGACCATCAAGAACTGACTTTGAACAAACCACTGTCGTCTATTTGGCTTTGCATCATTGCTAACATGTCTGCTTCTGCAGTATGAGCTCGTGAAGAACACAGGAGCAGTTAGTTCTATTTGGAATAATTTTTCACTTAAAAGGAAGTTTGGCACCAGACAATTGACAAAACTGTTGCTGTGTGCCAAAATCAAGCTCGCAGATGGTATGACAGACCTCTCAACTCCTTTACGCATTACCATCCATCAGTACTGTGCAACAACCCCAGGCACAACAGTAAGGTTCCAGTAAAAATGTATTGAATGTTTCAAGTTGGCAGCCAGTGATTGCGGGTATGCTGGGTGCATAGACTAAACAAAAATCATCATCACCTATCACTCATGCCATTGCCAGTTTCGTCTTTCACGAATTGCTTCCATACAGTGTTGTGTCAAACAAGGGATTGTTAAACATGGCATCAGTGCTTGACCCACAATATGTTGTACCATCTTGACAAGACATCTCTAAGAGAATTATCCCAGATATGTATTTAAAAGTCAAGGAGGACTGAAATCCTGCTTGACCCTAGCATCAGAAGTTGTATTAACAACCGACAGCTGGAATTCCCGAGCAAGAGAGTCATATGTTACAATAACTGCATGTTTTATTTCTCTTGATTGGGAACTTCAGAGTTATGTGTTACAATTATCCAGTTATGCAAGATAGTCGCTCTGCATACCACCAACATCTGTCCCTTCTGAAAGTGTCTTTAGTATTGCAGGAGATATTGTTTCAAGCCAAAGAGCAGCAATCAGTGCAGAGAATGTTGATGTGCTACTATTTCTCAAGAAAAACATGACCATACCATAATGTCTCCTTTGTGAACACTATGAACTCTGCACATTGATGGATTCATTTAAGAGGGCTACGACATAAAAACATGCTTTTCTTAGAAAACATCAATTTGCTGATCATTTGTTTGAAACACAGCTAGATAAACTGACATGCTAGAGACCAGCTCCAATTTTGTCCAGTTGTAAAAGGGCTTTGTTTCATCTAGTCACATTAAATATTTTGTGTTCTCTCCTTTTTTTTGTTGAGAAATGCACAGTTTGACAATGTTGCAAAGTTATACATGAAAACACAGTTTTCATCAATGATCAAGTTGTATTATTAGTTTAAATTTGCTTGTCACAAAAAATACTGTTTTAAGTCAACCAAACTTGGTTCTTCTGTGATTTTATTTCATCTGCCTGTTCAAGTAATTAGTCTCTCAGGGTGAAATCAACAAAGGTTTGGAATCATTGATATTACCAATTTACAATATTATTAATTTTTCTAATCAAAGAAGACATTTGTGAGTGTGATAATTTGTGATTACATGTTTTTGCTTATTTGTGTCCCTTGTCATGATTGTATGAATCTTCTGATCATTTTAGTTTGTAGTCCAAAAGACCGTTCTAATCAGGCAAAAGAATTCTCGGACTCTTTTCTGAGTATTTTTATGTCCTGGTGGTAGTAGTTTTCATTCATGTATAGACAGTTTGTTGCATACCTCAAGGTCAAGGTCCTGGCAAGGGAAATAGATATGTATCCTTGTTCAGAATATATCTTTTGAACCAGTAAATATTTGTTAACGAGACTGTGTCCAGTTTTATATCTTGAGTAGGCAATGTGTCACATTCCATAGCCATTCCCCATGCCTGAAGCTCAGATTCGCTGCAAGTGAAAATGTAATTCTACAACTTGTATGCTTGACCAGAGTTTAACTTCTAAACCAATGAAGATATTATAATGAAACTTGAACCAGTTATATATAATGTATAGACTGGGTGTCACATATCATGGCCACACCCCTGCCTCAAGTCACTGCAAGAGAAAATGATCCTCTGACTTGTATCTTTGCCTGGAGTAGAACTTTTGAAGCACTAAAGATATTGTAATAAAACTTTAACCAGTTATGTCCTGACTAGACAGTGTATCACATGCAATAACCATGCCCCCTACCTCAAGGTCAAGGTCATGGGAAAGGAAAATATAAATCAGTATAAGTTTTTAATCAATGAAGATATTGTGATGAATCTTAAGTCTGTTATATACTATATATTTGCTCCCAGCCCTCAAGGTCAAGGTCACAACTAGGGATTGTACAAGTCGATGGTCCATTTTGTTGTCCAAGCTGTTGCTTTTTAATCCCTACAGATATTTTGATGAAACTTCCCCATTTCCACACCTTATATAATACAATATTCAAGTCCCTAGCTAACTCAAAGGTCAAGGTCATAAGCGGTTAAATGGCCATGAGACATGTGTATTGTGCTATTTGCGGTACTCTTTGTTCAATAAATAAGTTTATTGCACTTTGATTTCAAGGTCAAAGGTCTTGACTTGGGTTTTACCTATAATGGCTTTTGAGCATGACAACACAGACAAGTGAATGGATTTTTATCAATCTCAGTTTGAATATATATCAGAACTGCTGAAGAATACTTTGAATTATGCCATTTCAGTACATGCAGCTTGGGTTTATGAACTCTAATGTCCTTTCCTTTGAGTACAGCAATTGAAACTAATATTAATCATGGATTCAACCAGTTTTAGTATGTGGGCATACCTTGACAATATCTGAGAAGTGTTCAGTGATGATGTCAGGTTAATGATCAAAGACCATGACAAAGATTTGTGTATCTTGTGAACATGTTAACTCAAAAAATATAGTGTTACCGTTGTTCATCCATCCATCCATATGTCTGTCCATCATACTAGTACCTTGATTAAGTTGAGCATTTAGGTCATTTGAGGCACTGTGGTGGTGCATTTGTTCGCTGAACACAATTCTTTGTTGTTATCAACTTTGCAATTTGGAATTTCTCAGGAATATCTGAGATGGTTTCAACTCTCAGTATTTAAAAAGAGTAAAAATAGGGATGAATTGGACTTCTCAAGGATTCATAGAAATTCTTTTCAACCAGTAGAACATTAGTCCTTTTGTTCACTCGTGTTTTAAATTGAGAAGTCAATATTTTCAGGTTATTATGTGAACATTGTACCTGTGTTTGAAGATGATGAATCAGCATCAGAATTTATTACCATACAACCAAATTTCTGTTTCAGGTAGTTCAGATGTACATTAAACCAGATGCAATTCCTTATACTGCTGCACTTTTACCTGGAGAAAAACCACAGCACAAAAGACTTATAAAACAGACTCGTGCAGACTTGAAATGCATGATATGCAGTCGACGATTTATGACCATATCTGACATGCGAGAGCATGTCAAGTATCCATGTACTAAATTGTATGAGGGTTTAAACGGTGTTTCTGAAGAACCAAATCAATTTGAACCAGTGTTGGAGATAAAAAGAGTTAAGGTTGACAACAATCAGCCAGAAGAAAAGACCACTGCTCTTTCACTGTTAGCTGCGGCATCAAAGCACGTGGAATCTTTAGCTGTGAGTGGCCGAATTGGCTACAACGGTGCTTCAATTAGTAGTAATACAGCAGGGGAAGTCTTTGTAACAACGAGATCTGAGCCATTTCAGTATACTGTGGAAGTGCCCCAGAACTCGATTCAGAAGGTGTTGACTCACATTCATAACCAACAGCTGACAACTTTTGCTACAGACACAGATTCCAACAGCAATCAGGAAGGCTTGGCAAACTTGACATCTCAGAACAGGTAAAACAGATCTCCCATCAAAATTGCTTACTGTATTTCATGTAATTTTTCTTACCATTTAAATTTTCATACACCATCCAGCGAAAAAATATTAATTTATTATATTTTTTCGTACATAGCACTTTGTATTTTTGTCAAATTCTGTACATTTTTTTTTTACATAAAAAGTCTACTAAGAAGATTCATGTTTGCAAAAAGATCGAAAATATTGCCTTTTTTTTTTTTTACAAAAATGAATGAGAGATTAAATTCATATGCAATTAAGGTGGGTTTCTTTTGGTTGTTTTTTTATCTTCGTATTATTTTTTAATCTTGTATCTTGATGTGTTAAAATTGGAGAGGTTCCCGTTTAAAATGGCTTAGAAAATATACCAAGGTACGATTTGGATATATCCAATGACCAAACTATTGTTTGGCCAAGCATATGTTATAAATGGTGATTAAAAACTTTGGGTAAGTTTTTGAGTGTGGCATCGAATAATAAAACAGGAAATAAGGAAATAAAAGAATCACCAGAAAGGTCACTGATCATTTCATTCTTTTGTATTTCTTTTAATTACATATTTTGATGTTTTTTATTTGAATGAAGAAGAGAAGTTCACATTTAAAATGGTTTTGAAAATGTACCAATGTACGATCTAGATACGTCAAATGACCAATGTATTGTTTGCTGAGTATATGATATAATCCCATGTGAAAAACATAACTATTTGTTGCCTTAAAAATAAAAACTTACCTGAACTATGTTAACTCCACTTAACTTTGGAACAGAGGCATCAAATAATGAAACAGGAGATTAAGAAATAAAAGAATCACCATTTATAATCGCGCATAAATTAGCATGTAAATAACGCTGCATAGCCATGTGGTTCTTGTGACCATGGATATAATAATTAAAACAAGAATTAATTTTTTATTTAAAGGTGTTAATTAATAATGGAATATAGTAGTGCCCTTGTACATGAGAAAGATTGTAGTTGTCATGTAACAGAAAATACAGATTACAATCTCCGTGTAACTTCTCTCCTTTTCTCTCTCCAAAAGCTACAAAAAAAAACTGCTCTGAATACATACGTTCTTACACACTGACACATCATTGTTTCATCTCTCTCTCTCTCACACACACACAGAGATGCATTCACTAACAACAACAAGTCTTTTCGAGTTCTTTTATTTTTTATTTAAAAAAACATTTGATAAGGTCAGTGTTGCTGTAAGAATACAAGTTGCACTTAACTTTTTGACAACATGGGCTTGATCCATTGCGTACAATTTACCAATAAATAATACCCATAAATAATACATGTACAGATCATTTTAATCATTTTGCCAACATAGCACACCGTAACAGCTACAAAGAAGTATACTCTGAATATACATGATCTTGCGCACTGAGACAACATTATTGTTTCAGGCATCTCTCTGCTCTCTCTCTCTCATTCACTAATAACAACAAAAGTCTTTTTGAGTACTTTTATTTTTCATGTAATTGGATTCTTGAGTTGAGAGCAGAATGAGACAAAAATTTTACTTTCATTTTGTATGTTAATACTGTTTGGTCATCAAGTATTGTGTGTCACATTGACCTTGTTCAGGTATGATCCCATTATTTTTCATACACAATCAGTACCACAAAATAATAATTATTTATTTTACATATAATTGTTTGTACTCTGAAATGAATAATTATCTTTTCGTCTACGAAAAAATACATAAAATACAGTACTTCGGTTTCCTACCCGTCTTGCCTGCAACAAAAGCTGTACAAGGTAAGACAGGGATCACAAAACAATATTAAATAAATCACTTGTGCAGCAAGTTTTGTTAGCAAACATGGAGTTTCAAATCACTTGGGTAGACCTTGCAATTGAGGAAACTGGAGAAATCAGAAGAACTGACAATATTGATTTGGTGGTTCTGGGGATCAAAACCAGAATGGCTAGAGACTATTAGAATGCTTTGTCTTCATTTTCATTTTTCAATGTCTTTTTGGCCAATCTTATACCTTTTTGTGTCAATTGAGTGTTTTTTCCCCCCGTCCTTGCATTATTTGAGTGTTTTTTGCTAATTTTGAAAGGTTTTTGTTCCTTGCTTAGCTGGCAGTGCTTCTGTCCAGTGTTAACTTCTTCTTTGTAACTGGTGTTCAGGTAAGTATTATATACCCTTCTTTGGTTCCTGGTTATTTGCTTTTTGTAATTGTTTTCTCTTTCAAAGATTAATATGTCGCAGGATGTGGGTAAGTGGTTACAAGATGGGTGGGGTACACAAACCACCTGCACCACCTGTCTATCATGCACTGACAGATGTCCCATATGTTGTCTATCGACTGATCAAGTGTGGGATTTGGTAGAAAGTTGCTTGCACCCATAGAAGGAGGAGCAAGGTCCTTCTTTCTCCTTGTCATCACAAGATGACCCTCTTCGTTCACATGACAGGTCTGGATTCCTTCCTGGTTTAGAGAAGTCAACTCATCCTATGGGGAAGAAACAAGGAGTGATTTCCATGGTTTGGAGATTGCCAAAATGCCAAGGATCCCAGATACTTGGCCTGATGCCATATGTGCTGGTGAAGGATAGATCCTTGGCCCCTCCCAAAGGAGAAAAAGTGGCCAAGTGTGAGTTGCGCCTTAATGGCAGGGAGGAGAATTACCCTCTCAACGTAAACTTAGTACCACTGCCCAATGAGTGAATTGCATCTTAATACCGACAGGGAAGAGCAGCAATCTCAATCTAATAGATCAGAGACATGCTCATCTGTCACATCTTCAGCACCAGACTGGTGTTTGACTGGGTGCCATTCACAGGGCACTGGACACCGGTCAAGTACCAGTCAGCGGACTTGAGCACAAGTAGTCTAGTACTAATCAGCTGGGCACCAGACTTTGATCGTCAGTCTTGGGACAGGGATTGGGTTGATAGCCCCTGTCTCTAGGTTACTGTCCAATCCTTATGTAGATTGGGAGTCTGGTTTTGCTTGCCCTGTGTTCCTGTTTAATCCCTATGGGATTTGGGGACCCCCTTTACCTTTTAGTGATTTAGTGATACTTCTTCTCCCACCCCCCCCATGACATTAAGGATGTCCCTACATTGGTTTCAAGATTTGGCAGATGTGATATGTAGACAACTTGCTCAGTCAACTCGGGTCTTGTCCAAGAAAAGGAGGTGTGCCATCTCTCTTCTCCAAGACCGTCAAGAAGGGATCAGTGATCCCATTCACCTAGGAAGAGTGGGGTTCGTCCCATTACCTGCCTATCAGTGGTTATGGGATGACTGGGAGGACAGTCCTGTCTCACCTCGGGAGCGGGTTCAGGATGACGATGCCCTTTCAGTTCCAGTGGACTCAAATAAGTTCCCAGAAGATCCGGTTATGGCAAGTTTTTTCCTTTTGTTTGGGGCCCCTGCTCCTTCCCACCTGTTGGGTCAGATGTTTAAGGAGGAAGTCTGGACTTTTGATTTTTTATCACCTCCTTACCTCAGATTTGTGTCCAAAGCTTTCTGGGACTGAGGACACTAAGATTCTCTCCATTCTGGAGAAGCTTTCAGGGTCCTACTCTTTTTCGGATCTTCTGCTGCTTCCACACTATGCTATGGTTCAGGAGCTGGTGCAGAAGTTTTCCTGGGACCAAGAGTCTGCCAGGCAGCAGAAGGGGTGGTCTGTTCCTACCTCTATGATCCAGCCACTAGTCTCTGCCACAAGTTATCAGGTTCATTCCCCTTAAGCCTCCCCTTTTGCACTCTTTTGTGTCCCAAGTGGGGATGTCTGTTGGGACCTGGGTTTGTCTCCCAGTAAAGGACTTGGAGGCCTTGGAGCTTAAGACTCAAACCCTAGTGATGATCATCTCCCTTGCTGGTCTCTTTTTGGCTGCCTCCTTCAGTCTCTTGAAGGAGGAATCATCTCCAGCAGTGCCTCAGTGCTTGCTGGAGGCTGTGGCAAAAACATAAAGGAATACACTCTCTATGTCAATGGTGCTCTCTGTGGAGCTTCACCTCCACATGGATACTGCCTTGGAGACGTCTGTTTTGCTGGATCACAGCAAGAACTTTTTCAGGGCTGCACCGCTTGAGGTGGAGATGCTCTTTGAAGTTCTCATCCCCTCATGAACATCGCAGGATATGAGGGACCAACAACACTGGTCCCTGGCCATGACTCCAGGCTCATTGAAAGCTGCCAGGAAATGCTCACACCCAGACCAACTGCAGGGACCCCTCAAAAGTTCTTCAAACAGGGTCAACCTCAGTAGACAAACAAGCAGCCCCAGATCAAATCTCCCTCATGCCCATCTTTTGCTAGACAAGGCAGTTGAAGTGGCAAAGGGAGGAAGTTTCCAGATTCATCCCACCTCCCTAAATAAAGAAGTAGTCAGCCAGAGGGAGTTGCACTCTCTCTTGCAGCATCTTCCTCTTCCCAAGACCCCAGTAGGTGCTCGTTTAGAGGTTTAGTTGGGCATCATGTGTGATGTTTTGGTATGTTCCACTTTAAGCCTTTTCATAAGCCTTGTATAGAACTGGAAATTTGTTCAGTCACTGGTGTATCAGCATGAGAGAATCCAGTGACGTAAAGTATTAAGTTGAAAGTAATGTTAAGTAAACTAAAAAACACACTTGACATTTTTTTATAACTTACTTTCGATTCAATTTTTTTATCTGCAATTTTAATTTTTACCTCTCGTATGTAAGTGTATGAAATGTGGGGAATTTTATGCCAAATAGATGATGAAAAAATAATAAAAATCAATAAAGAATCTCAGAGGTTATTAAAATTTTTATTAAATTTACTTCAATGATAATTGGAGAGCAAGCAGAACAGATCCTTACTGGAAAGTCGACAAAGTTGTTCATTTTGTTCAGTATTTTTATTCCACAAAAAATTATGATGTAAAAATATCAGAGTTTTGGGGGGTTTATTTTTGTCCATTTCCAGGAATGCAGTAAAATTTCATAATATCTTGCACACACCCAACATCATATATGGGCGAACTTTATGAGCAGTGGAGTTCTCAAAATGTCCAGTTAGCTTGAAAATTGTCGATGTCTTCATCACCATCAATATCCAAGTCTAAAATACCAATTAACTAATTGTCATCCACTCAGTTCATTCAATGTAGTCAAGATCATGATCCCCACTGCCTCAAATATCAATTTCCTTCACAATTATATTTTTATTTTCATTAAAATTGGCATCCACATCACTGCCATCACTTGCTGCTTCAGTAGAGTCCACCATTTTGATCTCCACACGTTAAAATTCAGTTTTGAAATCAAATTTTCTACTAACCAGTTATCATCTTTGTTCATTTTGGTGAAGACGAGATCACGATCTGCACTACCTAAAACTTCAATTTGGCCCACAAAATTGTCTATATTTTTATCAAAATCGGCATCTACATTACTGCCATCACTTGCCATTTCAGTTCTGTCCATCATGTTGATTTCTGCATGTTAAAACTCGTGTTTGAAATCAAATTTTTAAATAACTAATTATCATCAACTCCATTTATTTTGATGAAGTAAAGATAACTATCCACACTGCCTAAAATGTCAATTTTCCATGTGAAATTGTCTATATTTTCAACTAATTCAGCAAGCACATCACTGCCATCACTTGCCTCTTCAGTACTGACCACAATTTTGATCTCAACACATTAAAACTCAATTTATAAATCTAATTCTTACCAGTTTGGGGCATTTTTAAACTCCTGATGTCACTGAATGATATGTCATTTGTGTACCTTCTACTTTTATTTCCTTCTTTTCAAAAGAGTATATGTAAAATAATGATGTATTACATGGTTAAATGTACACTTACGTGACATTGTAGACAGAATGTAGTGAACATACGACCAGAATTGTATCCCATATGAAAAGGTAAAGTATGATTGGAATATATCTTGTCTGAAATGGCTTGAAGGAGAAATTATGGTTTCTCTTCAGGGAATAACCAGCTCTATCACGGACTCCTATTTTCTTCCACCATTCCAAACTGTTTCCTCTAAGGGAAGAGGTACTCACCCTTCTGCAGAAGGGAGAGTTGAGAGGTAGGAAAACAGCCAAACTTGGGGTTGAAATTCTGGATCTTTTTGGTGTTGAAAAAAGGCAGAAAGATAAAACTCGTTATCGATCTTTCCCTCGTAAACAAATTTCTTTGGGAAGAATGCCTCAAGATGGAGACAGCTGCCTCAGTCAGGAACGCCATAAGGCCCTATGACTGGGTAGTCTTCATAGATCTGCAGAATGCATACCTTCACATCCCCATCTTCCTCCCTCACAGGAAATATCTCTGGTTTTGTCTCGGCCAGGTTCTTCCATTAGGCCTCACCTCACCTCTTCTCATAGAGGTTTTACCAGGGTGATTGGGGTAATAGCAGCCCACTTGAGGTTTATAGGAATCCCCAGCCTCCAGTATTTCAATGACAGATCGTTGCACAAGATCCTCGGAGATACTCTCCTTAAGGAATTATCCTTCTGTTAGTTGATTGTGACTCATATGGGTCTAATCTCCAACCTACATAAGTCAGATCTCATCCCTTCTCAGGATTTTGTGAAGGTGGAGATGAATTTTTCACCAATCAAGGGAGGGTTTGTGTCCCACTAGACATGACTGCCCAAATGAAAATGGTACCCATCTGACTGCCAGTATAACTGCCACAGTGGCCATCTTGAAAATCTTATGGCTACTCCTCCCATCCTCCCACATTGATGGCCACATTGATATTGAGTTTCCACCAAAGACTTAATATGATGTCTAATTTGTCCTAAATGAAAATGGTGCTGAACTGACATTGAGTATGGCCACAATGGCTGCTATCTTGAAAATGTTGTTATCTCTACTCCTACACAGATTTCTTATGATGTCTAGTTGGTCCTAAATAAAAATGGTGCTGATTATGCATCCAATATGGCCACCTCAGGGGCTAATTTGAAAACCCTGTTATTGCTCAAAGTATCAGAGGTGATTTATTCATGCAGCAGTTAAAAATGAACTGCATGTAAGAAAGCATGTAGGTAATAAGATCGTAGTAAATTATGAAACAGTAGGCAGGGGCACTAACAATCCTCTTCTTGGAATGCTGGAGAAAATACTGTCGACCAATATTTTGCATTTCAATTGTGTTCATCGTACGATATGCTAACTGGTGCCATTTTAATTATCTACTTCAATTGTCAATAGTACATACAAGTACTCGACCTTACTCAAGGTAAATGATCAATTTATTCTCAGTAATTAGATAGTTTCTATCATTTTCTCAGCCATATGTTCCACTTCTTAGTATCAACTTCCCCATAAGCCTCGTGAGATGCTTGACTTGCCTGTATATTTGATTGTTTTTTCCCTTTAATTACAGGCAACAATGGGCAGGAATAAATTTTGGACTATGTAAAAAATTTAAGCTTGCTGAAGATAATCACCACATGTGCATGACCTGTATGGGGTGTCATTTAGACCATACATGTGAAATCTGCAATCAGTTGATGGAGGACAGATGGGGGTGGGGTATGTGGCTAGCATGAGAGCCAGAAAGTGGTCTTGAAAGGATGTGTACATTATTAACCTTGCTATTGATTTGCCTCAATTGTGAACATCCGCGATGTCACAGTCACTTGATGCCGAGTTCAACAATCAAAAAGGGACCTGGCAGGTTATCATCGCCGAGTTTACCACCTCTCTCTTCTGGTCATGCAAGCACTAAACAGACTACTGGGCCGGTGCTGACATGGTATGGTGGCCCACATGGACGAGTCATAGACAACCCATAACCACAGGTAGAACCTGGTATTGGCCGTGGTGATCTGTCTCATGATAGCTGTGTTGGCTACAGCAATTTTCCTCTGGCAAGGCACTTTACTCCATTGCCTCAGCGCTAAACAACCTCGCATGTTGCTATACTGTAAAACACCAAACTGAACCAAACAGTTGACCTCAGCTTCTCAACCAACACATTTGGCCACCCAAGTTAAAAATGGAGAGTGTGGGATCATTCATGAGGCATAATTTGTGGTCAGCCAGGACCTCAAAGATGTGTACCTTTATATCCCATTTACAGGTCTTCCTGGAAATTCCTGAGGTTTGCTTTCAGGGACACCATCTACCAGTTCAGTACTCTCCCATTTAGTCTGATTCTCAGTCCCTGGGTGTTCACCAGCATCCAGGATAGAGTTGTGTCACACTTGAAAACCACCTCCACATCTGTAAAATCAAATTACCTGGGTGACAGTATCCAAAGTGCAAGGTGAGCAATCTTTTGAACCAAGACTTAAAATCCTGTTTCCCTCTTCACTTCAGATTTCTTAACAACAAGGACAAATCTGATCTCTTTCTGTTGCAGCACTTCATACATGTGGGTATGGAGTTCAAAACATCTCTGACTTAAGTATGCCTTCCACAAGAATATGCCTTAAAGATCATCTTGATGGTGTCTTCCATCTGCTCAGAGTCGAATTTCAGCCCAGGAAAAGCTTTACATCCTAGGATTTTCTCAATTTTGCCATGGATCTTCCTGTTGTCAGATGCTTGTTCACGAGTCTCCAGTAGATTTTTCTTCTGTTCCAGTGGTGGCTAAATCTTTGCTAATTAGATCAAATGATTAAAGTTTTGGATTGCAAGAGGTCCCATCTCAGTAAATGGGAGGTCCGCTCTTGTCTTACAGTGGGCATCCCCCTTCAGGATGTATTACAGATGCCAGCACAATGGGTTTCGTTGCCCATCTCCTGCCCTCCTTTCAAGTAGTGAGCTGGATTTGGTCCCTTCAAGAGTGCCTCGTGCACATAAACCTGCTGGAAATGAAAACCATATTGAATGCTTTTCAGTTGTAGCAGAAGACTTTATCTGGACAGGGTGTTCTGATTCTTTCAGACAACTTAACTGTTGTTGTTGTTACTTATCTGGACCCTTCTTCTTGAGGACATCTTAAGGACTCAATCACGACCTTGAAGTGATACTGGAAACATGCTGAGCCGATCAGAAGAGGGAGATCTTGCTTGTTCTTATCGCTCAAAGAAGGAAGGATGATATTTTCTCTTAGGTCATAGCATTTGAGCAAAACAGTTCCCTGACTGACATATTCAAAACATGTGATGAAGGTCTGATGCAACATTCTTCAGCTTCTATCAAAGACATCCTTTCATCACAATGGGCTTAGTTGGATCTGGTGGGACCAATATCAGCAGCATGACAAACTACCTTTGAAGTTCACTCCGCAGCTTTGTAACAATATGTGTTACCCTACTTCCACTGGATGCATGGGAGCAAAAATATTTTCCATAAGACCACATCCATTCATTGATCTGTGCTAATCCTGGCCCCCATCTCAAATGAGACTCAAAGCTGCTCGCATACGTTAGAAAACTGGAGCTATGTCGAACTCCAGGATAGTGGGATGTAATTCCCTGAATCTTCTACCTATTCTCATAATATATTATAATCAGTTGATGTATTTGAATAAGAAACCAATATTTGGAGTAAAATCTGTTTCTTCAATAATACTTACCCAATCATAATATGGGCACTTCCTCCAAAGCCTTCCCTTCAGTTACATCCCTGGAAGAGGTGTACACTTCCAGTCCAGAAGTAACTGATGAATGAGGGGATTTGGCACCAATCCCTCTATCCAAGTCAAAGAAACATTTTTTTACTCCAAAAATTTCTTGTCTTTGGGTCTGTAACTTTTGTGATTATTTTGTTTGATTTGTGAAAATGAAGTCACAGCAAACTTTATAAGTTAATATAGGATAACATTGGTGATCAAGATTAACTAGTTGACAGTAAAACAAAAAGACAAAATATTGATATTTACTAGTGACAGTTTTTAGAAGTAGAAACAAATTGACAGTGGGATAAAAAGTTAATTTCTAGTTCTTCCAAAATATGATAAACTACTATTTATGTATAAAAGATAATGTTGAAAGAATGCATCTGATTGCAGTAAGTGAAATAATTATTATAATCAGTTATTAATATGATATCTGATAAATATTTCAGTGAAAACCCTTACAGTGAATCAGCACCACAGAACGAGAACACTATTATTGTTATAGAGGAACAGGGAGGTCCATTGTCTTCATTCTATAAAACCCAAGACCCTGAACAAGCAGCCATCCTAGATTACGTCAGACAGACTGCACTACGGCTACCTCCAGGTTAGTATTGCTACAAATGTATTTGTCATGTTTTGTGCTGTACTTTACATAAGTAAGATAATCTTGAATATCCATGTGTGATTTTGGAATCATAGACCTGAGTCATGCATTTAAAAAACTAGAGAAAATACTTGAAAGAGTCACTTTTGTGCTCAATCTACCCTTATAGTGTACATACAGATACAAAAGTGACCCCCATGGTGAGTGGAAAATCCCCATGCTATTTATTACATATTCTATCTTCTCTCCCTTCCTCCCCTCTCTCCCTTCCTCCCCAGAGCAGCTTCAAACCGGAGACAAGTTATATATATATTAAAGACTCTGAAACAGGTAATTTTACCAAATCTGCATTTTGTTTGCATTTCCAAACCCTGCCAACCATTACGATTTAACTGTAAGTCTTACAGAAATAACCCTTAAATTACAGACTTAGGAATTAATAGCAAAAATTATGAAAATATGATCATTGCGGTCAAATCTGGATATTGGCTTCTGAGTGTTTAATCCAGATCTGGGTTGCATATTAGATTCAGTAGAGTTGGTCAGGGAGCCAGTCTAACTCAACAGGAGTACTTCAGATGCTTTATACTGCCCATATTTTTCATGCAAAATGCCGCAATGATTAAGCTATTGCAATATAGCATTTTCTAAAAATGGCATTCAAAGAATGAAAACACATTGAAGATGAAAGGTCCAATGAGCCTCTCGAAAAGTTTAAACAATCAGCTAATAAGTATAAAAAGGAATATTCAGATTCTAGGGTGGGGGGAAGGCATGAAAGGCAACAATTACGTTTATTGGAAATCGTGTTGATTTGAGTACTGTATATACTCGATTATAAGTCGACCCCCCCCTCCCCCATTTTGGGGATGCAAAAAAGCCAATTTCTCTTTGACCCTCCTATAAGTCTGAGTGTATTTTGCAAATCAGATCCATCTGAAGGGGTGACTTGTCAGTGAGTCAGAGTTGTACAATGGAAAAATAAACAAGCTGAACTGGATAGATAGATAGGAAAAATAAAGACAAAACCACTGTAAAAATACATTTATATTATCGAGTGGAATATGTCAAAAATAAATTGACAACTTACAATTTGTCCATCTTCGTGTAATAAAATCCAATGAAATCCATAATGACTGACATTTTTAATCCATTTATATGATAAATCCATGAATTCAATTATAGGTCACATACCGGTATAAAATCAGTAGTTCAGAATGATCCGATTCACAATATCCCGTAATATGTTAATTCCACATGTCGTACAAATAAACAATGAAAGTTAAGTCCACATTTTTGTGATTCACAGTATGCTATAAATGTACCTATCTAATGTCATCTCGTACAAAGTCCAAGAATTAATCCTCATTGTCTAATAAGGTTCTGAAATCCTTCATCGTCGTCTAGTTATGGTAAATATTGTCCGACTCCAATTCCTCGTTTTTTTTACTGTCATATGCGGGTGCTTATGTAGAGACTGA
The DNA here is from genome assembly GCA_029931535.1 of Margaritifera margaritifera. NCBI lineage: Eukaryota > Metazoa > Mollusca > Bivalvia > Unionida > Margaritiferidae > Margaritifera > Margaritifera margaritifera. The sequence continues at coordinate 241,896 of JAQPZY010001334.1, read as the reverse complement.
GTTTGGGCTCTGTAAGTAACACTTTGATGATAAAGTCTGTGAAATCTATTAAAGGATGCAACTGAACACGTGTCAGTTGTGCAGCAAGATCACAGGGAGTTGAAATAACCACCCTGTTACTTGACAGTGAACATGTATCAAACTCACAGCTCGATCAAAGGGTTGTCACGTGGGAAAACAAAGAGAATGGTGCCTTTACAAGCTAAGGGATTAAGGTCAAATTATATGCACAGGAAGTTTGGTGCTGAACAAGTATTGAATTCGCGGCTTGATCAAAAGGATATTTTCAACTTGAAAACAAAGTGACTGCCTTTACAAGCCAAGTGCTTATCGGCCCGGTGCACTGGCAGATAACTTGGGAAATATCACTTGGGAATTAAATCTGACTTGTGAAAAAGGAAAATACAAATTAAATCAAAACTTTTATTGCATCAAACACAGTGTTTATACAGCAAAACACAAATATTAATACAAATACAGGCTGTTCAGACTTGCATGAAAATGGAAGCAATATACTTGCTAGTTAACACCCACGGTAGACAACATTGATGGACGTTTCACTTTGCAGTAGGCCGTACTTAATTTACCTGTAATATTTTCAAATTATTAAAATCCATATAACTGTAGATACAAGTATTGTGTAATGAATACGTGATACTGTAGTAACAGAAATTTTTGTGGGGGGACGAATTTTCATGGTTTTAATTGTTGCCTTGAACCACGAATTTAAAGACCGAAAGAAAAATCAGTCACGTATGATGATGCCCCCCCCCCCCCCCATTTTCTTACTGTGTTTTGTTCCTAGAGATTAACAAAGCTACTAGTATTTGATAAATCAATGTCAATACTGTAATCTGGTAATAAAAATTTAGCTTGTACACGTGTTTGTTTAATTTGAACCCTTTGAAAAAAGAATTATCAATCATTTTATACTGTTCCAAGGCACACGTATTTACAAGGTATCCAGTAGCTGTAATTTCCACTCACTGCCTTAAATCGATATGACATAAGTAAGGATTGAGAGAAACAAAGAAAACACAGAAGATATTCAACCACTATGAATACTGAAAATGAAAGAAAGAATAATAAAATATACTTGTATATGAAAATTAAATTTAATACTTATTCAAATCGATCCTTCATTAGAGTACAACTGTTGTTGAAAAATTTAAATCTTCCTGAAAGGACATATCTATTTATCTATGCATTTTTAATCCAATAGAACAAGCCTGTAAAATTCTAGAACTATTACTGAAACACTATTATTAATGAAACATTATGTATATACACTAATTACAGCAGAGTATTAAAGCTCACACTTCACTGATTTTCGGACAAAGCCACTGTATCAATATCGTGTCAATCAGGTCTCCTGATACACACGGTTGCTTGTCAGGTAAATAATCCCCAAATTGCAGAATTAAACAAGTCCCACTTTCTCAAAACCACTGATAATTAGGTCTGATCTTTCACTCATTGTCACATGCGCTGCAATTATACATTGAGTGTGAATTGGCTTGGTTAATGAGGTTGCAAGGTTTACTAGGAAAGTGCACTGATCATCACCAGTAACATCTTCCTTCCCCGTGATGGCCTCCAGGACCTGTTTGGCATACCAGTTGTGAAAGTGTGATTCTAATTCTTCTTTGTACTCTTTATTTATTGTCAAGTCTAGTGGTTGAAGTTGGTCTGTACATGTGGCAGGCACAAACAAAGAAGTGGATCCACTGACTTTCAATTTAGTTAGCATCTTTGTACTTTGATAGCATTAGCTTCCTTTGATGTTGAACATTGAAGATGAAAACATGTTGTTAAGTGATTGATCTTGGCCAGGCCCACTCAGAGGGGAGGGGGCAATTGCCCAGGAGCCTGGCGATTTCCAGGAACCTGCTGTCAACTCAGTTATAAAAAACAAATTAATCTTTGCAGTAAATATTAAAATTTGTTCCTTGCAAGATTCTAAGTTATGGCAGATTACTACAGGTTTTATATGCAAAACTGTAAACAGGTTTTTGTATAAAAAAAAGTTCAATTAGTTTTGGGGCCCATGACTGCTCTCCCCAGTGGCCCAGAATTTCTGTTGGCAGGCCGGATTGTGACAGGTGTTTTATTTGTGCTCATAGAGGTGGTAGTATTGTTTTACTGTGGTTGGCTGGGGTGGCTTCCATTGATGTTATTCACTCGAACGAAAATACGGTGGAAGTATTGAACTGTTAAGTTCTTTTGACTTGTGCTCATACATGTGGTAATATTGTTTTAAACATTCAAGTGACTGACGTTTGCATTGGCATAGTTTTATTCCTTTGTATTTATTTTGGGTATTTGTAGAGGTTAAACCATGAAATTAAATACATACTGATATGCAAACTTTTTACAAAACCATGAAAATTGAGCCCCATGAAAATAAATGATACTACAGTATCTTGTTACACCTTACTGAAAATTAGTCTAACTAGTGGAAAAATATGGACTGTCTTGCTGAGAAGGTTTTATTAGTATTGGCAGGTCTGCATTTCATTTCCATTGTCTTTGCATTGCATTTGCATTTCATCTATCATCTCATTCAGATTTTGTGTTTTTTGCTTTCATCCTTCATTTTCATTTGTTTTTGCTCATTTTGGAATGAAAAGGAAATGTATTTTCTGAAGTCAGGTTTTCTTTTTTCAAGCAAGAAAACTACAGCTTGAGTAAATTGTCTTATTAAAGGTCTGTTTTAATACAATAGCAAAATCATAAAATGCATTGAATTAGTAATAAATTAAATAAAGCTACAACTGCAGTAAGTGTAACAAATGTAGTTATAGAGTATTTGTCAACAAATTTTATTTCTTATTTCATTTTGTTTCAATAAAGTCTGTACAGATACAACCACCGATGATGATGTTATCATTTCAGATAGAATTTTTTTTTCTTAATATCAAAGACACAACAGTAGAGATGCCAGGGTTGGGGCCCTGGATTCACATCCTTACAAAGTTTGTACAAAAATATCACAATGTCAATACATAAAACAAGAGAGGGAGAGAAAGAAAGAGTGAGACAGAGAAAGAGAGAGAGAGAAAGAGAAAGTACTGTGGGATTCAGTATGAAAAGAAAGCAAAAAATGTATTAATAATTATTTTCTGGTACGTGGTTATAGCAGCATTACATGATGTCTTTGCATGATGTACTGATCCTAACTTTCTCTAGTGATAACTTGCTCTACTGGAGCACATTTATATAAGATGTCCACTTCTTCAGAAATGTTTCACTTTCACAACGCTAGCATTGTATTTTTCTATTAAAAAAAAACTGTTTAAAGCTTGTTTAAAGTGTGTTATATGGGGATGGGTATTATGATACTTGCACTTTTAAATGTAATACTTCGAGTATAATAGAATAAAATTGAAAACCGGATCTGTTTCTTGCCTGTTGTATATACCAAATAACACCTTTTCTTTCAATAAATTACAATTTTGTATATGAGTTAATTTAGTAGTAATCAGTGACACAAAGTTTGCCCAGAACCTCTGAACTATATTACATTCCTCCCAAATATGGCAAATGGATTCAGGAAGCTGCCCACATAAAGAGCATATATTACTATCTGTTGTACCAATTTTAAATAAAAACGTATTTGTAGCAATAATTCTGTGTTGAATCTTTATCTGAAACCAACTTAACTGTGGACACTTTGTTAATCTGAATGTAAGAGAGAAAATTTGTTGCCAATCATCATCTTCAATTTGACCGAATTCTCGGTGCCACTTGTCACTTGAGGTAGGAATTTCCCCATTTTTAATCAGTTTGTTGTAAATACCCTTTTTGTCTGCTACCACGTAAAGTAGTTTTAAGCTGATACACGGTTCCGAGAGTTTTTGTGTTTCTTTAATTCCAACTTTTGTCTGGTATTTGGTTATAGCGCTTATTAAGCCTAGGTATATTAGACTGTTTGAATTGAAAGAAGAAGCTGAAACTGATTCATACTAAACCACTGTCCACTAGCATCCACTAAGTTGATAATTCTTCTAATTCCATGTTCAAACCAATTCTTATCAAACACAGGTGTACCACCTGCTCTAATATTGTGATTGTACCATATGGGACTATCTAAAAAATCGACAGGTGTATCGACTGAAAAAGTATTTTCAAGATTGATCCATGCGTAAAAAAACATCCCTCCAAAAAGAATTCAGTAACCTAATTTTTTTCTTTAGGTAGTCTACCACAAATAAGTGGAAATTAGTGATATTTTGGCAGGATGCCTCTAAGTTGTGTTTCCATTTTGTTGATGTAGTTGTAAGATGTCAAATCCAAGTGATCTTAAGTGCTTCAACGAATGCAAATACATCTATCATTCTCAAACCTCTCTCATCGTAATCCTTAACAACTTTTCTTTTTAATTTTATCAACTGAATTATTGCTCATAAATTTTTTTAATATATTAATTTCGATTAGAATTTGTTTGTGTTTCTACCGTTTTTTTCAAGATTAATTGAAAACTTTACACCTATTACTGTAAACTCACTGTCTCCCCAATTTATTTGATAACTTTGACAAAGGCGGTCCTCACTTCCAACTTTACTTCCAAACCAGATAACATTAGTTTTATAAATATTGACACTTAAGTCCAGAAAATTTAGAATAGTAAAATAAAAGATCAAGGGCAGACTTCAAGGATTTACTATTCCCATCCAATGTAAAAAAGGTATCATCTGCATATTGAGAGATCAAATATTCTCTATTATTAGTTTGTATTCCTTAAATATTTGGACTTCCTCTTACCATGTGAGCCAGTATCTCTGCACAAAAGATAAATATATAACAAGATAAGGGGTTTCCTTACCTACATCCTCCTCATATGTAAAACCAAGAAGACATTTAGCTATTTACTGTAGCACACTATATTATATTATTATAAAAGGTTGATATCCAGTTTATAATAGAATCTCCAAAATTGAAGAAAGATAAGACGTTCTTAATGTAGGATCAAGCAACTGGATCAAAGGCCTTCACAAAGTCGATTAATAGTAGTAAACCCAGAATTGTGTGTTTTTCAGTGTAAAACATTAAATCATACAATGTTCTGATGTTTTCCCCAATATATCTTCGCTTAATAAAACCAGTCTGATCCTCATCTATAAGGTGAGGTAAGATTCTTTTCACTCGATTAGCTATACAAACAGGCTATTTTATATGAGACATTCAGCAATGATATTGGTCTCCAGTTCTTAAGATACTGCTTTGGTTTGTCCCCTTTCGGTATACAAGTAATTATTTCCTCTTTTTGTCTTGATGAAAGTTCCCCTATACTGTAACCATAGTTTATGGATCTGACAAGAAAATGACATAAATCTTTCCAGGAAAACTTTAAAAACTCAGTAGTATAACCATCAGAACCTGGACTTTTATTGTCTGCCATCTGTTTCAACCATCTTAATACTTCTTCACATGATTTAGGGCTTTCTATTGATAATTTCTGCAAGTTATCTAGTTTTGCAATATCCACATTCATATTAATGAAAAGTTCATTTAAATTGATGGGGTCTACTTTCCTGCATTTATACAAATGCTCAACAAAATTCATAGTTTCTTGTAAAATTTCCTTTTGTGTTATTGTCTGTGACCTCTTTTCTCAAGAGTGCAGAATACTTTGTCACCTTTTCTCCTTCATCAACCCATTTTGTTCTAGAATGGATCATAACCACTTTAATTTTTTTTCCTGCTGTGTTCCATCAACTCTTCCTTTTTCCTGCTCAGTTTTGCAAATTCATTAATTTCCTCTAATAACTGTGCTTCTTTTTTAATGTTCTCCTTTTTATTGTATGTTGCATAAGAAATAGTTTTACCCCTTATTTCTAATAATAGTGTTTCAACAAATAATTGATCATTTATCAATAGTGGTATTTGAGATTCTTCATGTTAAATCTTAAGCGGGTTTTCAGCATATTATTCTACAACATCATGTATAGTTTGTTTACCTAGTTGTACATATTATGCATATTTTATTAAAGAATTATTAAATTTCCAAAAACCTTTTCCCTTCGGAATTTTTGGGAATTCAAATTTAATAATCACCATAAAGCGATAGGTTCTGTACCCAGGTTAGATCAAAACTTCCTTAACATCCACTAATAGATGCTCTGATAAAAAAAAAAAATCTAACCTAGCTTGTTTTAAAGGGTTTGTTTTTCTCCAAGTATACCTGTGAGTATCCATGTTTAATTCCTTTCAAATATCAATCAGATCAAATTCATGACACAGATCAAGGAAGTTTTACCTTGCCTTGGGATTAATTATAAAAAAATAATTATAAGTGTGTATAGTAGGGTTCATGGTAAGATTAAAGTCACATGCTAAAATGATATTTTCATTATGTACATGGGAGATATCCCTTGCTATCTCTTCATAGAAGACTGGTGTATATTTGTATATATTTATTAAGTCATTTTGCGATCCTGAATACTAATATCAAAAATAAGCTTATTTCCATGATCGTCACCTATACTGCTATGTACTTTGAATTCAAAATTATTATTTAGTGAAATAGCAACACCCCTAGCATCTGATGTATTTGAACTTAAGAAACATTCATATCCCCTAATATAATTTTCCAGATTCTTATTAAAATGTGTATCTTGGAAAAAATATATTGCAATTTTGTTGGCTTTCAAAAAATTGAAAACATCTCTTCTCTTCTTAGGGTCCCCTAGTCCCTGGCAGTTTATTGTACAGATCTGAATTCCTTCAATTTTGCTACTTTCAGAAAATTTTGATTGTGGGTGTACCTGCCCAGTGTCAGCTCTAATTGTGCAGAGATTATGTTCAGCAAGATAAAGGAAAGTTGTAGATCAGTACTAGATAACTGTGTTGTTTCAAAATTGACCATGTACACAAATTTATGTGAAGATTTCAAATCAGTAAAGATATCAGTAAAGAGATCAACACAAAGCAAAAATCCAATATCAAAGAAGAAGAAGCTAAAATGCATACCCATCCTTCCAGTTTACATTTTGCCCATGTTTGTCCATGTCTTCTGTTTACATTTTGCCCATGTCTTCTGCTTAAAATATGAAAATTAAAGCAATTAAAGGTTCAATAATGTTGGCCTATTATAGATGTTCAGTAATTCTTAATGGCTAGCCAGTCATGGCACAGGTTGGTGAATATAAAAAAAAAATCTATGGAGTACAGGATATAACTCCTTATAGTACTTATGTACAAGTATATTCCTGTGCATGATGTTTAGCAGTATTAAATCTTTTAAATGGTATTTTAATAGAGTATATTCTTTACAGGGTACATTCATGTATATCACTAATATGCAAACCTGATACAATACAAACAAAAACCTTATGTGCCAAACAAGCATAAGCAAACTGTGCTTCAGACTATTGTAGTATGCTATGGTGAATGCCATAACTTTAATTAGTTATCTGTTCAAGCAACCAATTTAATTAGTTGTGCAATGCTTAAGAAGACAATTACGATTGATATTAACACAGGAGACAAAAATACTGAATCAGCATACATAATATACATCTACGTATTACTGAATATTTTTCTGTCTATTTTATTGGGTATTTTAAAAAAAAAAAAGCAAAGCAAAACATTCAGGTTGTTATTAAAGCAAGTCTGCCAATGCTAAAATCCAAGCAGTGGCTGAAATAAAAAGAACATACTGAATCACGCTGAAACATCACAAAATTAAATTTAAAAAAAAATAATACAAAAATATATAAATAAATTGTGTGATGGAAGGGAGATAACTCCATGTAGTACCTGTGAACACGTCTGTTTCTGTGAATGCTGTTTGAAAGTAGTAATGCTTCTAACTGCACCTTTAATAAAGTATATTTTTTAAAGAGTACATTCACCCTTGCATGCCAAACAAACATAAGCAAACTATGCTTCAGACTATTATAGTATGTTATGGTGAATACCATAACTTTAATTAGTTATTTGTATCAGTTCAAGCAATCAGTTTCATCAGTTACACAATCCTTAAAAAATTAATTTATCTATTATAATTGATATTCCCATAGGACTCATAAATACTAAATCAGTATACATATTACTATGTGATTTTTCTATATATATTATGTGGTGCAGAAAAAGCCCCCCCCCCCCCCCCCCCCCCCCCCCCCCCCAACCACAAATAGCTATTTAGGTTGCTAAAACACAAGCATAAGTTAAAGTAAAGGCATACTGAATCATGCTGGAGCAACATATAAATTAAATTTCCAGAAACAGCGTAGTGTTAGTAGCAAAAAAAACCCCCAAAAAACTGGAATTTTTAATGAAATAAGAGAGATAACTCCTTATAGTGCCTATGTACAAGAATATCTTGCATATAATATTTGAAAGTATTAAATCTTCTAAGTCATACTTTAATAAAGTATAATTTTTTACAGAGTGCATTCATATATATTACTAATTTGCAAAACTCGTGCAATATATATAAAATCATTGCATGCCAAACAAACATAGGCAGGTTATTGTAGTATGTTGTACATGCCACTATTCGGGTTGTTATTAAAGCAAAGCTGCCGGTGCTAAAATGCATAAAGCCAAAGTAAAAACATATTGCATCATGCTGACGCAGCATATAAATTAAATGTCATGCACAAATGTACATAATTATCAATAGCAAAACAAAACCTGCAAATATACATATAATCAAGAAATTGTGCCGGCTACAAGCAGACATTAAACTAGGAAACACAGAATACAGGGAATGAGGATAAAAGTATTAAGGTGATGAAATATGAACCAAATGCTTAACATCTGAAACAAAGTAAAGCAAGAGGCAGTGTAATAATGAGGTAATTCCTATTAAGATCTGTTTGTATTGGTGAAGATGCACTAACCCTTAAACCAAGCAAAGGAAATAACTCCCTTTAGAACCCATATGAAAGTATGTCTCGATCTACACCTGGCACTTAAATAATGCAGGGGAAGTACCTCTATTAAAGTATTTATCTATTTATGGTGTTACGACTAGGGGTAAATGTAACAAAAGAAAAGACTCGAACAAGCTTTCAAGATTTAAAACACAAATATTTAATTTCCTAAAATATTGAAATGTTTCAACAAACAATCAAAGTGAAAGAGTTAAAAATCACTTACTGTATAGAATATCTTTGAAAGTCCTAAATTGTTCTAAAGTTCACTGATCCGGAAGTTAATCCAATTATACCGAATGAAGAGTATTCCGAATGAAACTACTAAAGTGTTGATGTACTAACAAGAATCAGTTATATCCAAATATTATTAATTCCAAATAATCCTTGTGAATATGGAATATCACACAAGTTCTAGAAATGTTTCCGCTAATTCCAATGGAGCTGTATAATTCTTAAAGTTTAAGTGGCAGTTTTAAATCCAGAATGTACTGTATAATAATATCTCTATTGCAGAATACCACACAAAATGAATCAATCCTGTTTATGACCTCTCAAGCTGACGAACTATGACAGAATGACGAATGCTGCGATTACATCTCATTTATAGTCTCTGACTGCGCAAATCAAATAAAAACCCAATTATTCTACGTCTCAAATAAACACATCAGAATTGCGATCTTATACTCTAATTTCTGGTCAACAAAATGAATCATTCTCTGTAATTACAAAATCTTGGTCAGAACATTGACTGCAGGTCAAAAGGACAACCTCACGCGCTGAATCACGTGATATGACTCGTGCTTCAACCGACAATATTTTCCCAAGACCAATGTACTGAGTCACATTAAAATTACCGTATATGTGCACTCTGCAAAACGACACCTATTAGACTATTCTACAGAGGTCATAAACTAATAAAACTATACCATTATTTAAAGAAATTATACATAATTCCGTAACAATGGTATTAGTGAATGCGTAGCTTACTGTTCATACTAATTCTGAATTCTGTGCAATGTTTTCCATGAAAATTGACAGTAAACATATATTTTTATTTGCAATACTTATAATCAACCAGGTCTTTAAGTTTGCAAATTTTATATCGAACAGTTTGCACTATGTTGTGTAGAGTGATTGGATTAACTATCCTAAATGTTATCAAACCACTGTGGACAATGCTTAGCCAAAGTAGAGCATTTTAATGTAAGATAGGGGAGTAATAATCATATTCATGTGCAAATAGAAGAGGACCACAAAAAAAGGGTTGCACTCTGCAAACTAAACAGAAGCATAGACTGCTACATGTAGGCCCGCAAACATCACATCAAAGAGAACATATCAGGAATAAAATGCAGGTGAACAAGTTATGCAGACAAAATACCAACTTAGTACAAAAGGCTCTGAAACAAGACCAATGTTTAACTGGAATAGTTAATTAATCAGCAGTTTTGATTACCTGTGATACTTTTGCCTGTAAAAAAAAAGGGGGGGGGGGAGCTACCAGGAATCAGTTAGGAAAGAGAAAATATGCTTAAAAGCTCCATTTACAAAAGACTGGACCTTCTAGAAAATGTATATTTAAATATTGTGTATGGCTTACTACTATGCATATTATTTTGCTATTTTTTAATTTTTCCATAAGAAATGAATGAGGAAAAAAAAAATAAACAAAAAAACTATTATAAAAAAAGAAAGAACTTACTATAAGCAAACCTTCTCTGGGCAGCAAGCATTTCACATGCAGTATGAGAAATGCAAATTGTATGTAATCAAAGATTGCTTGATTGACTCCTCAATCCAACATCTTAATCCTGAATCCAACATCAAATACTTGTCATTACTGCTCATTCTACCACTGTATTTCCTCATTCACACTTATTTATTATTAGTTCATTATTAATTTATTTATTAGTTATTCATTATTAGAAATTGTGCATTTTTTCTCCTGCCATGAAGAGGTGGCATCTTTTCTTGTTTGTAAGATAAGAGACATGCCCTTTTCCCTGATTCATGTTTTCATCCTTGGTCGACTGGAAGGGTTTCTTAAAATGTATGCCTCCATTGCCAAATCATCTTTAGCTTTTTTCATGATTGGAGGTAAATCTGTAGCCACTCTAAGACGTTTCCCCAAGTTGTTGGCCCTGCTCAAAACTGCTTCCCTGTCCTCAAAAAAGCAAATTTCACTATTATTGGTTTGGGTCCTTGTTTGTAGCTGGGTAGTCTGTGAGCATGTACCAAGCCCATGTTTTCAACATACTCAGACTCTAAATGCATCAATTCAACAAAGAAAGATCTAATAACTCTGTAAATATTTTCATCTGGGCCTTGGCGGGGTACTCCATAAAACAGAAGATTCATCTTCCTGCTGCGTTTTTCAAATTTCAGCAGTCTTTTTTTAAGTTTTCTATTTCGTCTGAGGCTGAGGCTTACTTCTCCGCAACTTTATTATTTGTTATTCATGGGCCTTTAACACTAATGTCTGCTCACTAGCTCATCAATGGTTTCAGAATGAAACTGCATGCTAGTTTCAACCTCATTCATTCTACTTTTCAAGTCATCCATATCAGAAGAAAAAGTGACTTTAACACCCACTAACTCATCTTTTATTTCAGCAAATAAATTCTGGAATTTTGTGTCTATCCTATCCAACTTCCCATTCAGCAATACTTTCAAATCATCAATCTTTTTGTTCATCATAACTAGCATTTCTTTCATTTCAACATTGATTTCTTTTTCCCCACTGGATGCCTCCAATATCTCGCTAGCTGTTGACCCACTTTCCATGGTAGGATCTGTAGTGTTATGACCACTTCCACTAACTATTCTAGAGCGAGTCACATAAGCCATACCTTTCTTTACATTACCTCTGCCTGACATTACTAAAGTTTACTTTGAGATGTAAAATTTAAAACACAATCACCCATCATCGGCCAATCAAGACCTGGCAATGGCACCCAAATATTTCGACTAGCCAGCCTATAGTAAAATGGTATTATACGGTAATCACATCAATAATTATTTACCTTGCTTCGTTTAGCATGTCTGTACCCTTCTTGACAGTCTTTATCATCATTTCACACCAAAGACATTGGCTGTAGACTAAAATTTAGCTGCACCAGCAGAGTCACGCCATCTCAGGCAACAACAACCCAGAAGTCAGAAGTTGTTTTTTATATCTGCCTCAACAAAAACAATTTCATGGTGTAACATCATTGCGGGAGATATTGGTCACGGCTTCCAGAACTTTCAATTTACGCAGCAGCTGTTTCCCGTCTGTGCCTGCGACCTAGTTTCAACTGCTTGTATAATGGGGAACCGAAAATCTGATAACAGTTGGGAGTATGGAGACCATGACATTTCCAATTGTTAAGTTGTATATGGGATTGTCCATACACAGTGCTTCAGCAGTTCCAGTCTGGAAAGGCATCTCAATTTCTATTCTCGTGATATGAACACGATCTAACAACATATAGGAGGATTTCCAACCAAGTATTTGGTCATCCATAATGAGACTCTGCTTTACCATGACACCCGTACAACTGGTGTCACATAAGACCGTAATTTCTTGACCATTGGCAGTACCACTAGCTATCAGTAACCATGTCTCGGGGTAAAAGACAAGTGTTGATCAACTGAATAACATCACAACTGATCTGCGCATGCGCCACAGACTCGTATATCGTGGTCGTATTAGTAGTTCCCAAATTATCATGCAGAAAATCATCACACTTGTCACCTCCTGACCATCCCATGCTTTCAGTAGCAACCACTGCTCTTTGGACAAACCCCTTTCGTTTGGGACAATTGGGCGAGATGTGACCCCACTCCATGCATGTGTAACATTGTCTATCCTTTCGATTTGTACCCTTTCCAGATTGAAAATTTCCACCTTTATTGGCACCAGTGCTCATGGGCTGTCGGTGATCTATGGTCTTGAGGCTGATTTCCTGATTTATTGTCTTTTGAGACCACATTCTGGGTTCCTCCCTGGGCTTTGGCAAAATAGTCTGCATGTGTAGTCATATCAAAGTTATTTGTGAAGGATTTTTCCCTCAGAAACAAGTACAACTCCTTAACATAAGTGGTTAACAACTGGTCCCTAAGTAAAAAGTCTGTTAGAATCTCAAACTATTTTTCTATCTCACCACATTCAACCCATCATTGTAAATAATTTCCCATCCTACTGATGAACTGGGTGAATGTTTTGCCTCTCTGGTTTACTATGCTTAGACTTCTGCGGAACCCTTGCTCAGTTAACTCATATTTCTTAAAGAGTGCCTCTCTTAGCACATCATAATTTAGCACATCGTTCGCAGGGAGATGTTAATATACATCAACACTTTACCTTTTAGCAACATGCTGAGATGGAGTGACCAATCATCCGTTCTTCACTTCTGGACAGTGGTGTATCGTTCGAACCTGCGTAAATAACTGTCCATATTATCTCTATCATCCTCAAACTGGGGCAGTTTTGGGCCTCTTAACTTACTCGAGTTAGATTCTTATTTTCCATCATTCTCGGCTTCTAATAATTCAATTTTCATTTTATGCTCCTTCTCCATATTCCTGTCTTCTAACTCTATTGATGATTCTAACTTTGCTTGTTTCTCCCTCTCCAACTTTCCTTCCTCTCATTCTCTCACCTGCTCTATCCTTTCCCTTTCTGCTTCCCTTTCCCACCTGATGCTTTTTTTCCCTGCCTGTTTCTCTAATTCTATCTTCTTCTCAAATTCTATTTTCAACTTCTCACTTCTCAAATGCGATCTTTCTTTCCTCAGCCTGTTTCTCTAATTCTGTCTTTTCCTTCTCATATTCCCTTCTTTCCCGTTCTGCCTGCTGATCTGTTTCTAATTTTCCCCTTTCTATCTCCCTTACTTTTAGTCTTTGCTCCCACTCCTGAGCCTGCTCCTCCTGAAAAAAATTTCTAAGGTTCTCCCTCTCATAACCAAACTGTTTGCCCAAATCAACCGTATCCTCCTCAGAGGGCAACAAAATATAATATGTATATATGGTGAACAAAGGGAGCAGTGTATAATGTGAACAAGATATTTACTCACAGCCTGTGTTAACCTTGTGAGGAAGGTCACAATCTGAAACAGATAAGTGAAAAACATTACTGGAGTCAAGACCTATGTAAACTAACTTTAGTGCTCTTCCTAATCCTATCCCACTTCTGACACCATTGTAACGGTATGAAGCTTGGTTGGGATTGGAATTAGCAAAGACACTGATCACAATTTCGTGAAAGAGATGTTTATTTATATTGCAATGAAATGATCAATGAATCTGACACCATACTCGTGCACATCAAGTCCAACAATGGCTTTTACAGAATGATGTGTACAGAGTTCAACAATGGATGTAAGAAAATGATATTGTTCCTAAATGGAACTAATCAGAACATGTAACTTCATCAAGTAATCAAACGAGAGTCAATGTATGGAACTTATAAATAAATATTATTGATATATGGATCTATCGCCAGGGATGATCAATGTATAGAATTGATACAGTTATGATTGATATATGGATCTATCACCAAGGGTGATCAATGTATAGAATGTATACAAAAATATGAAAATGTATGTTCCATCCACAAGTAAAATGTATGTATAATTGACTTTCACTCATAGCGATATTGAATTATATTTTCACCCATATTGTGATGTTGAATAATATTAATTAAAAAATGGAACATATATATATCTTGTGGCGTCCAGTCGACGATCATGATGTATTTCCAGTTCCAAAGCTTTCGTTGAATGGTCATGGAGCCAACCACTCATGGCAAGCCTCACCCAGTCTGCTGAAGGATCCCTTGAGAGCCTGCTTCCCTGCAGACTCGTTGGTCCAGAGGCTTTGATATCTGACTCCAAGTAAACCAAAACCGTCATCCAAGCCAATGTCACCATCAACTGCAGCATCTGGGTCACACGAAACCCCACAGAGTTCTATGACTCCCTGTGGAAATAGCTCTGCAGCTGAAAATTGCTTCCATAATGTGGACAGCTTCCTGACAAAACTCGTATTGTGATAATATGAGAATTTATTCTGTAAATACCCTGGTTGTGGTGAAAATCTACAGCCAGAGGACTCGAGGTAATTGGGTTTCTCACTGCATGCACTTTGCATGTGCAGCAAATGGTAAACCAAACTTGATGTTTTGAAATAGTTAAGGCTAAAAATAAACCACCCTCAGGAAATTTCTGTACGCAGACATGAAAAAAATGAGTACATTTTCGTTCATATATAATTCTTTGACATTTAAGTACACACAATTCCATAACATGCAGCTTATGAGGGATGAAAAATTGTGAGTGGAAAGAATCTGATGGAAGGCATGAATTTTGCATTTAATTCCATTTTAATTTATCATTTTGACATTATTTATTCAGCATTGTGTTTTTCATTTGTGCTCTTCATTTTCTTCAAAATCCATTTATCATTTCATTTGCATTCATTCTGCATTTCATTTGCATTTGTTCTGCATCCCATTTAAATTCTTTCTGCATTTCAATTGCTTCCATTCTGCATTTCATGTACATTCATTCTGCATCCTGTTTGCATTTATTCTGCACTCCATTTGCATTCATTCTGCATCCAGTTTGCATGCATTCTTCATTCCATTTGCATTGATTCTGAATCCAGTTTTCATTCCATTCCGCATTCTGTTCGTATTCATTCTGCATCGAGTTTTTATTCCATTCTGCATTCCATTCTTGTTTCAAATTACCCATTTCATGGTCTGTATGTATTCTTGTATGATGACTGCATGTTTTAAGTTTGATCAGAAGAAGATAAAAAAATGTCACAGTCAAAAATGTCACTTAACTGTAATATTTGTATGTTGTCAAGCTCACCTTGGTGGAAGCTTGACTTAGCGATCACTCTGGCACCCATGTGTGTATGCCTCCACACCATGGATTAACCTCATTACCAAAGCTTTTTATGTATGTCTTTTCTAGCTAAATAAAAAGCAGGCTTGACAAAAATGGGGTCTGTTATTTAATCTTTTACCCCTTTCCAGAGAATCCCAGAGGAGGAACCCCAAAACTAGATCCCTCTTATTTGATCTTTGACCCCCTTCCAGAGAACCCTAGAGGAGGAGCCCCAAAACTATACCCCTCTTGCAGATGACTATCATCTGGGCAGTCTGTGTACAAAGTTTTTGAATTTCCACCCAGTTGTTTTATTGGGAGATAAAAGTTACAGACAGACAGACAGGGGGACAGATGGATGGATGGTATCATAATATGCCCAGCTATCATATTGGTATAGAATTTATGACTTGAAATAGTAATCTGTTGCTCTAAATAAAATTTTAATAATTTTAAAATGACAATCACATAGGGTTTTGCTTTTTTGTGTTTTAAGAAACATTGAGTTTAATATCAGAAAAAGTTCCTCATCTTGTATCTTCTCATTGCCTAAAGGGACAGAATATTTTAAGAATTTAGAATACTACTGCTACTAATAATGGGGTAATAATTCAACAACTGACACAAAGCCATAATAGACTTAACAGCAATGTGCATGAACACATGTACACACAATCACACATGTCCTAATAATACTAATAGTGCATACATACATTGACACCATTTGGTTACTCAATTTGTGACATCATTACAAATGGTTCATTCTCTGCCCACCTTTTTTAGTTTGCACCAAGTTCATTATTTTGAGAAGAAATATCACATTTCCTCTAAGAGAGAGAGAGAGAGAGCGAGATACAGAGAGTGAACTCTCTTCACCTTCCCCATACTTTTTCCTGTTTCAGGTCAAATTATACAAGTCCAGTTGAAAGAAGACGTTGTGCAGCATTTTATCACAGGGGGACCTGAAGGCATACGGCCACTTGAGTTACCTGCATCATTCAAGGAAGAAGTTGTCGACTTTGATTCAGAGACTGTAGTTCTAGAATCAGTTTCAGAACCCATCCAGGGATCTAACCAAGACACAGTTGCCGGTGAAGTGGTGTACAACGAGGGGGTTGGGAGTCACCAGGGACTGGAATTAAGTATTGAACCAGAAAGTGTAGTTTCCCTGTCCTCTGGTTTCCCATTTGAAGTTACCCAGGTTGAAGGGGCCAGTTTCATTCAAGTTCAACCAGTTGAATTAGAAGCAACAAGCCAAGCTGTCATTCCTGAATAGGTAATTAACAAAAAGAACATAAATATTGGAGTAAGTTACTTGCAGGCAGAAAGTTTTCAGCATGCTGTAATTATTCTCTTCTATAAATAAGAAAGGGAAACAGCTTTATACAGCTTCATTCAAATGTATATTACAGCATGACAGTGTTGAAAATTCTTCAAGTCCAAGGTCCTAGATTTCATAAAAACTGCCATAGGACTCGCTGATTTTCAAGAATTGAAGTCCGATGGATTTAAATCTTTAAAAAGAAATGTTTCTCATAGCCAACTGCTCTAATAAAGATCTATCATTTTGCCTTAGAAACTGTGAATACCATTTCAGAGTTAAAATAACTTAAGGATAGAACACTTAACGTTGAGATATAATTTACAACTTCTCTGTGCAGTTGAAAGTGTCAGCTCTTACCTGCATATTGCACACTTTTGAATTCATTGTTGAAAGGTAAAGTCCATGGTTGCACTATATATCATATCGTTAAACTAAACTATAACACTAGTTAGTGATCACCAAAATTGCAAATGACATTCAAATATTTCAAATGAAAATTCATGTCAATTGAAAAAACAAATTTGGAGATGAAAAGTTTCAGGTTTGTCTTCTTGTTTTGAGTTTGCACTGCAAAGTCACTGCTGGATGCTAGTGTAACATATTTTCGAGTTTGAGTTGATGATAAAATGAACTCAATTTCTGATAGAAGAAAGGTTAAGAAATGTATGATTAAGCATTAAATGGATGAATTATTAACTTGAAAAGAAATATAATTCAGAGAAGAGGGGAATTATTAAATAAAAACTGGTAGATAATGGGTAAAGACTAAAGATAAATGAGAGCAAGATCCAGAGTGGAACATTTTTGTAGTACAGCCCTTTGATGGTAAATCCAGAGCATTTATTATGATATTCTTAAATCGAATAAGACCAGGAGAAAATTATCATAATTAAACGATCCCTAAACATGTATTCATGGGCTTTATATTAAGTAAAAAATATGTAAACAATGTCTTTTGATCTATTTCTTTTAATTATAAATAAGCAGCGATTGTTAAAATAACATTAATTATGCTTTTTCATAATATTTAGTATTATTTCTATTGGTACCCATGAACTTTTCTAATGGGCTTGCTTTAATTTCATGACTTAAGTTATGGACTGATGAACTGAAAGAAACATTTTCACCCCATGCAGCAAGGGTAACATTTTGTTTTGCCTGTGTAAGGAGATAGTAAAATGTAAGGATCACCTTTTTGGTTGTGATGGCAGATTTAGTGAATTTAGTATGATTTACTATTAAAACTTTAGTTATATAATATACATTTCAACATGTTATGCAGTCATGATATAAATTTCCACAAAATGCTTGTATGGATTTAAGTTAACCATTCATGCACATGTACAGGACCATCATTATCACCCAACCTTCTTTAAACCTCATTCAGTTGATGTTTTGGGGAATTTGGAAAAGATATCTGCAATGCAGTATCTTCACTAATAAATTGATTTTTATTATTTATTGTGTATTGTCAGTTCTCCTTTTTCAATATATGATTAGCTTAATAATCTGGAAATTTCATTTGTTGGATTCATTTCACTGAACATAAAATAGCCTGCGTACAGAACCTTAATGATACAAAGTTGTCAGGTATGCCCTCCCCTCCAAAGATCTCCAAATCCACTCACTAAGCATCACAAGTGGTCGAGAAGAAGACTTGATCATTCAACATGGCTGTCAATTAAGTCTACTACCCTTCTACCTTCTTCCCCCTGACATGGACCCTAAGCCTGAGTGTTCAAGTGACACTAAGATTATTTCTTGCTTAGAAAAACTGTCAGTGGCAGTGCCCAGACTGGACTTTGTTGCTCCAGTCACCAGCTTTTTACCCCTGAATATTTCTGGTCCCCAGAAAGATTGGAAAACTGAGGCTTATTATAGATCTTCCCCCCCCCTTAAACAAATTTCTGCTAGAGGAAACCTTCAAGAAGGAAATTGCAACTTTAGTTTGGAATGCTATCAAACTGGCCGACTGAGCAGTTTCCATTGATCTTCAGGATGCATACTTCCACATCCCGATTTTTTCTTCTGCAAAAAAAAATATTTCCACTTCTCAATTGGATAGGAAGTATTTCAATTCTAAGCCAAGCCATTTTATCTAGAATCAGCACCCAAGGCCTTCACCAGAGCCATGGGAGTAATAGCTGTGCACTTGAGGTACATGGGGATTCCACTAATCCATTATTTCGACAACTGGCTGCTACTCAACAACAAACTGTCCCAAATAAATTGTCAGTGGCACTCACAAATTCAGGATAGAACCATTCAAGTCTCATGACAGTTCTGAACCTCAAAAGACCTGTACAGCACAGTATATGCATGACACTATCCAGCATAGGCAGAAAATCCCAGGAGTTAGAGTTGCTGACACTCCATAGGAAAGACCATTTTAAAACTAAATGAGATTGAAATGGAAAAAAATGAGAGCTTGCTTTAACACAGCCTACACCCATGACATTCTTCTAAATCCAGCTTCTAAAACATACTGTACATGACTAAAGTAGCAAAATGTATAATATCAACCTCGATTTTTGGAAAATTAAGACCGCTGAAGAAATTAATATGTTGTACATGCATTTCTTTTGTTCTTTCTGTGGATCAAAGTGCATACATCTCATCTAATCTCAACAAGTGATTGAAATTTTGGGACAAGTGGAAAGGTATGTGGGACAAGTGAATGTTCTGAAACTACTTGCCCAGGCCAAGTAGTTGAAACACAAATTTGAGCAGCCATGTTAGTTGAATGATGTAGTAACTTTTAAAATCAGTATCTAAAGCAATTGGGGGTGGAATTTTATGAAATATACAGGTTAAACTTGTTGTCTTAAGCACTATCATAATTCAAAATTTCATCAGCAAATTTTAACAACTTTAAAAATGAATATGCTAATGAAGTAGGAGGACATGGATGTCTTCTCTTCTAGGGTCAATTTATAAAATGGTATAGTAATACTCGTACCATATATTGAAATCGCATGCTACTTCATCAGTGGACCATTATAACCTAAGCACTAATTAGCCAGTTGTTCAGTCTGTATAAGAAAAGTGGTGCATTACATGGGACATTTACAGAGGAAATTTAAATAAAGAACTTTGGGGGGGGGAGGCGTTTGCTTGAAGGCTACAGTAGTCAGGCAGCCTCTGTTCAGACTACCAATTAAGCTCAAACAGTTTAATCTTATAATACAGTGAGATGATCATCTGTAACCTTTCTGACACTTTGAACTCAGACTTCACTGATATTGACGCACTGCTATTCTAATATAGATTATCTTGTTTGGAAACATCAGTACAGTCAAACCTGTCCAAACGGTCACCTTTACTCAGCAGTCACCTGTTCACAATGGCTATTCTAATTTTCTAATTTTCCCCTGGCAAATTTTCTGTCTAAATGTCCTGTATGTAATGGTCACCTGCCTTAAGCAGTCACTGGTGCATATCCACAGCGACCGCTTAGTCTGTGCAAACTAAATTGTTGCTTCATGAGGAAAGCATTGTTTGGATAAAAGAATATCATGTGAATCGATGTGCAAACATTTCTTATCTTGATTGTACTCATACACAAGTCATGTTGACAATGTAACTCCATGGTGTCTATATGTCAATTTTCCAATGATAGGTTTGGCTCTTCATCACCGTAGAGCAGTGGTTCCCAACCTTTTTGTGCTGTGACCCTAAATTGGCCACCAAAAGGACCTCCTGACCCTCATTTCACTTTTCAGCATTGATAAAGCAACAAAAATTTGTTCTGATGACCCTTTGCGACCTTACTGAGGATCCCCCAAAACCCTGAATTTGGTCGCGACCTGAGATTTGGAACCGCTGCCATCGAAGTTTTATTTCTGAACAGCATCCATAGTTGCTTAATTGGTTTGTAATGGCACATCAAGACATGAAGTGTTATATTATGCCAAAGCAGTTGGAGTAAAGTGCCTTGCCCAGAGAAGTACCATGGTGGTCGATCCAGCTTGGTCTTCGTAGAATGCAAACCTGCATCATTCAACTCCCTCAGCTTCCATGAACATATCCACAAAGCCACTGTCAGCAAACTTAATTATATAAACAGTCATATATACATTTAATTGATATGAGAACCAAGCATAATCCTTCTAGATTATCACTTTATTAAACTTTGAACAAGATCATGAATAAGCTTTGCATTATTTATGAATTGACTGATGTTTTTGGCTGAAAAGCTGCATGTATTTATCTGTCTGTCCATGCAGCAATCCATATGTTGGTTCTCTTGTTCATACTGTAACTACTATACTACTTCACCTGTTGCATCAGACTTGCACTGTGGGTGCATCTTGGGATAAACATGTCATGCAACAAACTCAGTTATTGTGACCCAGTTAGTATATGCTTGCCAACTGCTTTTGCAGAACATACATTTTATGATGTTGTCATGTGTGTCTCTACTTCCATCCATTACCATTTTCATTTCTGCACAAGAACTTGCATCATCTGCTTTTACCAAACTTTGTGTGTGGATGACTTGCACTTGACGTAAGGAAGAAGTTAATTGATTTGTGGTTAAAGGTCCAATGAAAAGGTCACTTTGAAAGGAGAAAAAATGGTTTTCACATAATGACATTAGTTCTACATCACAGACCTGGACCAAACTTTGTGGATGGCTTGAACATGGGGTAAAGAAGAAGTCTATTGCTTTGGGGGTCAAAGGTCCAAGGTAAAGGTCACTTATAAAAAGAAGAATGGTTTCTGCATAATAACTTAAGTTATGCATCATAGACCTCAACTAAACATTGTGTGGATGACTTGCACTTGGAGTAAGGAAGAAGCCTATCGATTAGGGGTTTAAAAGGTTGAAGGTCAAAGTCATTGTGGCTGAAAAATGGTTTCAGCACAATAACTCAACCATGTACCTTTACCAAAGTTTGTGGATGTCTTACATTTTTGGTACAAAAGAAGCCTGTTGATCTGGGATCAAAAGGTCAGAGGTCAAGGTGACGGTAAGAAGAACAATTTTAGTTCTGTACCTTGACCAAAGTTTGTGGAAGGCTTGCACTGAGGTAAGAAGAAGGCCTAATAGTTTTGGGATCAAAAGGTGAAAAGTCAGGGTCATTGTGACTTAAGGAAAATGGGTTTTGCAGAATAACTTTTATTTTAGAATAAAGTTCCTTAGTAAAACTCGGTGGATGGCTTGCATTTGGGGTAAGAAAGAAACCTGCAGATTTACGGCATCAAGAAGTCAAAGTCATGCTATATCTAACATGAAAATAATGGTTTCTGCATCTTCTCTTAACTGTAACTTTTATACTGGTAGACATGTTGGGATAAAATGTACAGTGTATGCGCATCTTGTGATTAATGTGCATCACACCAAAGTCAGTGACTGTGACCTACTTTCCAGGATTTATAATATATAAAATGATTGGTGAAATATTATGCCCATGTTATTATTCTAATGCCCTCACTTATTGCCACCAGATCTACTCTGGGAGAGCATCTTAAGATGGATGTATTTCATGCACCAAACCTGTGTCACTGTGACCTTTTTTCCAGAATTTATTCAAAATTGCATACAAATTGCATCTATATCCAGTTTAAGCTGCAACATATATACTACTACTCCTATTGAAATCAAACTTACACTGTGTGTGTATCTAGGGTTTGGTTGGTTTGATTGTATGGGTTTAACGCCATTTTTTAGCACATGATAGGCTATATATGACGACCAGTATATCTGGTGGAGGAAGAACCCAGGAAAATCCTGGGAAGAACCACTAACCCACGGGAAGCTACTAGCAAGCTTTCTCACACAACCACATTGGCTAACCCCGAGACTCGAACCCACTCAGACAGAGGTGGGATGGCAGTGATAGGTAAAAGCGAGCGCCTTAGACCACTCGGCCACCTGGGGCCCCTGTATCTAGGGACATATCTTGTAGTGCACTAAAACTGGATCACAGTGACCAACTTTACAGAATTTAATAAAAATTACAGTTATATATGGGCACCTAGTCCAGTACCTTTTTACCTTTTACAACCAAACTTGCACTAAGGGTACATCTTAGGATTCCAGCATTTCACACATCAACCTTTTTTCCAGAATTTGAAACATTACTTAAAGATGACGTGTGTGCTCTGATTTCAATAAATTTTAAACTATTTTTCCAAACATGCATTATAGTTGCATCCTGGGATAAAATGCTGACTCCTGAATTGCACTAAGTACCATCCATCCTTTTTCTCTCTAATTCAGATACTGTTGTTAAACATGAGACAATACATACCATATTCTTCTACATGTAGTGTGCACCCAACTGCCAGCAGTACTTACCCTGATCTGCTGTCATATAATGCATTTGCAGATTACAGTCTATGTTGTTGTTGACTTGAAATCACAAGTACAAAACACAGCTTAAACCATAATGTGATAGCTCATCTACATGCAGGTCTATGCTATTCCTGTTAGCACCATGTTGTGTTCCATCTTAATTTGCCAGTTTTTCTCTTGACTTCAAATCATAAGACTTTGGCATCACTCTTCTGGTAGTAATGGCATCATCATCATCAACATTAAGATTCTGTGATCAAGCTTTTATAATGACAGATTTTTACCAAGACTTTGTAACAAACATTTAGATTTATTAAAATCTCATCATGTGATGCACAAAGCTAGAATTTATAGTTCATAAAACGAGAAAGGAAGTACTTACATTATCTCTAAAAATGTTTTAAAATATAGTTATGTTATTTATTTCTTGATTTGTTTTTTTTTCAAATAATGATTTGTAATCATATGCATTGAACTTCATATTGTAATTGCAGTAATACATAGTCAGCTACTACTGCATTGCTTTCCTTTTCCTGGATGCCAAGTCCTCAGTCCAAGCTAATATTCCCTCTTCCAAATAGTAATTGAAAAGAATATGGTCCCAGTCTGACTCCTTAGTCGTAACCAACATACAGAATACCCCTCATTTTCCTTGGACTGATCATGCAAGTTCACGTGTCAGGATGCTCCGACAAATTTAACCTTCGTTGTTGTTGTTAAACATATTTTCAGTCAATTATTGCCCTTTTTGTATTGATTATTTTCTTTCCAGTTCTTGCATAATTGAGCATTTTCTTGCATTTTGTAATTGTGAATGGTTTTTGTGCCTTGTTCCTTGAAGCAGTGTTTCTGTTAATTGTTCACCTTTCTTGTTCCCTTTTTAAGGGTAAGTATCATCTACCCTTTTCTAGTTCCAGTTGTGTTGTTTTGTATTTTATTCTCTTTCAGTGACATATGTCTCAAGGTATGGGTGAGTGCAGGCATAAGAAGGCCCCATCGAACACTGACCCCACCTTCCTATTGTGTATGGGTTGTGCATGCATGGACAGATGTCCAGTTTGTTGCATTTGGTCAGATGATGTGTGGGACTTGATGGCAAGTCACCTCTTTTGTTGGGGGAGGAAGGAAAGACCCACTTCCTCCTCCTCATCTCAAGACGACCCCCTGCATTCCCAGGCAGAGTCTGAATAATCTCTCATGTTAGTGTAGTCAACTTCTTTGGAGCAGGAACCGAGAGTGACTTTCATAGTTTGAAGATCACCAAAAGGCCAAGGATCCCTGATGCTCAGTCTGTTTGCTGTCAGTGCTGGTGAGGGATAGATCCTTGGCCTCTCCCAAGGGATGAAAAAGACCTGAGAGTGCACCTTCTTGACAGGGAAGAGCAGCACTGTCTCAAGGTAAGTAGAGTACTGGTGACCAATAGGGAAGAGCAACAATATAGTTTTCAGATAGATTTGAGATGGGTGTGACCAACAGGGAAGAGCAACAATCTAGTTTTCAGATAGATTTGAGATGGGTTCATCTGTCAGCTCTTTGTTGCTGGACTTGTTAACTGGCACACCAGTCACTGGGCATGGGTGTCCAGGCACTGGGCAGTTACCAGTCAATGGGCTTCGAGTACCACTCACTGCAGTGATCTTCGAGCAACTGGACACTGGGTTTTGATTGTAGGTCTGGGGAAAGGGATCAGGTTGATACCCACCATTTCTCTATGGTACCATCCAATCCCTATGGGGATAAGGAGTAGGGCTTTGCTCACTTGTCTAAGGAAGCGGATCATATCAACCCCCACCCCACCCCTTTTCCTGTGTTTCCATTTTTTCCCTATGATATTTGGGGACCCCCAATACCCAGTAGTGAGATGTCTTTCCCTGCCATGAAATCATGTACCTCCTTGATGCCAGAGGTAAACTGCTACTGACATGTTGGATATACTGTTATAACGAATATGCATGATGCCTGTGTAGTGGTTTCAAGGTATGGGGGATGTGACAGGCCATGGATCTGCTCAGTCTCCTCTGGCCTCATCCAGCAAAAGAAGAGGCAGCCCACCACTCTCCTCCAAGGCTGTCAAGAATGGATCAGTGATCTCATTTGCCTCAGATGACAACTAGTGAGGTTAGTCCCGTTATCCCCTGTGAGCAGTTAAGGGATGACAAAAACTCCCATTTGATACTCCCTCCCAAGTGAGGGATACTGAAAATGACGTACCTACCTTGCCACAGGAGCGGGTTAAGGACAATGGTGTCCTTCCCATCATCGCATGCTCTAATGAGTTTCCAGAGGAGTCGCCTGTGGCAGGTCCTTCCCTTCCTTTAGGGTCCCCCACCTTTCAGGTCAGGTGTTGGAGGAGGAGGAAATTAGGTCGTTTGATAAGGCAGTGAGCAAAGTTTACCACTTTCCCCAAGATCTGTGTCAAAAGCCTTCAGGGTCTGAGAACACTAGGATTCTGTCTAGTCTAGAGAGACTTTTTGGGACCCACTCACATTCAGATCTTGTACTGCTACCGCACTGGGCGATAGTTTGGGAGCTGGCATAGAATTTTTCGCAGGGCCAAGAGTCCACCAGGCAGCAGGAGTGGTTGGTTCCTTCTACACTTGGGCTGCTGGTCTCCACCTCCAGTTATTGGGTGCCTTCCTGCATGTTGCCCCTCAGGCATCCCCCTTTGAACTCGAGTGCATCATAAGTGGGGATATCAGCTGTGATCTTGGTTCATATCCTGGTCAAAGCCTTGGATACTTTGGAGCTTATGCCCACACTCTAGTGATGATACCCTCTCATGTCAATCTTTTTTAGGCTGCCTCCTTCAGTCTCTTTAAGGAGGAATCGTTGTCTTCAGATGTGCTTCAGCACTTACTTGAGGCCACTGCTATGACGCCATACATGCTCTCCATGTTGATGGCGCTCTCTTCGGAGCATCTTCACCGCTGCAGAGATGCAGCCTTGGAGACATCGAAGGTCTTGCTAGACAACTGCAAGACCTGTTGATGGCGGCACCTCTCGAGGCAAAAACACTCTTCATTGGTATTATCCCCTCCATAGCATATTAGGATTTGAGGGAACAGCAACATCAGTCCCTGGCTGCAACTCCAGTCCATCAAAACTGGCCAAGAAGCACAGCCACCCTGATCGACCTCCTCCCAGATTTTTCTACCAGGTCCAGCCTCAACAGACTTGCAAGTAGGTCCAGTTCAATACTCCTTCCTGCTCATCTTTTGCTAGGCAAGGCAGTCATGGAGGTCAGGAGAGAAAGTCTTCAGGCTAAAGAGAGAAGAAAACTGGCCCCTGGGAGTTGCACTCTTTCAGGCAGCCCCTTCCACTTCCCAATATTTTAGTGGGTTTGTTCTACTTTAAGGAAGGGTTACTGGCTTCATTTCTAGGAACATCTTCCTCTATCATGGACCCTCATTCTGTTTAACCAGTCCAAACTGGTTCAGCTAAGGGAAGAGGTACACACCCATCTTTTGAAGGGTGCAGTCAAGAAGGGGAAAAATTACAAAATCCCAGGTTTTTACTCTCAGATCTTTTTGACATCCAAAAAACCCAGAAAGTTGCGACTCATGATCAGTATTTCTGCCTTAAACAACTGGAGATAACAGCTTCAGTCGGGAACACCATAAGGCCCTACGACTGGGTAGTCTTCATAGATTTCCAGGATGCACATCCCCATCTTCCCGCCTCACAGAAAATGTTTCAGTTTTGTCTTGGCCAAAAGGTATTTCAGTTCTTAGCTCTCCTGCTCAATGTCGCATTCGTCCCAGAACCGCTACCATGGTGATGGAGGCAAAAGTGGCCTACTTGAGGTCTTCTGGGATCCCCATCCTACAGTATTTTGACACCTGGTTTGTGCACAGTGTCCTCAGAGATTCTCTTCTGAAGAACCTTTCCCTGTGTTTGTCAGTGGTGACTCGTTCAAGTCGCCAACATATAGTCCGATCTCATCCCTTCTCAGTACTTCGTGTATGTGGGGATGAATTTCCTCACCAATCAAAGGAGTGTTTGCGTTCCACTAGAGAGGATCATGTATATTCTGATACTTATAGAGGGTCTTATGGGTAAGACTTCGTTGTCGGCCCATCTTTAGCTCTTTTTCCTGGGAACTTTAAATGTGGTTGCAGAATTATTTAACCTAGGGAGACTTAACTTATGCCATCTCCATTTCTTGCCAACTATTGCTACCACCTGAGCGGGTGGTTAGAATGGGATTGGTTTCTGACCATAGTCCCAATTCACACACTGAACCCAACACCTTTCTGTACACAGATGCATCAGATTCGGGATGGAGTGTGCACCTGTAGCCAGAAGGTTTAGTTCTGTAGGGACTGTAATCTCGGGAAGAGGCAACCCTTCATATAATCAGTCTTGAACTGTGGGCACTATTTCTAACCCACCAGAGATGTGCTCCAGTTTTTGTTTAGATTCCCAGTCTCAGTCGTGTCTGTTCTGGGAATGATCACGATCGGGTCCTTTGCCCAGTTAGGGCCTTATGGTTTTATTTGGCTTCCTTTAAAGGTAGAAGTAAGGTCAGAATTGTCGCTATCTACCTCTCAATGGTTCCTCTTATATTTCGGCACCCTCCATTCCATGTGGATTGTCCTCACTATTTAAAGAGCTTATCAGTCCCTCACAGAGTGGGACCTTCTCTCATGAGAATGAAGTCTATGAGGTTAGGGCTGTTGCTGCATCTCGGGCCTACTTGAATCATTTTCATTGGATGACTTTATGAGAGTGGCCTTTGGGCACTCTCACACTACATTTTCATTTTATCTGACTATTGGTGCACCAGAGTAAAGATATTTATTCGTTGGGTCATGTTATAGCAATACAACATGTGCGAGGAAGCCATCTACCAGCTCACAGTAGTCAACATGCCTACTGTAAGGGTAAGTGAATTTATTCTTATACCCGTTTTTGTTGAGGCCATCAGCCTTCCTCCTAGCTGGTAAATTCAGCAGTGCAATAGTATAAGGTAATTTATTACTGCTGTTAAAATGTAGTTGTTTGTGGGCGGGGGGGGGGGGGGGGGGAGATTCAACTAATTTTAATTATGTAATACTTGCCTACTAATATTGCAAAGATCAAGTCAAAAGAGGAAATAGTATTTTGCATGTTGGCTGTGACTAATGAGTCAGACAGGGATCTTGTTCTTTTCAATTCTGGGCCTCCAATTACAAACTGGAGGAGGAAATATTAGCTTGGACAGGGAACTTAGCATGCCAGTAAAGGAAAGCAATGCAGTAGTAGCAGGCAAGTATTACATAATTAAAATTAGTTATAAAACCAAAAAACTACATTGTACAGGATGCAGTCTTTACTTTGCTATGACCGTTCATGCATTATGTGATCAATTTCAAGCTTGATGGTTTCATGAATCCTGTAAAATATGAAGTTAAAGTTTTGTGCAAGTCAGATACAGTGGGGCTATAATATGAGAGAGAAGGAGTGGTGGGGAGGGGGCGAGAAGACTGTCATACAATACCTGTTGGATTAGTTGCGTGATACTTCCAAGGGAAGAGACATTAGCCTAGGAGATTAAATTCACCATACGCTTCTGGGATCTTGTGCCTTCTTTTACAAAATTATATGTTACATGTGTGTAGATTTTTTAAAATAAATTAATTTGTTCCTTTCTTTCAGAAAGTGATCATCTGTTTTAAAGAACATTCACCAACTTTAGAGCCAGTTCTTTGAAAAACATTAATAAAATTGCTTAGATTGGAAATGGAAATCTCCAAGCCTCAGCCAGATACTGCAGATGACTCTATTGATGACAATTTTGATGACTTTGGTTTCAAGTTTCTTTGTGATGATGATGATGAATCAAGTAAAAGCATATTGTCAAGCACCTCTAATTCCAATTCCTCGGAAAGTGCACCCTATAGTAGATTTGTTGGAAATGTTAAGCCAATAAATGGATTTTGGGTCATTAAAGAAAGCCCTCCCATCAGGGAACTGAAGGAACCAAGGCTTAGTTCTCAAAGCAGTCGAAACAGTGGTCCTTATTCAGGTAAAACAGAATTGAAAGGTGGATATAGAAAAGACACTCAGTATGTTCCTGTCAGGCCACACATCAGAGATGTTGTGGAGCATAGTATTCAATCAAGTAACAACGGAAAAAAAGTGCGTGAAACTAAATTGGGAGTCTGTGCAAATAAGGAATCAGTTTACTCTCAAAAACCATGGATAGGGGAACTTAAGGTTAGGGACAGTCCAAATCTTGAAATTGTGTATGATGCCAACAAGACTTGTATGCCAAGCAGCTCAAGAAAGTCAGATTCATTTGAATCTCGAACTGTGGAGTCTGTTGAAGAAAGCTGTAGTGTTGATGGTGGGATGATCGTGCCAAGTATTGAAATGGTAAAAGATGAGCCAGAAAGTACCCGTGTAAATAATGGAGTTAACGTTCATAATTTTTCTTGGCAATTCTCACCAAGGGATCCAAGAATTAATAAAGAGTTGCCTGAAAGTGATGGAACTGTCGCTCACAAAAGCCCAGTGAAACATTCTCCAAGGGATCCTAGAATTAGAATTTTACATGATCAGAAAGGAACAATTCCACCATGCAAAATAGAATTACATGACATAAAAAAATATTCACCCAGAGATCCAAGGATTAAGAGGTTTCAAATTACTGAAAGACATGATTCAGGACAGTCTTCTGAAGATGCTCATGTAAGTGTTTCTTGTAATGTTCCACACTTGAGAAATTTAGCAGACAGTGCCCAAAGGACAACTTATAATGTTGAGTGGGGAGAGGAAGGTCCAGCTCAAGGAGAAAAATATGAAACATTTGAATCACAAAAGACAGACAAGGAGAGTGATGATACAGGCATTTCAAACAGTTGCCACGATCAAAACCAAAGTCTTAGCCTCACAAAACTGAAGATTTGTCGGGTAGCTCATAGTAAGAATATGTATGTGAGTAGCTTCTGTCAGGAAACCTCTCCTCCCAAAAGCACAGAAAAAGTGGATGGAGGTCTTGAGGCAGAAAATAGGTCCAGGATGGAAATAGAGAGACCAAAACATGATTTACCCAATGAAAATGATACTAGTAAGTTTAATGAAAAGGCTGAAAAATTAGCAAAGCTTGGAGAAAAGTATTGTCAGGCAAAAGTTCTTGTAAGAAAGCTACAGGATTTTGATATACATAAACTCGCCAATGTAACAGTTGAGACTGGATCTCAGGAACATTTCCAATGCACTGTAGGTCCTCAAATGCCCGAATCTTCTAGCCGGGAGAAAATAGTGGCAATTTCCAAGTTGAATAAAAGAGGAAAGAGAAGAGGACCAAGGTTAAGAAAAGAACTTACTCTATTTTCAAAGGCTATTCCAGCCAAAGACATTGAAGATGAAGAAAAATCGTATCAATATGTCATTCTTCCAAGTGACTACATACCTCCAGCTGTTAAACCTAATAAATCAGATCTGAAGGGTAATGAATCTATTCAAAGTTGTCAACCTGAGAAAAACAAAGATACTGTCTCAAATATAGCCACTACTAGCATTGATAGATATGTAAAAGAGGAACTTCATCATGATACAATACAGACAGAATTTCTTGTAGATGGTGAATTTGAAGGCACCAATGGGGATTCATTTAAAGTAAGTCCAGGAAATGCCAACGCAGCAAGTCCTGACGTAGATACAGTGAAATGTAATAAAGATCCACAAAGAGATGGAAATTTGTCAATAGAAGAAGAAAACCATAGAAGAAACAATGATATATTAAGCACAGAATCAAGTCTGCTTGCTTCAACCCATTGTCCAAATGATAGTGATGAAAAAGATGATGAGAGGGCAGCTATTAATGTTTCAGAGGACATAGGCATTGATAATCATCAGCTAAACTCAGAATCAAATGTTGGGTTCTTTCCTCAGGTTGAGAATGAAATGGGGGATCAAATACCTTTGACAGAATCCATCACTGGAAAAGATATTGACATAATCGATGAAAATAACTTGATTTGTCAAACACAAAGGGTTGAAGAGGAGATAGACACATGTGAAAGCTTGGAAAGCTTGGATGTAGAGACCCAGTGTGCCAGCTGCCAGGAAGACTTAGATACGAGTAAAGAAGTAAAAACAACTGAAATTGAGAAACCAACATGTGAAAACCATGAAAGTGAAATGGAAGCAAGTTCATCCAAAGATGTTGATCAGAGCCATAAAGATGATGCACAAGAGAGAATAATGGAAGAGGTCCCAACTGATTTTCAAGTTAATGAGAAACAAGTTGAAAGTGATGCTGGGAAATCAAAAGAACAGAGTAAGTTGCCTACACCAGCTTTAATCTTTTTGCCACATAGTGGGGATTCTTTGTTGCAAGATGTGTCCACACAAAAATCCAATAAAAGGCATCATTTAGAAATAATTGCTATTTCTGATGATCATAGTAAAGGGACTGAAGGTGGTGAATTAATTGATATTGGCAGCTTAGAAATAATATCTCCAGATCAAGAATCAGTTGTGGAGCACTTGCCACACAAAAAGCTTAAAATGGATGGTGAGAAAATTCTTCAAGAAGATGGAAAAAGGGAAGTTGCTACAATTTCACAGTTAGCTTCAACTGATTGCACAATTACAAATAAGAAAATGGGTTTTTATCATAAAAAATACAACAGAACAAAGTTGAAGCTGCCTATAGGAGGTAAGCATTTGATGAATCATCTGATAGATGGAGGCAAACGTATCAGTAAACCTGTTTCTTCTAATGCAAATCTGAATGCAAGGAAGGAAGATTCTGTATCTGAAAAGACTCCAACAAAGGAGATAATCATGAAAGGGAAATCGCATTCACCTGAAGAAAGTATATCTCCAGTTTTAGATCCAGTTGTGGCCATAGAGAAATTAAGATATAAACTCTTTGCAGAAGCAGGTGTGGACTTGAGTAAACCATCTTCAAGCTTGTACAGTGGCAAATTTCAAAGAAAATCAAAGAAAAAATCTGAAAATGAATTTCAGCGTGATAATAAAACGGGTTTCTCAACTGTAGGCCGTGCTTTGAACTTTGAAAATGCTTCAAGATTGAACCATGAAAAGCTGAGTGACCCAGGAAGTGAAGCTTGTGTTACAGAGAAGGTAGGTATTTCAACAAATGTTTATGAGAAAGTACACTCAGATGCTGTGAAAACTGCAGGTGAAATGCAAAGCTTTGGGAATGCATATTCAGCAAAAGCAGTGCAAATTGATCATAGAGCTTTTCATTATCAAAGAAAGGATAATATTGGGGCTGCAAAGAAAGCAAAAGTTCAGATTGTAAAGAGAAAGCTGAGCGAGAAAAATATAGAACAAAGCAAAAGAGTGAAAATCAGTTTACTAACACAAAATTTGACTCTGAGATCAGTCAGTAAAACAACTAGAGTGGGATATTCAAAAGATGGTTTTGTAGAGAAGACAATTGTTAGGAAACAAAAGCCAGATAAGGTTGAATGTCAGATTAGCTCATCATATGGTGATGAAATCACTGAACAGCCCATTGCAAAGAAAGTGGAAACCAAGAAAGAGGAGATGCAAAGGAATCAAATCAATGGGAATAATTCAGCACAAGTTAAGAAAGGAAAGGGAAAATCTGTGTCAGAAGACTGTTCCAAAGAGAATGCAAACATTAATATGAAAGATATGCTCATACCAAAGGAAACACAACAGTTTGAAGAAGGCTCAAATAAATCCAACTGTGTTCTGCATGAGGCAGAAATTGATGTTTCATCAAAGGAATTTAATAATCATTCAAAAGTTAATGAATTGGAAGAAGCAGAAAATAAAAAACAGCCAGAAGAACTGAAAGGGCCAAATTGCATCAAAACCCAGGAGTCAGATAATTTAAGCCAAGCTGAAAATACCAAACAGTTGAATATGAAAATAGGCAATGTGGATACTGGTGCTAAAGAATGTGATGAAAAAGGACAGTGTAAGGGAGACTTGAATGATGGTGATAAGAAATCTTCTTCTGACAAAAGAGAAAGTGTCCCAGATCCAAGAAAACATTCAAAACCAAAACCGAGACCTGCTAAGTGTGTAGTCTGTGGCCATGTGTTCAAGACTAAAGAACTGCTCAAAAAACACCATCCATGCAGAATCAAACAAACAAGAACATGGTCACAAAAGGCATTAAGGTCTCGCCCAAACAGGGTACGAAAAGAACCCTTACCTGTGTTGGAAAATAAATCTAAAACTTCAAAAAAGCCTCGACTGTTAGAAGGATCCATGGCACACAGGAAAAGTAAATTTAAAGTTGTTAAAGGAAAAACAAGGAGAAAGTTACTTCAAGCAATTAGGGAACTAATGGAAAAAAGAAAACCAGCAGTTCTGCCCCATATGCACATTTTATGTGAACAACTACCAGAAAATGAGCAGTTTCTCTTCCAGCTAGGACTTCTTAGGAAAGAAAGGACAGTAGATGATAAGACACATCTTTCTCCATCCATTTCAGCTGCATTTGTCAAGGCTGAAGCTTTTGCTGTAGAAGACGTGCAGACATCACATAATTTTTTCCATGATTATGATACAAAGCCTGAGGAAGGTTACAGTATTTGTGAAGATGAGAAGAGTTTACCTCCAGTTCTTGAGAAAATCAGTTCCAATTTTTCTGAGGAATTATCTTCTTCAATAACTGGGACAACTGTAGTTGGAGTCCCAGAAAGTCTTGATCCTCCAATTTTGGAACCAATCCTTGTCCCAGAAACATTTTCAACAAATCAAGATTCCTCACAGATATTAGCTTCAAATTCAAGGAATATGACTAGTGATTCTCCATCTGCTAAGCAGCTAACTGAGAGACATTTCACAGATTTCATTGAAGAAATGCCCGAAACTGTTAAAGAAAAGATAGATATTCTCAAGGAAAAGGGAACCTCAGAGTGCAAAGATTCATTCTCCAAAATGAAGAGCATGATTAAAACTGTGAAGAGCCCAAATCTTTCTCCATGTAGAAGCAACCAACGCCACTTCACAGATGCAATCAGTGACACCGAAGTTTCCCCCTCAATGTCAAACACGGTGTGTGCTTTAAATGCGGATGCAGCTGAAGAAAATGTATATCTCAGGGAAAATCTTTCAGGTGAAATAACATTTGCTCACATTAGAAATATGCTCACCCTTGAAAGAGAAAGGAAATTCTCCAAACATTCTCTCATGAAACTTAGTAAAGACTTGGCTACATTATTGACTTCAGTGAAATCTAAGTCAAGACATGCTGAAAATGAATCTACTTCAGATGAACATAATAACGACCCTGAAAGGACTAGCAAAGTATCAACAGCAAGAAATCTGTCAGTTTCTTTTGCATCTATAGAAGAACATTCCAGCCTCGAGAAAATTAATAGTTCTCATGAAACACCTTTCAAAGAAGCAAGTATTTCTCTGGAAGGGGATTTCTCAGAAATAAATGATCTAAGAGACCCCAAAATATCTGCCCAGTTGGGGAAAATGGGAAAATCACAAACTGCTGATCAAGGGACTGAGAGTCGAAGTTGTATCACAGACAATATCATGGGGATGCTCAATTCCTTAGAGGATAAAGGAAACTTGGCGGAGAATATGAAAAATGTTCTCCAACTTTTGGCTGCAAATCTGGGAATACAGTCCTCAGAAATAATACCAAGTGGAAACTCGAGCAAAGAACAGGAGGGAATACAACAAGATGATAAGCGAGTTGTAATAAATAATGAAGGGGACAGGTCAGAAAATGATAAGTATTGTTCTGATCTTGAGATTGTTGGTCGTGTTACTGCAGATGATTCAGAACCTTTACATGAATCAGTAAATTCTGTTTCTGTTGGAAGTGAAAGAGGCAATAAATCCATAAAAGCTCTTGATCATGAAGTGCCTGAAGACAGTTGTTTTGTGTCAGATGAAAGGTTCAACAAAGCAAGAGATAATGATGTTGACAGAGTCTCAATATCAAATGCTAATGATGATGAAGAACATTCACTGAAGGAGCAGGTTTTAGATCTACTGAAAAATATGGTTTACAGAGTGGAAGATGAGGAACTGAAATTTATAAAGTTTATGGATGAAGTTTCAACTAGAGCCCTTGTTACTTTTGGGCCTGTAGCAGAGAATCATGATAACTTGTACCCGTCACATCCAGCATTCTCAGATACTGAACAGAAAGATGGTAGCAGGATATTGGCGTCTGAAGAATCTGACGAAGGCAAGGGGGGAGTGCATCAGCAGCTTGATGATTCAAAACTTGTTATAGAAAGAAGAAATGAAGATGATGTCATTTCATTCTCAAAAGGTAATCACAGTGAAAATGTTGATAATCCAGGAGATGGGGTCGAAGACAAACTGTCAGTGAAAGATAGAACAGATAATAGTAAGGAAGACAGATGCCTGCCAGACAAAGAACTTGAGTTGGTGCCAAGCTCTGCTATCAGTTCAAGGTTTCACTCTGAAGAATCTGAATCAAGATGTGAATACCAAATAGAGACAAGCAAAGCACAAGAAAAAATATGCACCTTGGAGAATGAATATAGGGATGAAGATGTTTTAGTACATGAAAATACATATTTGGATGAAGATTATTCAACTATTCAAGTGATGAATGGAACTGAATACTTTCTTGAAGAGGCTGATTCTCAGTCAAAGATGCCAATGTGTCATGATAAAGTGAAGGAAAGATGGTGTCCTTATACTGGCTATGCTATTGAGCCAAATGATACAAATGAAGACCCGGTTACTGAAGATGAAAATAATTGGCAATATAGGGCTTCATTAGCTAAGAAAGAACATCCTGAGAAAGAAATATCAACTGATGGTCACAGTAATGAAGCATGCAGAGGATCTATAGCAGAAGAAAATACATTTGTTGTCATTCCAGATATTTCAGGCATTCATAGCAAAACTGTTTCAAATGATGACGCTTCTAGAGATGAGAAAGAAATGTTGGAAGCATATCTAAATGCTAACGATACTTCAGTTAGAAACAAAGATTTTCATTATGATTCAGGTATTGGACCAGGTTCAAAAAAGGATAGTGAATTAAAGCAGATTAAAAATTCTGTAGTCAGCTGCAAGTCAGGACCCACATTAGATGTAGTAAAACATGATTCTATGCATAGAATCTCGAGGAATGAGATCAGAAATGTGATGTCTGAACCTGGATTCTCTTCCAGATCAGAAAAAACAGATTACAAAAATGATAAAACTCTGGTGGAAAACCATTCTTCAGTTATTTCAGTTTGGTCATCAGAGAAGTTGGAGAAGAGTGAGGAAGAATACCTAGACAAGGAGGCAGTTCTATCTGGTATCATTACACAGGATATTCCCATGGTTAAAAATCAGTCAGTATTTAAGAGTGACGAGCATACAGCAAATGCTGAAGACACTGTTAAACCCTTATCTTTTGATCGACATAATGGAGAAGAGTGTTACCAAAAAGATCAGGATGTAACTAACTTAATTCAAGGTAAAAAATTACATCAACAAATGAACCATTTGAGCAGTGCAGATAAAAGACCTGTAGAGACAGATGTATTTGGAGATGATCAAAAATCAATTTTGTTGGAGAAAAATACTATGTATACCACAAGTAACAGTAGTTATGTGGAATACAAAAGCAAGGAGCCAATCTCCTCTGTACATTCAAGTGACAGTATGGATTACAGTACAAAGCCTAGTAATACTACTGTAACTGCAGTTGATACCCACGAATCTGGAGCTGGATGTGAGGAGTTAATTTATCAAGTTGTGGAGGAGAGGAAAGTAGGCCATAGTACATTAGGAATTGAGCTTGATGAAATGGAAAAGGAGGATCAAACAATGATTAAAGGAATTGCTTCTGTAGATGAACAAGTAAATGCTTCAGTCACAGGGAACAGTCATAATTATTCAGAGAATCACCATCAAGATGATTCCGAGAGTGCAAATTCTTTGGAAACAAATTCAAAACAGAGAGCAAATGAAAGTGAGATCAAGACTGGTAAACCTAATGCTGCATTACACATTCCTAAATTTCCACAAGAATTGGGTGCCAGGTCATCACCTGTTGCATTGAGAAATGCCATTGCTGAGGAACATCAAATAAGTCAAGAACATGAGATGGAATATGATAATATTGCCATGAAAGCAAATTATGTAGAATGCGAACTGAAGTTTTCTTCTGAAGAGTCACAGCATCATCAGAAGGTACTAGAAGAACATTTGACAAAAGGCAGTGTAATCACAGATGATTCTCAGTCAGTCAGTGGAATTCAGCAATTGCAATTACCTATTCTTGAAACTTCCAGTAAAATTAAATCCGGTATTGCCACAGACTCAGATTTCACAGCAATTGAAGTAGTCTCTCACTCTAGCAAAGAAAATAAAGTGGAACAAAGTGACAACAATATTGCTAAAGAATCTCTTGACGACTCAGCAAAGGCTGAGACCATTATAAACAAAGTTTGTTGTTACAAGAGGAAAAGGGATTTTATTGAAACTGTTTCAGAAGGAAGTGACATTGTTGAGAGTGATACTTATGTCAAAAACATGGATATGAAGGGAGGAAAAGAAGCCCTAGCATGGTCAAAAGATGTAGATGAAATGCAGACTAAATCACACGATTCTTTCATTTTTGATAGATTTGTGACCAACCGATACAAGCTAGAAGATGAATCATTACATGTTGAATGCAAGAGACCTGAAGAATTTCCAAATAATGAACAAAGAGAAGATTCTTCAGACACATCTGGTGCTGTGAAAGAAGTTATCACATTCAGTGGAAATGACAAAGAGCTAATAATATCTTCATGTAATCAACAAAGTTTTCAAGTGGCAGTAAGGTCTGAAAAGGTTCTCACCTGTTTTGTCAACATTGATTCAGAGGCTGAAGCTACAGAAAAGAATCAACCTGAAATGGTTTATGACTCCCAGAGTTCATCTTCCACAAATGAGGATGAGACCGGTGGTGAAAGAGACACGGCGCAGCAAATACTAGATACTCAAGGAATAGACTCAGTGGCATCTACTAGAAATTGTAAAAAGGATGAGATCGATGATTTTTGTGTGGAGTCCAGCAAAGTGTGCAGTTCGTGTTCAGGCGACATGTCAATGAAAAGCCCTGTTGTAAATGAGCCAGAGCAGTATGATGATGATGGATGCTCTGATCTGAATAACAAACAAATAGAGACTAGCAAAGAAAAGCTCTCAGAAACTGAAGCAGGAACAGAAAAGTTTAAATCAAGTACCAGTCTTTGTCAGGATTCAGTGGATGGTGAACAATCTCACTGGCAGTCATCAGAGGTACCAAAAGATGACTCTAATCATGCAGTTCCAAACATTGACAGTCATGGGGAAAATTTACATTTTGACTTGAAATTACATGGGGGCATGGAACAGGTTGATAAAGATACAGGCATTGTTGTAGATTCTTACTTAGTTTCATATAAAGATATACCTAATTCCAGTCTCAAACCAGTAATATGTGATAGTGCAAAATCCGATGCCAGTGAAGGACTTAAAGAACCCAGTGAAATTGTCTCAAATAGCAACTTTATAGATGATGAGTGTCAATATACAGCTGGAGCAGAAATGTCTGACAGTGCAGGAACACAAATTGGAAGTGGCAATACAAATAAACATAAAGACAAGACTGATATAGTCTTGAGTGAAAGCCTCAAAAATGAATTTTTTGGGGGTTTAACTGAAGTAGCACCTTTCGAGATTCCTGAAGCAGAGATCGTCAAGGAAAGTGATCATGTTGATCTAGAACTAAAAGATCTGGATGTGATTATCATGAATGTTGATCCAGAGAGGTGTCATAGTAAATATAAAGTAGATACCTCTGATAGTGTTGAAGATGAAAGTGAGAATGTAGATACCAATATTCCAGAACCAAAAGATATAAATAATATTGTCTTTAATGCTGATCCTGTACAGGAGTTTCAAAATACAAGCCTTAAACATTGTCATACAGGATTGATCACTAAATGTGACAGGACCCTGCTATTGAAGCAGGACTGTGATGTTGAAAGCAACGAAGAGTTTCATAAGACGACTATAATATCAGAACTTTTATTATCAAGTGACCTTGCACACTCAGTTTCATTTTCATCACTGGAAACCAATCCAGCACATACAGCTCAAGATCAAAGCACTACACTTGACAACATTGCCAGTAGTGATGATAGAATTAAACAATCACAGTACACTGTTGAAACTCACTTTGGTAGTGAATCAACAGTCTATCCAGAGCATGATCGCTATGGAACACATCATTATTCAAATCTGTTTGAAGGAATCAGTATATTCCAGAATATTCAGCAGCAAACTACAGATGCAGCACAGGAGGTAGCTGATAGTGTCACAAGTGAAGCAGAGGACGGTTCACAACATGAATGCTCAGAGTCAAAAGAGATTCCAGAGTTGGCCTAATAGAAATTAAAATTCATGACTTTTTGGTCTTTCACAAGAATTTGGTTGGGAATAATTAATACTTGCTGGGAGGGGTAGGGACTTGGCAAATGTAAACCATAATGCATAAAATTTAGCATTGGCCGTAACAAAATGTATCTTTTCCAACTTGTACCTTATGCAATTTTTTAAAGAGACAAATATTGTACAGCTCTTGATTTTAGTGGCAAAAAGTTATTCATGTATTCCTTTCCCATCCTCCCTGATAAGTATTGATTACTCCCATATGGATACTGTCATTGTCTCAAAATCCTCTGTAAGCCTGGTGCTAAGTATTCAATAACAAGCTGGCATTGAATCAAAGGTTATTATATGTACATCAAATCCAAGCTACATTCTGAGGATACTTTATAGTGTTACCATCAAACTACATTAAGTATCACTAGTGTACTGTTCTTAAGTGTTAAAATGTTAATTATAGTGTTTATTTGATGCAGCCCTGAAAGAACTAGGTAAAAGGGAAGCAAGTAGCTCAACCATACTACCTGTATGAAACATCGCAACATAGAACACATATTCAACTCAAATTGTTGGTAAATCTTATTTGGGAAGCACATCAGCTATATTGCATTGAGCCACTATTTTATATTACACTGTAGTTGTTGACTTGACTGCATAAAAATACAGAATGGGTTCTCCCATACCCACTGAAAGTACAGAATATCTTCCGTCATACCCTCAAGCAGTTGCAGCACTTAGCTTGGTACTCTTACCGCCTGGATCTTAAGTAGAGCCAGGTAAAAAATAATTCATGTAACTTTGATTCAGGAGTGTTTAGTCCAGAATCTTGCTGTATATGTATGTTCACAGAACACTAAAACAAAGACAATGTCTTGCATCACCAAGTTTTTTTGTGATGTTACTAGTATCGCACAATATGCCAGGATCTGAAAAAAATCGGTGATATCATGGTGGTAATTAGCCACTGGGGGAGACCGAGAAGAAAATGGATTACCTGGCCCT
The DNA here is from genome assembly GCA_029931535.1 of Margaritifera margaritifera. Taxonomy (NCBI): domain Eukaryota; kingdom Metazoa; phylum Mollusca; class Bivalvia; order Unionida; family Margaritiferidae; genus Margaritifera; species Margaritifera margaritifera. Next base: position 201,153 of record JAQPZY010001334.1, on the reverse strand, counting down.
ACTGATGATACTACAGTTGGTAGGGTTACCACTTGGGCATCATTGCCATTGTTGCAGTTAATGTGAAAAAGTTAAAATATGTTATGCACATATGCACATTCTACACTCTAACCAGTTATGTCAGAAAGCTTGGTAGATGTGTATGCTTCTTGAAAAGTACTACTCTTTGGCACTAAACATACTTACTTTCATGGTCCAGTTAATATAGTTGGTGCTTGTGCTTGGCTACATTTTCTTTGGTTAACAGTGCTTGCAGGCTGTGCTGTCTTCTGTGAGACAAGTAAGAAAAAAGAGACATTGAAGTTCATATCAACAGTTCCTATCAGAATTCAAATGAAAACAAAGATTTGGCCTGGCTTCTTCATCTTTCAGGCAGCTACATTTCTTCTTGTAACATGTTTAAGTTTTACAAATTTCCGAAAAATGAATTTGTACATTTTTTTAAATGGCAGAATAAGATTTTGAGTCGAGTCTGTGCTCGGGTTAGGATGATTTGTGAAAAGAGTTAGGTCGCAGAGTGTACCATTCTACTGCATGATGAAGGATTGTAAAAACACTGACCCGACTACACTTGTATCGCCATTGATCTTGCAGAGTTTGGTAATATGTAGTTGTGTCACAAGTGTTTAATCATGATTGATGTTGATCAATACAGTTTGGAGCAGCTATATTTGGACAAAGTGGAATATGTACATGCAGGTTAATTTGTATTTGTGATTCCCTTGTTCAAGTTTTAAAGAAGCAGATATAACTTTGGGCTTGATGTTTATCATCAGTATCGATTGCTCTAATGGTGATATTAATTTTGTACAAGTACTTAAAGGTCAGAGATGGAGAAAATCTTCAAAATGTACATTTTCATGCTTTTTATTGAATATTATCTGATTTAAAATCCATTTTCCCGGTCAGATTTACTCAAACCGTATTCCCGAAATTTACCATTAAAATAAATGAAGAGTTACATTTTCCAAAATTACCGACCGCATTACCTCCCTTGACTAAGACTCGGGGGTGGGGGGGGTATGTGATATGATTCTAGAACGAGCCGACCAAGCACTAATGTGGAAGTGCATTGATCGCACTGTCATTTTAAGTAAAAAAAATGACGGATTTTGTGCTCTATATGTCAGAAACAGAAAAAGGGCTGTTTGTTTTTCTTTTTTAATTTCTTTAGTTTCCGCTTACCCTCCCGGTAGCCTGTATGTCCCTACCGATTTTAAAAACGAAAAGCATGAAGGATATACAAAATGCTCAAAATGTACTCATTTCATTCATTGATTTATAATTTCTAACTCGATAGCCACCAAGCGGCCCCTAACATTGTCACCTTCTTTAAAATCTAACGGAACTTCAACACTAACACGGCTTCCATATTTGCGTGAGCAAGTCTGTGTTTTTTCACAATAGGAGTGATGTAGTTTATAGTTTTCCATAAGCTCCGGATAATTCCGTACATTTTCGTAGCGTTGAGATATAAGGGCATATTTCACCCCCACCCCCTTTTTTCAAGTTTTTTTTTTGTTTTGGTGGTGGTGGTGGGGAATATTAGAATTAGACATTGCATACATTGGATGTAGACAACAGAGTGTTTACCTTCTGTGTATCTGTAGGCCTTGCATCCACCCCTTCACTAAACATGGACTCTTCCAGTAACCGGAAAATGACAGTGAGCAGGGTCCTTGTTTACATTGAAAACTTCCGTTTGGTTTGAAAAGCGCAGAAAATGACAACGTTATGGACCACTTGGTGACCATCGAGTTAGAAATTATTAATTTTTGAGTGAAAGTTGTAAATATATGTATATATATATATATATATATATATATATATATATACTTGATCTTTTCGTTTATATAATTAGTAGAGGGGTACAAGATGATGGGAGGGTAGGCGGAAAATATAAATCACGGATGGCGCAGAAAATAGGGATCGACCGATTCAACTGTGTCCAACCGAGAAGTATTAAGAAAATCTTACCGAGTAGGTGCTTTATTTTTTTCCAAGCATGTTACAAGAGAAAAGATAATCACACATCCTTCTACACGATGAAACATGGATTATGACATGTAAGCATTTATCGGGAAAGTGAGAGGGCAAGCAGCAAAGTATTAAGTCGACCATGGCGAAGTATTATGCTAGGAAATGGGTTATATTTACAGGTGGTCCCCATTTACCATTTCATAGAACTGCAGTTTATTTTCAAAGAGTTTTTGTCAATAGTTTTGACTAAAAATGGAGATCTGATATATTTATTTTATGAATGTGGCTTATATAATATAATGGTTTGAAAATCGTGTTTCTGCGTTTGAATGCACAGCATTTTCATAATTCTTTTCATATTGACTAGTTGTAGCATTAGTTATTTCAGTTTCTGAAATGCCCACATGATTCCTGTCGCAAATTCTTCACTTGGTATTCACTAAGCGAGTTCTTCGCTCTATTGTTAAGTCATTTCTGTATACATTTCGGAGCAGGTAACACTGCGTCGACTTTTGTGAGGGTGATACATTTAAATGCGATTATTCATAAATGCTGCAGTATACATTTATAATAGCAATGAATATGGAGTTTTCAGATATGGAAGATTCAAATATAAATGTTTAAACAGAGACCTCTATAGTTGACCTTTAAGAAAACACTTTACAGGGCCACGAGACATATTTCATATTGTTGATTGTTTTAAAGACTGTTCGATTCAAATAAGATTTTCCAACTCTGTTCCCATTTGTTACTGGTAGCTTGCTAGCCTGCAATGGCACAAGAAGCATAGTTAGAATTTATCTCTGTGGCTGTCAATTATATATCGCGAAATCGAGATTCCTATGGCTTTCTGACCAAGCTAATCATGCAGTAATGTCTGAATGTTTACCTAATTGCATGTGGATTCCATGGTGTTTATACTACATTATATATACTGTCAGATTTCTTAAATATGTATTTCAAAATCTAACATCGGGATCTTCAACAAAACAGAGATCTGATGGGCATCGATACGAGGTCATGTTCTGATGACCTTTCGATTTACCAATCGAATTAAGGTTTTCATATTTCTGCAGTGAACAACGTAATTTGAAACAAATTGGTACTTACAATAACTCTCCCTAATCCGAAAGGCAACACTTTAACACACAGTCCTCACAAAATAAGTGGACTGGAAATTCCAGCGGTCACCAGAAATGAACTTTTATTGATGCATAGCACACCATTTTGAGTCCATAATGGTAATAAAAACTTCAAGGCTCAGAATTCTAAGTTTCTGGCTCTGTTGCACCTAACATCACTTGAAACAAGTTGAAAAGTGGTTGCAGAATACAGTATTCATTATTTATTTGGTTGAAATGACGAACAAATGACAGAGAACTATCCCCAAATGCCAGATTGCGGGGATCTGGTAAGTCTCCTGAAAATGTCTTTGTATTTGCATCAGAATAGCTAGGGACTTAAGCAGCTAAGGTAACCACAGCTATAAATAGGAATAAATTAATAACCTGAGATGCCGTGTTGTCTCCCTCCCAACTTGCAAGATACCTTTCCTTTTTACGAACCGGGCTCATTTTGACTTTTTTTATTTTTTATTTTAAAGAAAAATGAACTAATATACTTTGTTATAAATTAACATTTTTATTCGTCCTCAGTTACTTGAGAATTTTTGTCTGTCACGTCCTGTACTGATCAGTCATTTTTATTTTATATTCACTTGATACTTTTTAGTTCAGTCAGTTATCGACCACTACAGAAAGAATCAAGAGGAATGTGATATCAGCTTTCCATTTTGCTTGAAGTCAGGCAATCATGTCTTGAATAAATTTAGCTGCATACATAGAAGCTGTTCATATTTCTGTTTGGCTTTATCACATAACGATTTAATATGACTGCAGTTCATTAAAGACACATTAATGAAGGTGTCATATATATTGTCGATTCTCTCAAATTTCCTACATTTTTCTGATTCAGATTACATTAACTGAGAAGATTTAGTATATACTCGTAGTTAACCTATTAACTATGCTCCTCCTGTACATAGCAAATCAACTTGTTTAAAATCAGGATTGATTTATTTTTTCTTTTTGTAAAAAAAACAAAAACAATGGGCATATTTCAATAGCAATATTTAGTATAAATTGAACATTCGTGAAAACTTGGTGAAATGTCAGAGATTTAACGACACATATTTTCAAGGCGCTAAGTGAAAACTGCCTAGATGTCTCGGTCCCATGCGAGGGAGCTCTCACAAAAGGCCACAGTCTAGTTAAGTACGCTGTGATCCATATGCAGCTCTTGCATTACCGCAATCAAACTGGGGTCAGAGGTCTGCTGGAATCACTGATAAGCGGTGCTTGCGGGACGTTTGTAAATAGGTTTTTAATTCAATGCTGGTTGTTCCAATCGCCCTCTTTTTAGCGACATACTGCAGACTGTTTTTGAAAAAGATGTATCCTGGTTAGATAAATAGACTAAATAAGGAAGAGACAAAAAGCAGAACAACCATTCATTGATCATGCTTGTAGTTTTCCACTTATTCTTTAATTATTTTTTGGTGACGTTTATGATGTAGTTCTTTCCTTTGTTGCACCTCTATGTCACCTCCAGGAGCTGTTTTCAGATAAAAGCATGTATGAAAACAAATGCAATATATAATGTCCATTCGGGCATAAAATTTACATTTGAGATTTTGTATATTTCACATTGAGCGAATTTTAGCTCTACTGGTCAGAGCTTATGGGATGGTCTTTCATCCATCGGTCGTCAGTCGGTAGCACAAGTTTGTTATCGCTGCGTCTCGTAAACAACTTGGAGGATTGCCATGAAACTTGACACAAACATTCATCCCAAGGTCTAGTTGGTCCTAAATGAAAATGATGATGCTCCAGCATCAAATATGCCCGCCACAGCAGCCATGTGGAAAATTATATTGCTACTTTCCCTGAGTGAAATGTATCGCCATGGGATTTTCACCAGAATTCTTATGATGTGTAGTTGGTCCTAAATGAAAACGGTTTCGATTGGACATCCAATATGGCTGCCACAGCGGCCAGCTTCAAAATCTTATCGCTACACCTGAGTGGATGGGCATATCAACATGGGGTTTTTCATTAAAAGACATGTGATGTCTAGTTGGTCCTAAATGAAAATGGTGCCAGTCTGAAATCCAATATTGCCGCCATGGTAGAATCTTAAAAATCTTGATATTGCCACTCAAAATATTTGGAAAGTTGTATCGACATAGGATTTTCACCAGAAGACTAATTATTTCTAGTTGGTTCTGAATGAAAATGGTGCCGGTCTGACCTCATATATGGCTGCCACAACGAACCTATCTTGTCACTAGATCTCCTGGTTTGATGGTCATACCAACATGCGGTTTTCACCACAAGTCTTTTAATGGTGTCCATTTTGTCCTAAATGGAAATGGTGCCAATCTTAACATATAAAAAGGCTCCCATAGTGGCTAATTTGAAAATCTTATCACTCAAGAATTTCAGAGATGGATTCAACAATCGGCAATTAAAAAGAAGAAATGGTGTGAACTTGAATTCCTGGAAATTCGTTTCACCCAGTAGAGGGTCCGTCCCTTTGAGGTACTCCTGTTCCTGAATATAACACGATGTATTTCACGCAAATATCATGATTATTAATAAAGTACATTTGTTTGTATGCATAATGCAAGAACATTTTGAAGTCAGATATTCCTTTGTATGATGACATTTTTTCTATGACACTTGATTGTTATCTTTACACCAGGACACTATACTAGGGACGCTATGATTAATTATAGAGTCATAAGCCAAAGTAGAAACTCTCAGCTTGGGCCTGTAGCTGAATTTACTCGGTCATCCTCGTCTTTGTGCAAATGACATGTTGGTATTATATTTTCCACGATTCTTCTGCAAATTGATTTGACTAATTGTGAAATTATGTTGATTCTATTATATCCGTGAAGAAATCTTACGTCAAGATTTTTGTTTTTCGTAAAATTTTGAAGATTAACCAAAGTAACTGTGTTGTTGCAAATCGTTTGTTGAACAGGTCCACTACAAACTGAAACGTGTCAAGATTTCTCGGGACAATCGATAGGCATTTTTTTTTTTAGGTTTAATGGCAAGTTATAATTTACACCAAACAGTTTATGTATGCATGCATGTATGTATAGGGTTTAACGGCATGTCAGCATAATCATGGCTATGTAGTGCGAATCACACCAACTGTTCGCCAACACAAGCCAGCCCAGAATCCCAATCAACCTTTTGCAGACGTGACTCCTCGATTCCTTTTGTATTATATGAAAAGAAGGAAAGTTGTAGATGAGCATGTATATATCTGGTGCTTAAAAATGTGTCTTAAGCATCATAGTAAAATTTTGAATGCTATTATATTTCATTTGGTATATTTTCCAATAAGAAATAATATGAATTTTTACTGTTTAGTAACTTTTGTTTTCCTTTTTTTAAGTGTCATTTACTGTTGACGTTTTTGTCAATTTTGAGCAGTTAAAGGTTAGTTCCAAGTGCTATTGTATACGTTTTCCTTCAATTTAGATGACATCGTTTGTCCCGTAATATGATACTGTCTATTTCTGCTTTTATATTATTATATATTATACATAATCATGGCTACTTTATAATAGAGTTGCATGCAAAGAATTGAACCTCTGGAATATAACATTATTCTTTATATGTGTGTATCTCGAGCTCAAAAACTGCATGTTTTAGGAACGAGTTTAGTATTGTTATGCTTATCAGGTTCCAAGTTCATTTTTCTCTGACACAGAGCTTGGCAGCAAAGCAACAATGTCAACAGCCAGTTTTGATTAGAAATAGCCCACCACTTTTGTCGCTTACTAGAAGGCACGAGTGCAATAAGGGATTGCTAGACTAGTTGTTAACTTCTGAAGGATTTCCTCATTTGCAAAACTTCTGGAACAGAAACTAAATAGTCTCGTTCAGTCAAACTCGTGTGGCTCCATGAGATCTCCGCCATACGAAAATCTGGTAGAAGGTCAATGATATCATTTTTTAATTTTTAGCTTAACAGACCAGAAGATCCTGTGCAATGATCGTGCGTCTGGCGTCCATTAGCAGTTGTTTGTTGTTGCTACTCCTCCTAAATCACTTGAAGGAGTAATGAGGCTTGGCACAAGTATCACCCAAAGGTCTTGTTGATTCTAAACGAAAAGGGTGCCCCATTGGCACTCGGTATATTGGCCATGGTGACCGTTTTGAAGATCTTGTTATCGATGCTTGTCACGTATATATGGTGTTATAGACATGGGGTTTCACTGAAGGACTTCTTATGATCTATAGATGGTCCGAAATAAAAATGGTGCCGCGCTAACGTCCAACATGGCCACGATGGTTGCCAGCTTGAAAATCTTGTCACAACTCTTGAAGAATGGATGGTCATAATGATACTGGGATTAAAATACTTCGTATGGTATACAATTGGATCGAAATTGAAGTGTTACTAATCTGAACTCTAAAAGGGCCACCATGCCAGCCAGCAGTCTGGAAATTCTTGTTATGATTATTCTTCGTAAAGGGGTGATACTGTGATCTTTGGTCAATTTGCTTTGCCTCGTTTCTGCACCTTTCCTCGAATGCCCTTTGAGAGAGGGCAGTGAAACTTGGTTACGTTCCATGTCTGCTCAGTAAATGTATAGCTCCGTCTAAAGGTTAATAGTCAGATTTAATTATGGTAAACGTTTATGACCTAACCATGGTAGGAGAGGAACAAAAAGTCACTGAATTTGCTTCTTATTGCTACTTCTCCTGAATAGATGGTCGTATGGACATTATGTTTTCAGCTGTTCCTGAATGAAAATAATGCTGATCTGATCTCCAATATGGCAATCAAAAACACTTGTTATCACTATCCCAGTTGAATGAATGGTGGCGCTAACATGGGGTTTTAATATGCAATTCTTGAATGAAAATGGTGCCGAGTTGAGTTTGAAAACCAGAATTTCTGTTTGTTTGTTTGTTTGTTTTTGTTTTTATATTATTAATTATAGATTTAACCAAACTTGGCATGTGTGTATATAATGACAGTATCTGTCTTATGTGACGAGTTTAGTGATCTTCTATTCGTGTTATTAGGCCATTACAAATATATTTTACGGCATTTATCTTGAGAACATGTTAGCTCAAATGTACAAAAAATATTTATGCTATCAAATTTGGCATGTTGGGGTTAGATAAGAAAATCTGAGATGGTTTCAGTTCTCAGCAGTTAAAAATAATAAAAGAGGATGAAACGGTCTTCTTCTGGATTCTCCAGCAAATTCTTTGGGGCCACTAGAGCGCCAGTCCCTTTGAGGAACTCGTGATGGGAAAGCTTGGTTCTGGCGACACAAGAAAAACGGCTTTATTTAACCAAACTTTTGTTTGGCAGAGATCTAACCCCTCTTCCCCCCCCCCCCCCCATAACAACAACAACAATTTCCAATTTCTTCCCTTCCACTAATCAGGGCCCTGGGGATTGAATTTCTTTCAGTTTTTCCTATAAAGAAATCGGTCTCAATTATAACCTTAGGCTCGAAGTGTCTTCAGTAAAACATTTCAGCAGTTGCGCTGAATTTTGCACAATCCTATTTTAAAAAAAGGAACAATACCGCATAGGTCACAGTTTCTTTTGAAAATGGTGGGGTGGGGTGGTGTTTTACGGCACCGCAATACTTTGAAGTTATATCTGCCAATGCAGGTAACAAATCTGTATTCATTCGTGTATTTTCTAGAGTCCATTTGTTACAGTCCAGAATAATATGCCTGATTCATTCCTTTAAAAAGTATTCGTGATCATGATAATCTTCGATGATCAAATTTATCTACTTTTTAACCATTAATTATATTTCATGTTACATTATGACATATTCATGAACTTTCTGTATTACAAATACAATGTACATGAGAAAATTCAGGATTTATTAGTATGATACTAAATTTTAGTTGTCATTTACACTTTAACATGAATTTTAGTGAGTGGAATAGAAAATGATTGTTCATGTGATTCACACCATTTTGAAACTTGTTAATATTCTGTCAGTTTATTTTGTTCAATATTCCATATATTTGTAACATTAAATATAGTAATCACCTTTTTTGTCTGTCCGTCCGTTCATACTTGTAAACACCAAAGATCTGGAACCCTTACACATAATTGGATGTCTTTTGGTAGGTGAATTGCATATAACACGTATATATGCATTTTAAAGGTTTCTTCTTTACAGGTCCAAGTTTGACACAGTTATGAAATATTTTAACCATCGATTTTTAGACAACACTTCAACAGATCCTTGTTACCAGCATAGTTCAACAGATCTTTATTACCAGCATAGTTCAAGAACCATAGAACGTATTCTGATGCAATTTGGTGTGTACATTGTCTCATAGACCTACATGTAGCGGATTTTTTGTTTTTGTTTTTCCGTCAACTCTACTGTGGATAGAGTTATGGCCGTGAATAATTATTTCACATTGATGTTGCTTGTAACCGGCACAGCGCAAGAACCATTCAGTTTGGTATGATCACAGATCTAAATTCGCCTTTTATAGATTTTGTCTTGTCCAGCTCCATTTTTAGATCGAGTGGTTATGGACCAGACGAGCTATGGGATGGCCTCTTGTCTGTCGTCCGTTCTTCCGTTAGCACAAATTTGTGATCGCTACTCCTAAACTACTTGGAGGATCGCCATGAAACTTTACACACACACACATTCATCCCAATTTCTAGTTGGTCCTAAATGAAAACGGTGCTGCTCAGACATCCAGTATGGCCGCTACAACGGTCATCTTGAAAATCTTGTTATCACTACTTATCCTGATTGGATGGTCATATTGGCATAGGGTTTTCAACAAAAATCTTCCAATGAGGTATCATTGGTCCTAAATGAAAATGGTGCCGATTTTACATGCAGTATGGCCGCCATAGCGACTAATTTGAAAATCTTATCGCTCAAGAATATCAGAGATGGTTTCTATACTCAGCAGTTAGAAAAAAAAGAAATGGTCATGATCTCGAGTTCCTGGATATTTTTTTTTTTTTTTGTGGACAATAGAGTGTCAGTTCCTTGAGGGATTCTTGTTGATAGTTATGACCCTTAACAATTAACTTATTATCTTCACAAGGGATCTAGCTTTTAACTGGCATAGCCCAAGAACGATGCAACATATTCTGATGCACTTTAGTATGAACATTTTCTAATAGATGTAGATGTGCAGTGTATTGATTTTGTCTCGACTCCATTTTTTTTCGAGTTGTGGCTTTTGACATATGGCATATACTATCCTCACATAGGATGATATGTGCCTTTAATGGGTCTAGTCTCGTGTACCCCAATTTGAACTGAGTTGTACCGTTGTTACGCAAATTCTTGTGTATGAAAGCCAAATTGGAATTTTCTTTCAGTCAGCAGAACATTTTCTCTTAGATCCAGATGTGCCTTTTGTGTTGCTTTTTTTTTTCTTTCTGTCATTTAAAAGAAGTTGGCAAGAGGTATGTCTTTGTCAGTCAACTTTGCATGGCCTGTTGCTTGTAAATCGGCATTGCTCAAGAACCATTCGACATATTCTGGTGCAATTTGATGTGGATATTGTTTCTTAGACTTAATTGTGCCTTTTATGGGTTTTGTCTCGTCTACTCTTGTCGATTAGTTTCATATCTGTACATGGGATCTTGCTTGTATTGATGAGACCTTGAAGGAGATCATGGGCGTCATGGTCCCTGAATGCCCATCTTCTGTTAACTTTAGTTTCCCAACACAAATTCTTGTGTTTAAGGCGGTAGTAGTAGAAAATGGATTGGAAAGAACTGTATATTTTTTAATAACCAACCAATTTGTTTTTGAAGAGAGGGGGTGGAAGTTTAAGATGGACAGTACTCGTTCTGTGTGAGAAACAACATTCCACGAAACCTTTGCTTCCAAGGAGGAACATTTATAAAGGTCTATATTTCAGATACCATAAAAGATAGATACAATGTACAGTGTATATTATTTTGTTTCATTATGCTTTTTTTCTACATATCTTGTGGGGCTAATGCAAAATTGGAATAACCATTTTAATGAATTGATCTCTGTGCAAAACACTGTGAAAGCCATTTGTTAAATGCGAGACTAAAATCCGTTTAATATGCATCCACTTGCATGATTAATATTTCATTGCGATTTCTTTGTTTTCTCTTTCTTTCCATCATAATGTTTTACTTGTAATTTACCAACTTGCGTCAAATTTGAAATGTAAATATTCATTTTAATGATATAACAAGAAACATAAACTTTTTTTTTCTTTCAATTTTTCCCTACAAAATTGTCATGACCCTTTCGAGTAAATTTCTGACAGACCATTCGGATATCCAAGCTGACTTCAGCAAGCAGTATCTTGACATGATGACCTTCCAACTGGACATAATTAATTATGGTAATGCATTCAATATGAAGGCTCTTTCTTGTAGTCTAAAGAATCTAAAAAGCGTTCCACCATTTACCACCAAGAGTATTGAGGAGAATGTGTCCTACATGGCCAATATTATTTACATCGGAAAACGTTTTGACAACTGCGTAAAAAGTAGCATAGTCCGTCATAAAACTTCACTCGATATTTCGAGTAAGAACTGTTACTCGAGAAAAAGAAATTTATACTCGAAATCGAGAAATCTAGCCGCACGATTCATCATATTACTTTCGAGTAAGATTTGAAGTCGAGTGAAGTATTATGACGGAAAAAGGAGACCCCTCCATCATCAACTGATTTTTTTTTTTTAATAAAAAAAAAATTGCATTTTTAGATTGTTTGCATTGGGGGGGGGGGGGGATAGTTGACACTTCTTCCTTGTTGGGATGGACATGATATACCCAATCGAAGACGTGTAGCTTTTCTTTTTCTGTTTCTTAACCCATCGTTGTTTTACTTTTTTTTTTCTTCATTGAAAGAGTTGTATATTTATATACTCACTGTGGCTATTAGTTTTTCATGAAATTTTTAATTTTAGAAGTGACTGACATCGTCCGTCTTTTATAATCGATCATTTATCCGTTTGTTCGTCCTTTTATCTGCAAGGATACTATTTTGAGAATTGCATCGACTAATAGCGAACATATAAACTTGACGCTTTAAAGTCAAGAAATTCATATGAACCATAAAAGGACGATTTCACCAATTTACTGAACTCAATCGGTCTTGCTTCACTTGCGAGTTCGCCAGCACGAAAGTAGTGTGTGTGTGTGGGGGGGGGGGGGTTGCGGCTGTAGTCCTCATTTTTTTTCATCGTTATCTTCGATGGCATTGACGATGCTAAGTTTGGAGGGAGGGTTAGCATGGTTAGATCCGCATCTCCTATTCTGTTCCCAGTGTTATGGTGAAACTTAGTATGCATCGTAAGGAGTACTACACCTTTTTACCCAAAGAAGGTTGCTATGATAAATATTTTGCGCTTCAGTGACTTTGATAAGTTTTTGTATTTAGGTTTATGTCTCGGATACAATTACATGTATTGTCATCACACTTTGTAGTTGTATATATTCTGCGGTCACTGTACCATGTTACAAAAAGTGGGTTATTGTGACTTGATTCTTATGTTTCATGACTTCTTTTTCATTTAGAACCAATGTCGAACATTGTAAAACAAAGAATGTGCAGGCGAATTAGGATATTATTCTAATGAATTCATAGGAGCTCTAGATGTGATTAGTAAAGGTGAGCGGCGAGTTTGATTCAGATGATTTTGACATTATGTTTATGAAGAATGTAGTTGTATCATTTTAAGTTGATGGCTTTGTTCAGTTGTCTATTTCTTTAATTGTTGCTCGTAGAAATTCAGAGTTTAAAATATTGTAAATAGTTTTCTCAAAGAATTTTATTTCCCATATAATTGAAAGAGTTCAAACATGTACTGTATGATTAAAGAGACACGGATTTTCAGAGTATATCTTGCCTTATTATTATAAATACAAATTGTAAATAATACGCCTCTCGATAATAGTCTAGATGAGGTCTCCTGCGAGTCGTTTGAGGCAACTGAGGGAAGCAGGAGACGTGGTAGCTTAGCGGTTAGCATGCCAGACTCCCAACCAAAAGGGTATGGGTTCGACTGTAGAAATCGAACCCATGACCTTTCGGTTTTGCGAGTCCGGCATCAGATCAACACTATTCGGTTACCTTGGTGTGTTCTTGGGCAAGGCACTTTATTCCAGTTGACCTATTGCCAAAGCAGACATAAGCACGCCGTGCTTATTAGCATAGCACATCATATAAAGTCAAAGTATTTTATATTGACACTTATCCAATGTGAATTAATGTTACTTTTTAGGGCATGCGGAAAATTTCATGTTTAATGGTTTTAAAAAAACAACGTGTGTAAGTTATGACGATTTGTATTTGTATATGATATATAGTGACAGTCGGATAGATGACGGTCATTAGCCCTGCAAATCAGTCAAGCGATAAGGCGATACGTTAATTGCCTTGGTGCCTTGGCACTAAATAACCTACTTTTGTTGCTGTGCCATAAAACACCTAAACTAAATCTCAATCTCTCTCTCCACCGCCCACCCCCCTCTCTCTCTCTCTCAACGCGACTTTTCTGTTTAAATCACAAAAGATCTTTACTGGTGCATAAATTAATGTCTCTTCGACGGTTAAATTGGTGAAATTAAAAGTGTGAGATTGGTATATGTTGCTGCTTGGTTGCGATAGACTCCGACAAAAGGGATCAAAATCTTACTGTCTACAAATTAAGATGAAAGTCATACATTTCTTGCTTGGTTTGGAATAGAGATATTTAGATTAACGTTCTTGGCACAAGGAGGAAATGGAAGTAAGATGATGTCTATTCTCATCGTCAATATACGTCTGACTTGTGAACCCAATAATTATATTTCCGCCATGAATGTTCATATCTCGTATCTCAAGATCCATTTTAAAATAAAATTATTTTAATAAAAATGCAAAGGAATGCATAGTTTTTGTCTAAAATTGAAAGTCTATATGGCCAACTTTTCCGACTGCAATAACGTTGTTGTTGTCGTAGGCGTCAAAATTTTTGCATTTTACTTCAGTTTCTTTGACACTGTTGCGTGTACATTCATGAAACGTCATCGTGCAGGTACTTTTAATTACAGGCAAAAAGAGGTCACAATGACCAGCACCAGCGGAACAGGCGAGACATTTCTTTCTGCGAAATTCTTGTTTTGAATGTTTCTTTTATGGGAAATTATATTTGATACTTCATGTTAACTAAAAATAATCAACGATGAAGTATTTAAAATCACCTGGCCAATTTTTAGCTCTACTGGTCATAGACCACAAGAGCTTATAGGATAGCCTGTTGTCCGTCGTCCGTGGTCGCCGTTAGTACAAGTTTGTTATCACTATTCCTAAGCTACTTGGAGGATTGCAATGAAACTTTACACATACGTTAATCCCAAGGTCTAGTTGATTCTAAATGATAATGATGCTACTCGGACATGCAATATGTCCACCATAAAGGTCATTTGAAAATCATGTTATCGATACTCCTCCTAAACGGAGTCATATCAACATGGGGTTTCACCGGAAAACTTCTTATGGTGTCTAGTTGATCTTGAAAATTCAGTCCATCAGACATACAATATGGCCACCATAAGCCATCTTTTGTTATTTTGTTATCGACACTCCTATGTGGAAAGTCATATCGGCATGGGGTTTTCACCAGAAGACGTATGCTATCTAGTTGGTCCGAAATGAAAATGTTGACAATCTGACTTCAAACATGCCCGCCATGACAACCATCTTGAAAATATTGTTATCGCTACTCCTAATAAACGGATAGTGAAATCGACATAGAGTTTTCACCAAAAGACTTCTTAAAGTCTCTAGTGGGTCCTGACTGAAAATGATGCCAATCTGACATCCAATACCATGGCGGCCGTCTTGAAAATCGTGTTATCATTACTCAAAATAATTGTTAAGTTGTGACAAGCTTTTTGCATTATCTAAAATATAGTTTCACAAAGGTAACACGTTTGTGTTAGATAAACAAACTGAAGATAAAAAATAATTATTACAGCTTCTTACCCGTGTCCTATGATTCAGTTTAATAAAATAAATTTGTTAACTAATCTTAAACAATTAGGCATATCAATCATATTTAACGTGATAAAAATGTATTATACTGAAAGTCAGTTTCTCACATACAAGTCATTAAACAGTTTTGATTACTATAATTTAAAATTTGTCAATGATGACTACTGCAAGGTACAGATCAAAGTCTGACATAAGATTTTGGCAGAATCAACTAAATTTGACTGTGGATGGCAATATCTGGTTGTGATATATCATACTGGCATTCAGCAGATAAAAATGTAGCATAATTAGTCAAATCAGTGTACAAATTTAATGTTTCTTTCCAGATGGAAAACTGCTGTCCGAATGTAAAATACCTTTATCTGTTGACGATGCATTCAAATGAAATAACCATAATATAAGCAGTTTTTATTAATCTGAAGAATTGTTTTTTTTAAAAAGCAAAGTAAAATCCATTAGAACACGACATCAGATACCATACGGTAATAAATAAATACTACATCAATAATAGGCCAGAAGAACATAAAACTGTGCAACAAGATTTTGGGTAGCCTACACATGCTGTTGTGTTCCCACCTTGCAAACATAAAACTATTTACGCTTGCGTAAGAACATTTGTGATGAGGTGTGAGTTTCCACCAAAAACAAATGTTCTCTGTCCCTTAAGGACCAACAAGGACCGCAACGAAGATCACGTGATATGGCGAACCAACGAGAACACAGCTGTCGGTCTAAGTGTCACTTTGTTCACAATCTTGTTAGCGGGCATACTGTTTTGTTTGCTGTAACCAAATTGAATATAAGTGACCGAATTACTTAATTCTCTGAGTGTTACTTATTCTACTTATGAAGTTTTCCGGGTATTCTTTATAGAAGGAACAGCTTCCTGTCGGATTTCGAAGCCTACAACGAGTCAATATTATCGTCGCTTTTGTTTTCCTTTCTTTATCTACCATATACAATGCCATTCACTTCCCATATCTTTGGTCAATCCATTTGCAAACGCCTGGAAACAACAGGGTTGCATGAATGGTGTAGGTGGTCGCACAATTAGTAAGCCGATTATGTACGATTTAGCACACGTCCGCATACTGCAACCAAACATTGTAGTCTTATTAATCAGAGACAATGATATGCGTTGCAAGTCCGCTCCAGCGTAAATCGCTTACAAGTTATTAGCGTTAGCCACACTATTGTACAACGAGTTAACTATCGCTGGTACCCAGCGTAAATTGGCAAACCATTATCATAGGCCGGTAACTAGTAAAATTGGTGCCTCCAGACATAATTGACGCAGTGCATCATGGGAAAAAAGTACAGCAAAATCAATACTTTCACTAAGATAAAGGATGCTAGTTCTCTGCGGTCTCGCGAGAACCTGAAATGTGACGCACTTGTCAACTAACAAGTTCACAGTGAAATACTAAGTACTCTGTCGCCGTTATAGAGGACGATAGAACGTCCTCTTTATTAGATCGTTATTTTCCATACGGGCATTTTGGGACTGTTGTTATTTCCTGACGTAAAATAGTACTTCCTTGTTCTATTGTCTTTCTAATCTTCATAAAGAAATGTTTACCATAATAGCAGAATGGTGTACCAAGCATGTACGTTGAAAATAAAATGGTGTGCTCGACAATACTTGACTGCCTATCGCACTATGATCCAAGACATAATTATGTTATAACAGGAGTAAAGTGCACCCGTCTCTCACGAAAAAAAAAACAAAAAAAAAAAAACAACAGGTGTTCACGACAAGAATCTATTTTATCGATGATATCATGTCCCCCGTTCTGCTTCCATTCCATAGGGGGGGGGGGATCAGCGGAAACGTGGAAAGCAGCAGTTTTAAAGCAAAATTTATGCTCTAAAAGGATGCTAACAATAATTTGCATCAAATAGATTCATCTTATATCCATGGACATCTGGACATTCTTCTTCAGTCGGACATGGATTTTATAGTGTCTGCGCAACTACATCGGTCACATTATAGGGTCCGCTCAAAATATATTTGTGCAAAGTTTCATTAGAGGACGCTATTAATGCTAGCAGCTAAAATTAGGGGTGACACTTAAACGAGCATTCTCTCCTTGAATATGAACCGGAATTCTACCTCGTTACAACAAGGGTATGCTAGGAAACTGTGCCATGTATTTATTTATTTATTTAAATAATTTATGTTTAAGGTATGTTTTGCATTAGTATATGCTCGCAATTTTTTTTCTTCCAAAGTTTCCAGAGTATATATCATAAGTTCAGACCAGTACCTGTAGTATCTGGAATGTGGTCCTGTACCTCATCATTGTCTTTTGTATGGTCTAGTACCATCTGTCTTGTAATCAAAAGCCACTTACTGCATATACTTTTGAGGTCCAATACCTCAGGTACACCTCCCTATTAAGACACCTTTCAGTAGGGAACGAATAAAAAAGTATCTAACCTGTATGATAATATTCTTTCCCCAGTATATAATGTCACTTTATATTATCACGCATCCTCATGTAGGATCCAGGGATTGCACTTTCCGCTGTCTGGTTTATATGTATACTTATCTATATTAATTTATATATGCCCTGATTTCTGTCATAGGAATCAGGAGTGACTGCGTATTAGATTAGAGTTAGTGGCTGGGTCTTCATGCGGGTGTATCTGCTACGCACTAATGCTTATACCAGCGACCATGTTCCATCGTTTTTTGTGGATGTGCGCATAGTCGAGGAGGTATAGGAGGAGTTGGTGCGTTCAGGCAAGGCGATTGTTGCCGTACCCACGGACACAGGTTCTTAAAAATTGTATTACCTGTATGATAATATTCGTTCCCAACAGTTCTAGTATCTGTGCATAACGAACATTGGTTCAATGCCTCTCCCACTTGCCTATGAAGGTAGAGAACCTCTTTTATACTTATTGTTATATTTCTCAGATGATATGCCCAACTGGGACAAAGTTAATTAAAAAAATTACATGTATTACTAACACTTTTAATAACAGTAATAAGTACACGCTCCTTAAAAGAGATACTGTGGAAGTTATTTACTTGACGATCTTTGGGGCCCATTACTTCATAATTTATGATACTACAATGGTGCTATACCTATTGTTTTCAACTTTTTTCTCACAGTTTACATAATGAAAGGTCCAGTATCTGAATTATATGGCAAATTTTCCCGTACCTAAGTTATAACATTTATTATCTGCACTTCTTAACTACTTCTTGTTTTTCTAACTATTTTTATAACATAACCTTTGGTTTGTATTATTTGTACATCTTGTAAACAATTGTACTGGTGCCTGAATTACGTGTAAACTTAATCCAAAAGTACTTATGGAATAAACCATCCATGCACAAGTACATTGAACTATTAACTTCTAGTAATAAGAAAATAATATGTTCACTAGCTAAATTTGTTTATGAAGCGTTTAAAATAAGAGATAGATTATTATTTCTACAGTAATTTATTATAAAGATCGTGCATATTTGTCCATCCTCTCCTTTCTAACTCTTGACGATTACCTTTTTGAGTTCATGTTTAAAGTTGTATATTTAGCATTTGATAACCACGCAATATTTGTAATATGTAATCTATAAGCATGTAAATGCTTATGGTAATAAACTATTGAATTGAATTGAATTGAATATAAGCCAGCATGTGACCTAAACGAAAAGCATCAGATTGAGTTTCCGGCGTTGTGATGAGATCAAAATCAATACGTCGTTTTGACTCCACACGCTCCAACACTGATGGTGATTCAGCGACTAACAATGAACCAGCTAGCAGCTATTTTCCCCGTGCTTTAATTGGAGACGTTATGAGCGCAATTTAAAATACCCTGAAACAACTCAGTATAGTCACATCGCAGCCGGTTTGAATAATTGTATTTTCTGCCAAAAGTCTCTGAAACAAACAATGCATGTGGCAATACTGTTGTACTACCTTGACCCGTAATATATAAACTAAGTTAAGCGTGGTAAAGAGAAATGCCCATATTTTTGCATTTAAAACTCTGGCTACTTAATTAATTCAGCAGTACATGGAATGTTTCCATTCCTTAAACAAACTGCAATTAAATTAAATTATAAAATTTCCCAAGACCCAAGATAGTGTTCTCTGATATGCTTCTGAACATGATGGCTGCTTGATACGCATGGGCTTTTTAATGGCTTGATCACGAATATGTAACTAATAAATAAATATATTGCAAAAATTAATTTAAATCTTTTCCACAAGGCAATAAAGTTGTGAAGTAAGATCGTAAATGTTCTGCCCAAGGTCCTGTCATTTCTGTAAAACTTGCGCCAAGCTTCACGTTATAACACCCTCTCAGATGCAATTACTTAAAAGTGATGAAACTTCAGCAATTTATTGCCTGTATTGTGCTCGAACCTAATTGGTACATATCGTCTGAAGAGTTAGACTGTCCATAATATATGGATTTTTTGTAGTTTGGTACCCTGCCTCTTCACCACGTTCTTAAAGTAGTGAAGAAGCAGAGCACTAGACTTCTGATATATCGGTATATAACGGACGTGCTGGGTGGGTCTGCCCAGTTGTTTGTATAGAGACTACAGAAGTGTTTTAATTTGCTATAAAATATGTCGCTATAAATCAACTTTGCTTCCTTTCTTAATCATTGTTAAATTTCAGTTCATCATAAACTCACTGTTACATGAACTGTGATGAAACTTTATGCGTTTTATCAGAAACTTGGACACGCAGACGATTGAAAAATGTTACTACGCTAAACGAGTCGTTAAGGGACACAGCACTATACAGTGTGACTCGGTTTGGGAGTGTAATATGGCGCGCGCGCGCACGCTCTTATTTGTGTGTGTGTGATAAGGCTCTGGTTCTCACACACCCATTCGACATAGATTACTTTGGCCTACTTGTAACCGATATATGCAAAAGTTCTCATATCATTTACAAGTATATGATAAAGTATAGTTTGGTTTAGCTGTCATGGTTTTGACGGTGTTTTTAAACATTTTTGGCTATATTATGCCGCGAGGAAATGGGAGCTAAGTGCCTTTCCCAAGAACACACGGATGCTGTCGACCTGGGCTAGTCTGGGCGACCCTTCGATTAGGAGTTCGACGCTCTACCAACTAAGCTACCGCGCTACCAATAAAGTATAGTAAGGAAATATCACAAATCATGCACGTACTATCCTCTAACATCAACAAAACACACTGCCCTATAATCTTTTGAGTAAATATGATTATTTGGTGAACTATTTATGTTATGTATATGAGTAATATCAGTAGTGAAAAATCGATTTTACTATTAATCTGGAACAGATCAACAAAGATATTATGGATCACGTTTATCATCATGAGCGAGTTCGTTCCAATAAGGATAGGGGGACACAGTTGCTTTACGTGAATACCTCATAGTTCAAATAATTCAAATTTCACAAGTTACCAGCACACCAAATGGCATGCACTAATGTTGTACTTTGTTAAACATATAATTTTACTATACTACACAGAACGGGTTATTTCATGTTGTAGTATACGACCGCTAACCATAATTGAAAGTGAATCGATCAAAATGTTAGTTCCCGGATGTGACAATATATATATATATATATATATATATATATATATATATATATATATATATATATATATATATATATATATATATATATATATATATATATATATATATCGTTGTCTGCTCAATTGCCGCGTAAATTACAGGGGAATAACATTATTACATACTGGTTTGAAACTGCCGATTTCTACATAGGGCAACTTATTTCATCTCCACTTCGTAATGTGGATGGCATCCAGGATTCCAGTTGCCCGTCTGCCTATGAGTTTGTGCTAAGTGCATCTGTTTGTTCTGCCTGTCCGAATCTTTTACTCTTACTTAAATTAAGCTATTGAGGCTAAAATTGCAGTTTGGGTGAGGCTTGGGGGCATCATCGGCTGGAGATTTATCGCACATCTAAACTAGGCTGCTGTAGCGGGATCACATAGCCAAGATTGATTAAACGTGAAAATACTGACCGGAATCGCCGTATACTATGAATTCTTACTCCCTAATAACTCTAGTTTTAAGTAATGGTTCTATTACACGGTTCTTTTATCAAAACTTTGGTAAGAGAAGCAAGTATCAACACTAAAAGAAAAACAGATAGATAGATAGATACTAAATCAAATATTTAACGAAGAGGCTCAATCCCAAAGATGTAATTGATAAAGGGTGTCAAAATATCAGTGCTTAAAATAGAATTGAAATTCTATAAACACTGTTAAATAACGAAATGAAAGTGAAAACACTATAGAGGAAATGTTCGTTTTGGATCAATCTTTTTGTCAAAGAATTAGAAAGATACAAATGGAAAAGAAAAAGAAAAAAAAACATGTGACTCTGTGTTCATGTCAAACAGCAATTGCAGTCAATTTCCATATTTATATATGATATCGGTTTAAAACGTATTTGTTTTAACAATATCCGGATTCCAGTATATGTGTGTCCTCCCAAAACACACAGTCCTACCGCGTTGAAAGATGTTTTCGTGTATCTTTATAGCTTTTATTTCTGTCAACAAACTCTTGTGATGTACCTCTTTGTAATACTGTTTATATACTGTATATACTCGCGTATAATCCTACACCAACTGCAAACTGCGTTATGCGACGGCAGATCAGGGTCTATGTTGTTTGTATTTGGAAATAGCTTATACGCGAGTATATACGGTAACAAGCAATAAAAAAAAACGGATCTTCATGAGATATATTTTCCAAAGAAACATTACAAATTTTAGTGACCTTCTGCTTGTACGTCATGGTCAACATTGACTGTCAATGTTCGTTTACGATGAGGTTGTTTCACGATGAAAAGCTTTTTCAAAAAAGGTGAATTGTGACTCTTTCGTAAAAAAAAGTTTCTTTTTCGCCACGAAGACTACTTTTTCGTGAAGAAACTATTTTCTTCACAAAGATTTGTTTAGCGAATACTGTCATAATCTTCAAAAAAAATTTTTTTTCGTCTAAATAGTGCATACCCTGACCGAATATGTCAAAAAATGAAGGATTTTTCATGAAGAAATTTGTTCTGATGAGTCATATTTCTTCCCAAAAGAAAATCGCATATTTTTGTAAAGATTGTTACCTTTTGGTGAAAATGATCATATATTTCACGACAATTTTATTTTTACACTATAAAGCCTTAACGTATTACGTGAAAAAGATATATTACATTGATATGTAAGGGCAGGTTTTTCGTGAAGAAAGTTAATTCTTCATGAATATTGTACTTTTCTCACGAAATTTTAACATTGACTGCGAAAGATTTACACAAAAGTTTGTTTATGACTCACGTTTTAGGCCGCTGTCTTTTTGTACTGGATACAGATGTGGTAATTGGAGCTGAGATTTAGAAGACCCAACAATGCTAGTGCGCTACGGCAAGTATTTTTGTAGTGTACATCCACCTCCGGAAACAAAAAAGGACAATCTTTCAGCCGGTGGAACGTAACATGGGGTCTGGCAGATACATGTACTTTGGATTGTGAAATGCGGCAAAATTTGCAACAGGCTTACAAAGAAGCGACGAAAAAAAAAAGCTAAACAAATAATAATAAGACACGATCATTCTTCCCATAAAAATAAATGACGCAATTTTTAGTCGGTATAAGGGGAAATAGGCAGTCCTAGCTCACTGGAGATTTTCCTTGAGTTGTTCACAGCTATTACTGTACCAAGTTTCTAAAGATTTGAGTACATTGAAAACATTTACCCTTACCGCTATGAAGAGTTTTGTATATTTCATGTCCATCTCTTATAATATAAACGGACATTGATAGAGTCGATGGAACGTTTTGCTAAGATGAAAATGGAATTTAAGCCACTTATGTTCAATGGCTTATGATTTTGTGATCTTTATAAAGCTGGTGCAATTTCATTTTCTAACTGCATTTTTTTTTCTTGCACCGAACAAAATGAATAATAAAAACATAGGTAAGAGTCTACTTCGAGAACATTCTTAGCCTTTGGCTGTCGGGGTCGCAATAGAATTTTAAAAATGGAAAAGTTAAAAAAAAGAAGAAAAAAAAAACATGGATACCGATCTTTTCATCCAGAGTTTTTAAATGAAATAGAGAACTTCCGGCATTTAGAACGTAAGTTTTACCATTAATTATGAGAAAGGAGTTTTCAGGCTTCGTTGATGAAAATAAATGGGGCATCCGTGTAATAAACATTCCTGGAATTCGTATACCACCTGGGGGTTTCTAAATCCCAGCCATCCACAGAAAGACTTCCAATTTTCTTTTCTCCGCCGTTGCTAGCATGTTGTATCCATTTGTCTTCACTTTCACATAAGTAATGGAGGCACCACAAAGCTTTGGCGGAGTATCGACGGCTGACCGAGAGATAAGATTGAGGGGTATGATAGCTAGTTTGTTCTCAGGCATGAACTTCTTTCGACAGACTAATCCACACGCTTTAGCGATGGCAGAAGCTTCCATACCTCCGTGATCCAGAAATAATTATTGAAATTTTCCGTAGCAACGGCGCAAAATGTCCACATAGGATTAGCAATAGTTCAACATTTCTTCTTGAAAGTCAAACGGGTTTGAAGAGTGAGTTTGGTACCAGGTGTAGAATTCTTCTCGTTGTTTTGTGTGCACGCCATCGGGGGCTTAATAGCGCAAATGCGGGAGCACAACGTGTTGATTAGCTTCGGTATTGAAAAAGTGTGGAAAATAACCTTTGGCCATTTCTGTCATTCCAAACGTTTCAGGCATTCTACTCAAAGGCGATTCCAAATAACTCATGGAATCTTTAGACTGTACTTGTCCCACCTAAGCGTAGATGAGTTTGGCTCCGTTCATGGTGACTGTGGGGCATTCGGTGCCTTGTTCTGAATAATATTTCAAAATAAATTGTCCATCGTATCCCGAGAAATTGTGAGCCATGACGGTAACATATCGATGGCAGTCCCCACGACGCTGGATTCCCTTTCGCTCCAAGTGTTGTCGGTAGAGTCTAAAATCCATTCGGCAGAATCTGATAGAGTGTGGAGCCCCCGAAAGATTTTTTCTCGTCCTCCTGGAATATTTCTACAATTGGAACAGTGAAAAAATATAGGTTCTTGTATACACTTCTCACAGCACGATGAGCTACGCAAACATTAGGGTTGTGAATGCCAGTCTCTTGTGTACATTCAAAATAGAAAAAGATAACGTCCACTTTTTTCTTCTTTTTTCCCCATGTTCTGGTCAGCCTTTAAGTCTTCCCCGAGTTCATTCTCATGTTTTTAAATATAGCATGGATGCTCAAAGTCCACGACTTGGTCACAAAAACGGCATCTTTTCTTTCCTGGACAAACGTGTGCCTTGGGTTCCAATAAGATTTTCACAAGTGGAGCACACTCTCTATAATTCGCAAGCACTTTTCTGTTGTTGTGTGTGTAGCAACAAACACAAGATATTCTCTACACTACTTTTATTATATACAGACAAAGCTTTTAACTAAATGAAAAAAGAGAAGCAGGAGAAGGTGTGATCTTCAGAAACAGAAGAAGGACCCATACCCATCAAGAAATTCAAGAAGGCAAGACCAATAGAAGAAAGTGAAGAGAAAGAACCCATCCAGTAAAGAAATTCAAAATAGGGACAGTGAAAAAAAAGAAAAAAATGGACTTTAGTGATGTGTTATGAAATTTGATTGTGATTCTTATTCAGAGAGAATATATGAAAGAAAGAAAGAAAAAAATGTAAGTGTCTCTTTGTCTTGATTTTTATGCGTTTGGTATGGATAAGATACTGAAACACACTCACACCTGGGGAAACACACTCACACCTGGGGAATTTACGTTTTACTTGATTTGGCAATCATTGAGTAGTATCTCTTTTCCAAGAGATATAATTGGCACTGAAAAGGACCGTTGGCGTTGGGGGGTGGGGGTGGGTTTAAAAAGAAACTTATGGACTGACATCATTAGCTTTAACTGCCTTAATCCTTTTCCACGGCCAAGTTCCACTCCTCCTCCTGCTGTTGCTGCTTTGGTAGTGGTAATAGTAAC
Organism: Margaritifera margaritifera; assembly: GCA_029931535.1. Classification (NCBI taxonomy): domain Eukaryota; kingdom Metazoa; phylum Mollusca; class Bivalvia; order Unionida; family Margaritiferidae; genus Margaritifera; species Margaritifera margaritifera. Next base: position 176,060 of record JAQPZY010001334.1, on the reverse strand, counting down.
TGCCGTTGCTGCTGCTGGTATGTCAGTGGCGGTGAAAGTGGATGTAGTGATAGAAGGTTGTTTAGAAATCTTGGATCGTGAAGGTCTCTTTATCTTGTGTTGAGCTCTAGAAGTCTGATACATTTTTCTCAGATACTTTAACTCCGCTAAAATGTCTTGTAACAAACTCACCGTTTTGTTTTCACTCCTTTCCTTCTGCCTTTCACAATTAAAAGTTTTCCCCTTCTCTTCTTCCTCTTCTTGATTTATTTTTTCCTCTTCTTGATGTCGTTACACAAATGCTTCTTCTTCTTCTTCTTCTTTTTTGTCGTTGCAAACAATTCTCCAATTCTTTCATGTGTCTCTTTCTGAAACTATTCACCAACGGTAATGATGGAGAAGGGGGTGAAGGTAGTACTACCGTCGAAGGCAAAAATTCTTGCGGAGACGACAAGAACTCAGTCAAAGCTAAATTGAAGTCATCCTCTTCTGGAAGAAGAATACTGGTTACAACCGCAATAGTAGTCGTAATCATGGTACTATCACTCCGAGTATACGATGTATCAACAGCAGGCGCACCCCGATACATTGTCTTCGTTGTTTCAGCCATAGGTTGTACTCAAACTGGTCCACAATGGTAAATCCTAAGAAAGGTCGTGCACCTGTATATTGGAAGTTACGTCACGCGTCCGCTCTCTGAGTGAATTTTGTAACGCGCGTTTTGATTGGTGGAACATTTCAATCCGTTTCGATCCGGTCTTAGGCTATATATACAAATGCATTCTCCTGTGGTTTCACCTGTTCTCAAGACAACTAAAGCAAGATGTAGGTAAAACTAGAGCCATCGACCATCATTTCCAACATGCTGTTCAACCCAAACTACCTAGTGTATGTGAAGGCATCATGAGCTATCACCAAGATTACGGACTCTTCTATCTGGAAGAGAAGAGTGTATATGGAAAGGCAGGTGTGTCTGAATCGAGTATTGGTGTATGAACCGGCAGTACAAAGAAGTTTGAGGTGAAGAAAAGTGAAGACGTGTGGTATGTGTTAACCCTCTTCTTTGGTTAACAACCCCAACGGCTCTATTCAGGGCCACACAGATTACTCAGAAAAGAGAAATACTAATTACTTGCCAAAAAGTTTTGTTTTATTTTATGTGCACGTGTATGTCTTTCACAAAAACTAAAACTTACAACCCCTTTACCCCTTCTCTCTTCTATGTGATAGTATGCGTGTAAGGGTATAGTATAATAAACACTTCCTACCCTTGTGTGTGATAGTATGTTTTTGCGTATATAAGTCCAGAGTGTGAGTATAAACACTCCTATCCATTTCGTTAGAGTGTAATGGTGTGTGTTTGCATAGTAGGGGTGTGTGTTTGGATAGTAATCAAATAGCGGGTGCTGGATAGTGGGCGTGTGTTTGGATTGTAATGAAAAAGCAGTTGCTGCATGTTATATGTGGTGTGTGTTTGGATAGTAATCAAAAAGCGGGTGCTGGTTAGTGCGACGTATGTTTGTATTCTAATAAAAAAGCAGTTGCTGGATAGTATATGTAGTGTGTTGGATTGTAGATACAAATTTAACATTACATTTTCCCTTGTATCCATAAGCTTTTAACCCTTTTTTTCCCTTAACAATTTTAACATTACATCTACCCTTGTCCCCATAATCACATTTGTCCCCATAATGCCACCCCATGTTAAACCTGTGGACAATTTAGCATAGGATTTCCCATTGTCCCTCATGTGCATCACCATGTATTTATTCTACGGGCTAATGTTAATGTCCCATTGTCTCCCAAGTGGCACATACTACTACTAATAATACTAGCAAATTGTGTCCATAAGTCACTGATAATGTTGGTCCATATGTTCTCCGTTAGGACGTGTTTGAAAGTTAGAGAATTTAGACAAACTAGAAATGTGTCTATGCGAAGCGGATGTCCTCGCCAATATAATGCAATTGAAGGGCTAAGTTATAAGTTAAACGCTAAGTTAAACGCCATAACTCCGTAACATTTGTCCGCAAACGGTGAAAATAAAACTGGACCTAGGTGATCTTCTTTGTGTAAAGCCTTGTATCAAATTTGATTCCAATCCATTATATCCTTCAAAAGTTACTAAGCGGAAATTGAAGTGCAAAGTTCTGGTCAAATTGGGAAAACGGTGAAAATCAAACCTGACCTATTTGGGGTTTTTTAAAATGTAAAGCCTTTCAACAAAATTGAGTTCAATTCATGAATTCCTTCACAAATTATTCAGAGAAAACGAAATTCGCGACATATTGGATGTGTCATGACGGGACGGGACAAACGGCCAGGGGTAACACGATATGCACCTTCCATAGATATGGTGGGGATATAAAAATGCCTGAAAACCCAAACCTTGCGGAAATTTACTGTCTGGTTCGAAAATGCACTTAACAAAGATGATATTTCTCAAAGTGAAAGAACACTGCGAAAACAAGCATAATCTAGATTTTTGAAAGGTGATGAGTAAGCACCAGTATATGTTGATAAGCGACCTCCACAAATAGAGCGGAAGGATTGACTGTAATAGGAACAATACTGGAATGAGACCTGCCAGGTCAGGGCATCGACCCCTCCCACCAAATGAGATTCCAGATGGGCGGCTGAGGAAACAAGGAAATATCCAGCGATATGATTTGATGAAATTTAATTCTGGCATAGGTTTGACAAAGCAATATCTGAACTCTAGACTTGAACATAAACACACACACACACACACACACACACACACACACACACACACACACACACACGTTCGTGAAATTGGATACTTATTTCTTCATCTCACGCACCCATTCATATTTGAACACAAAACCTGGCTGCTAAAGCGAAGTATGCATTCATTCTGATCTGCTTTCTCATTTAAGATAATATGTAAAATTAGACAAAACCTAAATCGCGAGCACATCTGACAGACTTCTCGTAATGTGACGTGCTTGCTGACTGAGGACATCGCGTGTCACCATGGAGATTGCTCCAAGTGCTGCACATGCGGGTTCTTAGCCTGTGCAAAAGAAAATATACTACATCACATGGTATATATTGTAAGCTTTTGTAGGTAAGCAATGGTGGCACTCTCCAGTTTCGTACTTTGCATAGGGTTAGATTTTTAAAGTAAACGAATTACCCAGGTTTTCCTCACTGGCTGTCCTGGTTATTTAAAAAAGACCTTGTATATCTTAGATATTGTTAAAAGAACTTTGAATTCCCTTTATTTTGGTGTATGATTGATGGGTGAAATTTATGTTATAGAGTATACAGCTTGGTCTTACTTACGATGTGCACCTCTCAAAAAACTTCCTGGACTTCAAAGGTAAATTTAATAAAAAGAGGCGATAACTTTTTTTACTTTTTAGATATTTTGTAATTCATTCATAGTACTTTCAGAGGAAGGTATTGTCTGCTCTGGCAAAATTCGTTTCCCTATTTTAATAACTGCTGAAAATAGTGCACTTTTGACTAATTCAGGCTGATTTTTCAAGTACTTTGGAGCGGCCATTTTGTCTGCTGTGTGCTTAGATCATGTCCAGTTTCCACAAGTACAATATGTAAAGAAATTTCAGCCACAGCACATGTAAGTAACATAGAGGTATGCCAACATTCTCTCCATTGTGCATGTTGCAAATGCAAAATACTTCATCTTACACCTGTCACTCTCTCAGAGGCATGTATTATCTGTAGAGCGCCCCCAATAATGTTTTGTTTATTCCAAACAATTTGACTGGTTTGCAACTAGTCTTACAGTTCTTCCTTAAAGAGTAGAGATTGGAATCATCTATTTTTTGTTCCATCAAAATGTTTGGGGGTTTTTTTTTGTTTTTTTTTGTTTTTCTTTTTCCAACCATTTATGAAACTCTGTTCCTATTTCAAGACAAACTTCCAGTTGACGTAAATAGTCACAGCATATGCTGTGTAAAATTTGTGTAATCTTAATCAGCGGTATCACAGAGCTCGCTTCATTACGCAGCTCGAGCTGTTTTGGCTTCATTACGCCGCTTCAGCTGTTTTGGCTTCATTACGCTGTTTGAGCTGTTTTGGCTTCATTACGCTGTTTCAGCTGTTTTGGCTTCATTACGCTGCTTGAGCTGTTTTCGCTAGTAATCTTAGATGTAATTTCATCCTGTTGATATATTTCTACAGATCAATTATTTTCTTTGAAAGAACGTGTGTAATTTGATTTAAGGCGTGTTTCTTCTGCGTATGTATTTAGGTCAAGTTTAACTGTTGTTTGGCACTCATGGAACCAGATACATATGATGTTTTTCTTTAAGATGGGTCATTTTAGAGAGTTGTGTTTCTTTTATGTTTTTGTGTACTGCCTTCGTTTCATTCTTTTTAACAATTTTATTGCATTTATATATAGAAGAACAATAGGACCGGACCACAAGCTTTCACAACTAATCAACACCCTCTACCTTACACGTATTATACAGAGACATGTAAGTACAGGAGAAAGCACTCAGCATGTAATGATAATAATATCATATAAATGACAACAAAAAGACACAATACTGAAACAATTAATAAACAACAAAATAGAAAAGACTGTCTTATTATTATTAGCCATAATTATGTCTAATATTTTTTGAATTGCTGCATAGATTATTTAAAAATGTTATATGATATTAGAATATTTAGGTGTGAGACCTTTTAAAGACTCGCCTGATACAGCCAGAAGAGCTGACAGGACAATAAGAAACTTTATAATCCTTCTGTATTGCCGGGCATATTTAGATTGTGCAATATTGTAAGGGGCTTAGATCATAGTTATATTTAATATTATCCAACAGTCGGCAGGTTCACATCTTTACGGTCCTGAAAACGTGACGGCAGGTGTTTTATGACTCTTGCGTGACATTGTCTATTAGCCCAAATTTAACTTTATAAATAATTGATTCGGTTCAAGACATGCGTTAGCCTATATTTTTGGTGCCCCAACGAAAAAAAAATAAATAAGTAACTTTGCGATGAATATTTGACTTTAATCGCATACTTTGAATTTCGCGGCTACGCAGGTGCTCAAGTAGCTCTTAATGATCTAAAATGACGAACGCATTATACCATTATACTGTATAACTGATATTTGTATGGGTCAATTTTTTTTCTTCTTACTTTTGGGACAGAAAAAAATTCATCCGCAAAATTCGTTTTCAGCGGAATTTTTCAGCTCTTAATAAACTATGATTTTTTTATTATAATTTGTTTGTTTTGATGGGATATATTTAGGACAGTATTCAACTTTCTCGTGCTCTGAAAAATCGGACTGCTGATTGGCTAATGTCCGAACAATGACCAACAAGATGTTAGAATTTTAGTTTAATTTGTGTTTGCGCATAAAACTATCTTGATGACTTCTGGTTCATGCCTGAGGAACTTGAGAATGAACCTCAAATTTATGTATAGAATCCAAAGATCTGATTGGATGTCATTAAAATTTCACTTTTACTTGATCAATCAAGTGTCTATAATGTAGACTTAATACTGTAAATGTGTTGGTAAACTCTGGGCTTTGTCGTAAGGCCCTGCTTCGTGCTTCGGTTGTGCATTGTGCGTTGCTAGTAATGTGTCGTACGCCTTGCGCATTATGTTAATGTACAATGTATATCCTAAATAAAAACAGGAACATTCTTTAAGTTGTCCCTAACTGGTTGTTATTAAAAATATAAACAACAAAATTTACAACCACTTCCGCCAATTCAAGTATATATTTTTTTTTTAAAACTTGGAACAATTTCTTCCAAAACTCCTCAGCCATTAATGACTCAATTTGACAGAATCTCTCCATCATGACCATTAAATAAATGTTATAAGGCTATCAATCATCAGTTAAACTCTCATTGCTAAAATTGTATCAACTTTTTAAACGACTCCTTTATCACAAAATTAAGAATTCAGCTAATTTTAAGCAAATTTGACCTGACGTTTCTAGAATCAAGTCCTTTCAAATTTGTACAATAGAAACCTATTTATAATAAAATCTAACTGTCGTCACTAAAAAAAGCCAACTAGAAAATTACTATTTCAAAGATTTTATGCTTAATTAGAATGAAATTTATTGACAAGTTTTCTACAGTCCCATGACCGACTTAACTGAAACATGCTAACATTTTAAACGGCTCCTTTTTGGAAACATTTTTTAGAATCAATTTTGATCAAGTTAATAAAGCAGTTTTATATCACTTGTATAAAAAAAACACAATTATTATCTGCTGTGTATCATAATAAATGTTACTAAACAATTTGCAAAACTAGCTTGTACCAGGTTTGGCCCAAAAATAGAGTCAGCGTTTAGCCTTTTTCTTTAAGGACATGTAATATCAAGCTTGTTCGGGTACACTATTTACACAAGCTTGTTTGGGCACAATGTTTACACCAGCTTGTTTGGGTACGGTATTTACACCAGCTTTTTGGGTACAATATTTTTACACAAGCTTGTTTGGGTACAATATTTACACAAGCTTGTTTGGGTACAGTGTTTACACAAATTTGTTTGGATACAATATTTACACAAACTTGTTTGGGTACAATATTTACACGAGCTTGTTTGGGTACAATGTTTACACAAGCTTGTTACAAGGATTGCACAAAAAGTATTTATTTAGTGTATTATTGATATAATTGTATACATAGTGCACCTTGAGAAATATAGATGGTTTCATATACATACTTACACACGCGCACGCACGAACGCATACATACATACATACATACGTAGATGTGTAGGTACGTACAGACAAATAGATGAGTAATATCAAGAAAAATTTAGATATATCAACAATATAAAGCAGTTTTTATTTTACGATGCTGCCTGTCTAATAAGTAGCACATTTCATGCTTATATCTTGTGGAATTAGGAATAAGTATTATTTGGGATATCAGTATCAAACAATACAATTTATTTTTTTAAAAAAGATCGATATTATTTAGCAAGATCTTATCACCTTGAGGGTATCAATGAGGATGAAAGGATTCGTTGGATCCATTAAATGTTAAAAATAATACTCGACACTAAAGCAAATGCTGTTTGCCATCTTTTCACTCGAGGTTACAATCAATTATATTGAATTTTGACTTTTTTAAAAAAGAGAACCATTTTAAGCCCAATAGTAATGCACGAGTCATCACTTTTCAACGCATTTAGCGCAAAGAATTCTGGTTGCGCTTATCATAATGACACGTCTAAGTACAATTCAATTTTTATGAGTCATGCTCTTTCTTTTAGACATTTATTCAATCGATGTATCTATAGAGTTAAATTTTGGTTAATTCAATAGGTTGAAATAACTATCGTAAATTACAGACCGTCACGTTTTATTTAGGGGTGAAGATGTGAACCGACCGGTGTTAATGCAACCCTTACGGCTATAAATATCGTACTTTTTCCAAACAACACACCAGACATCACACCGGCAACACAAAGGAAACATGAAGCTTCTTCTTGCATTGTCTGCTTTGCTGGCTGTATCAGGTAAGTTGTGTCTTAACATTTTCTAGAAGAAAACGTTTATTTAAATACAATAGGGAATGGATAGTGCAATGTTAACGACTTGCTCTGTACCTGTTGGTCCTGGTCCCTTGAAGGATTCAGGCACATGCAAGGGAAAAAGTGGTCGCCCATCTAGGGTCGGTGGTTTCCTCTGAGCTCTCGGGTTTTATTTTAAACACCACACTACGCCAGCACCTTAATATCTGAAGCCTTTCAGCTGAAGTTGTGTGGCCCGGTATTCTCGAAATTTCTGATTTGAGTTCAAGCTTAAAATCCCAAAATCAGAATTAGGGTGCACCTACATGATGGAAATTTGGCAGTGTAGATGAGTAACCCAAGTTAAGAAAACTCTGACAGTTCCTTGGTTTTAGTTTTATTCTTATCAAAGATACAAACTGTCAAATATTTGAACTCCAAGCTTGAACTTGAATTTCCTGTGCAAAATGTATCATTTATGCTCGGTCTGGTCTTAATTTCATAATACTTTTAACTCTAAGGCTCGTAATTTCATCCAAACCTTTAGAATAAATATCTCCGAAGATACTGAAGTTAATTACGTCAATTTTTTGCATATGGTTCCTTTGCAATTTTGTAATCTTATGCTGTGGTTGAACGGAGATTTCTAACGATCGAGTTTTCAAGCCAAAATCTGGGTCTGTTACTTGAAAAGTTTTATGTATTCAAGACCTGGTTCAACAATCGACAAGAAATACATATAGTGTAAACTTTAAGCTCCACAGGTGCCGTGAAGCAAAACACCCGCGTAAACGTTCAGTAATTTCTGTCCCCCCCCCCCCCCCTAAAAAAGGAAATATAGGATATCTACGGTTCTTTTTACCGATAGTTAAACATGGGTTTTAGGTTGAGGATCTATAGCCAAAAGCTGCCTCGAAATGGCCGACTGGTCACAGGAGAATTCATAATATTAGAAAGAAGAAAGGTTAGCATTTTAAATCAAGGTTCGTGTTGTAGAATAGATAGAAAAAGTTTAGCATCTTCAGTAACCACTACAACTGTACAAGTACAAATTTGTCAGGATTAGGAAACACTTCTGACTTGCCATAAAAAGAAGCTATTAAACTAAGATCAGATAACTTGTACTTTCTTCGTTCGCGAACTCACGCTCCTTACAGTTCATACTCTTTAAGAATATATCGCTGCCTGAAGGCTGTTTTGACCCCAGGGTCATCTATACATTAGTACATCATCTTTGCGCATTAATACACGAGTACGTTGACTGGATCATATTTTTCATCTACTATCACAGATTGAAATCCAGTCAAAAACTAGGTATACACAACCAGACTATGCAAGGCGGTTCAGATGCACTTCATTGTGACGTTATCGGTATATTGTGACGTCTGCCGCGTGCTACTTTGTAACGTCGTCAGCCCTGTGCTCCGGCTCTGAAAGTAAAGAATTCCAGACATTTATCGCCTACGTATTAAGTAAAATTTTCAATTTTCTTCACTAAAGCCATTGTAGAAAAGATCGCATAAAATACAATGTGAACTTAGTGTAAGGTAGTTATCAAAGCGTACGGTTTTCTCCAGGTGGCATTATCCCACCAAATTGACATCGTTGTTGCAATAGTGTTATCCCTTCAAAGGGGGGTAACCCACTGTTAGGAGCGTGTCACGAACTGTGAAAAAAGGATGGTCATGAAAATCTTTTTTAAAAAAATTAAGAACTACGCCTCTATTAAGGACACTTTTTATATCAGCATCGTTACAATTTTACGATAAGTATTATACAAGACATCACAAATAATCATATAAATCCATATGAATAAATGTCGAACATGGCGACAGAGATATACATGGAGCTATCGAATTTTGAGTAAGTCTTGCCTGTGACACGTGTGAAGATAAGCACAACGTAGCTTTCACAAAGTTATCCATACGTTCAACAGACATTGTTTTTCTATTCAGAGTTTCACTAAATATTTCGAATCCTCTCTTTTAAATTTACTATCGTTTCGGATTGAGCATGGCAGTAGCTACTTTTGTCAAACGTGTAATCGACAACTTTAGGCTACACTAGCCTCGAACATCATGAAAAGGGTGAGTTTTAAAGAGCGCGGATTTCAATGACCACGACTTACCACGACAATTGGTACGGGTCTATGTCCAAAAATAACTGAGGAGTTGTGAATGTATGTCGATTATTGCTGCTAAACAGCCAATTTATGGGATAATTACTGCTTCATGATGTGATTTTGACTGAACACGAACATTAAACAAGTCGTCGATGTCATAGGAGGCGATTCTTAATATGGTTAAAATACTGTACCGAATTTCGAAAACACCCTAATGCCTATTTGCGAACTGTCACGATGGTAGGAAGAGAGTGTTTTCCGTTGATGCGGGAGTGACAAACGCGAATGGGTAGTAGGTTCTGCCAGATCATGCGTATTACATTGCTTGCAATCATGATATTTACACAGAAAATTTGCCTATCCCTGAAAATTAAAGTCCATCTACCTTTTCCTCTTCCGTGAAGTGTATTGCTCATTCTTACATAATATTTCAGGATTTCTAATATTTTAAGAAGTATTCAACTCTTTTTTAGGATATAAAGTTTTGAAAACTAATTACAGTAAATTTGTCGTAACTCAAACATCAATTACTTAAATACCTAGTATCACTCTAATGACTTTTGAAAGCGTTCTTTTACGTAAAATCTCGAAAACTTGAACAACCAAAACTTCGAAACTCGAACAACTGAAACTTTAAACAAACATTGGTTTCACAGCACTTCGATCTTTCTGGGTTTTACTGTGACTAGTTGACATCATTTTGTGTCGCCAGACTATGATCTACTTCTGTCAATGAGTTAAGTCGCCCACATTTATTATTCCTATCCATTCGAAATTTTGGTAAAATTTAATGGTGTTTATATGTAAATCTGCCAAGTCGGTCAGTTTTATATGCCTAAGACTGTCATGCTTGACACAGGTCTATAATCATTCAGCTTCGTGAAAATTGAATTTGCGCACTGACTTTTAAATACTGCCTTTCTTTCTTCAGTCGCCGAGCAGGAATCTCGTGTGGTTGGCGGAGTCGATGCCCCGCATGAGTATTGGACCTGGCAGGTGTCACTACAGTTTTGGTCCGATGCCACCCAATCCTTCCGACATATTTGTGGAGGGTCGCTCATCAACAGATACTGGGTGCTTACTGCCGCACACTGCGTGGATCACGACATGACGTAAGAATTGACTTTACATCTTTTGTCCGACAGACTCAATAAAAAGTGAAAACTGACCTTCTTTGTGTGGGGGGAGGGGGGAAGAGGGGGAAGCATAACGATAATTATATAGGTTTACTGGTTCATAAAACGTCATATTCATTTATAATTGTTTTATTACATGATTTAGAGAAGAAAAAAATACCCGCACTATAATTTGTTCAGAATTGTACAAATGCCATTTCAAACTGAATGACGCAAAGAACTTAGCGTTATAACGTCCGGCAAGTGTCGATCACGTCATAACCACGTGATATTAACATTGTGCCAACCAATGAAAATACATCTTTCAACGGGATCATGTAGTAATATTCTTTAATTATCTATGTATTCGTCGTGTCGGTCAGTATGAAATTTACTGGTTCACAAAACTTGATATTCCGTTCAACAAAGTTAATAATTGAATATGTTACACACACACACGCACACACACACACACACACACACACACACATATATATATATATATATATATATATATATATATATATATATATATATATATAATTGGCATACTGAGATTTCTTCTTGACGAGTATAAGGCATAAAGAGAAAATTTAGAAGAAAAAAAACAAAAAGACCCCACAGCTCCCTTAGTTTACATATACATCTTCTAAACTGCAATTAATAAGTACATACTGCAAATGTCTTGGAAAGAGTTCTCAAACATACATGTATCTCCTATAAAAATACAAATTTGATCATTCGAATTAACAGATTGCTTCGATAATAATAATAATGTTGATGATGATGATGCTGATAATAATAATAATAATAATCATAATAATACTGGATGCTGATATTGAAATCTAGTCTCGGTAGATAACACAAAAAGTGTATTAATTTTTGGTTTACTTTTCCCAGGATCACCAAATATCAATTGGTCTTCGGTGATTGGGACTTGTCACGGGATAGCGGAGATGAACAGAGAATCGCCCCAGAGAAATTCGTTAAGGTAAATAAATCAGCGATGAATAAATAAATAGTTCAATGATTGATTGACTGACTGACTGATTGAAGAAGAAGAAGAAGAAGAAGAAGAAGAAGAAGAAGAAGAAGAAGAAGAAGAAGAAAATTAATGCTGATCCTCTAAATTTATAACTACGAAATCTGGAAACCTTCCAAAACGGAAATAAGATAGAAGAGACGAAAAATAACATCTAGATCCAAACGGCCACCCAACCCGACTCCAACAAATTTTATTCTTGAATTTATTAAAAGTTCTCATCACATGTTTCGTTGCTACCGCTTTCAGAAAAGCAAACGAATTATGTTACGACAGAGCAACAAAAGTAGGTTATTTAGTGCCGAGGCAAATGGAGGAGTAAAGAACCTTGTTCAAGGACACACCACAATAGCCGATCCGGTTGATCCGATGGTAGGATTCGAACCCGTACCCTTTTGGTTGCGAGCTTGGCATTCAAACCACTACATCACCGTAGTCCCTGTCTCCATTAATCACCTCTTACGACATACGGGAGGGCGCAACGGGTCTATTCTTCATTCCCGAGTCCTCAGGGGCAGCCATTGACATATGAATCGAATAGACTTCAAAGAAAACAGGATAGTGCAATGTCAAGTAGACAGAGTTTATTAACATTCTTCTTAAAGCCTTATATTTACATATCTATTTTCATGAAGACCAATAAAAAGTTATGGAAAGTTGAAGTCAATACGTACAGATTCAGTGGTTTGTGATAAAAACAGATCCAAATAACGAATACAAACACAAAAAAAAGACAGCGATATTAAGATGGTCAATAGAAATTTTTCACTAAAACAAAAATGTGAGATAATGTTTATATGTAATGCCGGTATGTGTTTCCTTGTTTCAGCACGCAAGCTACACCGGAACTGGAGGCTACAATCACGACCTTGCGCTGATCAGACTGTCCCGACCAGTCGAACTTGGACAGAATGTTCACCTGGCCCACTTGACCAGTAACCCGAGCGAGCCCTACACCGGTCGGACATGCTACATCACTGGATGGGGACTGACTGAAGGTAATAACAAAATATTACTGAACTCTCATCACCATTCCAATTCGCATACAGTGTCAAGTTTACTCTCTGAATGCCTGCTCACTGAAAACCAAGAAGTCTAATCTCCATCGAGATTATTTTTTGGACCATGAACAATATTTTCGCCATGTCCGCGATTCGCACACATATTTGATTTTAAATTATCAAAAGAATGTTCCTTACACGTCATCGAAGAGAAATTAATGTCATATGGGCCTAATTTAGTAGTATTATTTATGTTGGTAATTTCATTGAGGATACCTATGAATTTCATTGATATCATCTAGCTTTAGATATCGCTACAGCGTATACCTTAACACACTGCTTAATGTAGCGGTCATTTCAAGATACCGTTTTCGTTTTATTAACTAGAATAATTCCTTGTCGTTTAAAAAAAAGTGACAAAGAAAGGCTATTTTGCGATTCTTTACGGTAGTAATTAGTATTTCATTGTGAAGGGTCTACGGCAACCATCGATGAACAACGGTTTAATGTGTCTTTTAAGCATAATGTTACTACAATTTGAAATATTTATTTTGAAATTAGCAAAAACAGCATAAAACATAAAAACTGCACCAACATTATGATTGCCGCTGCTGGATAAACCATTGGGCCTAACTGGCTTCAATTCATATTTCATGTTCCAGAGACTCTCATAATGTCCTTTCCTGTTTTTAAAAAGGTGGAAATCAAATGCCAGATATATTCTGAGAGGAGAGAGTAGCAATCACTTAACAGACTGATATGCCATTCTCTTTGAAAAATGTATGGAATACCCTGAGTGTACAACAGACTACCAATTTCTCTACGAAGAATCACGAATTATATCGTTTATTTTGGCGTGCATATTGATGATACTGGATAATGTACATCTGGAAATGAAAGGGTCAAAAGTGCAAATAGAACTTAATATAAACTCCCACTGGATTCGTTTTTATTACATATATGAACTGTATTTACATGCTTATGAGTTTAAAATGCAAGTTGGTAAGTTCAAGCTAGGAGCTTTTGCAGTAATTTTTATCTCGCAAGAATTTCCGAATTTTGCGATAAGTGCTGTTTGGTTATTTTGAAAGCTGCTTTTAAGTCCTTGATAAACGCTTGCCAGATTTTGCATTCCAGGGCAAAATGTCCCTACCAGAAGATATTTGTATGTTCTGTCGGCTTGGAAAAAATGTTTTGTTTTTATTCCAGGGGGTGGAAGTACAATACCAACCATCCTGCAGGAGGCAAGAGTGAATGTCATCACCCACTCGACTTGCCGTAGCGCACTAGGACTGTCGGGCCTTCTGTATCTAAACGCCAACGCCCACATCTGTATCCAGTACGAGAAGACCGCGGCCTGCAACGTGAGTATATGCCCCCCCCCCAATATATATATATATATATATATATATATATATATATATATATATATATATATATATATATATATATATATATATATGTCAGTGTTATAATTTTAGTCCAAATTCTTGTATGAACCATTATGGTTTATTTTTTTGTTTTTTTGGGGGGGTGGGGGGGGGGTCTGATAAAGTTACGCCGTTTATATTTTTATAACGTTTTACCTTGAGAGACTGTAAAAGGTTTTATTCAGTGATAGAACAGCCATGAACGAAACAAGACCATCTGACTGTAAAAAGTTTTATTTAGTGATAGAACAGCCATGAACGAAACAAGACCATCTGACTGTAAAAGAGTGATAGAACAGCCATGAACGAAACAAGACCATCTGACTGTAAAAGAGTGATAGAACAGCCATGAACGATACAAGACCATCTGACTGTAAAAAGTTTTATTTAGTGATAGAACAGCCATGAACGAAACAAGACCATCTGACTGTAAAAGAGTGATAGAACAGCCATGAACGAAACAAGACCATCTGACTGTAAAAGGTTTTATTCAGTGATAGAACAGCCATGAACGAAACAAGACCATCTGACTGTAAAAGGTTTTATTTAGTGATAGAATAGCCATGAACGAAACAAGACCATCTGACTGTAAAAAGTTTTATTTAGTGATAGAACAGCCATGAACGAAACAAGACCATCTGACTGTAAAAGAGTGATAGAACAGCCATGAACGAAACAAGACCATCTGACTGTAAAAGGTTTTATTCAGTGATAGAACAGCCATGAACGAAACAAGACCATCTGACTGTAAAAAGTTTTATTTAGTGATAGAATAGCCATGAACGAAACATGACCATCTGACTGTAAAAAGTTTTATTTAGTGATAGAATAGCCATGAACGAAACAAGACCATCTGACTGTAAAAAGTTTTATTTAGTGATAGAATAGCCATGAACGAAACAAGACCATCTGACTGTAAAAAGTTTTATTTAGTGATAGAACAGCCATGAACGAAACAAGACCATCTGACTGTAAAAGGTTTTATTTAGTGATAGAACAGCCATGAACGAAACAAGACCATCTGACTGTAAAAGGTTTTATTTAGTGATAGAACAGCCATGAACGATACAAGACCATCTGACTGTAAAAGGTTTTATTTAGTGATAGAATAGCCATGAACGAAACAAGACCATCTGACTGTAAAAAGTTTTATTTAGTGATAGAACAGCCATGAACGAAACAAGACCATCTGACTGTAAAAGGTTTTATTCAGTGATAGAATAGCCATGAACGAAACAAGACCATCTGACATTTTGGTGAACACGCGAACGTGACCTTGAGAAAACGATTCGTTTATTTATTTCACAACGTGTACTTTGTGCAAAGAAAATGGTATTTCAGTAATTGAAAAGTTCCAAACTCGACTTCATAAATATGAAATGGGTACGGGGTTTTGTTAGAAACATACAAAATTCTTCTAATTTGAGAACGAAAGTCTGCTATCATTATCCTCTTGCTTTGGATCAATATTTTACGCTTAAGCTATGAAGTATTTACAGATTTTCACCTAATTTAAAATAAAGCTATAGCTTCAACGTGTAATCTTGCCCACACCAGGTTAGATTGACCGCCGTAGTATGTCTCTGGGCAAGGCACTTTACTCCAATTCCCTCAGCACAATATAACCTTTAGTGTGTTTATGTGCCATTAAACACCAATCAATCAGTCTTTAACAAAGTATGACATTTAGATTAGAATAAATCAACGGCGATACAATGCGTTATGCAAATAAAAAACGTAGAACGGCTGAGTCTTAGGTTTGTCGACCTACATACTCTTCTATTCCTGGTTATGAGAGCCACAGATTTTCTGTAGATGTTCATGAAAATTAATAACATAAAAATATCTCAAATGAGAGGATAAAAATTTGGAATGAATAAGATTTTTGTGAAAGGCTGAGTATATCCATTGATACCGGATAGGATGGTTTGAAATCGTCCCGTTTCTCCAATAATTTGTAATGACAGACGTCTCTTCATTATCAAAGTATAAAATGTATTAGCCTTTCTAATTTCTTGTTTTATACTTCAAGCACTCATTTAGACGATACAATAGCGAAGAAAGAACTTAAACTGCTGATCTGGCGATATGAAGTAACCGAGTTATTCATTCAATTATTTCCTTGCATTTAGCAAGAAAAACAGCTGTCATCTAGAAAGGCGCGAATACAGCTTGAAGAAAATCACTTAAGTTAAACAGTCTACCAGCAGGTCACTATAAGACACTACCCTTTCGATAGCAGCTTTTTCAAGACATTTTTTACAGACGTATATCAGGTAAAATTGTTTTCTGTTACAGAATAGTTCAATCATTAGGAATACATATACGATCTGTTTTTCCCTTTCATTGCAGGGTGACTCTGGTGGCCCTTTGGTCTGTCAAGTGGCAGGGTCCGGTGCAGCCGTCGGTAGTCACCACGACTGGCAGTTGGCTGGAGTGACGTCATGGGGACTTTCTGGCTGCCCGGCCGGACAACCGTCTGTGTACGTTCGTCTGACCAGTTACCTGGATTGGATTGCTACTGAGACAAATGTGCTTTAAATGAGAGACAAGACTCAGCTCATTATATCTCATGAATATATTTAAGGCTGATCTCGTAAAATGGAAATTAAATGATTAAACTTGTTACTGGTATTTATTTTGCAGTTTTGTCCCCATTATTTCCACAAGATTTTAAACAACTATAGCATATTCATTTAACACTATTATCGAATTTTAAATTTTCCCCGATTAAGGACTTCAGTCCAATTGTGTGTACATCTGGTCGTAGATTATACCATCTTGTGCAGCCATTTAGTTACATTAGTCTATCCTCTCCATCGGACCTATTACCTATCTCTCTGTCAAACCAAGCAGATCTATCTATCTCTCAAGTGCAATCATTTGCCTTTTTTGCTTCTTTTACTTAAATCGGATCAAAGCAACCACCTAATGACGTCATCAGTACCGAGAACCTGTGCCACGATTGATGAATAGCTTCTTTTAAGTTAACCTTTCACCTGCATCCAGTTATAATATTTGTGTAGAGTTTATAAATTATACGGCAGCCATGTTGTTGAAGTTCAGTGGTACTCTCTGACTTTGGGTATTGTCTAAGTTGTAGATCGGGTGCAAACGACGCCCGACATCATGGTTGGCAGCTAGTTTGAGTGACATCAGACTGTCCAGACACGATAATATCACTCGGAGAATCCTCTGCCTTTCATGTGAATAAACCTCGGATGTGTCGCTGAGGCAGCCATTTTGAATTCATTCATAAAAATGAAACCATGATGGGATCACGTGACGAAATTCTATGTCACTGTGTATGTAAAAAATAAAGCATTAATTCATTAAAACAAAGATTCAAAACTACTCTCAGTTAACAATAGTTTCTTAGTTTGAATATCTTCAATTAGCCTCATATTTAGCCCATACAGGTTTAGGAAACAGATCGTCGGCTTTTGTAGTATTGTGTTGCACCATAAATTTTAGCTGCTTGTTTGTTCGTTTTGCTCGAAAATGGGGAAATCAATACGCTTTACTCATACGAGTTGGGTTTTTCAATATTTTTTTATATTTTTTTCTGGCTTGACAGAAATGGCAGAGGTTCTGTGTTCTCTCTCTCTCTCTCTCTCTCTGATGCAAAAGATAATTTTGTACGGTGTCATCATCCTTCAGATGTCATATTCAGCTGTTCAGGGTGAAAAGGTGAGCGAGATCTATAATAGAAGTAATTTATTAGGTTCAATGGAATTTACTCTATTTTTCTCACCTCAAATGATATTCTATGCTTTTGTTCCTTTCTTAAAAGCTTTCTTGGTGGATTTTTATCTCAAAACAGTATATTCTTACTAATTTTTCAACCATTTATTATTGCCTTTTATGATATACATAATCAAAGAAAAATTCAAACTGAGGTGTTGTCTTTTCATACTCTTTAAAGAACTATATTCCCATAATATTAGTAGACGCAATCTTCATAAATTTACATACATGTACATGTATTTCACTGTTTCTATTCTATTTTCTTCGTTTGATCATTAAGTGCACATCTACACTGTAGCTGTGAAAGCTCTT
The DNA here is from genome assembly GCA_029931535.1 of Margaritifera margaritifera. Lineage (NCBI taxonomy): Eukaryota > Metazoa > Mollusca > Bivalvia > Unionida > Margaritiferidae > Margaritifera > Margaritifera margaritifera. The sequence goes on along the minus strand of JAQPZY010001334.1, from coordinate 157,817 downwards.
CAAATGAATACATCTTACAATTAATACATACAACTATAAATATCGAAAGGAAAAAACAAAAATGAACACAATAATCAACGTAACAAATGAAGTCTGAGACCTGAACATTTTGTCTGCTCCATTTAGACTCGCTGCTACCTTGGCTTTTTCAGGCGGCACAAAGTTTGTATCCACTGTATTACCAAGCAGCAGAATGGATAATACTGGGTTCTGAAAACCAGTGCTTACCAATACATTGTTCTCCTTGTCATATGTATAGCTATCCATTTCCACAGAATATGCACCCCCTTGCGGAACTGTGATCACTTGTGGTATGACAAACTTTGCTGTAAAATTACCTTGTAATATGATTTTAGAAAAGGTTGATTTAGCTGAAGTAATTGGCTTGTTACATGAAGGTTTTTCCTTTCTCTCACATGGATGAACGGTGCACATCTGAAGAAGTAACCGACCTGGCTCTTCTATACCTGAGTCGGTCGCTCCAAGGGCATAGAATTCATCATCAGAATGATTGGCGAATTCGTAGACAAGTCTGCAACAAGCTCTTCCTTTGCAAACTGAAATTTCACCAGCGAGGTTGTTAAGAAGCTTATAGCTGTACTGGAAGCCCATTAGATCGGCATTGTCAAAGGAACTTTCGCTGCCTAGGCTTTCGTCGCTTTGTTTGTCGATAGTTATATTGGTGTGCTTCGAGCTAACCTCAGGTTCAAAAGGGAGATCAGCAGACAGAAATACTCCATCAGGGCTATAGAAGTCAGGACTCGACATATTTGCAACACGATTGGCGGAAAATATTCCCGAGCTTGCCATCCTGTTTTCTTTACTCCTAGCATTGGAAACGATGAGGTTAATTTCGGTTAATTTGGAAAGTCCGGCAAACATTTGAGTAGGTATGACATACGGAAAATGAACATTCCAGGCTGCTGTAACAAATAGATTCTTCAAAGTATAATATCTTATAAGATCTTGCGTTGGTGATTTAAACAGCATGTCTGCACATACTACAGTTCCAAATTTTCCGTACGGAGTATCAAAAGTGGAAAATTCCGGGACTGGTGCACCATCAAACAGTGGAGATTCGTCCCATAAATTTCTTTTATGATATCTGGCCACAAGCTTTCCATTTTTGTCGTAGATAACGTTAGTATTGAATTGAAATCTGCCATCTGTGGGACAAAAATTTTCATTGGACAAATCACAATATTTAATATCTCCCATATTTGCAATTATATAAATTTGATTGATCCTTGCCATGCAGCTCAAAACAACTTGTACGTCACAACTGGGAAATCGGTCTTGTTCAAGACATGGATTCCACTCGACAGACGGATCTGGAATATCTTCCAGGTAAGGAATCATGGAATCTCTGGTTTGATCAAAGCCGGTGATACCGTATTCGGGGAAAACCATGATATCTACATTCTGGAAAAAAAAAGTATCGAAAGACACATAGAATCAATCATACTTAAAATCATGCAAATAATCTCAAGAATTACAAAGCATGGTGAAATCTGTCATTAAAGATCATCATCATCATCATCATCATCATTAACAACATCATCACCACCACCATCATCATCATCATCATCGTCATCATCATCAACAACAACAACAACAACATCATCATCAACATCATCATCACAACCACCATCATCATCATCATCATCATCATCATCATGTTCTTCTCTTGCTACTTACTAGTGATTTTCTAGTATACTAGTATTCCGTCTACTGGTCAATGACGAGTAGAGATAATAACAAAACTGGCAAGAGATAGGCAGTCGTTCTCATTATAATATGTTTTAAAATGTACCAGTGACTGACTCGCAATATGTAAATATGTAAATATTAACTTGCATTCCGATAGATGTAGCAAAGCGTCAGTGATAATACTGTGAGCAAAATTGTATCGTCCTCAATTTGGTAATTCAGCATAAAAAACAGACATTCAAGAGCGTCCTCAATTTGGTAATTCAGCGTAAAAAACAGACATTCAAGATCGTCCTCAATTTGGTAATTCAGCATAAAAAACAGACATTCAAGAGAACCCTTTAAAAGTACGGCAATCTCTTATACCCATTGTATAAAACTGACTTTATCGGGCCTAGCCTCGAGATTTTTATTCCATGATACATACTTGTCTCCTATAGAGCAGGTGGAATAGTAGTAAGAAGTGAAAGCAGTGGTATCAACAAACAAAAAGCAAGCAAACAAAAACTACAAACAGAGTAGTAGTAGTGGAAGAAGTAATAGTAAATGTTGTATTAGCAGTGATGGTGGCAGAAGTAGTAGTAGTCTGTTATAGTAATCGTGGCCGTACAATTAGTATTAGAAGCTGGTAGTAGTAGTAATAGCAGTAGTAACAGCAGTAACACAAGTAATATTAATAGTGGCAGAAGCATATTAGAAGTAGGATCAGCAGCAGTAGTATTATTGATGGTCAGAGTAGTAGCAGTAGTAGTAAAAAATCAGCTTTCATACTTCAAAGAGCTGTTAATCTCGCAAAAAAATTAATTTCAAAGTATCACTGCCATAATTGAACCAATCAGATGTTATTGTATCCTATTGTTGTCCCTACGAAAATAATTACAATTTTTTCTCAGATTTTTTCCTGGAGATTTGTTAAGCATTGAACAATATTACTTGCATTCAATAGAGCTCTGCCCCTGAGATTTTTTAGTAGGATGACAAAGCAGAAAGGTAACTTGCACAAACAATTCCAGTTATTTCCAGAAAATACAATATGACCTATGCTGAGTTTTGGATATGTTCTGTCCATGTTCGTGCCTAATAAAAATTAGATGGCCTTGGTACATCTGAACTAATAACTGATGCACTGGATTTGATTTTTTTTTTAATGTAGAAAAATGAAGGAAGTATATAATTAAGGAACTTACTGTAGTGATACCTTCCAATATACGGTAGCAGAGGTATAGAAGAAAAAAGGCAGGGCAGCTTTTCATCATAGTGAGGCGCTTCATTAATGAATCCATTTATCTGACATTCTCTCGGTTTTTTATGTTTAACAGTCAATCAAGACGCATGCACGAGGGGGTAACGATGTGAGAAGTTATGATTTCACGTTTCTGGTTTCAACAAGAGCGTAAGTAAAATTCTGGCAAAAATACAACACGCCTTGTTCTTCTGGATAAACCATTTGCGTTTGATAACCCCCTTTCTGCATCAAATGAAATTCATCATCATTCCTAAGTTGATAAACTGTTTAAATTATCAAATGAATAATCACTCTTTAATTGATAAACTGTTTTAAGTATCAAATGAATCGTCACTCCATAACTGAGATACTGTTTAAATTAACAAATACTATATTATGCTTCCTTAGCTTAGAGAAACTTAACTGCAACAGTCGCTTCCAGTGAAATCGTTTACCACTGCTTCTTGTTCTCTATGATACATTACCATTTTCCATATATTTCTATCCACTGTGAAAATTTTCTTTTATCCAGGTTGATGTACTACCATCAAAAACTCATCATGTTTCATGGTACATTTTATAATTCTGCAGTTTCGAATTCCATAGTATATTTTGATAAGTAATATGGTGTCCGTATCTTTACAACATGCGGCGATTTACTGCGAACAAGCAATGGCTAACGTAATAACAACATCACAACACTGGGAAGCAACTGATAGTCATTACCACGACTTACAAAACCATATAGTCTCTTTGACAATGTACCCTTTAATGTCTTCTGATATATTAAAGAACACACTTAATCCGCATTCCCACAGACTATTAAGAGTGTAACTGATAATACGATGAGAAAATCGAATAAATCAACACAACAGACACACACACAAAAATTAAAAGCAAAAGAAACTATAAAACACACACACACACACTAAATTAAACAAGTGAGTCCTTATAAAGATAGGCAATCTTATTTATATGTATTTTATTAAAAACGGACTATATCACGTCTACGCTGAGCGAATGGATCATCTTTAACATCCAGCGTCTCTATACTTTGATTGCATAATATATTGCTTGTTCACAGGAAATTGCCGTTCGCTGTATGTCCTCCAATAGAAGAGTAAAATACAGGTTTTATTTTCAGTTATATCGAGTATAAAAGCAGGAAATCGATGGGTTTTTAAAAATCTTAATTTTAAGGGCAATCATCCAGTAACTAATACAACAACAAAAACAACAACAACAACAACAACAACTACTACTACTATATTTCGCTGCTGATCATGCTGCTGTCACTACAATGTTTTTAATATTGCTATTACCACCACTTTCACTTTGTGTTTACAGCTAAAGCGTCTTCTACCACTATAATAAACTTTTACTATTGCTAAAACTTATACCAATTCTCCTGCTGCTGGTACCGCTACTTTCACCACAAATACTCTTACCACAACTACATCATGACATCGTGATATGTGATATTGACACCACCATCAACACCCCTTAAAAAGGAGAAATGCCATGATGACAACAATAATTTCGGTTACAACAAGGAAGAATTGTATTACTACTGATGCTGTTACTACTACTACTACTACTATAACGGAGACGACGAGGAAGTCGATTACAACCAAAACAACGATTTCTACCACTCTTGTTGATACTATGACTAATAACCTACTACTACTACTGGTATTACTACTACTACTACCCCTACTACTACTACTAATACTGGTACTACTACTAATACAAATACCATTACTACTAACCTACTAATATTACTGATACTAATACTATTACTACTAACCTAATACTACTACTGATACTACTACTATTACTGATGCAAAAGTAAATTCTTCCATTTCTCTGATCGCCGCGTTTGTAGGAAAGGAAATTATACGGATTTGCAAAATATTCAGAACAACTGACTTAATTCCTCATCAGAATGCTGAAAGGCGTTCTACTTCATTACATGCAAACTACTACCATATGTTTTGCCGATATAATATTAGTTCTTCAAAGAAGTTGTACTGAACATAGCGTATATTTGTTTATATGTGAGTTTTGTACATCATATGCCAAAGTTTATTGCGTACTTCAGGTTCGATTTAAAAACTGGTCGGTATCCGGAATAGATAAGTTACATATATTTACCAGACAGAGCGGAAGTGCCATCCTTGGATCCTATTGAAGGATGCGTAATAATATGAAGTGAAATTATATGTATAAAGAAAGAATACTATCGAACTGCTTAGATAATTTTTAATTCGTCCCCTAATGAGAATCGAATCTGCGTCTCTGCGGGTTACGGCACCCATCGCATTGCCTGTAGGCACCAACCCCATACCCTCTCGACTAAGCGCACATACCCGAAAGGGATGGAACCTATTCGTTGGTATAAGCAGTCATGCGTAGCAGAGATGCGGGTTCGATTCTCAGTAGGGGACGAATTAAAAATTCTCTAATTTGTATGCCTTCCCACATTTTTCTTTCCCACACCTCCTACACCTGGGCTCCATTCAGAATTTGAAGGATTGACTGTCATCTCCCCATCCTCGTAAAAAATATACTAGATATGATCATCCTCCCTTAATCGTTGTGCGTGGGAGGGGGGAGGGGCTGCATCCAGGATTTAAAACGTTTGTCGTCATCTACTCATTCTCATAAAACATGATGCCCAATATGACCTTCTTCATTCAGTCGGTGTAGATAGAGTTCTGGTTACAAGGTGAACACAGTCACGGATGGACGCTTAAATACACAGGCGGACGGATATGACCAATCACTATATATTCGCAAACTTACGGATGTAACAATTTCACAGTGAAAATTAGGGATAGTCGGTGTTGCCTTGGTTATGTCTTACACACATCAAATGTATATCCTCATAGATGCTTTTGTGAGACTTAACACTCAAATGCACGTCATATTAAGACTTACTCAATATGAATTAACACGTTAAAGTTTCTTGTTAGAATTTAAATAATTTTGGATATTGAGATTAAAATTGTATCTTACATCTGCAGTCTATTTAAGTACAAGTATTCATTAGTATTTTTACCGACATGATATTTTAAAAACCCGTTTCATGTCTGTCAAGATTATACGTGTTTGATACCACATCCTGACGTCAAAGAATGACTTGATATAAGACATGTGTAATGTTTGAGGCAGTAGTATCATTATGGGACTTTAAGATCGAGTTCATTGATATAGGTCAAAGCCTTCTATACCCCATGACTTTACCCTCGAATCACACGAAATTGCATCACGCACGCGAGCCCACGCGTGAAAGTTACTAACAGGCGCCAATGCAAAAGGATAGAAGACTTTACCGCCCCCCCTCCAACCCCCCCTTCCCCCCGCCATTATCATACTATTATACATGTCTCTGCGATTGTAACATAAATTCCGTGGAAGTGACAAATACAGTCACGAGTAACGAGTACTACACGAGTATGACGCGAGTACTACACGAGTATGACGCGAGCACTACACGAGTATGACACGAGTACTACACAAGTAAATACACGTCTACGTTCAGGTCCACGTACACGATCATGATTTGCATCAGCACTCGCGTGGTGAACAAACAGACCACTATTATATTGCACACACAACCTCTTCAAGTGAAATTTTCAGTCACGCCTATATTATTGTTTGTAACTATGCAACACTTTTCTGTGCGACTAAAATTACTACTGCATGAATAGGATTATTGATCATCCCTACACTGTATAAAATATTATTTTCTTTGTTATTTTCTCTGTGGCAGAGTTAGTGTGAGAATATTTTATATTGACTGTGCCAGAGTTAGTGTGAGAATATGATAATAAACAATTACTGTAGTATATATATATAATGGCGAAAATTTCACAGATTGATGCGTATAGTATTTTGAAAGAAGTTATGAATACATGCAATTTAGGAATCAAACTACCAGATCAATGGAGTGTTTGTAACGTTACAGAAAAGATTAAATTGCTATTTCGATTAAATGCATCAAACAAATTTGTTAAAGAGACTCAAAAGATGTTGAATGATTTTTCAAATACGTATTCGAAGCATCTTAATAAATGAATCGACTTAGGAATTATCTTGGAACTGCAACGATGTAAACTTCGCCAATCTTATGAGAAAAAATGTGAAAAGACATTATATGATATTGTGCAAGAAACAAATGAAGTCGCTAACGAGACCAACTAGTACAGATAGTGAAACGAGTGAATACTCTAATGAAAACATTGAAATAATTAGCTCATATAATAGCAGTAGCGAAGATCACCAATAATAAATTAATTAGAGAGATGCCTTTAGCATTAATATATGGAATCACGAAAGACAATTCTTCGTAAGAATGTGAAATATTTAGAAGATGAAGAGCGTAAACCCCAAATGCAATGACAGGAGTTTTGTGAAAAGATATTCACATCCAAAGACACAGAAACTATGTAGTCAATATACAAGCAGTGCAAGACATTTTTATGTTATCGGATGTCATTGTACAAATGGCAGTCATTTACGAGTTGGTATAATATTTGCGTGTACCAATCAGCGTGCACTGATTTGCCCAAATACCAAATTGAAGAAAATTATCAGTTGATACAGCATGGTGAAAAGGTTTATTTACAAGACTCTGCCCAGAGTTTGGAAATTACTATCACAGGTGAAAGATATTTTACAGTGAATGATTGTACAATCAAATACTATCCACTGCGAGTATTTTTACAACCCTACATATTTGATGAGGAGCACATATGCTTGAAGTTACGTACACCATCAATCGAGAACATAGATGATTATTTCCATAACTCTACATCAATCGAGAACATAGATACATAATTCTATTAGAGAATACAATCTGCATATATATATATATATATATATATATATATATATATATATATATATATATATATATATATATATATATATATATATATATATATATATAAAGTTGAATGGCATTGGACGGGGAAAGCATGAACTCTGCGGCATCGGAGTAAAGTCGCGTAATCAGCTTTGCCGACCATGCGGATAAATTCGCAAGTATTATAGTGCGCGCCGGCGAAGATTCGCCAACGTAACTGTTGTAAAAATACCCGACAACGTTAACACTGTTGAGGAAAAATCCAACAATGTCGATGAAAAAGATACAGAAGTCAATGAAATAATAGCCAGAATTGAAGCACTTGCAGTTTCTGAGCCTGGTAAAGTAAAAATACTTTAAAAGTTTATTGACGGAACTTGCAATTAGACAAGGATTTTCCCTTATGTACCAGTATACCTACTGTAATCAAACAAAGGCAACTCGCGCGAAAGCGTGTGATACGAATACCAAACAGTAGCGAAAAGCTGGCATGCTTGAGTTGTTAGGACTCACAAAATGAACCGCAGCCAGTTGCCCCGGATAAACCAGAACCGGTTACAACGGCAACGGCAACGTTAACAGTAGAACAACAAAAACAATCCGCGCTCGAGCGGAACATAAAAATATCAAGAGGCGCAAGAAAAGTTGACATACTTGCGTTATTAGGTATCATAGTCGAACCGTGTCAGACTGCGATACAGCTTCGTGAAACAGCAGCACGATTGAGTATACAATTTCATCCACGAGTTAAGCGGGCGGAAATTGTACGTATAGTCGAGGATGAACAAAACCGCCGACGCATATGACTCATTACTTATGCATATTACCACTGGTGACTGCTGAACTAAGTTTGGTAAATGAATTTGACACCAGCTAGTATACGAAAGATCGTCCACTGTTTAGTAACACCCACAAGAAAGTCGAAAAAAAAATTCAAGGATGAATGTTTCGGGTAAGCCTATCGAAGAATATATTGGACTGCGCCCCAAAATGTACTCGATTGTGGTTGGTTCAGGTAAAAACATTAAGAAAGCGAAAGGAGTTCCCCGTGATGTTGTTGCAAAAGCACGCAAACATGACATGTGTGTGGAATGTTTGCGTGAGCGACGCGAATTTGTACACGCAGCAAATCTGATCCGGTCGCAGAAACATCGCATGGGTGTGTATCGTTGCACCAAGGTGAGCTTGTCACCGCTTGATATCAAACGATGGATATTCTCCGATGGAATCACCACTTACGCATACGGACACCACGCTATTGTTAATCACCTTTCGATTGATTCTCTAGCGCACTGATGCACTAGCGCATTAAAATAAACTTTGGCGCTAGTTCCGTATTTCCAGGAACGACTTGCAATTCTTCTCGCACAAATGCTATGGAGGTTGTGCACGCAAACGTGGGACAACCAAGGGTTCCATGACAACTAAAGGGTCCAAACCGCAGGCTTCAAATGTGAGTATATGGACCAACAACAGGTAAATAAATTCATGGATCAGTTGGAAACACTAGTTGGGTCAGTTCGTGCGGGCAACAACGCACGAGAAGTTGTTAATGAGGCAGCATCGATTTGTCAGCGGTTGTTCACCAACGATATTATGGACCAGGGGACGTTTCGAGCGTTGATGCATGAGCTCACTGAAGACATCCATATGTATATAACACTGATGATGAGTTATGAAGCACTTTCCATTGAAACACTTCATGTTTTACACGAAATCAATGTTGCAATACAGCGTTTTGTTGTAAATAAAACCCCAAGCGTTACCTCGATGATTACAATATCATCAATAACACCAGAATTGTATGTGACTTTACACCAATTAACGTGGGGGTGAATCACGCACACTCGAGATTGCATTGGCGTCTTTGGGAGTTTATTACAGTTTGACTAATATCCGATCGCGACCATTCGGTGGTCTTCCCGCAAATAACTCGTTTGTGCTTTCGTCGGACAGTGGCGCCACCTGGAATGATATTGAACTTCCCCCGGGCCCGTACGATATGGGATCTATCAATGAAGATATTTGACGGAGAATCACACTAGTGACCGACAAAGACTCTAAAATTTTCATACGTGAACACGAGCCCACACTCAGTTCTGCCATCTCGATCGAATCTGCACCGTACGCGGTTGATATCACACGGTCGTCAATAAGAACAATTTTAGATTGGCCTGAAGATATTCCGAGGACAAACGAATCTTACGCGTGGGATACCATATCCCACCTGATATTTTCAATATTACCTCAACGATTCATATTAATTTAACCTGTGACGCCATCAGTGGCAGTTATGAAAGCGGAGCTTCCGAAAGGATAGCCTTACAGAGTTACATACTGTCTGAGTTTTCACCAACCGTGGAACCGGGTGATTTGATATCGATTATTCCCACGGCACCCGTGTATCTTCCAGGCCACAATCCCCTGTTGATGCATATTCGTTTTAGCCTTGTGGATCAGGACGGGCACATGGTAGATCTCCGAGGGAAAACCTTGACAATATAACTATACATTAGAGATCGACCTGATATTTAACAAAATGACAGTAGCGAGTGGACGTGTGATACCTGTGCGTGCTGTTAATGCAAGGAAACCCATTTACATGACATATTACGGAAATGGCCTTGGTGATGTTGTCCGGGGATTGTTTACAGGCGCACCAAAGGTGCTCGCGGCCTTGTCTTCGCGCTCTGCACCAGTCGCTAAACAAGTTGCAATGCAAGTCGTTGATAGCATCAAAAATGCTGTGGATCAGTTGAAAAATCTGGGATTGCAAGCAGTTCAATCGATTCGAGATCGGCTACGACGATTAGTGACTCGAGCACCGCGGGTAGAAACAAAGGCAATTACACTTCCATCAACAGAACCAATGCCCGCGTCAGTCAGTAAAATCGTCAATGAAGCTGCTCAACAACGTCTAACCGATTCCATGATTGCTAATGCGGTAATGAGAAGCGGATTAATGTTGTTGACTGGGCCTGGACGCGAACGGCAAAGCCGTCTCACAAAAAGGTATTAGACGAAATCGATAATTGTATAAACAATGGCAAAATTTGAGGAAGTATCAGATCCCGCGTTTGACATGGACGTGCCTTTGTAGATAGATCGAAGCGTCCAAAATTTTCAGTATTATTCGTACACGGCTAAGGATCCTGATCAAAAGAGGTCGACTAGACTTACAATTACATGATACATCTCGATATTTTCTTCCGTGTGAGTCTTTTTGGAAATCGATGGAAAATCTGTACAAAACGATAATGCTAACTACCCTGACGGTGCCCGGGCTGGATTTGTTAACAACGGTTTCATGGCGTTGTTTAGAAGTGTACATTATTTCATTGATGGAAAGGAAACTGAAGCATGTTTGAGCAACGTTGATATCGCCAGGACAATTCTCGGACTCTCCAAATACATCGTTGATTACGCTAGATCAGCTGGCCCGTCTATGATGTTTCACAAGGATACACCCGACCATGCAGGTTATATACAGTATGTACGAAGGCGACCTAAAAAAGTAACCGTCGCTACTGATGATGCGGATGTAGAAGCCGTAATTACCGGCACCAACACAAATTATAACCTTGGATTTATGCAGCGTCGAGACCAACTTCATGGAGAGTCATTGTCGTTTTCGTGTGCGATTCCTTTTAGCCACATATTCGGGTTATGCAGAGATGTTCGCAAGGTTATTTTCGGATCTAAACACACAGTCACATTATACCGAAAATCCGCCAACAATACTGCAATTTGGCGTCATAGAGGTGTTGATGGTAAAGTTGTGTCGTTAAAGTTAGCATTGTGGATGCCTGTGATAATCCCTTCAATGGCCGCAGAAACGCGTTTGTTATTGTTTATGAGTTCTGGAGGTACATCGCCGATCTCATTTCACACGAGTACCATTGACACATATGAAGGCAAAGTTCAACAATTATCATGGGAAATAACTACCCAACAAGGTATCAGCGCACCAAGACATGTCTTCGTAGCGTTTCTAACCGTAGCTCGGTCGCGTGGTGGACAGACTGTTAATAAAATGATATTTGACAGGCTATGAGTGTCTGAAGTTTCTTTTCGGTTAAACGGTTGTCATGAACCCTCTGAATAAATTTTACCGGACTTTTGCAACAATCATGTCGAACGTGCATATCACAAACTGTTGTCGCTCATGGGTCAAGACAAGACGTTGGCACAGGTCTGCAGATGTTCCAGAAAGACTTCGCCACGTTGTACCGGATTTATTACTTTTCGTTGGAACACTTCGACTTGTACAGACAGTTTGTGGTCGATTTACACTTTCATGCACGTGTAACTGCAAATGCAAAAGACTGGTGGAATATTTCCATTCCTCGCAGCTATTCCAGCGTTGTTAGCGGTTGCTGCTTCTGCGGTTACAAAAGCAGTTGCGTTAGGGGCTGTCGGAACTGCATCCAGTATGGCTTTGAAAAAGGTGGAAAAATCGATGATTGTTCGTCTTGTAAACGAGTAAAAAAAAGGAACAGGTCTTCGAGTACCAGGAACGACCCGCAGAAAACCCTCAGGCAGAGGTCTTCGACTACCTGGTACAACTCGCAAAAGACCGCGCCATTAACCAATCTTAACTTACTCGCGATGGTAAAGTCACTCAAGCATTTCAGATGTGTCTTTAAACGGAATCAACTTACATCGATGATCCCACACACAAGGGAAACCGGCATTGTTAACCTGGATTCATCAACATGACCTGGGACTCATTGGGTTCCATACTTAATAACGCCTAGACATCTTTTATATTTTGACTCGTACGGGCTTGCATCTCCAGTTGATGTTGTTGATTATTTAACCCAAGGAGGTGGACGACAACCACTGTTTTATTCAACGCTGCCGTTACAAACTCGGAAGGATGGGCCAAAATGCGGTAATATTGTTGCTAAAGCGTTGCGTGCACTCGCGGGAAGCAAAGCTTCCTCAACACCAACGCCACGCGCACTTGTTGATTTTGCATTGTCACTTAGAAACTATGCTTAATAGTATACGATATGCCTATTAACATTTACGGACGCTATTGAGTCCGATGCGGCGCTGATGTGGATCTGAGCAGGTTTTCCACCAAAGCGGATTTGACTGAGTTTACAAGCCGGGTTGTTGTTGGCGTCGACCCGGGCGAGCTTGTGGTTTTTGAAGATCAAACTGGAAAACGTAGAACGTCAAACGTGGACATTCAAGATCTTGTTGTGAGGCTGCGAGGCGCTGTCGCGAAAAACCTGGCGGAAATCACTTAAACCGGGGGAATCAGAGACTCTGGTATGTCGGTTGCGTATGTCAAAAATTACATTGATGTAGCCCTCACCACCACCACCACCACGCGTAGTAACGTCATGTTGATATATCAAAGGAATATTGACCAGAGAAGGAGAGAAAAAAGATGATGTTGTAACAAGTAGTCGATTTACTTTCGGTGTTATGGACGGCGATTACTTTGATACACCTGAACCTCACATCTTAAAGGGTGCGTAAGTCTGGATCGTATTTATTCATCTTATGTGGATATAGAGGCGAGTGGGGTACAATAACTATATTCGAAAATGATAAGCTGCGTATTGTTACATCACTAACACATGCTGTTAAAGACACTCAGTTTGAAGAATTTTTCACATATGCAGTACCAAGAGCATTAGTTGCAGGAGATGAAATTCAGTTCGAAGGAATCAATATTTATCCCGAAGGGTACTTAACCGTCTTTGGCGTTGTTGTTTAAGATTAGATTTATCCTTACATATAAGTGATGGATTCTGACCGGAGTTATAAGGTTGCGGAATTAACAAATGAGGTGGTGAATCGGGTGACACGGGATGCTAACACTGATGGTGATTTTCTTCCACTTGTCGATGAATATCTGCGTCAGAGTTAACAAACCCTCGTACACACTGACATATAATCTTGTTAAGGGCCAAATAGAAATCAACAGTTGGGACCACCCTGATCTACCAATATCAACTCGAGGCCAGCTTGGTGTTATAGCATTTACACGTGAAAAGGCCCGGTCATTGACTGCACCACCAGGCATGAAAACACTTAGGGATTGTTTCTACAACGATGAAGTAATATTCACCGCTGAATCCAAGCCGGTTAAGTTTCCCATTGATTATGTTAAACCGACATTGACTCAACTAATACAAGAAGATCTCGACTATTATTCAACGAGGGCGCACTTGTCAGTGTAACAGTTCTATGGCGAAGACGAGTACAATCGTTTCAGACACCAACCAAGGGCCCAATCAATATGGTTCTAAGTGAACGTGGTGTCATACCCCCAGAACACACAATTGCCTGAGATTTAAATATTCCACAGGAAGATATTTTCTATGACTGTATGGCAGTTATACCAGTAAAAAAGGGTAATTGGTTAGAAGTGAGTGTGCGTGTTGCACCTGAACAAGGAATGATTGTCGCGCAATGATACTACGCGATCACATTATTAATAGAGGAACTATAATGAACCCTCAGTGTTACAGGCATGAGAAAATAATCGAAGTGGAACAACAAATGCGAGATGAAGTCATCAAGAGTTCTACAAACGCGTGTGTTTGGTTGTAGATGCGATTTGTGGAATCGCCGCCGCGACCACTGTTGACCTTGGCGTGGCGGGAATCACGACCACGACAACCATCATATGTGCACCAATCGGAATTGTTGTTGGGGCTATATAGATAGTAACCGGTATCACAGGGGTAACAAAATAATTTCGTTACGTTTACATCAACGAGTACGTGTCTATTCAGAACTTCTCGCGAAAGCATAAAGTAGTCTCAATACAATTGGTAAACTGTACTCGATGGCTATCGAGGATAAAATAATTAACATGGTGGAGTTCGAGACTATGTTGGCCGATATTGAAAACCACCGGCAACTCCGAGCACAAATACGCAACAAGGGGGAAGTGGATCTGCAGGCAGTAAAAGTCGAGTAAATGTTTTCCTGTTTGCCAGTGCACTTATGGTTTCAGGATTTTGAATCGTGTGATTTGCAACCGAGTGATTGATAGCAGTTTGATAATAGCAGTTTTGTTGGGGTTGAAGTTTTCTATCCTCTTGCATAGGTGCCTGTTGGTAACTTTCACGCGTGCGTGATGCAATTTAGTGTGACTTGAGGGTAAAGTAATGGGGTATAGAAGGCTTTGAACTATATCACTGAGCTCGGTCTACAAGACCCATAATTATACTACTGAGGCATCCAGATGTTTTTTCAAAGTCATTTTACTAAAACTATTATGCGGTTTTATGAATAGAATCAGATCTTTGCCATGTTGCTGAAAGACTCTTACATGTGTGTGCATTTCAAATGAAATATATGAAATTCATCGAATAATTTAAATTTTCTATGTGAAACTCGCAAAATGTAGAAATTGTTCAAATCGTACTCATGTAAGAACCACAACTGGTGTAAAGAGTTATTATAGTTTGTACGATTTCTCATACACTACGAATACGAATGAAACAATCATCTTACAAGTGATGCTGCTTTCTTTGCCTGCTGTTGGTAGACGTCCAGATTCCTTCTCATGTGAGCCAGGGCTACCGATCTGTTACATGGCATCGCTGGATTGATCGGCGAGATGATCACGTGCTCATACACTGCGGCCCTGTATGTGTTTTTGGTGACCCCACACACGCATGGCAGAATGAGCGCTGGGATCAACCAAAGGGTCATCATCATATCTGAAATTCAAATTTTATTTTCAAATCATTCAGTAATATGTGATAAACATTTACGAGACGGTAATTATTTGTTCCTCTCGTGGCAAATTCAGGATCCACGTTCAGCTAACGTATGCTACTCTTCCACAGCAATTGAAACAGAATATTACTGGAGGGGGGGGGGGGTCCTCACAGATTTTGCAGGGGGGGGGATACTTTTGTTGGCAGTTAAGGATGACAAGCTGCTTTGTAAGGTACTAAAAATGGAATTCGATTAGAATTGGCTATCACAAAAATTTTTACTAAATGTTTCAGAAATTTCTGGTATAACATATTTCTTGGTCTAGTCCAATCGTACCTAGTTCTTCTATACATATTAAAGATGGTGCATAACTACGGGTATTTCACGCAAATAAGGATAATTTGTATATATTTCTCAAGCTAATCTTTTCGTCTCATTACAAAATTATTTACGACAGTCTGGTTCTCTGTAAACGTTTTGTGAATATTTCAAACAATCACAAACTACATACCAATAGTAACCACAAGCTATATGTTTGTAAGTCGTTACTAATCCTCTAATTTTTTCATCTTGAGGAGCTAAAATTAATTTTAAATCAGATCAGCATAAACTATACACTGATTATATGTTTGTTTATTTTAATTCTTAAATTCTATATGATTATTTCTAGGCTGTTTCATTAATAATGGTTTGTTCTTATAACATAATCGTTTATGATTTTCTAACTTATTTTCAGATTAGAAATGCATATTACAATTATAACAGAGTTCAAATTTAAATATACTTTTTATTATTTGGATGTGTAAAAAGTCTTTCTAATTTAGTAATTCCTATATAGTAATAAACTGAAGCGACAACCTTCTTATAAATTCTCAGTTCGTCGTAATTAAAAGATTTTCTCTTCGCCTGTTATAGCTTGTTATACTGATGTGGACCATTCAAAGTATTTTTCAAAAACTGTTATATCTTTTAATGATACTGGACATAATTTAAAGTATTCTTTATATTTGGAAGTATCATATTTTGAAGGTCTGTATATATGATATATTGGTGGGTTTAATAATGACTCTATGGCAAATAAAAATCAATTATCATCCACATTTTTAACATTTATTCTTATTCTTTTGAAGACATATTTGTCATTGTTAAATCAATTCCTATTTGAACTGTAGCACTCTCTTCGTTTTATTTGTTTCTTTGATAGCATGGATTATATTCTCCTTCATCGGATTAAAATAAGCGTAATATTATAGTTATCGCTAATCTTCTATCAACGAGAAAGAATTCATAATGAAGTAATCATCCTCCCCAAGCACTGTCAACTTGAGTATATGTTACTTTCGGTATATAGAAATCTTGTAAATCTTAAACGCTTAGTTTGCTTTAAAGTTAGTACTTTGAGTTATTATAGGTTTAATGCTTTTGTGTGTAACTCATTTGGCTATTACTTCTGCTAACTCTACTACCGTCTGTACTCGCGTATAATTTGATACCAACTGCAAAGTGCATAGACCCAAATCTGCCGTCGCATAATGCGCCAGCAGATCTGGGTCTATGCAGTTTGTAAGGAATAATATGTAGAACAAACAAGATAGACCCCGATCTGCCGGCGAATTATGCGATGGCAGATCAGAGTCTATGTTGTTCGCATTTGGACCCTAGTTATACGCGAGTATATACGGTAGTGGGTGTACTTTAGATGGATCATGTGTTATTGTTGGTATTTTTTAAAACTATTGTCTTAAATCTCTTCTTTTTTGGTTCAACTAAAGTTATTGTTCCATATCTTGGTGCTGGGTCTGCATGTAATTACTCAGCATCTTTCTATATTTGAGAAATTTAGGTTTTCTTCTTCTTGCTTATTTCTCTCCTACAGTTTCTGCTAGCTCCTCTACTGGAGTTAGATTAGATCTTTTCTAGTTATCTTTTTCTTCGGTATTTAAATAAATTTTTCAATTGGCACTTATTTAGCTAGAAATAATTTAAATGGCATTTTTTAAAGAAATTTTACGCTGTCAAAAAATCCAATATTTTAAAAATTAAAATGATAACTCTTACAAGATCAAAATTTGTAAAATGATGAAGTTATTGTACCTATCAAGATGAGTGATGTCTATTACTAAATTATAATTTAAAATAACTCATTAAGCTCTATGTATTATTTATACAATACAAACTAGATTTTTTTTACATTCAAAAACAGTTATTTATGTTGT
Organism: Margaritifera margaritifera; assembly: GCA_029931535.1. Taxonomy (NCBI): domain Eukaryota; kingdom Metazoa; phylum Mollusca; class Bivalvia; order Unionida; family Margaritiferidae; genus Margaritifera; species Margaritifera margaritifera. The sequence goes on along the minus strand of JAQPZY010001334.1, from coordinate 140,101 downwards.
CAAAAAGAATGTTTCTTACAAATTAATAAATAAATTAAAAACTAGTGTATAAAACTGGATTTTTCGGAATTTTTCTGGATTTAAATGCTGTCAAAAAAGGTACATTGAAAGAAAATTGTGAAAACGTAAGAAAGTTAGGGAAAAAAAGCAGTAAAAAAAATGGTATTTTATGGTTAATTGTGTTTTAAAACTACTAAAAAGAGAGAAATTTTGGAATAAATGTAAACAAGGTAAAAAAAAGGAAAGTGCCTTCAGACATACAATCACTGTACTACTTCTAGTCAACCTATTGATGCTGAAGATGTCTCTGAACTCATACTCAAAGGATGAGCACGCTCAAAGTACCAATTGACATGATTACAGCCGAGTAATATCGGGTCTTGCTCGAGTCGTCGGAGATGAAAATTCTACTCGAATCGCAAGAGCATCATGTGTTACAAATTATAATCTTCATTACTCTATTCATAACATCAGGCAAATAAACTTTTCTTTCGCAATACAACATTACTTCACCGATTAAAAAAAAATAATAAAAATTGTCCACTTTATCATTCTACGTGCTATACATGTCTCTGAGACAACTTTTCTCATTCCCTGGTCATTTATTACCCACAAATCTTTTTTTTTTTTTTTTTTTTTTTGATGTTATATCTTATTGGCTTACAACACACGCAGGGCTTTTATTAGTTCCAACACCACCACCCCTCCCCACCCCCGTTTGTCCGGCAAGTGTTTACTTACCTCGAGTTATTCCAATGTTAATACTGATGAATAACACATTCAGTCAGAGTCTGTAAATATCCTGCAAGTTAGGATGAAAACGTAATCTTTCCAAAGAGTAGAGTTCTTTATCTCTACAAAGGTCATGTTGGACCAAACATCCCCATGTACTATATCGTGGCAAATAAATTAATGGAATGTAGGCACCGACACTGGCATACTTCATCTGCTGTTATCTTTGTAAGAACGTCCAAGGCAGAATAGTATATCTACTAAGAGGCAGACTTTTACGCTGTAAGTTTGTGTATTCAGTTCGTAGTTCATAATGAGCTACATCCTCAACTGATCAGTGGATCTAAACAGCTCTCCTCATTAACGTGACGATGAGGTGTTCCACTCACGTTCTTCAAACATGTGCAGTCCCCTGATCTGTTATAGCCTAGCCTATATATATATATATATATATATATATATATATATATATATATATATATATATATATATATATATATATATATATATATATATATATACACACACACACACACACACACACACACACACAGGGATTTAACAATTTTAAAAAAGTCAGCTTGTCCATGGCAAGCTGACTGGAAAATTGAACTTGCCCATTGGAAATCTGAGCACGAGTAAAAAAAAATAAAAAAATAAGATGAACTAAAATATGGGATATTTTAAAGAAATCACGTTATATTTATTTTAACTTTTATTTTATTTTAATTTTTGGTGGCACCTTAAAGCCATGTGCCGATAATTAAAGTTATCAAAAATATTTAGATATGTAGATGAGAAAGGGTTAGAACGCAGATATAGTTAGAAGAGTAAAAACAGACCTGTACATGTATATAGACAGATAAAGCGATAGGTAGAAAAAGGTTTGAAATAGCTAGATTTGAGAGAGAGAGAGAGAGAGAGAGAGAGAGAGAGAGAGAGAGAGAGAGAGAGAGAGAGAGAGAGAGAGAGAGACTGTTTAGTAAAAAGACCTTTAACTGTTAATTTAACTACCAATAACAATATTATAGCCAGGGATACTCATTAGTCCACAATGATTGTAACTTTCTTGCACGTTTCGCAGCATCATACTGGTTATTTCTCTTTAAAATAGGTTAATCCGATCTAGAAACTTCATTATGTTTCCTTTTTTTTTTGTCTAGATAAGATAGCAGACTCATCTTACCAACTAATGAAAGCAACACTGTTTCTAATGATTGATGTATACACACAACTGAAGGATTTGTGAACTCTTATTTTATAAAATTTACTGAACAATTATCATCTAATCACTTTGAAATCGGCAACATGCATCCAAATATTGGACAAGCCGACGTTTGAGATTGAGAATACTTATTTGTATCCATTTACTGTTTGCCAAGCAGTAAGCATGATCGGTCTCCTGTAATTATCACGTAAACAACAGGTCACAAACATAGCTTGTGGTTGCTTCATTTTCGGTACATCAATCACGCTTTGAAGGAAATCCTCCAGGTGATTAATCGTTATAGAGATGAGTACCTTTTATTTCCAAACACACCTGTGAAAGAAATCTCACGAGTTGATTAACAATTAACACCTGCCCACCTTAACATTGGCGACACGCATCAAAACAATCTTTCACAAGCCGATTGTTTAGAGTCGGCAAGCTCACAATCTGCCCCAGGCTAGGTTAGGACATGAAAGTCGGCGAATCCCAGATATGTACAAATATTGCGATTAAAATATAACTGATATGTTAAAATACGAATATTCATTCCTTATTTGCTAAAACTTGCTTTAAATAGTAAATATTCACACTATCAAGTCTGCGCGAGAAAATGCGTGACTGACTTTGACATTGACTACTAGATGGAAATGACATAAGACAGATGAAAGAAGCTGTAGCCAGTTCGTATAATACAAGAATGCGGCACATAAAAACACCAAAGAAAGGTGCTGATATATGTACTGTGGCGAAATCGCAAGGTGTATTTTCTCAGCATCTTAGAGGGAACTGTGTAAATTGAATTAAGGATATCAAAAAGCTTCAGAAAAATTGGAACGAAACTAAAAGGTAAATATATTAATAAAACAAGGGATGGGGTGGGGGACAAAAGAACAATCAAAAGCAGGAGGGTCATTTCGGAGGAAATGCTGACGATAAAATTAACACATGGCCTGTAAGGAGGCGCTCCACAGATAGTACCGTACATACTCGCGTATAAGCAAATACCAACTGCAAACTGAAAAGACCCAGATCTGCCGTCGCATAATGAGCCGGCAGATCTGGGTCTATGCAGTTTGCAAGGAGTAATCAGTACAATAAAGAACATAGACCTTGATCTGCCGGCGCATTATGCGACGGCAGATCAGGATCTATGTTGTCTGCATTTTGACTCCTGTTATACGCGAGTATTGATGGTATGTACTATCGACAGAGTGACAGGTGTAAGGTGAACATGCAGAGTGAAGAAAATGTTGGCATACTTCTATGCTATTTTCTTGTACTGTGGCTGAAATTTCTTTACATACTGTACTTGTGGAAATTGTAAATGGTCTAAGCACACACCTGACAAAAATGTCCGCTCCCATGTGCTCGAAAAGTCAGGCTGAATTAGTCCAAAGAACACTATTTTAACATTTATTAAAATAGGGAAAACGAATTTCGCCAGAGCCGGCAATACCAGCTTCTGAAGGTACAATGAATAAATCACAAAATATATACCAAATACAAAAGTTATCGGCTATTTCTTTTACAATTTACCTATGACGTCCAGGAAGTGAAAATGACCAAGCGGTGCTAACAGTGTTTTGATAGGTGCACATCTGAAGTAAGACCAAGCTGTATACTCTATAATCGAAACTGCACCCATCAATCATACATCCAAACAAAGGGAATTAAAAGTTCTTTTAATAATACCTATATACAAGGTCTTTTTTAAATAGCCAGGATAAACAGTGAGGAAAACCTGGGAAATTCTTTTTCTTTAAAAATCTAACCCTGTGCAAAATACGAAACTGTAGAGCGCCACCTTAGTAAGCAAGGATTAATATATATGGATAAGGTCGCCATGCGAGTGTGTCTGCTTATATGCTTATATCCACGACAGATCAAGGGCTAACACTTTCCCAAGGAGTTGAAAAATCCTGGAATCGACCTTGATGACCACAGAAATACAAGTTGGTCGCTCTATTTGATAATGAACCAACGGCCCCATTGTTTAGCTTTTGTACAATTGAATATCATAGTTAACTATCTAAAATTTGACAAAGAAAGTCACTCAAGTTATCTAAGATAACTCTCTCTCTCTCTCTCTCTCTCTCTCAGTGCTTAGCCTGCCGGACTTGCGACCTAAAGTGTGCAGATTCGAATCCTGCCCAAACAAGGCCGGGTCGGCCGCCAAGACGTGTCCATGAGCAAGGCACTTTTCTTACAGTCAGCTTGACACGATATCACCTTTCATGTATTGATGTGCTGTTAAATATATAATCATTCATGTATTGAAGATAGATAGATAGATAGATAGATAGATAGATAGATAGATAGATAGATAGATAGATAGATAGATAGATAGATAGATAGATAGATAGATAGATAGATAGATAGATAGATAGTGAGAGAGTTTAATTTAATTCGTAAGAGTAGTGAACATCGGTAAGCGAAATAAATATAAACTATTTTCTTATCTTTGAGTAAACATGTTCACAAGACCTTTCACTCTGAACTAGCTATCATGGATAGAAGATCATTTAACTTGTCTCAGACAATGTAAAGATATACCCACATGCTAAGTTTGCTTACATCATTTAACTTGTCTCAGACAATGTAAAGATATACCCACATGCTAAGTTTGCTTACATCATTTAACTCGTCTCAGACATTGTAAAGATATACCCACATGCTAAGTTTGCTTACATCTTTAAGTAATATTTTTTTGGTAAAAAAAAGTAAAGTTTCTGTGGTATCATTTAAAACATTCTTCAGATAAAAATCAACAAACTGGGTTTAATTATAAAAATCAACAAACTGGGTTTAAGGATAAAAATCCAAGAGCACACGCACGCTGTTTGTTTACTGTTTATACAGATTACGGGCATATGTCATGGTGTCAAGAAAGGTATCTCTCTCTCTTCTTTTGTACTAAGATTACTGAAAATCGTGTTTTTTTAAACACGACCGTGTCCATGGGTTTGGGAGTCAGAAATCGTGTTTATCGCGTGATACGTCGTGTTACAGTTAAAAACCTAAGTCAAGAAAATTGACATTAAAATCAATGTCAGAGCGCTAACTTTTTAGTTCGTTCATTGGAATGCAACCAAATACAAAGCCTGTTCAAAACTGACTTGCATATGTACAAGTATCCGTGTTCATAAGCTCATTGAAGTACAGAAATGCAAGCAATGACTTTTCACTTGACCGTAAGGTCAATTAGGACCGGTTTTCAAAACTCATTCGCAAAAGAGTGGATATGTTGGTGGTCAGATGAGCACCATTTTCATTAGAACTCGCTACGTATTGCTATAATATTTTAGTGAAAACCCTGTGTCGATATGACAGTAATTTCAGGAGAATGAGCCATAATAAGATTTTCAGGATGGCCTCCAAGGAAGTCATTTTGGAGGTTGTATCAGCATAATTTTAATACATTAACAACTATATATTGCAAAAAGGAAGTAGTTTTTTTTTTTAAAAATGTCGGCATGGCCATCATGTTGCGGTTGGATCAGCTCTGTTTTTATTTAGGACTAACTAGGTATCATAAGAAGTACTATGTATACATTTTAGATAGAAAAAAAAAAAAAAAAAAAAACCATGTAGATACGACCATCCATTCAGGAAGATAAGTGATAACAAGAGTTTCAAGATGGCCACCGTGGTGGCCATATTAGATGTCCGATCGGTACTGTTTTAATTTTGGAACAACTAGATATAAATAGAAGTCCTTAAGTGAAAAAGATATGTCGATATGACTATCTGTTCATGAGAAGTAGCAATAGCAACACTTTCAAGATGGATGCTATGGCTGCCATATTGGATGTCAGATCAGCACCATTTTAACTTAGGAAAAACTAGACATCATAAGAAATCTTTTGGTGAAACCCCGAGACGAAGTAGTAATTACAAGATTTTCAAATGGCCAATGTGGTAGCCATATTGGATGTCTGATGGGAACCATTTTTATTTAGGCCCAGCTAGACATAAGAAGCCTTTTATTGAAAATTCCATGTCGATATGGCCATCCAATCAGGAGTTACGATAAAAAAAATTTCAAGAGGGCCACTATGGTGTCCATATTGGATGTCTGATCGGTACCATTTTTATTTAAGACCAACTAGAAATTATAAGAAGTCTTTTAGTGAAAACCCCATATCAATATCACCATCCATTTAGGAATAGTAGCATTAAGATTTTCAAACTGGCTCCCATGCAGAGGGGGCAACATTTTCATTTAGGACCAAATAGAACTTGGGATGAATGTGTCTGTAAATGTTTGTGGCAATTCTCCCAGAAGTTTATGAGAAGTATCAATAAAAAACTTGCGTTTATGGACGCCAGATGACAGATGAAAGGCCATTGCATTAGTTCTTCTACTAGAGCTAAAACTGTATGAAACTGGTATTAATGTCACATTCAACACAAATAACTATCTAAAACTTTTTTCAGCTGCCTTTCCAGTAAAACTTTAAGGATTTACTAGTTTTGAAAAATCTCTTTACAATGACTTGAAAAAAAAAAAAAAAAAAAAATAAAAAAAAAAAAAAAAAAAAAAAAAAATGATTTTACTGAAAGTTTAGATTTAAGAGTTTTAGGAACTTGTATTCATGAAGTGGTTTTTATGGGTTCAATGTTAGAAAAAGCAAAATTTTGTACAAACATGAAATCATTTCATCAGTCTTAAAAGTTTGAGAAAACACTAATCTATTAAATGTTAAAATTTCAGTCGTACGAGGTTATCTTGTTATCTGTTATTATCACCGCAAGATAATTTTCAACAAATGAAATACTCTTTTATGATTTCGTGTTTAAGTTAACCTAATTTGTACAAAGCCATTTCATAATTCCTGCCATTTTTGTAACCTTTGACATTATAACCTTTGACCTTTATTTCAAATGTTAACAAGAAGTTCATCTGCTCTCTCTCTCTCTCTCTCTCTCTCTCTCTCTCTCTCTCTAGTCTGTCAATCCACAGGGACGGCCATCTCCGAGGATTTGGTACACCTGACCATTCTTAGAAACAGGATTCATCACTTTCTTTTTATGGACAATTGGAGGGCTGTTGCTGTGATTAGTTTCTTACATCTAATCAGCTGAGATGTCACTTTGATCAGTTCAACTAAATACTTGAATTTAACCCCTATGCTAACTACAAGTCTATGAGCTCCAGTAAAAGGGGTGAGCGAGCGTGTTGCAGGATGAATTGTCTTAGCATCATAAAGATTCACCCCAAGTTGGAAGAAAATCGATCAAGGTGTTTAGGAAATATAAGCAAATACAAAATCTTTAACGAAAACCATAACGAACCGTTGACACTGACACTAATGCTGCCCATGGAAAAGTGACTGCTATGTCTGGCTTCCCACCAACATGGGCGCAACACAAATAAGGCAGGGTTCTCCATAGGATTTTGAAAGTTGTAGTCCAGGACTCCTTCCTTAAAAAAAGTTGCAGTCCCAGCCCTAAAAAATAGTAGTCCCAATAACAATATTTGTTTTTCTCCTTGCAATAATTCAAAACAGTAAGCGTGTATTTTTGGCTTATCAATATATAAGTAATCAGATTGCTAATGCTCATTCATTGTGAAATATTTAGTATTATAGTTACTGAATGAAAAACTACAGTAATTGAGAACAGTGATAATTGTGATTGTTTGTGATGGTACAACTATAACAATGCTCAATCGCTTTTCTTTGACATTCTTTATTTTTGTGTGCAGCTAGAAGGAATAAAGGAAGAGATTACGTTTTCCTTTCTATATTATTTTATTTAATTAGATTCAATTCCATTTCAAAACAATAAATTTGCCAAGACACTGAAAGAAGAAAAAAATGAGACCAAATTCCATTCACTTTTTTCATTGTATCTTTAAGCAACAACACATCACATCATACAACATTCACTTTTTTTTAAAACAAACTTTAAGGTTTATATGCCATTCTTGGTCATTACACCATGTATTTTGGCCATATAACTTCATACGAGCACATCAGACACTATACATTGCAACTAATTCTAACCAATAGGAGTTCCTGAATTACAGTGTTGCAATCACAAATAGATATAAATGTCAATCAACTGCCACTAGAACAAGCAATTTATTTTTTCTGTAGTTTTCAAATTGCTTGTTTAAGTAGCAGTTGATTAAATATTTTTACCTATTTGTAAATACAATACTGTCTGGAAACAAGTCTGAGTGTATAAAGCTAACAAATGTTCCATTGTTTTCTCGTTTTGCGGCCCGATGGAATGTCGTATTCATTCCACGAATCTTAGTCTCTTTGACGTTCTGCTTTCTTTCTAAAAATTTTTTTTAGATACTTTTAATAATTTTCTGTCGGCCCGTTGTACGAGAATCAGGCTCATTGTCAAACTATGTGCTTGGCACAAAAAAAAAAAAATTACGTACAGTTGCCATTGGAAAAGTGGAGCCGCGGTGGCTCAGTGGTTAGCGTGCTGGACTCACGACCGAAAGGGTGCGGGTTCGAATCCTACCATTGGACTAGCCTGGGTCAGCTACCGAGGCACTTTACTCCAATTGCCTCGGCACTAAATAACCTACTCGTGTTGCTGTGCCATAAAGTACCAAAGCAAAACAAAGCCATCGGAAGAAAAAAACAACAAAAAAACCCCACTTTTCATAACCACTCGAAAACGAACGTATAGCACATGACACAGAAAAAGAGCCGATTTTATAATGATCAACATAGGAGTTCGTATTCCTCCGACAAACAAAATAAGTCCCAAAATCTTGGCACTATTTTTCCAAATAACCGTATATGATAAAATGAAAGTATTCCAAACATCGTGGCAGGGTTTAACATACGATGGATTCAAAGTGTGTTGAGTGAAGTTTATCAAGCGCGTGTAATTATTGTTCTGATCAAACTATCATAATGCACCGATTAACAGGTGTCTTAATCTCCTAGTCTGCTAAGATCGAACCTATGACGCTTCGCCTAAATCCCTTTACAATCACTTGAACTTTGCTTTGATTGATCTTTGTTTTGTAGAAAGGGATGAAATAAAAGTTCGCAGACAAAGAACAAACTTGAGTACCGCGGTCTGTGCTGTTTGAATTTTCATGCGTCCAAAATTAAAAGTACGCGTACTTTTACGCAGATGTCGGCGTCCCCGAGAACCCTGTAAGGACTATCCATTTGGAGCTTTTGAACCGAGTTATTAATTTAGTTTTATGTTAGATGTATACTAATGTCATAAAATTATTAACTCTGTTTATTTTGGTGTAAATTTAAGTATATCAGTCATAGGATATGCGTGAATACCAAAATCAGCTAGTATATGGATCACTGATTCTGAATATTTTGAAATCTATTCAACCACAAGAAGAACAAGAGTACCACAAGTAGCACATGATATACACGTCTCGTGAATTTTTCCATACTAATCACCTTGACCTTGAGCTATGAAATCGTATATTGTATGATAATGTGTGGACTTGGGTAAAGTTTCATAAAAATATATGTAGGGGTTAAAAAGTAACAACTGGATAAAGAGACAGGCCACTGACAGACCCTGTGACCTTGACCTTGAGGCAAAGGGCATGACAATGAATATGCAAGACACTGTTAAGTCAAGATATGCAACAGGAGTTTCATTAAAATATCTTCATTGATTCAAAAGTTAAAAACCTATACATGGATACCAACAAATAAATATGTATATGGACAGAGGACACTCGTTTTGTATTTTCCTATGTTGTGACCTTGACCTTGAAGCAGGGGGCATAGCTATGGTATGTGACTGCTGTCTAGTCATGATATAAAACTAGTTAGATTTGAATAAAATATCTTCAGTGGTTCAAATTTTAAACTCTGGACAAGGACACAAAATCGTAGAATTACCTTTTCCCTTGCCATGACCTTGATCTTAAGGCAGGGTGTCGCTCTGGTGTGCAACACACTGTCTATACATGCTACATAATTGGCTAATGTGTCATTAAAATATCTTCAGTGGTGCAAATGTTACACTCTGGACAAGGACCCAAGTCAGAGAAGTACATTTTCCCTTGCCTTAAACTTGAGGCAGGTGGGGTGGCTATGGTATTTGACACACCATCTATTCATGGGTGAAGGTTTATAAAATCTTTCCAACAGTTACAAATTATGGGCTGGACAAGTAAATGTTTTAACAAATGGACAATGTCATAACATAATCTGGTCATTCAATGATCACCTTTCATAAATGATTACAATGTATTAACAGTTCATTGCGAATGATGGACAAACAACTATTGAAACATTATTTAAAGTTTGGATACTCTTTGTGTATATATATACAACACATACAGACTCACTGTAATGTAGATTTCCACATAATGTATAAGACGGGAAGCTACTGGCAAGCTTTTTTACATACCCCCGTTGGCTAAGCTGAGACCTAAACCCATGGACAGAAGTGAGATGTGAGTGATCTGTAAAAGGCGAGTGCCTTAGACCACTCAGCCACCCGGGGCTCCAAATTTCAGGATAAAAGCATATGGCAGGCATTTTGTTGTGTAACTGCAAACCAATAAGGATAACTGATGAGATCCAGACACTTCTTTCTTTTGTGTTTTTGAGGGCACAAAATCCTTGTTATAAAGGAGGGTGCAAAGTCCTAATTATAAGTCATTTTAATAGCTAAAGAAATAGACTGGATATCATAACCCATCCTACTACTTCTGCTAGTTGATATTGTTAACAGACTTACTTAATATCAACAAGATAGAAATGCTATGCTAGTAAGTTGTCCCATTGGATGTTTTTTTCCCCCAGTAAAGTGAAATACCTTGGTATACCATATATACTCGCGTATAATCTGGGCCCAAATGCAAACAACACAGACCCTGATCTGCCGTCACATATAAATGCACCGGCAGATCAAGGTCTATGTTGTTTGTTCCACTGATTAGTCCTTATAAACTGCATAGACGCAGGTCTGCCGGCACATTATGCAACAGCAGATCTGGGTCTATGCAGTTTGCAGTTGGTATCGGTTATATGCGAGTATATACAGTAATATGCCTGATGGCAATATTATTTATTCATTAATGAATAGCACCACAGTTTTCTTATATGATGATATGTGTGAATAATTTTTAAAACTTTGCTATCTCATTTTTAAAAAGCAAATATGTATTTTTTTTAAGAATTATTTTAAAAATAATATGTTTACTTCTGCCAAAAAGAGAAATATTTATTTTAATAGTTTTCCTGCACCACTGCACCAAAGGTGGATACCTTTTTTGACAAGGGTAATAACTCTTCTTGACAAGAGAAGCAGCTCTTATAACAAAAAGCCCAAGTGGGCCTGAGATCACTCACCTAACTGACATCCACCTAGTAGCAAAATGCAAGTGCAGTAACGGCCTAGAAATTTTTCAGTATGATGGTTTCTGTCGAAATTTCTCCGGTGTTGTTGATTCCATATGTTATGAAAACAATTGTTTCAAGGTTTTTCTAGTTTTTTTTATCTGCATCCATATTTGATAGCACATCAGTAACATTTTTCCAATATTGAAAGGTCCCTGGGCCTGGATGCTTTGTGTCAAAGTTGGTCCAATTCTGTTCAACATTCTTTAAAAATAAAGTTGTGTAAATGTTTGGCTACTTTAGTAATAGCAGTCATATTTTATTGTGGAATGGCATCTTTTTTATATATCTGAAAGACATTCAGCTAGGACACTTTTTCAAATCCTGTTTATTTATTTAGAATACTGGTAAGTTATTGAAGGTTTTTCTATTTCTAGTAACAGAGTCATATTTGATGGAATATTGGCATCATTTGTATAAACATGAAAGGTCTTCATGCCAGGATGCTCTCTGGCAAGTTTGGTAAAATTCTATTAAGTGGGTTTGTAGAAGTCATTGAAAGTTTTTTTTTTTTTTTAAACAGTGGCCATATTTGATGGTGGATCAGAATCATTTGTATAAATTTAAAAGGTTTTTTCATGCAATGATGTTTTCCATCCAGTTTGATAAAAAAAAAAAAAATTATTCAGGAGCTTTGAAGAAGTTGTTTTAAGGTTTTTCTATTTTTAGTAATGGTGGCCATATTTCACTGTAGATTGGTATCATTTGAATAAACATGAAAGATCTTTATGTCTGGATGTTTGGTGTCATGTCTGGTTGAAATTGGTCAGGCTGTTTCTTTTAAGAAGCTGAAAATAGCAATTGTTGATGGACACTGGCCAGGTGCTGGACAACACATGACATATGAAGGGTCATACTATAAACTCACTTGGCCTTACATGACCAGGTGAGCTAAAAACAGTTCCAAGCGCGAATTCCTGGTAATGAGTTAAACTTTCACTACTTGGAATATATATATATATATATATATATATATACATATACACAGTAAATCCCACAATAACAAACCTCAATATTATGCAATCCTTGATAAAATGAACACCAACATTGGTCCCAAGAGACCACTTATATATAAAGAGAACATTTAATTATAATGAATGCCAGATTAGAACAATTATTCATATAGTCACATGGACCTCAAATTATTTGTTACAGTGAAGAAGGCCTACTCTGTGTGTGTGTGTGTGTGCACATGAGCGCATATGTACACATTTTGTATTAAAACTTTTATAGGTTTTAATGTAACTAAAGTGTTACCCTCTCTACTACTCAAAGTGTTTAGGAAAAGTAAAGTTGTATGAAAATCTACATCTAGATTTCTAGGAATACTATTACATGAAAAACGTTCACTCAACAGGACTGTGGTGACCTGGAGAAAAACTATGCATTAATGAAATTTTGTGATTTAAAGTAAATAATTAAAAAAATTAAAAGCTTAATGTTGACTTTCGTGTGTACATACTCCTCACAGTGGGTTACCACCATAGGGTAGAATAATGCCAGTGTCATAATGCTGTAAATTTGGTGGTAAAAAGTCACCTGGAGAAAACTGTAGGCTTTGCTGACTGCCTCACATTCAATTTATACTGCATTTGCTGTGATCTTTTCTCTACAATGGCTTTAGTGCAGAATATAGGAAAGAGGAAAAGGTATGGAATTCTTTACTTGCAGAGATGGAGCACCGGACTGATGATGTTACAAGGTAGCATGTGGCAGACATCACAATATACCAATGACATCACAATTAAGTGCATCTAAACTGCCATGTATAGTCTGGTTCTTTTACCCTTGTTTTGGTTTGGATTTTAATCAATAATAAGTGATGTAAGTTAGGATCCATTCCACGTGTTCATTTTCTAATATGCGGAGATGATGGACTAAGGTTTAGATGATCCAGGGGCCAAAACAGCCTTATGGCAGCAATATATACTCAAAGAGTCAGAGCTGTGATGAGCTTGGTGTGTGTATGTAAATTAAAACCAAATTCTAAGTGCACAGTTACACAATTGTTTTCAGAAAATGGTAGAGACATTTCAATGACAGCCAAATGAGCCATGTCCAAAATTTCAAATACAAACTGCTGACCACTAACTACTGATTAGCCAATTCTCAGCTGTGATTGATAATAACCACTAAACAAATTTCTATACCCTTAAGTGTGAATGAGATTGACTGGGTATTTATGGTGTAAACAAAACAATGGTACATTCAAGGATATTGAATCAGTAATTAAATATGCTGTAAAAAAATAGTTACATTTTAAATAAATACCTTAACATATTTGACTAATATTTAAGTTGAAATATGGGGTTGTAAATTAAATGAAAATGCAATCCATAGACCAACATCTTTGGCATATTTAGAATGATTATAAACTAGAACCATGTGCTCATCATGGACAGATACAGGGGCACCAGGTGGCAGAGTGGTCTAAGGTGCTCGCCATTACCAATTACTGCCATCTCACCTCTGTCCGTGTGGGTTCAAGACTTGGGCTCGGCCAATGTGATTTTGTGAGAAAGCTTGCCAGCAGGTTCCCGTAGGTTAGTGGTTCTTCCCGGGATTTCCCCGGGTTCTTCCTCCACCAGATATATACTGGCCGCCATGTATAGCCTATCATGTGCTGAAAAAATGGCGTTAAACCCATAAAACCACAAATCACAAAACCTCATGGCTGAAATAACAAGTCAAAAACTCAATAAGGATACAGAATGTTTTCTTTATAAAAAAACTACTGGTATTGATAATATTTAACAGTTTGGAATTTGGTTTTTATGTGTTGAGACTTATTTTTGTGTCACTGACATTATAACATATCACAGGTAAAGACTTGTTTTTGTGTCACTGATAGGATAACATATCACCAGTAAAATGCAATTTGAGAAGTAAAATCACCATTAATATCCCTTCAAATATGAGTTTGTTATCCCTTAAATCTTCACTTAATTTTACTTTATTACTCCAAAAAGAGTGTCACTGAAAAGCTATTAACTGATATGGACTGAGTTGTAATGTATTTTTGCTTTGAGCTTTACTAACATCTTTTCTTTCTTAAGTAGAGATACTAGAAAAGTTAAGGGTCCATTTTAAAGACAAATTTAAGAGTTGAAAGCCAATGCAAATATTGGCACTTGTGTTTACTTATCAACACACACACACACACACACACACACACACACACACACACACACACACACACACACACACACACACACACACACACACACACACACACACACACACACACACACACACACACACACACACACACACTTGGTGGCTGCATCAAGAATCCAAAACCTTTGGTGTCATCTGCACATCTTCATGAAACATTATACCAATACATCCTCAATTGGTGTAGATGAAGTTCAGGTTACGAGGAAGAGTCCATATTATCAAGACAAATTTTACCTTTGACCCCCAACTCGTTTCAGCCCCAGAGGATGCAAACAGGATTCAAAACACCTCTTGTCATCTACTTAATCTCCAGAAACAACATATCAAATACAAAAATCACCCTCCCTCATTCGGTGTAGATGGAGTACATGTTACAAGGTGAACCAGGAGTCACTTGGTCATATGGATGGACACACACACATGGAGGGACTGAATGATAGACTCGACTAACCACAATTATATATTAACAAAAGTTTGGACATAAAAAGTACTAATGTCATGGGAATGTACTCCCAAATCAATGCTCAGGGTCACTGCAATGCTTGCTGGCATTACTCTTAAATCAATGCTCTGGGTCACTGGGATGCTGGCTGGCATTATTGTGATCTGACGTTTGGAACTTTCTTGTCCATTTCCAGTTTGAGTCAAATAACAAAGTGGGATGTTTGGCAGAAGAACATCCACTGGTATGTTTCCTATGATTCTTAGAAATTTTTAAAACCGATCACTGATAAGGAAACAAATATCAAACACATGGCTGGATTTTTTTTTTACAGTATTCATTTTTTTAATCTAACAGAAATAAAACTCCTTATCAAGTTTCATGATAGAAGTAATCTCATGTTATCTGCTGTCCTGTGCTGATGATACGCTGTCGCAAGGCTGTCATTTTCTGCTTCTCCATACACACTTGGATGTAGGGCATGAAGAAGAGAAAACTGCCATCTGGTGGCAAACTATTGAGGAAATCCTCAGGGGGAAATAATCCAGCAATCTCATTCAGAACATCTGAAACAAAACAAAAATAAGAAACCCATGCAATCCTTTCATATGTGAAGACAACTTACTTTATATATTCGTGTATAAGACGATACCAACTGCAAACTGCATAGACCTAGATCTGTTGGCGCATAATGCAATATGCAGTTTGTAGGGATGAATCAGTAGAACAAACAACACAGACTCTGATCTGCTGGCACATTATGCGACGACAGATCGGGGTCTATGTTGTTTGCATTTGGACCTGGCTTATACATGAGTATATATGGTACAACAATTTTCAACAATAATTTCCACCGTTATACCATGAAATTTACAAATATTACTGAGCAGCTCGGTAACTCTGATTCAGAAATATTAGTATACTGTAGTAAATGAACCTTACAATCTTCCAATTATTTATGTTTAATATGGGATACATTTTTTTGACATTTCATGACAACTGTAAATTTCAAATAAAGCTGTGAAAGAGATCCTATAATAACAAAAAGTCCTGCTGAAACTAGGATATGCCCAAGATATATGTCACTGTTTTATACAGCTTGCAAATTTTTCCCCATAGATTTGCAAAGTAAAAATTCAAAGACAAAAAAAACAGATTTACTAAGAGAAATTTTCACTCAGAAATGTATGTACGTCTGCATCAATATTATGTATGCATCTTTTTGTGTATGTGATTATCATGAAAAAATAGAAGTGCTTCACAAATCATTCCTCAGAAAAGAAAGAGAATTATGGTAATCATTAATTGTCTACAATGTTTTAGAGACATCATAAAGACTATGTGAAGTATAGGTTGGTGGGTATGGGGGATAATAAATTTGAAGAAAAAGGCACAGGATGCATGTTTCTGTTGGATGGTTGTAATGAGTTTAACGACATCTTTCAGCACATTATAGGCTATACATGGCAGCCAGTATATTTGGTGGAGGAAGAACCCGAGAAAACCCCGGGAAGAACCACTGACCCATGGGAAGTTACTGGCAAGCTTTCTCACATACCCATGTTGGCCAAGCCGGAGACTCCAACCCACGAGGACAGAGGTGAGATGTCAGTAAAGGCAAGCACCTTAGACCACTCAGCCACCCGGGACCCCAACAGGTTACTGTAACACTGTAACACTATAGCACTGTAACATTGTAACACTATAACACTGTAACACTATAACACTAACACTATAACACTGTAACACTATAGCACTGTAACATTGTAACATTGTAACACTATAACACTAACACTATAACACTGTAACAATATAACACTAACACTATAACACTGTAACACTGTAACACTATAACATCAAAATGATAGTAAGCGGATGTCACAAGAAAGATTGGTATTTTAATGGCATATCAACACACCAAAGGTTATGTCATATAAAGGAAACTGGAGTAAAGTGAATTGCTGAGAGACGACTACAACAGCCTAACCAGCCTTATCTGAACAGGATTCAAACCTGCATCCTTCTGGACACAGTTCCACTACACAAATCACTGAGCCACAGTTGCAGCTCCTGGATTCACAAGAAAATGTCACTTATAAGTAACTTTTTATTTACTATTAAAGAAATCCCGGAAAGTAGTTTTAAGGACCCATTTTGGTGCAAGACAAATGTTCATGTCAAGATGCATCAACAATGTAACCATGGTGGCCATAGGTGAAAGGTACTGGAATAGAATTCTGTAATTGATTTTTTGGCCATTAAAAAAAAAAGGAAGGTAGGTCACAGTCTCTCAGTTTAGAAGTAAAATACATCTTCATCCCTACAGTTCAGGATTGGTTTCAATAGATGTACTGAAGTAAAGGTTACAAGCTTACAGCCAGGAACAAGAAGGATGGAAGAGTGAACTGAAGCACACACTGATGTATGAACACACAGAGTGATGGATGGACAGATGAATAAAATAAATCCTATCCACCCAACCCTTTCTGTTAGAGGGGTACATACAATTAAAAAAACACCTTGAATGCATTTTACCTTTGAGAGCCTTCATGACAATGTTCTCTTCTTCTTTACTCATGCCTTGAGTATTTTGAGTTGTTCTCACCTTGTCTAGTAAACAGGTCAACAAAAACTTCCACTGTAATGAGAAAGCAGATCAAACTAAAATGTAACAAAGCATTGAGACAAAATAACGTTCACTATCAAAACTTCTGTCAATTCTTTTTTTTTCATCATTAATTCTATTTTAGTTATCTCATTATCTATAGTTCTGGATCCCTTCAACTAAGTTTATCCTCTTGTAACCATGGTGACTGGATCCCTTCAGTTAAGTTCTTCCTTCATTAGATCCTTTCAGCTAAGTTTTACCTTCATTTAACCATGGTGAAACTGGATCCCTTAAACTAAGTTTTTCCTTAATTTAACCATGGTGAAAATGTGATCTTTATTGCAAAAGTGTTTAAGGCATCAAAACTACCCTACAAAATAGCCTGCCTATTTGCTCTTCTCAAACTACTATAAATGTTTATCTTCCAAATTTTGTGCAAATTTTTATTTTTTCGTAGCAAGAGAACTTTTAATCAATACATACATACATAAATACATACATACATAATTGAAACTGTAACAAAAGTAGCTGTATTATGCACAAAAGAATCCACCTTATCTGTTCACATTTTTTTTTTAATATCAAAGAAAAATAATATACCAAGTGTTCATCTGTCTTATGTCTGATATTAATCAAAATGTTCCCCACATCAACTTTTGGAATATTCATATGCAGATGGATCTCCTTTAAGTGTGATCATGGTGATATGTTTGACCATTGAACTTTATGAAGAATTATTATTTTCACAAAAAATAAAGATCCAAGCAATCAAAAAAGCACAAAAAGATTCAAAGGTTGGTGTACATTGTTATCTCCACCAGAATAAGAACCATTTTATAGACAAGCAGAGAAGATGGTACCCTGTAACCAAACACCCATAAAATAACTGCGGAGGGATGTTCCTGGAAAAACAAGAGGCCCAAGTTGGCCTGATATCACTCACCTTAACAGGATTATGTATTGTAAGAACATATCCTAAATATGGCTTTCAGAGTGGTAACAAACTCAGCCAATCAGATCAACTCAATAATATGCACGCATCTCATTACTGAACTTATACAAGATCCTGATGATATAAGCATATATTCTAAGTTCAATCAAAATTGGATCAGAAATATAGCCTTCAGCATGGTAACATACTCAACCAATCAGATGCAAGATTATCTCATTAATATGCATGGATGTCGTTCATTATTGAACCCATCCAACATCTGGATGATATAAGTTTATATTTCAAGTTGGGTCAAAATTGGAGATCGGATCAGAAATATGGCTTATACTGGGGTAACAAACTCAGTCAATCAGATGCAAGATTACCTCATTAGTATGTATGGATCTTGCTCATTACTGAACTTGTCTGACATCTTAAAGATATAAGCAGACATTCCAAATCTGATCAAAGTCAGATTAGCAATACAACCTCCAGAGTGGTAACATGTTCAAAATTATCTCATTAATATGAGTTGATCTCGCTCAATATTGAACCCATCCAAGATCTTGATGATATAAGCCTACATTCCAAGTCTGATCAAAACTGAATCAGAAATATGGCTTCCTGCTCATTAGTATGCATCAATCTCACTCATTATCAAACTTGTGCAAGATCTTAATGATTTAAGTAAATATTCCGAGTCTGATCAAAGAAGCCATTTCCAGAGTAACAAGGTTAGCTAATCAGGTGCAAGATCAACTCATTAATATGTAGGGATCTTGCTTATTACTGAACTTGTCTGAGATTTTGATGATATAAACCCCATATTCCAAGTCTAATTGAAATCAGATCAGAAATATGGACTTCAGAGTGGTACTATAATTGTTGACAGCAAGACACACAATGCACAACAGATGCAGGGCCGTACCATAAGCTTGCTTGGTCTTATGGTTAAGTGAACTAAAAACAATGGAAGGTCGGAATGCCATATCAATTTTTTTTCTCTTGGTAAGGGGGGTGGGGTGGGGGGTGACACCCACTTTTATTATTGCAATTGTGGGTAATTTTTTCATAAAATTATCTAGGTGGTCAATATTTTTGGGCACAATATATTAGAAAATATATTATTTTCTGCTGTGATGACAACATTGTCACAAGCCACAGGTGACAATCAACTATACTCCTTTATAACCCATGGCTGCCTGTGCTGAGATTTCCTTGTTTCTGATGAATATGCATTAACATGCTTAACCAATCACTGCAAGCACAAGTAAAATGTTCTTGCCATTGTGATCCAACATGACCTTCAAGCTATTTGAATAAGATAATCAACGTTTCTCTTTCAAACACAGTCACTTATCGATCGATAAAATGGGCACTTTCACTTTTGTGTAGAAGATTGTTAGTGTTGTTCATGACATATTTTTGTTTAATGTGTATTCATGAAAAACAAGGAAATCTAAGCATAGGCTTCTAAAGATGTGATTACACTGAAGTTATGTGATTAATGGACATCCACCACAAGTACTTGTTTCTGTCAATAAAGTCAACTTGTTTTAACTGGGGAAATGGAAATGGGTGTTATCAATAGTTTTCGATTTATTACTGTCAGACTGTTAGTTGATACACTGCAGGACAGTTGAAAAGTGGGCAGTGCAGGACATGTCACTTCTCACAAGACAGTAGACTGAATAACCTAGTTTCTTTCTTCGAAGGAAATCCCCTTTCAGAAACATAAATTATGGGCAATACTGGATGTAGGTGCACTGGACAAGTTTTAAATATTACCTGCGCATGCACTGTTGAATGCAAACAGTAATGATAAATTATGTCGCACTTATTTTTATAACTGGCTATTAATAAACTGAATATCTCCATGATTGTTAAAATCAACAAGCTTGTGTTTGTTACAAGAGTTTGACTTGTTAAGAATTGGGTTTATTACAAATTTCACTAGATCATGTTGATACTAGTCTACTGAAAAAGAAACTGGAACAGTGATAGATATTTGTTTACAATATATCATGTATTCTGGGTGGCTATAGTTATTTACTCAGTTTAGATTGAGTGATACATCAACAATAATGCTTGCATTTGAGGGGAGGTGTGGGAAGGTTTAATAGTAATGTGATCAGGTAAGTATTCTCGGAGAAATATAATTTACTAAAAAATTTGCTTTATCCACTGAATACACTCCCCAATCACATTAACATTAGGAGAATAGGTAATAGGAGGAGGCAATGCTGAGCATCCTACCTGTACCATGGTCACACTTTCAGGGAAAGAGACTGTAATCCCTATATGAGAATAAACCACACTCCTAATATGAGACCAGCCATGACAACCATACCTAGATAAAAGAAAAGGAACAAAAAGACTTTTTCTTACAGAGTAAATATTTCAATTAAATCCAGCAAAAGTGCTGTTCTGTGCCCATGGTATGGTTGTGCTGACTTCAACTGGTCAGGTGATGGTCTGGACTGCAGCCACCAGGAGTACCAGATTCAATTCTTGTCTCTGCAAAGGTAGATCATGCAGATTAAAGCTTATGAAGGTCAACTGTGCCTTCCAGCCAATGGCTTCTACTATGTCTTGGATTGAAACATCTGTTTGAACACAAGGTTTGCAGAGATAGCTCTCTGATTTCATGATCTTCATGAGGCGTATCCGATCTTTTGAGATCTCAGAGTGCACCGAATGTACTACCCACTTAATCCTTGATCAAAGGGGTTGAGAGGTTGATATAACTGATATAACTGATTTTGACTGTTATATTCATCTGTGTACACCAGTCAATAAAATCCCAAGCCAGAACACATAGGTCTTGTGATCCCCCCCCTCAGTTTGAGGATATTGGCCACCACCACAAAGTTGTCTGCTATAATGAGGATTACCTTTCCATATAATTGATCCTTCCAGAAATTATATGCATAAATCTTCTGGCTCCATTCGCCACTGACTGTGGTGAAGCTGGGTATCAGTTGGCTCTCCAACTGTATTAACTGGCATCCATGCAGATCGTAAGTTCTGGTTGGGGATTTTGCAGAGGAATTCATGCCGTCAGCCATTATTTGTCGTGCCATTGACACAAGAAAGATACTATTTCATTTGAGATAATGATTTGCTGATTGAGTTGACTGGAATAGGAGCACCACTGGACCAGCAGGGCCACCTGCAAAGGGCACATGAACAGGCAGCCAGAAGGATCAAACTAGCCACCACATTGAGTAGACCGAGGAGTTGCAGAAATGTTTTCCCTGTTGGAAATCGACTCTGCAAACTTGATAATCTGGGTCATGCATACTTGAGGGAGGCAAACAAGGCTGAGGTTGGTAAAAAGTTCCATGCTCAGGTGGACAAAATGCAGCAATGGACTGAGGTCTGACTTGTCCCATTTAGCTAGAAACCAGAACTGATTCCAAAGGGGCAGAAGGTTTTCTCTGCCTGTCACCAAAAGATAAACTTACCATGCGGTTTTCGAGGATATTGTTGAGATACGCCGCAGTTGCTACTGACAAGGTCAACCGTAAGAAAGTGATGACACATTTGATGACCTTGGTGAATGCCCATGTGCTGATGTTGAGACTGAATGGGAGAGCATGAAATTGGTATAAAATTCCTTGGAACTCGAACCGAAGGAACTTGCTTGAGGATGTGTAAAAGGGATGTGGAAGTATGCGTTAGTTAGGTCTAAACTGATCGCAAATTCTTCCCTTTTTACAGAAAGTTTGATTGCCCTTGCCATCTCTATTTTTAACCTTGGCAAAGCTTTGTACTTGTTGAGTCTGCAGAGGTCTATGACAGGCCTGAGATTTCCATTAGCCTGCGGCGCTACAAACAGCCTGGAGTAAAACCATGGAGAGTCTGACTTATGAACCGTCTCCACTGCCAGCTTTTCGAGTAGCAACTAGATCGCCTTCAGCAAAATTTCCACCTTCTCCCAATCAGACAGCAAGTCCATCATGGAAAGGGAAGTCAAAATGGGTGAGGGTTGGATAAACAAAATCTGCTGCCTCTACGAAATAACTTGGATAGTTTATATGTTTTTTGGTTTGGTTTTGTGGGTTTAATGCCATTTCTAAGTACATGATAGGCTATACATGGTTTCTAGTATATTTGGTGGGGGGAGAACCCTGGGAAGAACCATTGACCCATGGAAAGCTACTGGCAAGTTTTCTCACATATCCACATTGGCCGAGATGAGACTCAAACCCACACGGACAGAGGTGAGATGTGAGTGATCTGTAAAAATGAGCACCTTAGACCACTTGTCCACCTGTGGCCCCAAGTTGTTTGGAAACAGATTGATCCATGCAGAGATGCTGCCAGTATTTTATCCAAAGGGGAGAGCTCCCCCCTTGTCAACAAAATAAGGGGGAGTAGAATAAAAGGGGGGTGGGTAAGGAGGAAATGGTCATAGTTCAGTATTTACCTATCACTTAAGTATCCATCTCTATTTTTTCCTGCATCACTCTGTTCGAGCTCTGTTGAAATCAAAATCTTCAAAAGATGTCACCTCTAGTTGTATAAGCATTGATCTGTTTCTGAGCTTAGTCTGTTCCTTATCTGTGTATGAATATTGTTCTGTGCTGAGAACTGCCTTTCACAATCTGCTGTCTGAAGGGGCATATGCATAACTAGCTTAGCCACTTTGTACAAGTTGGGAAACTATTCTTTATGGTTGTTATGTACAATTTTCCACTGCTCATAGGTATTGTCTCTTGGTTATCTCTGCTCCAAAATAAGATTTTTCACTAACATGACCCAGGTATTTACAAATCCACTTGCCCCACTCCTGGAACCAGCTCAAATTCACCTCGGGCAAGCTCAAATTTCCAAGGTACTTGTTTGTGGGCAAGTGCAAAAAATATGATAGAAAAGGAAGAAAGGGATGGTGTTCCGTTCGTACTACTTTCTTTTCTGCAGGTTTCATACCATGCGATAGGGCCACAGTACATATATCAGTACCTTTATTTGGGGTTTATATGTTATGCATTCTTTTATTACATAATTCGCCACAGTTTCATATATCCATCATGTCATTTCCATCTTGTAGTCAATATCATGGTCAGTCTCACATTTTCTTGTGCAACCATGATAATGTGAATATTTACCATTTACCAGTTTTGATGAGTAAGGAATAAATATTTATAATTTAACTTACCAGTTACATTTTAATCGCAATATTTGTATGCATCCAGGATTTGCCAACTTCCAGGTCCTAACCTAGCCTCTGGCAGTTTGTGAGCTTGCCAACTCTAAACAATCGACTTGTCAAAGATTGTCATAATGCATGTCGCTGATTTTAAAGGTCAGTAGGCATTAATTGTTAATAATATAACTCAAGAGATTGCTTTTGACATTTGTTTGGAAATAAAAGGCACTTGTCTCTAATGATTAACCACCAGAAAGATTTCATTCAAAGCATGACCGATGTAATGAAAATGTAGCAATCTCAAGCAGTGTTTATGATCTGTTGTTTACGTGATAATTACATGAGACTGACACATACTTACTGCTTGGCAAACAATTAAATGGATAAAAATAAGTGTTCTTAATTTCAAAAGTCAGCTTGTCAAATATTTTGATGCATGTCACTGATTTCAAGGTGACTAGATGATAATTTCTAATTCAATGGATTAAATAAGTTCTCACAACTCCTTCAGTTGTCAATATAAATAAATCATTACAAACAGTCTAGCTTTCAATATTGTTAATTTAGCTGATGAGATGAGTATGTTATCTTACCTAGGCAAAAAAAAGGAATTTCTTTTAAATGTCCCATATTTTATTTTACGTAATTTGTTTACTCATGCTGAAATATTGTTTGGGGCAAGCTCAGATTTCCCAAGGACAAGTTCAATTTTCTAGTCAGCTTGCTCTGGGCAAGCTGACTTTTATAAAACTTGTAAGTCCCTGATGACCTCTGCTGAAGTTTCACTTTCCTGAATCAGTGCTTTGCAGACTACTATGCCAGATTTCTGATCTCTTCCATCATGCTGTATTAGGGTTTTAAGTCCATCAATGCCATAGTTTGCTTGTTCAGACAGGTATTTTGATCCAATTAATATCCTTATTTTTTATTTTCTTTTTAGATTCTTATTATTTATTCAATTTATCTTAAACCTTAGAGTGCTATATAGTTTTTAGCACAAGATCCCTCAGGGCTTAATTGCTTAAGAAATGAAAATTGCACTCTACTTTTAAATTGCCTGTATTTTAATTAGGCTTGGTATTTTGCCTTTTCTACATTTGATTTCAAAATATCGCTGAATTGGGGGTTGACCAGCATGCTGTCTGTTTTTGTCCATCTAGCATGTTCATTGGACTCGTATTCAACATAATTTTCAGGTTAAAAATCACTCACTGGTATTTCCAGTAACACTTTACCAGCTCCAATAATCTGATATACTTCAAAACTGTAAAAATAATTGCCATCATCACTACCAACAGACAGTATATGCCGAAAAAAACTGTTATCTGAAGATGAACCATGTTGGGAGTCAGCCATTTTGGGTTTTCTAGGTAGCCCATATTTTAAACAAGCATTTGTAAAACTTCCTTGATGAATGCAATGTTCAAACTACAAAAGAATGCTTGTTCCAGGGCCCAATATGCCAATCAAATTTAGTTTAACAACCATTCATATCAAGATAAAGTACCCAGATGTGTAAATAGTTGCCTACCTGAAAAAAAGACATATGTTGCGACAAGTGCTAAGAGAGCTCTACTGGAGGTGTGACTTATGTTGCGAAAGCACTTTAAGGGTTAACAGTTAAATAAAACTTGTATACTGTGCAGAGTACATTTTATATGCATGGCTTTAAACTAATTGCAGGAGGTCTCATGTATCACTGCTCTCCAAGTGCGTGAATTCATACAAATTTTGCATGATTCATGCACTCAGGCACCCTGGCAGCATCTCTGTCCATGTGCTATGAAAATGAAGGAGTCTGTCACCCACCAGCAGGGTGTGTGTGGGCAGTCAGAGTGGCAACTCAACATCAGCTGTTAGAAGGCTTGGGGAGGTAGAAACCTTGTTTCCTATTTCCTTTATTAAAAGCTGGTGCAGGCAGCAAATCAAGTTAGAGAGGCAGTTTTTGTGATGCCTGCTTCTGCATCTCCTCTATTATACCACCAAACAGCAATGGTGTGCCAAAGGGTGCAGACCATAGAGCCAAGGAATGATGTGGCTCTAGCACAGATGAGTGCAGACGGGCATCTTGTCTTACCATATCCTAATTTGCTGAAACTGTCAGTGCATTAACCATGATTTGGTGTGTTGCTCGTTAATAACTTTGGTAATTCTAAGCATGGACTCCCATGCATGGTCACTAACTGATTTTTCAGCCAGTCAAAAAATTGCTAGAGATGCTAGGTCTAGCATAGATGAAGTAATGACCATGTTTCGCACTACTCACCTTATAAAACAGTGGGTTGGTTATATTCACCGCCGCGACGTTCTTATCCAAAGATGGTAGCTCAGTGCTAAATGTTGAAGATTGCGAATGATACCAGCATGCTGAAAATGATGCTGGTATTTGGCTTTCAAAAAAAAAAAGCCTTGGAGTTGCCTGGATCATGTATTTTGTCTTACAGGCGGTCAGATATTTCCTTGACCTTTGCTAACTGAGGGAGTAGACATAAAAAGGGCTGATCAATATCATCTTCCACATCTACTGAATCCCTCACCTTATAGACTTGGCTTGCAACTGGCAGGGGCAGGCACTCAGAAATGAGTAAGACTCTACAGATTTCCTCCATGGCTGCCTTAAAGCTAAACTCTGCTGCTCTATTGTGGGGTCAGAGAATGCTATGTCCTCAAGGTTATTCCTGCACTCACTGTAGGGGTTTACCTCCTCAAACATTGCACTGACATCAGACTAGAACATTCCTAAGGGCAGGGACAAGGCAGTGCCTTTGTCCCTGTGTAAGGACTGGTATTTCCCCATAAAGCAATGATTTGGCAGTTGAATCAGCTGCTGGGCAAGTGCCATGGCTTGTCGGCTGCATGGTTGGTTCAACCACTGGTTGGACGGACAGCCTGGTTATCAGCTGGTCAGTCAGCTCAGCAATTGCCTGGGTAGTACATTTGGCAAAACAGATGGCTCGGCTAACTGGATCCCCATATAGCTCCGCATACCATGATGTGATCAGCCAGCATGCAGAATGGCTTGCTAAAATTATGGATTCATGGTCAGTCATGAACCTGTATGGGTGGCTGGTCAGCTGGGTGGTTGGCAACAGGAACAGTGGTGTATGACCTGGACAGATGGCAAAATGAATCATCAAAGTCCGAAATATACCCCATGCACCTGAACTTCCAGGCCTTAAGGCCAAACTCAGACATGCAGAGGGACTGATGCCCACTGCCAAATAATGGGAGGACAGTCTCCCATTGGCTCAAGGCCATCAATGGAGAATTGTCATGTATGACAGAGACACAAATTCACCTATGGTCAGGAACTGTGTCATCGCCTTTTGCATTAGTCACCTCATCTGAGACTATATCAATGCCTGTGAAGAATGTGCGGTTGGCGACGCCACAACTCCTTGTTCTTCAATCTCAAGCTGACTCAATGTAATGGTTGCCATTGGTATTGTTTGCATCACTTTATGGTGGGATGGATGTGGGGGGTGGAACCATCATAACATCCCCCACTACACTGGCCAGTGATGATGTTTTAGGATGCAGATGCAGCACATTGCATTCCACATTTCAGGACTTGCCATATCTCTGTTTGTTCTTAAGACCCTTTCTTAGTACCGTGGACCAGATTCCTTCCAACCATGAAGCACCAACACTGTTTTATTTGAGGAACACTTGGTACAAGCTAGGCACATCCCATGTGTTTCCTCCATGGCCTTAAATCTCTTGCATTTAATGCATTTTGTTGCCATTGTCTATCACTTTCTGAAAAGACAATAATAACAAAGAAATTCTGAAAATAATGACCTAAAAGTGTTTCTATTTGCAAATAATCAACACTTGGTACTTAAATAAGCAAGAAAATACAGGCAGTGTGCTCAAAAACAACCAACAACAGGCACCAAAGCTACCATGTTCAAGCACAAGGTCAGAAAAAAACACAAAGTTCACAACTGCGAAAAATTCACATAATTATCAACAATGTTCAGAAAAAAATTATTGCAACATGTAGTAAAAACAATATTTCTTGGATTTGGGAGGCACAGGATACAATGTTGATTGTATCTAGTGAAAACTAAAACAGCAAACAACCACAGCCAATCAGGGGAGGTAATGGGTAAGAGTTTCTTCCCTTTATTTATATGTTATCTAGACAGGAAAGATTAAATTTTAAATTTTTTTTGCAATTGCTAGATTTGAGAGGTAGCGGTGCTTCTTTCCTAATGTCAATGTGATTGGGAAATGTATTCCAAGGATAAAGGTATGTTACTGAGTACATTTTTTTTCTCTATGTCTCATTGAGATGGAATAGGAATTATGAATATTAAGTCTGCAAGACCAAATTATGTCTCAAATGATTTCCCAGGGATTAAATAATTTTTGCTGAATTTAATATTCTCCTTACAGTATTATTATCCATGCCTAAAACTGTATCAACATTTTTATTTACCATTATAGAAAGTGAAGTCACAATCACATTAACAAACATCCAATCTTAACCAGTGTTCAGAGTCTTCAGATACCATGAGGCAATAAGTGACACTGACATCATGATGTCATGTGATGATCATGTAAAATTTGAGCTGCACAATATACTGTATATACTCGCATATAAGCCAATACCAACTGCAAACTGCATAGACCCAGATCTGCAATCACATAATGCGCTGGCAGATCGGGGTCTATGCAGTTTGTAAGGACTAATCAGTAGAACATTATGCGACGGCAAATCAGGGTCTATGTTGTTTGCATTTGGACCCGGCTTATACACAAGTACTGCAATAACAATGTATTTACCTTTTCCAAACTGTCTCCAAGAGATGCCAATCCAAACATGGCTGACAGGACTGGGTATCTGGTGATGACAGTTTGTGTGGCCTGCTGAACATCGGTGTGGACCAAACACAGTAACTGGATTGAGTCACAACCTAGATTTGTTTCAAACTGACCTATCAGGCTGAGGACTTTTTTGATCGATTCCTGACTGGTGAAACTTGAGCTCAGCAAGGACTATGAAAAAAATATGAAATTTATGAAACAAGTTGAATAATATGCAAAAACTGACTGCAGCCAGTTACATCTTGTATTCAAGAAGTTAAATACATTTTAAGCCTAATGAACATAAGACTGAGATTAATGAACAAGAGACTGAGATTAATGAACACAAGACTGAGATTAATGAACATGAGACTGAGATTAATGAACACAAGACTGAGATTAATGAACATAAGACTGAGATTAATGAACATGAGACTGAGATTAATGAACATGAGACTGAGATTAATGAACATGAGATTGAGATTAATGAAAATGAGACTGAGATTAATGAACATGAGACTGGGAATAATGAACATGAGACTGAGATTAATGAACATGAGACTGAGATTAATGAACATGAGACTGGGAATAATGAACATAAGACAGATTAATGAACATGAGACTGGGAATAATGAACATGAAACTGAGATTAATGAAAATGAGACCGGGATTAATGAACATGAGACTGAGATTAATGAACATGAGACTGAGATTAATGAACACGAGACTGAGATTAATGAACATGAGACTGGGATTAATGAACATGAGACTGAGATTAATGAACATGAGACTGATATTAATAAACATGAGATTAAGATTAATGAACATGAGATTGAGATTAATGAACATGAGACTGAGATTAATGAACATGAGATTGAGAATGAACATGAGACTGAGATTAATGAACATGAGATTGAGATTAATGAACATGAGACTGATATTATGAACATGAGACAGATTAATGAACATGATATTGAGATTAATGAACAAGAGATTGAGATTAATGAACATGATACTGAGATTAGTGAACATGAGACTGAGATTAATGAACATGAGATTGAGATTAATGAACATGAGACTGGGATTAATGAACATGAGATTGAGATTAATGAACATGATACTGAGATTAATGAACATGAGACATATTAGAACATGAGATTGAGATTAATGAACATGAAATTGAGATTAATGAACATGAGACTGATATTAGAACATGAGATTGAGATTAATGAACATGAGATTGAGAATAATGAACATGAGACTGATATTAGAGCATGAGACTGAGATTAATGAACATGAGAATGAGATTAATGAACATGAGACTGAGATTAATGAACATGAGACTGAGATTAATGAACACGAGACTGAGATTAATGAACATGAGACTGAGATTAATGAACATGAGACTGATATTAGAACATGAGAATGAGATTCTATTTATAAAATTAACATCCAAGACCTTGCATTATGCAGTGCTATGTGAAATTGCTAGATTAATCATCAGAGCGAGGTTTCAAATAGATAACATAATGATCTGAATTGTCTCCCTATAGCTAGCAACGAATAGAAAACAAATAAACCATTTCATAAGCCTTAAAATAAATTTGAAAACTGTGATAATGTAGAAACTAAACAAGTAAGGTTTCAATCAGAAATAAATTTTTTGAGTCAAATATGTTTCTCTGATAATACTTACCCAACCTTAATACCTAGGGAGAACATCCAGTACCTTGCAAACACAGTCATCCCAAGCAAAAAATGGCATCAACCATGTCTTTTGGCTTGTTTTAGTAATAAAAGTGATAAATTGTTGACTGCTTACCAAGTAGGAACTCAAACAAGAGTGGTCTTTTCAACAGTTACTACTTAAATGGAAGTGCACAGTCTTCAAGGAATGTAAATGCAGTGAGGGTTTGGGAGGTAGTGCCCATATTATGATCAGGTAAGTATTGTTGAAGAGATATATTTTACTCCAAAAACTGGTAAATACATTACCGTTTATACTCACAGTTTTTAAGGACTAATTAGTAGAACAAACAACACAGACCCTGATATGCCGGCACATAATGTGATGGCAGATCAGGGTCTATGTTGTTTGCATTTGGACCCAGCTTATACGTGAGTGTATACAGTACTTGATCATAATACATTATGAAAATAAGTAAGAGGTGAAGGGAATTACATCCTCTTGGCCAGGAGTTGGTCGTGACTTTGTTTCCTAATGTATGTGATGCAGCTCTGATTCTAGTTTGAGATATTGGCTAGGCTAGTGAGATATTGGCTAGGCTAGCCAAGGTTAGCACAGATTAGTGGGATGCAGTCTGAAATTTAAAAAAATCACTCCCACAAATCCAGTAGAAGTAGAGTAACCTGTACTACACATAACTGATGAGTGACTTGGGAAGGTAGCCCTTTGCTGATGATGATGCCACTTGTGAAAATCACAAACAAGATAGCAGAGATCAAGAGACTTGGCTCCGCTTGCCTTTGGAGATTAATGATGATAGTCGAGTTAAACAAAGAATCAGAACACCCTATCGAGATGTCTCCTGCCATGATTAAAAGGCATTCACTATGGCTTTCATTCAGGTTGATGTGCATTGAGAGCTTCTAAAAGGACGAAACCACATTCACTTCTTCAAAGAAGGGCAGCAGATTGGCACCCCAGCCAGTCATGCTGGCATCCATGCAAATCATGATTTTTAGCAGTAGATCTGAAGCAGGGTGACAACCGTATGCCAAAAGAGGTTCTCCCATTTGCTCAGATGGAACACAATGTAATTCAAAACTTTGATCATTTGGTCTAGTGGGTAAAGATTTGACTGACAATGGAATAGAAGGACCATTTGTTGGAGTTTCATACACAAGAAGCCAAAAATGAGAATATCGCTGCTGCATTGTGATGACCCAAGAGATAAAGAAACTTCAAGGCTGAAATTCGATTGAAAAGTACTTCAAGGAATGTTCTTGAGGGAGGAAAACTCAATTCAGAGAGGTTGTGGACTCCAAGCCCAGAAGAATGAAATACTAGGATGAAATGGGATAAGATTTGCAAATGTTGATAAGGAATCTGAGGCGAAGCAAGCAAGAAACAAGAGATTTCATGTCTTGGTAGGAAGATTGCTCAATTTGTGTTTTTGGAGAATGTTGTCCAGGTAACTTGATGACAAAGACATGGAGATGGTTCTAAAGTGTGACACAATTCTATCCATGATTTTTGTGAACACCCAGAGACTGAGATTCTGACCAAAAGGGAGAGTCCTGAACTGATAGATGGTGAGATAATGTCCCTGAAAGCAAACCTCATAAATTTACAGTAAGACCTGTAAATGGGAATACAAAGGTATGTATCTTTATCCAGGCGGAACACCAAATATGTCTCCTTCACAGCACTGAGGATCAATCTATGGGTGAGTTTGTGTTGTCAACCATCATTGCTCTTTTTGTAAGGAAAGTGCTTATTTTTGTATGCAGAACATCTTTGTAAGGGTGCCTGGGGATATCTGTAGTGAATGGAACCCTTGATAGAGAAGGAGGGTCGAGGAATGTGATCTGGAGGTCCTTCAAGACAATTTGTAAGACCCAAAGGTCCTTAAGGCAAAACCTTTCCCATTTCATGGTAAAATGCTAAAGTTTTCCCACTTCCAGGATGTCAAAAAAGGTTGACATGAGCATGGCATCTTTTTCTGTGGGAAGGAGGCTGTCAGAAAGAGAAATTATGCCAAAATAGGTCCTTCTCTCCCCATGTCTTGTCACTTGCTCTGGGAAACTGGGCCCTTACTGAGGAGTAACATTTGGAGGAGGAAATTCCTGTTGGGCATGCCTTTGAGGGGTCCTTTCCACTTCTTTGGTCTCTCTTAGGAAATGATGACTGGGCTTTGGATTGCTTCACATGCACAAAAATTTTGCCTCTTTGGCAGTCTTTCCTCTATGTGGCCATCTGCAAGCAGTGCAGACATGGAATGAGCTGGTGGTTAATTAAATTAGCTATGGAATAGGAAAGTAAGTATGGATTTGCCCCACTGAGTGCAAAAATCATGCACCAGGGATGACTGTAAGTAGAAGTTTCAATGTTGGGATCTAAGCTCTGCTCAGTTAGCTAAAATATAGCCATAGAATCCTGATTAAGCATGGAGTCAAATAGGTACAATGCTGCAAACCAGTCATTACATGGAGAGGAAAGGTATCTAGTTCCTGTGTACAGAAGATGACTATGACATACCAAGGCCTGCAATATCTCTTTTGATGGCTTGGACTTGGTGTGGAAAGCTGGAATGTGTGCTCTGTCTTTTACATTAACAAAGCAGCAGAACAATTTTGCTGAATCAAAATAAGAAAAATGTGTATATTTTCATAAAGTTTTATGAGTATTTATTTTGTTTTCATATGATTGGACTAAAACGTTTTGTCAAATGAATATTTTAAACGATTGTAATAAAATTCTAAATTTAGACTACTCTACACCCACTCCTTCCTATTTTTCCACAACTTTGCTCTACTCTGGCAGGAGCAAGAAGTCACTTTGCTCAACAATTTGATTCCAACATAAACCCTAGTTTGGGATAGATTCAAAGCCAGCTGATGTCTTGTCCCAAGGTCTATTGAGGGACAGATTACCATAGTCAATGTCAGGGTGTATGTGTGGTGATGGGTCTTCCAGGACTGGTCTATGTGGAGCACCATACTTTTTCAGAACTGGCCTGGCAATCTGTTCAGCACTGGCATGACCAGAAGGGAGTGGATGCAAAGAGAATGAAGCTGTTGCTGCAATTGTGTGTGGGCCTGAGATATCGAAGAATGCTGGAGCTTTTTATTGATCAGCGACTTCTCAGTCTCAGGTGACATTAATATTAGGAAGTTTGTTACTGAGGTGGCATTGTCAGTAAGGCTAATAGTTTCCTCATCCTTTGAAGAACACTTTCTGACTCTCTCCATAGCACAGTACAGCTCTTATATAGAAAATGTCACTCATCAGTCCTGCATCTAATGAATGTAGATTTTACATTGATGGTCTGATTGACACCCCATACAAGTAATGCAGGTTATCTTCAGCCAGCTGAAACCTTGTACATGCCCCAAATCTAATCCATCCCATTGTTACCTATAATTAATGAGAACAAAATAATGGCATATACATGCAAAACAGTCAAGCATCATGTTAGGCTTACAGTGAAGTGGATGCTAAGAATAGAAAAAATGCACAGAAAATTAAAGAAATAATTTAATTACTAAGAATAAATGATCATTTACTTGGAATGCATTTGTTAGCTAATTGTATCATGAAATAGATGAGATGCAAAATATTTATCTACAATGAGAACAGATTGAAATTCAGTAAGAAATAGATGGGGCATATCTTCCTGTGATGAGAAAACTCCTCAAGATTGCTCAAACTTGTGAAAGGCTGACAACAGAAGTTATTTGCAAGGTTTCTTAAGTCAGTGTGCTAACTGGACATGAGGGAAGTAACTGACAAATCATGGGATCTGGCCCATCCCTGCATCCAAGGGGACACCACACTTTCGTGATTTCTGTCTCAATGTCTCAGCACTTTTACTGCTAAAACAAGTCAAAAGATGTGATTAACGTGATTGTTTGCTTGGGAGGGCTGGATTTGCAAGGTAGTGGATGTTTTCCTAATATATTATTATTGGGTAATGAATCTGAAGAAGAAATGTGTTCATTGAGTACAAATGCCCACCACAGTGAACAAGAAACTGACCTAAACACAACAAGAAGCCCAAGTGGGCCTGATATTGTTCTGGCTGACAATGTCCTAATAATCAAATGTAAGAGCAAAATCTGGATCAGAAGGATGCTTTCTGTTGACATTTCTTCCTGGTTTGCATATGTAATAAAAATTGTTTAAAGGTTTTTCCAGTTTTTATACCTTCATCCATATTTGATGGCACATCAACATCATTTGTCAAAAACTAAAAGGTTTCTATGCCAGGATGCTTTCTGTCAGAGCTGGTAAAATTCTTTTAAACAGTTTTTAAAAGATAAAGATGTGGAAATATTTTTCTATTTTTAGTAATGATCACCATATTTGATGGTAAACAGGCATAATTTCTATAAC
The DNA here is from genome assembly GCA_029931535.1 of Margaritifera margaritifera. Taxonomy (NCBI): domain Eukaryota; kingdom Metazoa; phylum Mollusca; class Bivalvia; order Unionida; family Margaritiferidae; genus Margaritifera; species Margaritifera margaritifera. Next base: position 105,593 of record JAQPZY010001334.1, on the reverse strand, counting down.
TTACACAAAATTGAAAGCCATCTAAGACTGGATGCTTACTGTCAAATTTTGTCAAGCTCTGTTGAGTGGATTTTAGAAAAATGTCATTTAAAGGTTTTTCTAATTTTAGTAATGGCAACCATATTTGATGGTGGATTGGCATCATTTTAATAAATTTGAAAAACCTTCATGCCAAGATGTTTTCAGTCAAATTCTGTAAAGTGGTTTTGAGAAGTTATTTAAAGGCTTTTCTATTTTTAGCAACACTAGCCATATTTGATGGCAGATCAGCATCATTTGATGCTTTCTGTCAAATGTGGTCAAATTCTACATATCTGTTTTTGAGAAGAAGTTGTAAACAGCAATTGTGACGGAACAACATATGACAGACAATGGATGCCACACAACAGATGAAAGACCATACCATAAACTCACTTGGCCTTACCACCAGGTCAGCTAAAAGCTTAACCAGATGGACATACAAGGGTAACATGAAATGCTCCAACCATATTCGTGGTGGAGAATAAAAACCGAGTTGAATAAAAAACGTCAATTTTTTTTTAGAAATTAATGTAACAATGTAAATGATCAACAATTGCATCATTTTCTATTACCATATGCACATTTAATCACTGATATGTTTAATGTTTAGATTTAACCTTCAATAACAAGGCATTTATGTAGCAAATGTACAATACAATGATAATAACATGGTAAGCAAAGTTTAAAGATTGGCTGCAACACTGGGGAAGAACCTTTTGCACAATTCCTTCCAAACTGTATGGGAAAAAGTCTGAAGTTTCCAAACTATACGGTGTTGTGATAATCATCAGATACCTTTAATAAGAAACACTCCACAAACTGATTTTTGTAAAAATTCTGATGCCTGGAGTAGATCTACAATACTGTATTTTGTTTATGTTGGTTTTGATTGGCACTTGATTGGGAGCCGAGTGCCTTTCCCAAGGACACACTGTGGCAGCTGGCCAGGCAGGCATGGGTGGGTATAAAACCCACAACCTTTAAATACAAGTCCAACACTACCAATTAAGCTACAGTGGCTCCCCTACAATACTGCAAAATTTTAATAATAAGTGCATACATGAAAATAAGCATATATGGAAAATATGTGTGTGTGGATCTACTAGTATTTTATAACAAAATTAAGCGTATACCAATTTTGTCCTTAATTAGGTGATTAGTGATATTTTAAAGCAAAATTAAGTGCATGTCATTAAGACATGAACCATGCTCTTCTGACACTGATTTGATCCCTAATTAGGTGATTAGTTTTGACTATTAATCTATTTACATCATTCTGATTCTGCTTTATGGAGCTGTGCTACCTAGTAAGTTGGTAGAATATCAATCATTATCCATGGGTAGCAGGTTTCATACCTGCCCAGGCCAGCCTGGGTTGGCTGCCATGGTGTATCCTTGAGAAATGCATATAGCTCCATTTCCTTGGCAAGACATAGCCAATAGCGTGTTAAAAGTGTCATTAAACAACAACCAATCAATTAATCTGATTCTGCTTTCCTGATGTCAATCCTTTCTTTTATCAATCATATTTTTATAGTATTTTGTTAAATTTGATTGCTTAGTGTAAATATCAAAACTTTTGAAATCACCAAATTCGGAATAAATTTCACTAAAGATAAGCAAATATCGAAATGAAGCACCTACAACCCTCACTAATTTTTAAAATAAGCATTTAATATCAAGATTTTATAGTTGCGTATTAAATATAATATTCAGATTTATGATGTGCTACCTTGTCTGGAGATCTTACAACTCTTAAACTTCAATTTGAGCTTGAGACTAGTCCTAACTAATTACAGGTGACTTTACACCTGTAATATCATTATTAATTGACTTTACATTTGTAACATCATTATTGATTGGCTGATTATGAAACTCAAATTAAAACATAAGCTCTAAATCTTTATGATTTTCCTTGAATCTACCTTAACATGAGAGTTATCTGCTGTTCATTTGAAATACTCCTGAACGAACATTTGTGAATAATAGTCTAGAGCAATGTGAGTTTCTGATCTCTGAAAACAGCTCAAGGCACATAATTATATACTTCAAACCAGTCAGAATTGACTGGATTTTGTATAAATGTGCATGAAATGTACTGTGATGACACATTATTTTGTCCTTTATTTACAGTCACCTGTACCTGAAGTTTTAACAGATCCTCATTACACAGGATACACGGACAGAGATTGTGTGGAGACCTTTGACACTCTAAGAGCTGAAGTTGTTTGGTTTGGATCCCAGTGCGTCTTCCACCACTTGGCATCAACACAAACTGGCATGGCTGATTAATGGACTCGGGGCCACTAAATGGGGGCAAAAAGTCCAGCCATCCTGGGCGACGACCAAAGTGACCATTACCACTTGGCTAATGAAAAAGAATTATTAACTGTTGCTACCATTAAGACTCTAAAAATGTTAATATGAGAGCACAATAATTTCCAATAATTAAAGCTGCTTTGTGACAGTATTACAATTGTTGTGGACATGTGTATTCTTTGAACTGTTTCATGAAGCTACTCTAAATTTTTTGACTGTAACCACATTAAGGGAAATATTCAATTACAACTCGAACTGGATTGATTTCTTACAATACAATTTATTATACAGCATATATGTACAGTTAAAAATTCATTATGTTGGGTATGTTACACACGATTCATTTATGTGTCATCTTGGTTTGTGGACTGACTCATTAATCTGAAATGGAGATTTCAAATGGCGCATGGGCATTGAAATGGCCAAAATTTAGTTGACTGGTTCCCAAACAAATACCACATTACTATACAAGTAAAGAAGTTTTGACCAGGAACCAAATTCTTACCAAAATGTGGTTCTAAAAAATCAAAAGTATTGGTGAGACATATTCTTCCATTAGGTTTGTCATATTTGTTTTCAACAGCATTTGTCTTTCTTTGTTACAATCTGAAATTATACTGTGGAAAAGTAATGAATTTTACTCCAGTTTAAATTGTCTGGGGAGCAACTTCAGCCAAAAATAGATTATTGCAGTCACAAGCACAATTAACTTTCAAGAATCTAAAAATTATCAGGACAGTCTAAAACTTTGTGTGATGCTGTGCAATTATGGACTTTTGTTGAGTTCAATACATTGTTTCACTGAGCAATGAAATAAGATATTTGCCGATGCAAAGCAGTGGCCAATTCTATATTTCACAGCTCAATACAACAATGTATTGAGTGAAACGAAAACCCATAATCATTTTGTTACTTTCATACCATGATCTAAAAATATCCCCACATGTTGTTTTGTGCAGCTGAAATCACTGTGAGGAGATGAACACATTGTATTACTGTTGAGTGTGTGACTGTTAAGCCAATCAGAATTCAGAATAATTTTTATGAGAGTAATAAAACAAAATATTGTTAAACTATTTTATATGACCAGACTACAATTTCCAATTCAGTACTTAAATACAAATTCAGAAATAATGTGTGTGACAGTACAACTGTGTGTGACAGTACAACTGTGTGTGACAGTCACTGTGTGTGACAGTACAACTGTGTGTGACAGTCACTGTGTGTGACAGTACAACTGTGTGTGCTGCTTACTAGTTTGTGCTTAATGGAGGCACTCCGCTGCCTACAAGATGGAGGTTTCCAGTCTGCTAATCTTCTAATGTAAATCTCGCAAAGTAATTGCTGAAAATTAAATAGACCAATAAAACAAAACAAAACAAAACAAGAATAACATTACAATGTTGTAAAAGTAGATGGCTCAGCTGAAAAAAGTACACAGCAATTTACCCAGTGGCCTGTTGATAATGAGAAGGATGCTTTTGCAATGAACCTCTTGAAACCCACAAACTATTTCTTTTTTATACATAATTTGCTATATCCCTATTTAAATCTATAAATTACCTTCATTGGGCATGCAAATTCACTTTATATTGACCATAAAGTCATTGCATCCATGTTGACAATAATCATATTTTAATGTATTTTCTTTCAAAAATAATCACCATATAAATCAATATATAGTTTAAGTACATATACATGTATACACTGTAAATTTCACCAATGTGAATAAGAAATAAGAAATGATGACACTATGGCTATCTGCACTTTAATTTACTAGGTTATGGACCTTCAAACCTAAAACTCTCTCAAGCTTCGAATGTAAATGTGTTTATGTAATTACTCACAACTTGCATGCAATTATCTTGGTTTGCAGTCCATTGGAATGCAGGTGAGAAAAAAAAATTAATATTTTCCAAACACATACACAGAACATTTAAAATACATAAAGGTTTTTCCAAAATGACACATAGAACCTTGGTAAGCTCATTTGATGTAAGAACTGAATATCCTCCAGTGTCTGAATAGATATCAAGGGATATCCCTTGTTGATCAGAGTGTGTGAATGGATATCAAGGGATATCCCTTGTTGATAAGAGTGTGAATAGATATCAAGGGATATCCCTTGTTGATAAGAGTGTGAATAGATATCAAGGGATATCCCTTGTTGATAAGAGTGTGAATATATATCAAGGGATATCCCTTTTTGATAAGAGTGTGAATAGATATCAAGGGATATTCTTTGTTGATAAGATTGTGAATAGATATCAAGGGATTATCCTTGTTGATAAGAGTGTAAATAGATATCAAGGGATATCCCTTGTTGATAAGAGCGTGAATAGATATCACAGGATATCCATTGTTGATAAGAGTGTGACATAATGTCAAGAGTCCATAAGAGTCTATTTCTTCAATTAGCATGTTATCAGTTATTGTGATATAACTATAGGAATCTCATTATGGAGGATCAGAAGGTACTACCGTATATACTCATGTATAATCATATACCAACTGCATACCAGATCTGCCATTGCATAATGCGCCAGCAGATCTGGGTCTATGCAGTTTGTAAGGACTAATCAGTATAACAAACAACACTGACCCTGATCTGCCGGTGTATTATGCGATGGCAGATCAGGGTCTATGTTGTTTGCATTTGGACCTGACTTATACACGAATACAGATGGTAATTTTTAATTATACATGGATGGTGGTGTGTATGATGAAATATTCTGTGTTATTGAGTCCAGATAAAATTGTATGTGTGGTGATATCTTTAAAAAAGTGCCCTCTGGCTCTAATACCATCATGTACATATTTGTATTGGCATGACTTGTTTGATCTCCTTTGGACTGTCTCATTCCATGGTTAGGTTTCAATAAACCTATTAGAAGAAATCCACTTTAAGTCTCATTTAAAGGGAGACATTAAGGATGGCAGGATTCATGAATACTATCATTACTATCGATACACATATTATATCGCAAGTAAAGTATTGTGATACACAAAATGAAAAATGAAGAGGAAAAGAAGTCTAAAATTTTTAAAATGTTAATTTAAACTCCAATTTTGAGTTAAACCACAAGCAGATGTAAGCCGTAAGACTTGATGTTTAAATAGAGGTGTAGTTCCTGATTCCTTTCTTATATTGAACTGTTCCACTTTCACCATGTCAATGAAAACTAACTATACTTGTCTGTTTCATTATTACCTATATTATTCAGTATTACTGATTTACTTAAAGCTTTTATAAATAATATTAATGTTTCTGAAATATTTCAATTTTATTTGAATGCAGTAGAAATGTTTGATAATACCGGTATTTATAAATTGATTTTTGTACAGGAACCAGTCCAAAAATAATGGCTAAGAAGCAGTGTGGGTGTCTGCTCAGAAGCCATTTGGAGCCACCTAATATTGGTAGAAGTAGAAGTCTAAGCTATTGGCAGATTCATTGAATTAGATATCAGACCATTCTCAGTCATTGAAAACATGGGTTTCAGAGATCTTGTCAAAATCTAAGAACCAAAGTACCCCTTTCCAAGCAGGAGCCATTTTGCAGACAGTGTTATTCCTACTATGTGTCAAGGTATTTGAGCAAATGTATTTGCTAATGTGAAAGAGGCAAATTACATTGCCATTACTACTGACAACTGGCTCTCTTGAGCTACAGAATCCTACATTACTATTTCTGCCCATCACATTGACAAGGAGTGGCATCTTAGGAAATGGGTTCTTCAGACCATTCTACAATGGTAGTCATATTGGTGAGAATATTGCAGAGGTACTTACAGCATCCATGACTGAGTGGAATGTACTCAACAACATATAAGCCCTAGTAACAGACAGTGCTAGTAACATTACTGTTGCAGCAAATAAGAGTGGATTTAAACATATTTCTTGGTTTGTCCCCACTTTTATTTTAGCATGTGTGAAGGCCATGAAGATACCAACAGTGTCAAAACTTCTTTTAAGAGTCAGGAGAACTATTACTTTTTTCAAAACCAAAAGTACAACTGCAACAGCTTTACTTAATGCCAAAAGGATCTCACTGAGTTTTCCAGACCATACGCACAAGATGTTTGCAAAAGGTGGAATGGTTCATATGAGATGTTAGAACACTTTCTTGAGCTACAAGCAACTGTATATGCTGTTTTCACATATTAAGAGTTGTGTCATCATGATGCTGATATTGCTACTCGAAATGAAACTTGCATTTCCAAAATATAGTCCAAGTGATGAGATGTATCAACACAGCCAAAGTGGCCCTTTTTGTGAGGAAAAAGTTCCTACTAAATCACTGATTTAACCTCTGCTGCAACATCTTGAAACCAGTCTGACTGCTCAACCTATAGATTTACCACTTGTGTGAGAGAGGTCATTGTATGAGGGAGGTCATGAAAGCAGTTTTCACAGATTTTCAAAAAAGGTAAATTTGGGCTAAGACATATTCTTGTTTAAGTTAGCTTCAGTAAATTGATCCATTTTTTGTGAAAATTACTCAGAAATATTCTATTAATTTTTTAATATAAAGTGATGATAACACCCTGATAGCTGATAGCTTTATATTCTATTATAAAAGACTGGATCTACTAGTTCTACTGGTGCTGCTGCCACTGCTGCATCTACTACTACTACCATTATTATTACAGTTTGGTAGTTTGTATTTTGTCCCAATATACTAAGATATTATGAATGTCTGAATCGAGTGATGCTATATCATAGTCATTTGAAGTTTATTTTGGATTATTTTTTGTCAGCCCTGTACATTACCAAAAGAATTCAATGATTTAATACACTGCATTTTCATCTGATGTTTCGCTGATAACGAAATTGCTAGTTTAAATTATATTTTTTGTGATGTTGAGACAACAAGAACATACTTGTACTGCTACAGCCACCAATAATACACCTCCTTCCCATGCTGAATAATGCATGCAACTGGAAAACAATCCAGAAACTTTAGACTTGACAATGGTAGAAAAAGGTGATTCACAATGTGGGTTCCCACAGTGACATCACATGGACTTGAGTCATAGAAATTGCCAAAGTCGTACATGGCCTTGGAGGAATATTCATGACATGTACAGATTTAAACTTTAATATCTCACTAACAATTGATTGTGTCGGGTCAAAATTTTCAGATATTGCATAAATCATCATACTGAATAATCTGGAGGTATTTGATATGGTGATAATAATGTTATTAGAACAATACAACTTTTTTTTTGTGGACTATTACTGCTAATCGCAGCAAAAAGTGACAGTGACATAAATTTATGTCTCAATTTGAACAATATTTTACATAGGTCTCCAAAGAGAAAACCAAAGGAAAAAAAAAACATGTTAAAAAAACAAAAGTCAGATGTGAAATCTGAGTCAAGACCAAGAGATTTTCTACAAAAATGTTAGAGTTAACAAACATTTTGTAAACTCAAAAGTGTTTACATTGAGCATCTAAGAATGAATAATTACAGTCTATACTTGCGTATAAACCAGGTCCAAATGAAAACAACATAGACCCTGATCTGATGTCACATAATGTGCTGGCAGATCAGGGTCAATGTTGTTTGTTCTACTGATTAGTTCTTACAAACTGCATAGACCCAGATCTGCTGGTGCATTATGCGATGACAGATCTGGGTCTATTCAGTTTGCAGTCGGTGTAGGCCTATACGCGAGTATGTACGGTATTACATACTATCTATTTCAAGCTAAAGAGAACAAAGACATTTTTCTTACCACAGCTTCATCAAATATGAACTTCCTACTGAGGTCTGAAATAAATAAATGAACCATGAATCATTTCTGTCATTCATATTTCCACCATAATGATTACCTATCATGATCTTATTCTATAAGTTTTCATGTTATCTTTGCAAACATGGTTATAGCACCATATTTTTTGTGTAACTGGCAAAACCTATTTTTAAAAAGTAAAATGTTTCTTTGATAATACTTATGGATCATAATACATCAGGAGTTCTTCAACTACATTGTAAATCCAGCCTTACCAAGTGAAAAAAATGTCAACTTCTGTCTCAGTAAGCAAACAATATCCAAGCACTTAAGACAAGCCAAAATATGGTAACGTCTTTATTCACTAAGGAGGGTAGAATCTGTAATGGTTGTAAAAGAACTCCTAACATGTTATGATTGGGTAATGTATTTACAAAAGAATCATAAGTTCACAACAAAAGTTGTTGTTGTTCATCCTTCAAGTTCAAAGATGACATCACTAACTGGTTTGGTTTCTGTGAGCACGAGTGGTTGATCAGGCCAATTTGTGCTCTGAACTGTCTGTGGCAAACATGACAAAAGATGCCGCCTGGGTTTGCTTGATCGATAGAGGATGTGCTGCAGTTCTGAGATTTACACTGCTCGAGCTTCTGCACTGCCTCTGTAATTCTCCTCCATTCATGGTCTGTAGCTCCAGTATGGATCAGACTCCACCAGGTAGAGCGATCCTGTGCGAGTAACACAAGTTACCGCATATGACAACCCCCCCCCCAATCCCCAAAAAAAATCACTAGGTCATATTCTTTCCTACTATTTCCATAAGTATGTTCAACTACAAGGTAAATAATCAATGGAAAAGTGTCACTCTGTCTTAAGGAACATTTATTTAATGGAAAGTTGTATTACTGAATTTTAATGATACAAAGTGTGTGCATTCACTTGTAGTTATATTTTGTTGAAGAATTAAAATAAAAACTAACAGATAAGGAAGCATCTGATTGTTCATATGGTGAAGCAGTCCAATTTTATTCCTCTGAAGAGGACAGTAAATCAAACAATATGTCGAAAAAACACATAAAACCCTTTGCATCACATCTTCCAGTAGAATGGTGTTTTTAGACAGGTTTATGCTGAACACACATTGTGAACTCATCCAGAATTTAATCCTCCAAATGGTATGTGTTTACTATGATTCTTCTGGTTTAATCTGTAAAAGATCTGCTCATAAGTAAAGCCTTCGGAAACTGAGAACCAGTTGAAAATCTGATCTACCATTGCAAAATGCACCAGGAGAACAAGGCCTACGTTTTTTGCTCTTCTGATTAGTCCTACAAAGTGCATAGACCCTGATCTGCTGGCACATTATGCGATGGCAGATCTGGGCCTATACAGTATGCAGTTGGATCCAACTTATATACAAGCATGTATTGTATGTCTCACCATGATCAAGCAAAAGAAACAATAAATCTCTTGTAACATTTCATTATTTTACATAACAATAAATCTCTTGTAACATTTCATTATTTTACATAACAAATCTCTTGTAACATTTAATTATTTTACATAACAATAAATCTCTTTTAACATTTAAATATTTTATCAAACAAAATAATGAAATCCAAATATATCAGTAATAAAAGTAACCTGAATTTGTTCTGATAAATACTATAAAATCAATTACTTACATTAAATTATTTTATGAAATAAAATAATGAAATCCAAATATATCGTTAATAAAAGTAACATGAATTGTTCTGTGAAATAATATAAAATCAAATACTTACCATCTACTAAACTTTCAAGATAGCAGCACACATGAGTATTAAGGTGAATCTCAGGTACACCCGAGGTACCCTGCAGGATAAAAATCCAAGTGAAACATTTAACAATAACATTGCATGCATTTCATACAAACTTATGCAATATTCATATTTGTTTAAAAATACAATTCAAATGCATCATAATTTTTAGAGAATGATAGTAAGTTCAACATTTAAAATATTATAACATGTATATAGACTTCTTTTTTTATCAACTTTATGTAAATATTGTGGTAAATTGTAGCATGTATATACACTTCTTTTTTTCTACTTTTCAGGTAAATGTTGTATTAATTATAGCATGTATATACGTTTCTTTTTTTTTCAACTTTTCAGGTCAATGTTGTGGTAAATTTCTGTCAGCCTTTCATGTTATAGCAACATGTTGCTATGGTGTAATCTCAATTTATTTTAACAACAGCAACATATTGCTGTTGTTACAAAAATAATTGAGATTACACCGTAACAATGTTCAGACACAGGAATAATATGAACATTAAAGACAAATACTTTTCAATACAATACAGTTTTCAACATTTTCTTAATAAAGTTTTAATCTGATTATACACAGTGGGGAGACTGTATTTAAAATAGAAATGAATATGTTTAAAAACTAAAACTATGAAAATGACCTTAAATTCACAATTATTGGTTACCTATTAAAAAGATGGTTGGTTACAACACCTTTAATGCAAGTAAAACCATGATTCACAAAAAGCATGTTTGCTTGTTTATTTGTTTGCTCAACAGTTTGTTGGTTTTAATTTAAATCGATTATCCTTGAAGAGACGATGTCAGAACTCCATAAATATAAAACAAAGGAGTTCTTTTCTTTACTTGACTGCATGCTTCCTTATATTAATGCTTGCTCAGTTGCTTGTTTGTTAGCTTTTTTGCTTGCTGCTCCTAGAGAAGTCATATCACATTTTTGTTAATCCACAACTGTTTTTCACCAACTGAAGATTGTGCCACAATATCAATATAAAGAAGAATAGCTAGTTTACTTGTTTGTTTGCTTGGATGGTTGGTTGTTACTATACTTGGATGGTTGGTTGTTACTATACCTGGAGAAGCTTAATGGCAAGATCCAAAAGTATGGTTCCTTGGTCATGGAGTTTTACAAGTACACGAATCAGAAGATCTGGACAGTGACATCTCATCAACTGCAGGAAAAATAATCCTAGTGTAGACAAGTCATTTCTTTCTCACCTGCATTAGTATATGATGATGATGATGATGATTATGATGATGATATGTGTGTGTGTGTATATATTTATATCCTTAAATCCCTGTATTTGCTGGATATGACTGACAGTTCAAAGGTTTTGATGCACATACTCTGAGCAACCAAACATTGGTCATAGGATATCAGAAATATTATTATATCAAATTACCTTTGATTTGTTTATCCATTAAACTGTCAAATAAACACCTTAATGAAGTAAAATTCAAAGGTTACTGTTTCTAGTTTACAGATTGTTTCTTTGTTGGACAGTCAATAAAGATGTCACCAACTAAACTTAATTCAAAGGCAACTAGGTTAAGTTTACACACTGATTCTTTCTTGGGCAATCAGTAGAGGTGTCACCAACTAAGGTTGTTACAGGTCAACTACCTGAAGGCTATACTGGTTAAACAGAGGTAGTGAAGAGCAACTTAATTCTTTAGTGATTTTGAATGCATTCACTGTGTTTGAGCCTAACACTTTTCCTGCAAATATTAGTGACATGCCATAGCTTGGTTATGATCATGTGGACACTCTGATTGCTCATTCAGGGTTCATACAGCTGTTGGTAAAAAAGATTACAGATCTTTTCCAGACTTTTTCCAGACTGGTTTGCAATTTTTTTCCAGACCCCTCTGGCACATGTATTCAAAGTCTCTCTCACTATAAATGAGCATGTGGTATCGGCATGATCTAAAATAGTATCCACCAATCATGAGTGGGTGATAGGTCATGTGTTTTTTGCCACACACATTGAACCGGTATGCAGAAGCCAACACCCCATCCAACCCCACAAAGATAAACATCAGTGCAACACATGAACGTGTTCAAGAAACAAACAAAATAAAAAAATAAAACACATCAAACTGAAATTCCATACTTTTTCCAGACCTTTAGGGCAAAATCTTTATTTTCCATACTTTTTCCAGGTCTAGAAAAAGCATTCTTTTTTTCCCATACTTTCCAGACTTTGTATCAACTGCTCATTACAGCCAACCAATAGAGAACAGTGATGCAGTCATCAGTGTTGACAAAGTAATGAGTGGGGTATTCTCAAGTACATTGCATAAAACAATTATAAAGGACTATCAGCAGCTGAATTACTCATAAAACTAGTTCCAATGAGAGGATAGTACCCAAACATGATTCATTTGATAGAAATTTCACAGGTACTTCCAGTGTCAAGCATGGAGTGTGAGCGCGGAGTTTCACACCTGAATTTATCAAAACAAAGCTGCAGTGCAGGCTGAGTGTTGACACTCTAGACAAACTTATGAGAATAAATCTTGTTGGTGTTAATATAGAAGACTTTGATCCAATGCAAGCAGTCAGGAAATGGAAGGGAAATTGAAACAGACATCTGTATCAACAAAACAAAAAGAATGTTTTGCCAAACTGGCGAACTATAAGTGAGAAGATTTACTATAGCGCAAATGTGGCAATGCTATGATTGGTGACAGAAATACTATGTAAATACGTTTTGCTAAAATATATAAAAAAAACTTGTGCATAAATCCGTATCAAATCAAAATCATAGAGATAAACTTATGGTTTTCTGCTACCACCTGATGAGGGGTGGAAACATTTTTTTTAATGAATATATATTACAAACATCAGATTCACGTGAATCTATGAAGTCTGTCAGAATGTCCGGTTGCACTTTGGAAAATTTAAGGATCCCTGATATATATACATATACACATTGATACCTCACTATAAAGTCACTCAGTATAATTCTATCATTATAATAACACAGGTATGGCCATGGATTCCATTAAATTGCTTGAATTTTGTTTTATTATTGCTGCTTAATTTATTTCATTTAATTTTAGTTCTTGTATTGAGAACCAATAACACTGTAACTACACATCATTAAATACTCTATTTTTGCACAGTGTGTCTACAATTTTAGTGTAGTGTGACTACACATCATTAAATACTATATTTTTGTGTAGTGTGACTACACATCATCATTAAATACCTATTTTTGTGTAATCTGACCACATATCATTAAATACCCTATTTTTGTGTAATCTGACTACACATCATTAAATATTCTATTTTTCTGCAGTGTGACTACACATCATTCAATACTCTATATTTGTGTAGCATGACTACACATCATTAAATACCCTATTTTTTTAGTGTGTCTTCACATCCTTAAATACCCTATTTTTGTGTACTGTGACTACACATCATTAAATATGTTATTTTTGTGCAGTGTGATTACACATCATTAAATACTTGATATTGGTGTAGTGTGACTACACATCATTGAATACTCTATATTTGTGTAGTGTGACTACACATCATTAAATATTCTATATTTGTGTAGTGTGTCTACACATCATTCAATTTGTTATTTTTGTGCAGTGTGACTACACATCACTAAATACTCTATATTTGTGTAGTGTGACTACACATCAACATTATGACACAGCCTTGTTGGAACATCCCTCAGTATAAGGCTATCACTTATAACAGGGGTCATTATATGGTTCCCATTAGGAGTGATATAAAGAGGGGGTACTATAAGTTTTCTGGTGAGAATGGTGGCAGTATCATCTTAAACAATATTGAGATTCTGTGCTCAGTTTTGGTGTTCCAGTTACCATATATACTCGTGTATAAGCCAATACCAACTGCAAACTGCATAGACCCAGATCTGCTGTCGTATATTGCACTAGCAGATCTGGGTCTATGCAGTTTGTAAGGACTATTCAGTAGAACAAACAACATAGACCCTGATCTGCCAGCACATTATGCGAAAGCAAATCAGGGTCGATGTTGTATGCATTTGGATCCAGCTAATATGTGACTATATACGGTACTTACTAATCATATATTTCAACATTACATGATTAGCAGGCACAATGTGACCACTTAACCATTGTAGATAACAAAATATTTTTTGTTTGCTTTCATGCTTTGAAAAGAGTTTCAAAACATCTAACATGGACTACAAGACACTGCTCTTCTATCCACGCATAAACACATCGATGCACATGTGGTTGTAAAATACAATGAAACCTGTAACTAGCAGCCATTTCCAGACAGAAGATAAAGAAATTAAGTAACTTCCCAAGTCAGGTGCTTGCTTTATACCAGTTGATTTCATTTAAAATTTAATTTTTTTGACATTAAAATATATTTGTTTATGACACTTTAAAATTATTTAATCGAGATGACACAGATCATTCTGGGATGACCTATTTTAGGATGTTCGTCCAAATGACTATATTCTCAGATGTTCTTGTTTGAAATTGTTCTAACACTGATAATTTACCCAAGAAGTACTCAGTAAAATGTTAATACTCTGCTTGTTATGCCTCCTTTGTTCTCATTCACCCCCTTTATCAAAGGTGGCGTGAGATTTTATCCTTAAAACAGTTTTCACAAATAATCTTTGTCTAGTTATGGCAAGGAATTTTAATGAGAACATTATCTGTATGTGAAGAACAGTCTTACCCACAGATACTCTGACAGTTTGACTTTATTATGTTACTTCTGTATCAATGAAGATGGAATCTTCATACTTGGAAGAAACACAATTATATACTGAAAGACTAAGTAATGCAAAAAAAGACTAATGGCATTTGAACATGGGTCAATGTCCTCAAGCTGTGATAAATAACATCAAGATTTTTTTCACAAGACATGATAATTCAGCATGACTATAGTCCAAAAGTCATTTGGTTTCAATGTCAGAAATATTCATGTCTCCCAAGGAAAAAGCTTGATGTGACTTTCAATTTTTGTTGAAATTCAGGAAAATATTTACCTGTTGGATACAGTGAATTCACTATTTTTGGTTCAGTACCAATTTTCATGGATTCTGTGGTTGCTACCAACCATGAATTCAAAGACCCATTGAAGAGTGATTCTTCTGTGGAAACAATAGCAATCCTTGTATATTCCATGAAATTAAGTACTGATGAAAATATAATGTCTGTTGCAGTATTTGAAGTCTGACAGTGTAAATCACATATAGATATACCGGTACTCAACTGTCTAAATGCATGGACAGGGATCGATTATTATAAACAGTAAACTTTGTTTATAACAAAATCAAATATAGCAAAATATAGAATATTAGACAATACCACATCCCTAGGGATCCTCTTTGTTGGTAATGATGGAAAAAATAATTAACTAACCTTTTAATTAATTACTAAATTAACATGCTATATGGCTTGTATACACCTACAGATCAAGACAGTTAATATGGGTACTCTCATGTTCATATGACCACTCCTTCATAGCTAGGTAAATACCTTTTTGTAGGTAATGGTGGAAATAATTAACTTTTGAATTAATAACTAAATTAAGCAATTATATTTTTTGTGTGCAATCTTACAGTATATCACAGTTAATGAGACCACTCACACCTTCATATGACCTCTCCTTCATAGTCTGGCAATTTTTTCAGTTAGCTGCAGATTATATTGTATGTTAGAAAGCACATCACCAAGTCCCTTCTGGTGTTGATATAATATTTTTCTTGGTTACAACAAAATTCTGATATAATGATATGATTTTGGGGGTTTTCCCTTGGGCTATATCTTGCATTTAATGTATTTGCAAGTGAACTCACCTGAGATAAGGGTGAAAGTTCCATAAATTCCACATGTAGAACTTGGTGATGTGAAATACACACCTGAACCAGCTCCTCCTGAATGGAAAGAAAAAACATTGAAAATAGGGTTCAATGTCAATGGGAATTTTACATATCAAATGTATACATTAGTGTTTAAATGCGCCGGCAGATCTGGGTCTATGCAGTTTGTAGGGACTAATCAGTAGAACAAACAACATAGACCCTGATCTGCCGTTGCATTATGCAATGGCAGATCATGGTCTGTGTTGTTTGCACTTGGACCTGGCTTATATGCGAGTACATATGGTAAAATCAATTTTTTTCCCCACAAACTTCAGCTTTTTTATATACTGTCATATTTATTTTTCTCTCTGTCTACATGTTTAATTCAGTGTATAATGTTCAATCGACTCAATTAGTACCATGTTAATGTCAAAAACACATTTGCATAATTATATGCTTTCATAGATAGAAGAATTTAACTGAATTGTACAAAAAAAGGTAATACATGTATAATTTTCAAACAAGTACTCTTGAAGGTCAATATCTGTATGAAAAAAGTGTACCTGGGGAAAACCAGTGTGAAAAGCCATCACATATCCTCCCAACTTATGGTATAAGAATAAAAGCAGACGGTTATGGGAAGATAACAGATCTGACAACTCTTCAATTGCACTTTCCTGACTACTCAAATAAAACTAACATTTTGATAATTGACTAATAAAGCACACCCAGTGAATAAAGGTATGCAAAGAATGTATATTTATTCAAGTTCCATTTCACAGCTTGTGATAGAGTCCATTCCTAGTAAAAGTGGAATTTTGATAGAGTCCATTCCTAGTAAAAGTGGAATTTTGATAGAGTCCATTCCTAGTAAAAGTGGAATTTTGATTGAGTCCATTCCTAGTAAAAGTGGAATTTTGATTGAGTCCATTCCTAGTAAAAGTGGAATTTTGATTGAGTCCATTCCTAGTAAAAGTGGAATTTTGATTGAGTCCATTCCTAGTAAAAGTGGAATTTTGATAGAGTCCATTCCTAGTAAAAGTGGAATTTTGATTGAGTCCATTCCTAGTAAAAGTGGAATTTTGATAGAGTCCATTCCTAGTAAAAGTGGAATTTTGATTGAGTCCATTCCTAGTAAAAGTGGAATTTTGATTGAGTCCATTCCTAGTAAAAGTGGAATTTTGATAGAGTCCATTCCTAGTAAAAGTGGAATTTTGATAGAGTCCATTCCTAGTAAAAGTGGAATTTTGATTGAGTCCATTCCTAGTAAAAGTGGAATTTTGATTGAGTCCATTCCTAGTAAAAGTGGAATTTTGATAGAGTCCATTCCTAGTAAAAGTGGAATTTTGATTGAGTCCATTCCTAGTAAAAGTGGAATTTTGATTGAGTCCATTCCTAGTAAAAGTGGAATTTTGATTGAGTCCATTCCTGATAAAAACACCAATATAACCAGACTCTACAAGTCCAGTGGTACATGTCCCTTTCCTAGCCAAAACAGAATGAGTGTGATGGCTAAATGCCAGCAACACAAAAGTGGAATGACAGAAATCAAGAAATAATGTCCTTTTCAATTCCAATTAGACGTTAATATTGTTTCTGGTATATTTTTCTATGTGTGTTGAAATACTGAAACATGGGGAATAAGTTCTCACTAAACTGCATTTTCAGAGGCAGCCTTTGTACCAAGATTTTATTTTCATGCAATACAACAAACAATAAGAGTCCCTTGGAGAGACTGATGCTCTACTGGGCGAGAAAAAAAATCCAGGAATTCAAGATAAGACCATTTCTTCCTTTTAACTGTCAAGTGTTGAAACCATCTCTGATATTTTTCAGAGATAACATTATTTTCAAATTAGCTCCTGTGGTGCACATATTGGATGTCAGCTTGGCGCCATTTTCATTTAGGACAAAATATACATCATCAGAAGTCTATTGGTGAAAACCCCATGTCATAATGATCATCCATTCAGGAGGAGTAGTGACAACAAGATTTTTAAGACAGCATCGTGGCAGCAATATTGGATGTATGACTGGCACCATTTTCATTTAGGACCAACTAGGTATCATAAAAAGTCTATTGGTGAAAACCCCATGTCATAATGATCATCTATTCAGGAGGAGTAGTGACAACAAGATTTTTAAGACAGCATCATGGCAGCAATATTGGATGTATGACTGGCACCATTTTCATTTAGGACCAACTAGGTATCATAAAAAGTCTATTGGTGAAAACCCCATGTTGATATAGTCATCAATTTGGGAGGAAGAGAGATAACAGTATTTTCAAGATATGACTTTCCATTCAGGTTTTGGTTTAGTTTGGTGTTTTACAGCACAGCAACATAAGTACGTTATTTGGTGCTGAGGTAATTGGAGTAAAGTGCCTTGCCCAAGGACACACCATGTTAGCTGATCCAGGCTGGTCTGATGGTAGGATTTGAACCTGCATCCTTTCAGTTGTGAGTCTGGCACACTAACCACTGAGCCACCACAGCTCCATTTTTATTCAGGAGGTGTAGCAATAACAAGATTTTCAAGAGGGTTGGTGTGGTGGCTATATTGGATGTCAGATCAGCACCATTTTCATTAAGACCAACTCGACATCATAAGAAGTCTTTTAGTGAAAACCTCATGTTGATATGACCATCCATTCATGAGGAGTAGCAATAATAAGATTTTTAAGATGGCTGCTGTCTGGTGGCCATATTGGAAGTCAGATGAACACCATTTCATTTAATACCAACTGGACATCATAAGAAGTCTTCTGGTGAAAACCTCACATCAATATGACTTTCTATTCAAGTAGAATTGTGATGACATGATTTTTAAGATGGCTGCCATTGTGGCTGTACTGGATCTCAGCTATATATCATAACAAGTCTTTCAGTGAAAAACCGCATGTTGATATGAGCATCCATGTAGGAAGAGTAGCAACAAATAGATTCTGAAGATGGCTACTCTGGTAGCCATATTGGATGTCAGATTGATACCATATTCATTTAGGACTAACTAGATATCATAATAAGTCTTTTAGTGAAAACCCCATGTTGATATGACCATGCATTCTGGAGGAGTAGTGATAACAAAATGTTCAAGATGGCTACTGTGGCAGCCATACTGGATGCCAGATCAGCACCATTTTTATTTAGGACCAAAGAGACATCATATAAAGTCTTTTAGTGAAAACCCCAAGTTAATATGACCATCCATGTAGGAGGAGTAGCATTAACAAGATTTTCAAGATGGATAACAAGATTTTCAAGATGGCTGCTATGATGGCCAGTAGAGCTGAAAATTCTTTGCAAGGACTGATACTGTAATGGCTGAGAAGAATTTATAGGAATCCATAATAAGTCCATTTCTTCTGACTTTTTTTTAAAAACTGCTAAATAGTGGAATTATCTCAGGTATTCTTAAGAAACTCCAGCATACCAAATTTGGTAAGAAAAATATATTGTTACAGGTTCTAGTTAACATGTTCTAAAAACAGCTGTAAGTGCAGTACAAAATTCGTTGTCATCACCTATGACCTTGAACTTGATAATATGGACTGCAGATTATTGAACTAAATTGTCCTAGAGAATTTCAAGCTATACCCACATGCGACGTATGGTTAAATCTATAATTATTATTGTTTGAAAAAGAAAACCAAGTTATTTAGCTGACATAATTCAAGGTATTCTTCAGATATATCCACAAAATGGATTGCTTGTTAGTATTATCATGCTCAATTGCTAGTTACAGCTAAAATCGATTCATACTTGTTTGTATTATCAATCTCAATAGCCAGTTACAGCTAGAATCCATTCATGCTTGTTTGTATTATCATGCTCAATAGTTAGTTACAGCTAGAATCCATTCATGCTTGTTTGTATTATCATGCTCAATAGCCAGTTACAGCTAGAATCCATTCATGCTTGTTTGTATTATCAAGCTCAATAGCCAGTTACAGCTAGAATCCATTCATGCTTGTTTGTATTATCATGCTCAATAGTTAGTTACAGCTAGAATCCATTCATGCTTGTTTGTATTATCATGCTCAATAGCCAGTTACAGCTAGAATCCATTCATGCTTGTTTGTATTATCATGCTCAATAGCCAGTTACAGCTAGAATCCATTCATGCTTGTTTGTATTATCATGCTCAATAGTTAGTTACAGCTAGAATCCATTCATGCTTGTTTGTATTATCATGCTCAATAGCCAGTTACAGCTAGAATCCATTCATGCTTGTTTGTATTATCATGCTCAATAGTTAGTTACAGCTAGAATCCATTCATGCTTGTTTGTATTATCAAGCTCAATAGCCAGTTACAGCTAGAATCCATTCATGCTTGTTTGTATTATCAAGCTCAATAGCCAGTTACAGCTAGAATCCATTCATGCTTGTTTGTATTATCATGCTCAATAGCCAGTTACAGCTAGAATCCATTCATGCTTGTTTGTATTATCATGCTCAATAGTTAGTTACAGCTAGAATCCATTCATGCTTGTTTGTATTATCATGCTCAATAGCCAGTTACAGCTAGAATCCATTCATGCTTGTTTGTATTATCATGCTCAATAGCCAGTTACAGCTAGAATCCATTCATGCTTGTTTGTATTATCATGCTCAATAGCCAGTTACAGCTAGAATCCATTCATGCTTGTTTGTATTATCATGCTCAATAGTTAGTTACAGCTAGAATCCATTCATGCTTGTTTGTATTATCATGCTCAATAGTTAGTTACAGCTAGAATCCATTCACGCTTGTTTGTATTATCATGCTCAATAGCCAGTTACAGCTGGAATCCATTCATGCTTGTTTGTATTATCAAGCTCAATAGCCAGTTACAGCTAAAATCCTGAGTCAAGATGTTTGACCTTAAATTCAATGTCAGAGTGCTCTACCAACTCATTTATTGAAATGCAACTAAATACAAAGCCCTGTCAAAATTCATTTATATTGTACAAGTCACTGTGTTCATAACCTCAATGAAGAACAAAAATGGAAGCAATGACCTTTGACTTGACCACAACGTCAATTAGGTCTGGTTTTCAATCTCTTTCACAAATGTGTGGATATGTTGGTGATCAGATCTGCAACATTTTCATTCAGAATCAATTACATATTGCAAGAAATGTTTTAGTGAAAACTCTATGTCAATACCACCATTTGTGCAGGAATTGCAGTGATGACAATCAAGATGACCACTATGCCACTATGTCACTGTGCTGCCATGAAGTAAGAATCAGTTACATATTGCTATAGTTGTTTTGTGCAAACCCGAAGTTTATATGGCCATTTGTTCAGGAGAAGTAGCCATATAAAGATTTTCATAATGGCTTTCAAAGCAGATATTTTGGAGTCTGGATCAGCATCATTAATAAAGGAAGAACTATATACTGCAAGAAAGAAGAGTTTTAAACAAAAATGAAAAAAGACATGTCAGTATGGTCATTTGTTAAGAAGCAGTCATTGTAATAAGATTTTTCACCAACTAGACCTCATACAAAGTCTTTTAGTGAAAACCACATACCATTAAGACCATTCATTTAGGAAGAGTAGCGATAAGCAATGATTGTCACCATTTTCATTTAGTACCAACTACACATCATAAGAACTCTTTCAGTGAAAACCCCATACCTGTTCAGGCAGAGTAGTGATAACAAGATTTTCAATGATTGTCACCATTTTCATTGAGTACCAACTACACATCATAAGAACTCTTTCAGTGAAAACCCCATATCTGTTCAGGCAGAGTAGCGATAAGCAGATTTTCAATGATTGTCACCATTTTCATTTAGTACCAACTACACATCATAAGAACTCTTTCAGTGAAAACCCCATATCTGTTCAGGCAGAGTAGTGATAACAAGATTTTCAAGATGGCCTCTGTGGCAGCCAAACTGGACCAACCAGACCTTGGAATGAACATGTGTAAAGTTTTATGGCAATCCTCCCAGTAGTTTAGGAGGAGTTATGATAATAAACTTGCACTAAAGAATGGATGATGGATGCCTGACAAGTCATTGCATAAACTCTTTTTGGTCTATAACCATTAGAGCTAAAAATGTATCAACAATCTGCAACTTTTAAGAAGGGGGTGTAATGAACTTTGAAAGAGGTACCTACATCTAGTGGGGAGGGTATTTTTCAAGATTACTGCATTGTCTGTAATTTTTCATACTCTCTATTTTGTCACCCAATATCAATCCATGACTATTGTAATTATTTTTGGTGCTCTCATTTTTTGGTATTATAAATTTTGCAAAGGGAGTAAAAATAAAGAGGTTAAATACATGTATTGCTAAAATCTTCAGAGAGATCTACCTGTCCAAATAAAACCAAACATTTTATCTTCTGAGATAAAAGTTAAAAGGTAAAAGATCCCCAAGTTGTTTAAAAAGAATATAAAAGAAAACAAAATGGTTAAGATCATCTAATGAAAAAATCTAAGCCATAAAGAATGCATGATTTAAGTTCTAGCAAATGAGAGTTGTGCAAAAAAACAGAATTTTAAAAAAAGATGCCAGTCACTGTAATTTTTGTTACCTTATCTATTGTGGCAAGTAATGCCTGAGCATCTTCTGGTTCACCCATGTGAAGGTAGGCCAAACACATGGCCAATGCATCAATAGCCCTGCAATGTCATGCAAATACTAAAATTCAAATTCAGTTATAATGCCATCCTATACTGAGATAAATCTAAACTGAATAACATTTAGCACTGTTCAGGAAGAAAGCAGTCATTTCTGTTTGATACTCCATTATGTTTAACAATTTTCATTATTACAAACATTATAACACATTATGATGCTGATTTATCAACTGTTCTTTATCAAATGATCAAAAAATAAACATTTCTTGCATTAGGAAAACACATGTTCAAATGTAATTTGAATTAATAATTCTGAATAATTACAGAAGATGAAATTCTTAGTCCATAAGAAGTGTATCTAAGGCCTCAGAACTTTAGTACAATATTTCCTCAAGTGAACTTTTCTGTAAGTAAAACCACTTACAGTTTTCACAGCAAGCTACTGCTTCCCAATCATTACCATATATACTTGATTACAAGATGACTTGACCGTAAGTCAACCCCCCCCCCCTTTTTTTTAGGGTTGCAAAAAGCTAATTTCTCTTTCACCCTTCTATAAGATGGAGTGTACTTTGCATAGCAAATCCATCTGTGTGTGGTAACTGGTCATCAGTGAGTCAGAGTTACTCTACGGAAAAATAAACAAGTGAAACTGGGCCAGAGAGTAGGAGAGAGGAGGAAATGCTGAGCATCCTACCTCTACCATGGATGCCCTTCAAGGGCAGAATGACTGGATTTGCTATATGAAGGATAACCTGCTCTCCTGACATGTGAGGAGCAAAACAACCATATATGGATCAGAAAAAAATTATGAATACTTCTTACTGATACAAATTCCAGGTGAATCCAATGAAAGGCTAAACTCACATGCATGAGGAGGTTGTGCTGGCATCAACTGGGTATGGTGGTCATCTGAGATGCAGCTACTGGACCTAGCAAATTCAATTCTTACCTCTGTGAAGCTAGACTGTGGAGATCGAAACTCAAGAAGGTTGACTGTACATGACAGCCAACAGCTTCTATTACTTTTCGGATCGAAACATGTTCAAATGCGAGGCTTGCAGAGATCACTCTTTGCTCAAGGGCTGAAATCTTCATGAGGTGTATCTTATCTTTAAATGCTCACTGTGAAGGGTCTGACCCATTCTTGACAGCAAGTCTGCCAGGACATTAAGTCTGTTGTGAATGTGTCTGATCTGGATGGTTTCCTTGAGCTAGGATCACTAGCACAGGAACTTCCAAACCAGAATGCATAGGTCAAGTGATTATTTCCTCCAACCCCAAGTCTGAAGAGGTAGGTTATCACCTCTGAGTTGTCTGACATGTTAAGAACTACTTTCCTTTACAGCTGGTCCTCTCCAGAAATGAAAAATATTGAGTATAGTCTTCATTTCCAGAAGGCTGATGTAAAAAGGTAACTCCTCCAGACCCCCCTTGCCACTTACCATGGTGAAGTATGGCAACAGGTGGGCACCCAAACAGTATCTACTGGCACCCATACATAGCATAATTTATAGTTGGGGCTTTATAGAGAGACTCCTGGCTTGAGCCAATGTTTGTTGCACCAGTGACATACTACATCGGTCATGATCATAACTCACTGATAGAGTTGACTGGAAATGGCTTACCACTGGGTCAGCAGCGCCTTCTGCAAAGGGCACATTAAAAGGTGGCCCAGGAGAATTAAATCCACTGCCATATTGAGCAAACTAAGGAGTTGCAAAACTCATGCTGAAATACACTCTGTTTTTAATCTACTTCATGAGTTTGATAATGCATGCCCTGTGTATGTGAGGGAGAGGGACAAGACTGAGATGGGTCAAAAACTCCATGCCCAGGTGTTTGACAAAATGCTGAGATGCGTTAAGATCCAATTATTTCCAGTTCAATAAAAGGCCTAGATGATCTAAAAAGGATAGAAGATCATTCATGACCTTCACCAAATTGAACTCACACTTCCATCTTTAACTTCAGCACAGCAATGTATTTGTTGAGATGGCTGAGGTCAATGATTGGTCAGAGTTTTCCACTGGTTTTGAGCACTAGAAAAAGCCTGGAGCAAAATCCCAGAGAGTTTCCATTGCAAACAGTCTCCACTGCCCACTTGTTGAGTAACGACCAGATCTCCTTCTGCAAAATTGCGGCTTACTCCCACTTTGATGGCACATTCATCATGAAAGGGGAGATGAAATGGGAGGGGGCTGGATAAATGAAATCCAAAGCCACTCTGAAACAACTTTGATCAGCTATTCATTTTATGAACATAGTCTGATTCAACACTGGTGAAAAAGGAGATTGGCGCCATCTGGTAGGCTGTCTGCAGGTGGTCAGGGTGGTGAGTCAACAGTAGTTGCTCAAAGGCTAGAGAAAAGGAGAAACCCTGTATTGAATTGCCTCCTGAACTGAGAGGCCTGTTGCTGCATGAAATTTTACTGCGGCTGAAACTTTTCTTGTTGGGCGGTATTCAGCCTCATGTCTTTGCCGACAATCATCTCTCCACTAAGGCTGCGGCTGATTCAGCCTGAACACTGATGCAGTGTGCAAGGCAAGTTGGAGAGGCAGTTTCTGTGCTGCCTGCCTCCACATCTCTTCTAGTCTAATGCCAATGGCAACCCAAAGGGTGTAGCTCCAGCCTGAAATTTTGGCAAGTCAAAAACTGACTAGCAATGTGAGATCTAACAAGGAAGATGTTGCCACAATGTTATGCATGAGCTTAGAGGTGGCATGAAAATTGTTTTACCCACCTTGTCAAAACAGTTGGGACATCATATTTACAGCTGCAATGTTTATATCTACTGTCAGAAGCTCATTGGTAAATGTCTCCAAATGTGTTCGATACCAGCATGATGAAGACATGACTGGTAGCTGACACTAAGAAAAGAAAGCCTTAGAATTGCCTGGATCATGGATTTTATCTGACCAATGGTCTGATATTTCATTTATCATCGCCAACTGTTGCAGTAGACAGAAGAAGGGATGTTCATCCTCATCTTCCAAGTCTACTGAACCCTTCACATTATAGACTTGGCTTGCAGTTGGCAGTGGTTGGGCATTCGGAAGTGGCAACACACATTATATTCCTTGACAGCTGCTTTAAAGCTGAACTCAGTCCACTTTTCCAAAGTGGAAGCTAAGTCATCAAGGTTATCACAACTATATCCATGTTTACATAGAATATTCCCACTGGCATGGACGAGACATTACCATCACCTCTAAGTGTCTCATAGTATCTCACCAATGAATAAGCCAAGAACAAATGACTCGCTGGTTGAACTGGCAGCCAGGTAAATGCCATGGT
The DNA here is from genome assembly GCA_029931535.1 of Margaritifera margaritifera. Classification (NCBI taxonomy): domain Eukaryota; kingdom Metazoa; phylum Mollusca; class Bivalvia; order Unionida; family Margaritiferidae; genus Margaritifera; species Margaritifera margaritifera. The sequence continues at coordinate 79,987 of JAQPZY010001334.1, read as the reverse complement.
TTGTCTTACCAGTATGGATGACTGGAGAGTGTACTGCATGGCTGTTGGCTGGACAGTTGGCTCTGGAACTGCCCATGCAGAATATGAATGGAAACGGACTGATTGGCCAAAGTGATCCCCATATGGTTCCACATACCATGGAACCGTCAGCTGGTATCCGGCATGGCTCACTGAAGTGAGTGACCTTTGGCCACCGGTCAACAGGAATTGTCGTCCAGTTGGCTGGAAGGTTGGCTTGGAAAGTGCCTGGATGGAATGTGTGGCAAAACAGACAGACTGACTCAACAGATCCCTGTATAACTTTGCATATGATGAAACAGCCAGCCAGTATGCGGCACAGCTCGCCAGTGTAACAGACCTTATTACCCAGTCAACAGGTATGATTGGCCAGACGGCTTTCAAAATGTGACAAATACACCATGCACCTGGACTTACATGCCCATAGGCCATACCTGAATATGTGGGGAACTTATGACCACTGGGCTGCCAAAATAAGGAAGGATACTCTTCCTTTAACTACAAGCCAATATTGGAGGTTATGTCACTTTCTGTCAACTCAAACTTCACCCATCTCCAAGCTTTTTCACAAAACCATGGACCAAATTCCTTCTGACCTCTTCACACATACAATGCAGTTATTTGTCGATGAAAACTTTGTGCACGTGAGACATGTATCATGGGTGTCCTCCCTGACTTTGGCATATGTCCTGATTGTTTAATCTGAAATGACAGGAACAACAAAAATAGTGGAAATAATAACCCAAAAATGTTTTCACCTTAAAATAACAACATTTGAAGAACATTTTGTACAAGAGAGATGCATATAATGCATGTCCTGATTAACTCTGGCACTAAAGTCGTAATTGTTAATCTGAAATGACAAGAACGATAAAAATATCAGAAAATAACAACCCGAAAGTGTTCAAATATGACAACCCGAAAGTGTTCAAATATAACCATAACCACACTTGTTACTTAAGCAAGCGAAAAATACATGCAGTGTATGCAAAGAAACAACCAACAATGTGCATCAACGATACTGTGCTGGAGCACAGTGTTAGAATAAATAAAGTCCACAACTGTGAATTTTTTTTAACATAAATACTGGTCAAAAACCAAAATTAATGGTTGCAGCATGTAGCAAATACATTAATATGCAATATTATACTGACTTTCCAGATGGATGAATTGAAATTATGAAGATATTCAAGGAATTGAATATCATCGGACTCCAATTCCTTGTCTTTTCTGACATCTGCAGATGCTTTGGTGTTGGTCTTGTTTCACCTATCCATTCCTTAGGGTTTACAGTTACAACAACTCAACATGGCATCTTTTGTTTAGGCATAGTCTTGCATTTAAACACAAGTCACAACTTCAGTTTCATGCTATTCTTTAAACAACTTGATACCACAATGAAATATTGTTTCTCTTTCCCTGGAATCTTTATTGTAATAGTTCTGTCTATATCTGTGTGTACAGTAGAATTTCCCAGCATATAAAAATACATGGAAGTTTCGTTCATATTTCCAATGTGTGCCAGATCAAAATCATTCTGTTTCCTCTCATTGATAACAAATTCAAAGAACATATCCACTTTTTCATCAACATCAACAAGCAATTTCTGGGCTGTGTGACTGCACTGTCTAAGTGCAAGTCCATGAAGTGTCATAAATCGCATTCACCATCCAGCTGAGTTTTAAAATGATTCATCACTGTTAGCCTTGGCAGAAGATAGGGCCTTCAATCTAATGTCATTTCTTGTGACTGCATGCCAATTTTGATGCTGCTCCAGAACCCACTCGCTCAAACTACACTCCCATTTTGTATAAGAGCTTTCCATTACTCCAATTTTCTTCAAATGCCTGGCACTATCACCAATAGCTGACTTATTCTTACGCTAGTCACACACCTGTTTCTCTGACACACCAAATTCACATTCTGCAGCACAGTACCTGGGAATTTACAGAATACTGACAATTCAGAAACATGGGACATTATTTATATGAAGACTGAGCTTGGGCTCTGTAAGTAACCCTTTGATCATACAGTCTCAGAAATCTCATTAAAGGATCACCTCAACTGAACATGTGTCAAGTGTGGCATGATCACAGGGAGTTAAAATAAGCACCCACAGTTAACTAAACATAGTACTCTACTGGAACTGAACAAGTATCAAATTCAGGGCTCGACCAAAAAGATTGTCAACAAAAGATTGAAAACAAAGCGGGTGCTGCCTTTATAAGCCATAGGATTAGGATCAGATTTATCCAATTTTTTTGTATGTTGACTTATAAGCAAGTATATACAGTAGATTTTGACTTGGTTGCTGCATACTAACAGAACATGCAAATGCATAAAGAACAAGCAGTTTTGGTGTAATTCTTTCCTTACTGAATGCTCTCACTTTTTTATAACAGTCACTGTATCCTACTAAGACTGTTGCAAAACATATTGAATCTTTAATGACAATACCTTGTTCTCTCATCATGAACTGTTTTCTGCCTCACACAGGTTTTCAAAAGTTCCATTGCTTTTCCTGGAAAAAAATACAAATAAATTAGCAATCATTTTGTTGCAAGTATCAACCCCATGACCATTCACCCCTTGGCACACCCTTGGACTCTTCTGACATACAAAGCAGCAGGGATTTTCCATGTCCCATTTTCACTTAAATTCTCAAAATTTATCCTCAAATTGAGATTTACGTTATAATGCTTATGATACTTTAAACAATATGAATATTTTTTATCAGAGGTAAATATAAAGGAAAGGATGCAAAATCACTTTTTGGTTTTAAATTTTAACACATGGAAACCTTTTTCTTCTTGAAAACAAACAAAGAGTTGAGTAATTCCTCAAAGGACTAAGTTCACTTTTGATTAAAATCAGCCCTACTTCAGATTAAAATGATATTTTTTCCGAATGTATATACTTATTGGGTACTTCATACAGCAGTTTTATTTTTGTCATGGGTATTAGTCTTTACTGTGTTTTTTAATGCAAAATGATCATGACAACATCATACCTGCCATAACATGACATGCAATGCACAAAACATGATTTTTGACTCCCAAACCCCCCGACATGGTTGTGTTAGGAAAAGAATGATTTTCAGTCATTTTACCAACAACAACAAAAAAAGAGAGAGAAAGAGAGAGACCTTTCTTGACACCACGATATATATCCATAACCTGTATAAACAGCTTAATGCTCATGGAAAACTATCACCTCTGGGAAGTTTATACAGTCGATTGTTATTGTGGTGATTAAAACATAAGTCAATCAGAGATAAACAACCACCCTTACACAAGTTACTTAACCGACTGACAATAACTACGGTGATATCATGTTTTAAAACCTTTGTGGGAGAACCCATCATGTTAATTTGCATAGGTAAAGTACATGAAGTGGAACAACCCAATTCCTTTGAAGTTATATAAGAGATGGGTGGAACAACCCAATTCGTTTGAACTTAAATAAGACATGTGTGTTGTAGTAACAAAAGCTATTACTCTTTGTTGCCTTGAATAAGATTGTTTAAGCCCTCTTTATTGAAGATTATTGGATAGTTTGTGATCAGCGGCAAGGTGTCTTTGAAGTTAGATTTTATGGTAGGTGGACCAGTGTGGAAGTGTTATTAATTTTTTAAGGCAAAATTTCAAATGCGGCTGTGATGAATGAATCATCAGCAAAGTGAGCAAAGCCCAGTAAAACTAAATTTTAGAACTTCTGGTTGATGGAGTTTAACTTCATGAACCACTGCAATAATGGTTTGTTTTTTTATTCTTTGCACATACTGCAAACACCATATTAATGAGATAGGTCATTCTGGTGTATGACATACGTCGATATAGTAACACCACCCAGCATCCAGACAATGCATGAATGGAGAGCTCAATCCCAAAAGTAACTAACATGTTTAAACATTCTAATTGTTTGGCCATTGCATGTTTGACACACCCTGATGGCAATGCTGATGCAAAAAGTTCACTTTCTATGCTGAGAAAAATTCAACAAGACCTTCACACAAGTTTGAAAAATAGTACAATCCATCCTCTGGTGAGTGCAAAGTTGAATTCTAATGACACTTGCATCACCTTCAACCCCCACTGAACTACTGACAGCAGCAAAGACTGCATCTAGTAAGACAGTATTTCTCTGTTCAATGAATTTTAAAGACAGAAATTTGATACTTCTTTTAAAATGTTATTCAATGTCTGTGTGGTTGCGATAATGTGAGTGTATCGACATATGTTCATTTGTGTGGTGATGATATTTGACAATGCTAAGGGACAGACCATTTCATTTGGGTGGGGGGAGGCTGGGCTTCTTATTCTGATTTGGAGAAAAGTAAAACTAATCAAATCTGATATATTAGTTGAAAATAAAATACATTGTCTTGAGATTAAAAAGATAATAATCCTGGTTTGAATGAAAATCCCCCCCAAATTAAATGGTTGGTTCCTAAGTCTTCTAACTATTTTCAGTTTGAAAGTGTATTAAATACTTCAAAGAAAAGATATATTTTATTTTCTTTTATTCAAATGTATATTTCCAGTCAATTTCTATAGGCTTATATGTGTAGATAAACTTGTTTTCATTTGTATGATATCGCTTTTTGGGGTTGTGCACTGACCCCCCTTGGGACCTCAAACACACTTCTGAGTCTCTGACCCACCCACCCTGGACTGCCTAGGAGGTTGGCAGGTATGCGTCATATACAGTGGAAAACATCAAATGACGTGCATCAATGATTCATATATATGAGTGATTATATGAGTGATATGTTCTCTTTGTGTGCTGCAGTGTATACATAGAAGTGCCAGAGGAAGAAATTCATACTCTCTTTTTTGATTATATTTATCAAAACTGATATGTTTCTTATTAGTTACATGTTTCTAAAAGTTTATTCAGTATGGCAAACATTTACTTCTTAATTACAAGGCTTTTTGTATCAGGCACTGATGGTTTTCAATTGTTTTATTGGGAATTGTTTTCTTAGTGAAAGTTTTAAATTTATACAAAAGATTTATTTTTGTAATGTAGTGTAGTTAGTTTTGCTATTTTTAGATAAATAAAAGATATAAAAGTTACTATTATAGAAAAAATAACCAATATTTTTTCACCTTTATATGAGAACTGCTCATACCAAATACTGTAATTCATTTCCATTATTACTGTTATTGTTAGTTGTCTGTATTACTGGAAAATATGGCTAAATACTAATATGTATCTACAGTGTCATAGTAGTGTGTGTGTGTGTGTGTGTGTGTATGTGTGTGTGAGACAGAGAGAAAGAGAAAGAGAGAAGGAGGAGACAGAGGTGTAAACAGTTTCTTTAGCATAGTTTTTAATAATTCCCTTGCTGCTTTGGGAGCTGCTGCCCCTTACTGCAGTCCTAAGGGTAGGGTGATTAGAATGGGTATATATTTCATGGAAGTAAATTATAGAAAGGACACCTGATTGTGTTACACATCATGACTATAACATTCATTTTCGTTGAAACAATAAAACACCCCCCTTAACAAACACATGTAATCAATGATACTGGATACTACAATTGAAAATTCATGGGGAGTTTGCCCTAAATGAAAAAGTCTAACCTTCCCTATGCAATCTTATCAAAACTTACAGCCAGGCATCAGTTTATCAGATGTATGCAATATTTACAATAATATTTACCTAAATAAATATTCCATAACTCTTTATATGTATTAGTGTTATTATTATTATTATTATTAACTCATGTCCATTATCCTGCTACACCATTCTCTTGACATATTTTCTTTAGTACCTCCATGCATAACTTCACCAGGATGTAATTTTTACTGTACATTTTGTAGATGGCATTGAGTTTTTGCCCTTCTGTGATGTACTGTTATACAATTTTATTGGGCTGACAGCACTAAAAAATAGTCATATAGTTTGAAGATTGTTTTTCAATTTTTTCTTCATTCTTTATTATACTTTTATCTCTTGTTTGTAGATTTTCCCCTGTCATTCAAACATGTAGGAGTCAGAATTTCTCTTGGCTTTTGTATTTAGTGCTTGTTTTGTGGATGCAGGTCTTGGTCTTGTGGGGTTTAACTCCATTTTTCAGCATATGATAGGCTATACATGGTGGCCAGCATATATTTGGTGGAGGAAGAACCTGGCAAGACTCTGGGAAGAACCACCAACACACGGGAAGCTACTGGCAAGCTTTCTCACATACCCACAATGGTCAAGCCAAGACTCAAACTTACACGGACTGAGGTGAGATGTGTGAGTGATCTGTAAAGGCAAGATCCTTAAACCACCTGGCCACCTGGAGCCCCTTTGTGGATGTAAATTGTTTCTTCCTCTAAACAAAAGCTTGTTTAGTCAAAACATTGGGAAACCATTTTGTATTTGTGCTGTTGTCAATTTTTGTGTCTATATATATATATATATATATATATATATATATATATATATATATATATATATATATATATATACAAATGCTCTCTTGCTCTCTTTGGAACACCTACATACATGCACACACACACACACACTTCTTGCACATTTAGCTGTTACATGAAGATAATATTAATGCATCAAAATAATTTTGCTTATTCTCAGTTGTGCTGAATTTATTAAATGATGTAAATGTCTGGCTGCTATTTCTTATTTGTGCTGAGCTTGGATGTTTGACCAGATGTGATGCAATCAATACAACATTAAACAAGTGTGTTTCAAGTTTTATTTTTCAAATGACATGTATTCAAAAAGCATACATAGTTATTAGCAAGATATGCAATTGTTGTATATATGTTCAGTGTATGTAGATAGATAGTTATGTAGGTAAGAAGGTATGCACATGATGAAGAATAACAACTCTCCTTCCTTCATCTAAATACAAATTTATCAATCCTCCTTTGAAGTACAAAAAAGGGAGGTGCAAATATGAAAAGAAAGCAAAGATTCATGGTGTATAACATTTTTAATAGATCTTCTGTTTGAACCAAAATTATCTGATGTCAACATAAACAGTCAACTTGTTGGCGAGACAGATGGTTGTTTTGACTTGCAGAAAAAAACACAACAACAGATGGATACAAATAGGATGAATGGGCAGATGGACAGTGAAATGGATCGACAGTAAGGTGAACAGATAGCTTGGATAAGGATCGATGGATGCAAACATGAACGAACAGATGGACAAAGATATGAACAGTCAAACGGACCAATTGGCAAAGAGCGAATGGACAGATGGGCAGTTGGCAAATGGATGGATGAAGGAACTGATGGACAGATAAATTATAGATGAATAAAAGGATGGAAGGATGTACAGAGAGGCGGGTGAAAAGAGAGTGCAACTAATTCTGAACACATTACTTTGTTTCAGAACTGATGCTCAACAAATGAATTTTTTATATTGATGTAATATATCCACCTTTACCAACTTTTAGTCTTTCATTTAAATGCCCATCTAACCTCCTCTTTCATTTAAATGCCCATCCAACCTCCTCTTTCATTTAAATGCCCATCCAACCTCCTCTTTCATTTAAATGCCCATCCAACCTCCTCTTTGCTCCCCCCTCCACCCCAAGGCATCTCATGTTAACACTGGACTAGTTTTGCATTATCAACATAGTCATTACCAATACAGTCTTTGTGCATGTTTTTTTTAAATGATTAATACAAGCAAAAAATACTTCATTGTAATTGGCATCATCATTATTAGGGTTAAAGCTGCACAGGATAAATATTGCATCCATATTTTGTGTTATGTATGTCCTAGTGTTTACTTTCGTAAGTTCAGAAAAGTAGATAAGTGTGGCAATGTCTATCTGTTTAGATTTCAGTACCCATACCACATATTATTTTAACCCAGATGGGGGACATTTCTTAGTTGCACTTGGAGTATTACCTGTTTATATTTGACACATATTACTTTCACCACACTCTCTATGGATATAATTATACATGTGTAAGTATATTTTGACTTTTTCTTCATTTAAAAAAAATAATACTGTTGCTTGGAGTTTTGATTTAGGCACCCAAGCATGAATGACTCTGATCATTACCTTTACACCCAGGGCATGCATGACACTGATCATTACCCTGACACCGAAGCATGAATGACACTGATCATTACCTTGACACCCAAGCATGAATGACACTGATCATTACCTTGACACCTAGGGCATGAATGACACTGATCATTACCTTGACACCCAAGCATGAATGACACTGATCATTACCCTGACACCCAAGCATGAATGACACTGATCATTACCTTGACACCCAGGGCATGAATGACACTGATCATTACCTTGACACCCAGGGCATGAATGACACTGATCATTACCTTTACACTCAAGCATGAATGACACTGATCATTACCTTTACACCCTGGGCACAATTATGTATTTATGTTATATAATACATATTTGTTGAAATGAGGTCTAAAAACAAAAAGTCAAAAAAAAAAAATGTCAAAGACAAGTCTTTCTAGAATAATGAGTTCATCTGAGATCATACCCATTTTGAGTCATTTACTACAATTTTAACTCTAATGTATCTAATAGTCATGTGTTCAATGTGCCTTAGTCAAGTATACATCATTCATCTCTCTTGATAGATTGCTCTCTATTGTACTTAGTAGAGCTCTATTTCACTGTCTTTAGGAATTTTGCAACTTATTTCTGACAATTGACAACTCAACAAAAACACATAATTTTGAAGACAAAAAAATAGTTTTCAAGGAGTACTTACATGTATATCCTGCATCTTCATGCAAGCAAGTTATAGATATCAACTATACTATGACAACAGGAGTAGAAGACAAAGCTTATCTGATTTATTCCATGGTAATATATGTGTTTCAGTAAGGAATGGCAATACTTAAACCCAAATATTTATTTATTTACTTATTTATTTATATATTTACTTAACAAAATTGATCTTTTCACATAAATTAATTAAAATTACTCTTGAAAGTTTGATTTAAACTTTGTCAATCTCCACTGATGTAGCAAATGAAATAGCGCAAAACATGTTGACCTAATTTAATATTTCTTAACTTAATTATGATTAAATACTCATATTTATTCCCAACTTTGTTTTAGAAATTTAAAACTTGTAGTTGTTTTTGTGATCCTTGGATGATCTTCTGAAAAAACAATAAAGAACAAACATATAGCGCATTTACGGCCCAGCTTAGTTCTTTCACATTATGTCCTGATTAGCCTTTACTACCAATGGACAAAATATCGCAGTGATTGATGCAGGCACTCTATATTAAATATCATCCAAAATAGTATATTTCTGGCTAAAATTGCATTTTTCAGCATTCCACTACCATATTGTCATGTGATATCATCATGAAGGCATGTGCCTATAACATCAATTGGAACTCTTATTGGTATTGTAACATTTTATAACAGGGATAAGTCTATACATGAAAATGTATTTATTAACAGATTTTAGGGCTGTTTAGAGGATAAAGTGAACCTAGTCCTTTGAGGAAATCCTCCAAATTTCCTCAGAGATTCTTCAGGGTTGTAAAAATAAAATCAAGACTGTAGGACTGTATCAGACATGCCAACCCTCAACTGTGTAATCACCAGCCAAAAAACCTGTAATTTGTGACCCAAATCTGTATTTTTCAAGATCAAAATCTGTAATAAAATCTGTAATTATCCAGTTCAAAAGATTTTATACATATCTTGGTGTGATCACTAGAATTTAATACACTGGGTATTTGGAACAAATTTTAAAAAAAAAAAAAATTTATGGTGTATTTTGCGAACACAGTAACACACAAAACTTACACAACAAGACTGAGTCTTAATCATCAAGATGTTAATCATGCCTTTGAGAATGTGTCAAATGGCTTAGTGACCAAGACTGATTCAGGATGTGTTTGATTATATAGCTCTGTTTGAAAGTTTTCATAGTGATCAAGTACTACCATTTCAAATGGCATGGAACATCTGGAACTTGCATTGGTAGCATATTGATTGAACACGCCATCATTCAAAATGGACTGTGCTTACAATTGGAGCAATACGCTGACAACTTGTGTCATATTCTTTGTGTAAAATATGCAAATATACTGCTTATCTAGTGCTCTGAGCATCACCTACCAAAAGCTTACTTAACAATTCACATATTTCAAAATTTAGATTTTCATAATGTGTCCATAAAAGGAGTCAAAAATTCACACAAATTACAAAAATTTGCAAAGGTTGGCATTGCTGTTGTATTTTAATCCCTGATGCTTGCTGAATGTTCTGTGAAACAAAAATCATTATTACTAACCAAACAACAAGATATTAAAAAATATCAATTTGAGGAAGAAACACTGAGATGTTTAGTGAAACTGTCCTGTTAATCTTCTGTGCTTAACTTGATGACAATATATTCAAGCAAAAAAATCAATTCCTGTATGATTTGTGTTATCTCAGTATATATGTATTAATGGAGAAAAACAGGTACTTATACAGCAAAAAAGATACCTCTTTTGAGGTTGTGTGGCCCCAACAGCATATCTCAGTATAATGCATTATTTATAGCCAATCAAAAGTGGGATTATATTTTTACAGCCAATCAATATGCTCATGATACGATGCTCTTCCATATAATAATAAAAACAGCTTATAGTAAACACTCTTACAGTGGCAATTATGTAGTTGATATGTATGTATGTATGTATGTATTAGGGTTTAATGGCATATCAGCACAATACTGACTATATGGTGCCAACTAAAAGTTTCAGTTATAAAAATGTAAGTATAAAGAATTGCAAAAAAGTCTTCCAAATAAATGAAGTACTGTGAAAGAAAAGATAAAGATGATCAAATTTTGTAAAGTGTATATAAAAAATGAAGTAAAGGTAAAAAATATAAAATCCTTAAAATACAGGATCAATTGTTTTTTATATAAACTGCATTTTGTCAAAAACCATAAGACATTCTATGATGGTATGTCATCATAAATTTCCTTAATTGAGTTCAAATAAAAAAACCCATTTGTCTCAATGGGTGGAAGTCAACACATCTAACAAAAGATGCAGTTTGTCATAAAAAGTTGATGTACATCAGTTTTACAGCCTATCATTCCAGATTTGGTAATAAATCAACAGTTAATGTAAAAAACAAGGATGCATATACAAGATATCTTAGTACTGTGTGGCTGCAAAATGAACACTGGTAGCAGTATTTAAAATGATAAATAAATCTATACTACCAAGCTACCTGTACCCATCTGAAGGACTCTGGAAATGTTAATGTTTTCAAGAAGTAATAACTTTGAAGAGGATCAAGAAAGAAAACACTGGAAAAGAAAGAAAAAAAAACAACAACCACCTAGAAATTTGTCCACAGATGCCCTTCCCCTTGAGCAGAATGCAACAACAAAAACACATGAAAATCTTCACCTCATGTTAATAATGTTTGTTTATTTGCAGAGCGATTCCTTAAAGATGTGGGATAAGTTGTGCAATAAATAATAATCATATAAAGTGTATACATTTGACACCCAATGCATCAGAGTGCAACAATAAAGCACAGTCACATTTTCACCTCATGTTGATAATGTCTATTAAGTTTCAGGCAATTCCTCAAAAGATGTGGGAAGAGTCGTGCACAAAAGAATGATTATATATGGCCTTTATGTCTGGAAAAAAAACCTGACATAATTTAAAAAAAAATAATAATTAAAGTGTGACAACAAAGTTTGATTTAGTGTTTTATGGCACAGCAACACAACTAGGTTATTGAATGCCAAGGTAATTGGAGTAAATGCCTTGTCCAGAGACATACTGTGGTAGCCAACCAGACTGATCTGATGGTAGGATTTGAACCCACACCCTTTTGGTGGTCGTCAGTCCAGCATGCTAACCAATGAGTCACTGGGGCTCACTCATGAGATGACAAAAGTACATGCACATGTTCACCTCATGTCAATAATGTCTTCCATGTTTCAACCCAGTCCGATGTGAAAGCAGTTGACCACACAAATTTTGGGACATGTATATACGTATATACAGAATAGATAGACAAACCTATCACTATATGCCCCTGCCACAGGGGCATAAAAAAAGAAATAATCATAAATTAAAACATTGTGTTACCTGGAGTACAGTTTCTGAGTCTGGAGCAGACCAGGGCTTCTGATAATCTATCTGCCTTTGTTTCTGCCCACACTGATAGAATAAGATCACTGTCTGTCTGAAATGTATAGAATTTTGGGTAAGATTTATCACAAATTTAAATGAATCTAAGGCATGCTAGCAATGTGGCCATTTTTTGGTGTATGCATAAATGTTAACCAAAGTCAATCAAATATGAAATATAGCACAGTGACTTTGACTTCTTTAATTGAAAATTTTGTACCCAAAAATGTTGTCAAGCTAAACCAGTTTGAAGGCAAATTCGAATTATCAAAAGGATGGATGGACAAATATGGAATAATAAATAGAATGATAGAAAAAGAGAAAGATGTAAAATTGAGCTGTGTCAACATGTACTTCCAGGTCCCGTTTTCTTGAAACTTTCTGAGTATTGGAATCTGCAACATCACCTATGATCCTTAGAATTTATTGACTTCATCAAAATTGAGGATGTTATGACACCAAGTTCAAATAATGTTATGACACCAAGTTCAAATAATGTTATGACACCAAATTCAAATAATGCTATGACACCAAGTTCAAATAATGCTATGACACCAAGTTCAAATAATGTTATAACACCAAGTTCAAATAATGCTATGACACCAAGTTCAAATACGGCTATGACACCAAGTTCAAATAATGTTATGACACCAAGTTCAAATAATGCTTCTGCAGAATACTGTCTATACTTGCTTGTAAGTCAAGTCCAACTGCAAACTGCACAGACCCAGATCTGCTGTCGCATAATGCATCGGTAGATCTGGGTCTATGCACTTTGTTAGGAGTAATCAGTAGAACAAACAACATGGACCCTGATCTACTGGAGTATTATGCGATGGCAGATCAGGGTCTATGTTGCTTGCAGTTGGACTACACTTATAAGTAGGTATATACGGTACTAAATCTTACATGCAAATAATGTTACCAAGTATGAGGGGTTTTCAAAAAGTTCTGAATATTTTGTTATAACATTTTTGTTTCTTTGAACCTGACAATAAATTTAACACCAATTGATAGACAGTTGATGAAGATGCTTGATACACAGTGGAAGATATTTTGTTGTCACAGGCATTACTTTGTCATTTAAAGCTCAAAAAGGTTTGTGCAAGATGCGTCCCACATTTGTCGATGGCTGATCAAAAACCGACTCAGGTTGAAATTGTCAAATAGCTACTCACCATATATAAAAAGAGTGACCAAAGACTTTTGAATCATATTATCACAGGTGATGAAACATGGATCTACTTTTCTACAACTTGACTTGGGAGACAATAAAGTTGGGATCAGAGAAAATGAGCAGAGACCACAAATCACTTGATGTATAGATGGATTGTCAAGAGTTTTATACACTTTTTTTTCAATGCAAAAGGTCCAGTTCATCCAGGTACATGTGCCTGACTCTGCTAGTGTCAATGGACATTTTTTTACCTCCAAAAGTTGCCAAAAGTTGTGGAACACTACCGAACCACCCATCTGAACAACTGTACCAAAGGTATCCCTGTACTCTATGACAATTCACCGGTGCCTAAATCTGCTGTTGTGGCAGACTACCTGGAGTAGAGTGTTGAAACTCTGCCACATCCTCCATACAGCCCTGATTTAGCTCCAAGTGATTTTTGGCTGAATCCCATTATCAACGATTTGCTGAGGGGCAGATGATTTAAAAGCTGCCATGTAGCTGGAAGTGCAGTTTTCTAGTGTATGAACAACATACCAAAAACTGAATACAACATGGCATTTAATAATTGGATAATCTGACTGAGAAAGTGTGTAGAGGTGCATGGGGAGTACTTTGAGGGTATGTACTGGCGTACTTTTCACTAATAAAGAACTTTGTTGCACAGTGACTAATGTTCAGAACTTTTTAAATACCCCTTGTATATAGAGAGTCTTATAAGAGTGTTCATTATATGAAATGTATGAAATTAGTTAAATTATATTTATATGCCATGAGCTTGTTGCAGCAATTGGGGAATCATATTATTCAATGAGCTTCATATCCATTAAACACATGTTATAGATTCTATTTATCACATAATGTAAAGGATTTTGGATTACTCAGTGACACTGCTATGTGACAGTACACCACAGTGTGGCAGTAAACCATTTTTTTAAAATGACATCACAATGCTGATAAATGAAAAATTTGTACAGTTGCTATGGATCTACTATTTTTTGTGGTGTACCAATTTTTGTGTATTTCACTGTTGCTATAAACCATGAATTAAAAAGCACAAAATGTATCCTTCTATACAAACTAAAGGACCCCTTCCTTAATCCACGAATGTAAGGACCAATAAAAATGTATCCTAATATAGAAACCAATGGACCCCTTTCTTACTCCATGAATGTAAGGACCAATAAAATTAGAGGTGTAATGATTCACCGAATCTATCGATACAATCAATTTTTTTCCAGACAATATATGAATCATATCATGAGTAAAGTATTGTGATACTAAAGAAGAATATTAGTTGACGTAAATTCAATAAACATCCATCAAAAAAAGAAAAAGAAGACTGTTTATCACTGAGCTCCACTGGGATAACATTTTACCTGAACACTGTTTCCTTTCAATACCAGTGTAGTTGTACTATATGTCACTTTGGTTTATACTCCGATAGTAAGTACTTTTAACAGATTATTCAATGATCCTCATACCTATTTTTAATTGTATTTAACTATTTATGTCACTAGATTAACAAAGGCTTTTAGAATATAATTTGATAAACATTTTAGTTTAAAATAAAAAATTTTAATTCTACCAAAATGTTATTTAACGTATTGTAGACATTTTTTATGAAACCCGACTTTTAGACTTGTGCGCAACCTAGCAACAACATGGCTGAAGAAGTGCAATGGGTGGCTGCATCGGCAGTGTTTAAATCACCTGTTTGGAGAGATTTGGGTTTCAAAAAGGGTGACAAAATCATCTGTCACTTGCAAGCATTGCTCCACATCATTAAAATACAGTGGCAACACCATTAATATGATGACTCACATGCATAGACATCATCCGGTACACAGTACCCAACTCACATCATCCACTACTGATTTCTACTTCTAGCTCTGCGAAGTTGTCACTGCACAGCGTAGTCAAATGAAGCCACAATGTGGAGATATGCTTATTTTTTTGAAGAAAAATATGTAAAAAGCCTTGTGCATTTAATAATTTTACTGAGGTTCTTGTCAAGCTAAAAATGTGTTTAATGCACTTCTAGTCAGTTTCAGATGAGTGTGATATTTCAAACATTTAATGCCTTGTCCATTTAATAACTTTACTGAGGTTCTTATCAAGTTAAAAATGTGTTTAATGCACTTCTAGTCAGTTTTAGATGAGTGTGATATTTCAAACATTTAAAGCCTTGTGCATTTACTAACTTTACTGAGGTTCTTGTCAAGTTAAAAATGTGTTTAATGCACTTCTAGTCAGTTTTAGATGAGTGTGATATTTCAAACATTTAATACCTTGTGCATTTAATAACTTTACTGAGGTTCTTGTCAAGTTAAAAATGTGTTAAATGCACTTCTAGTCAGTTTCAGATGAGTGTGATATTTCAAACATTTAATGCCTTGTGCATTTAATAACTTTACTGAGGTTCTTGTCAAGTTAAAAATGTGTTTAATGCACTTCTAGTCAGTTTTAGATGAGTGTGATATTTCAAACATTTAATGCCTTGTGCATTTAATAACTTTACTGAGGTTCTTGTCAAGTTCAAAATGTGTTTAATGCACTTCTAGTCAGTTTTAGATGAGTGTGATATTTCAAACATTTAATGCCTTGTCCATTTAATAACTTTACTGAGGTTCTTGTCAAGTTAAAAATGTGTTTAATGCACTTCTAGTCAGTTTTAGATGAGTGTGATATTTAAAATGTTTAATACCTTGTGCATTTAATAACTTTACTGAGGTTCTAGTCAAGTTTAAAATGTGTTAAATGCACTTCTAGACAGTTTTTCGATGAGTGTGATATTTAAAACATTTAATGCCTTGTGGATTTAATAACTTTACTGAAGTTCTAGTCAAGTTTAAAATGTGTTAAATGCACTTCTAGTCAGTTTTAGATGTGTGATATTTCAAACATTTAATACCTTGTGCATTTAATAATTTTACTGAGGTTCTTGTCAAGTTAAAAATGTGTTTAATGCACTTCTAGTCAGTTTTAGATGAGTGTGATATTTCAAATGTTTAATGCCTTGTACATTTAATAACTTTACTGAGGTTCTAGTCAAGTTAAAAATGTGCTAAATGCACTTCTAGTCAGTATTAGATATGTATGATATTTGACTCATTTTTCATTCAGGTACTATTTTCACAAATACATGGTTAAGAAGAAATAATGATATTCTGTATTTTTTAAAAAGGTAGCAAGTGTTTGCTTTGTTTGTTACTGTTAAACTGTTAAAGTTCATATAGTTGTCTGTTTACTACAGTTTTTAATTTGTTCACAGCTGTTAATGAATCACAGAAGAAGAAAGTAAACTTTAAATTCCTGACTAAGCAGATTTTCACTGCAGTACACATTGGTTTAGGCGAACATGTAGCAAAAGGGTTTGAACAGGCAAATTAGGAAACAATTTTCTTCAGATTAGGAAATGTGTTATGGAATTTTTGTTTATTAAACTTTTTTAATATGAATGTTTTTTTTCTTATTTCTTAGCCAACTAGCAGCAACATTTATTGCAACTATGCTGGCAAATGAATGATCAATGGTACCCATTTTGCAAAAGGTATTGAAACATGAAAAAAATGTATATGATGTTAAATATCGTGATACGGATCGTATCTCAACACAAGTATCGTGATACGGGTCATATCACAACACAAGCATCGTGATAAGGATTGTATCGCAACACAAGAATCGTGATACTATCGTACTGCGACCTAGCTGGTGATACATACCTCTAATAAAAATGTAGTTTATCATAACAATTGATACACATGAAAATAAATAAATTCAGAGTAAATCCTAACATTGTTGATAAGACAAATGTCTTTTCCACTTGGAAAAAATGATACCAATGTCTAGTTTTTACCTATAATGCAGATGAGACTAAATTCCTGGAGATTCTATACAGTAAACCAGTCATTATATGAATGCAACGTTTCTGGACATTTCAATCATACAGCCAAATGAAGTGTCCCATGAATACATGGCCCAGTGAAGTGTCCCATGAATATATGGCTCAATAAAGTGTCCATTGAATAAATGTCCCTATTTAGTGTTCCCGTGAATACATAACTTATTCTGCATAAATTCGTCAATTATCTGGACAAATCAATGTCTCCTGCTGGGTTCAGATATGATGAATCACATATTTCTGACTTTATATATAACTTTTAATCTTAGTTAAATTACGTGCCAAAGTTTTTAGGCTTTTAGCAGGTTCTAGTTTTTATTTCATGCACAAAACATTCAGAGAATACAGAAAAAAGGCCTTGATTGTAGTAGTATTTTTATCTCCCTCACCTGTGTTAAGTTTAATGGTTCCTCATCCTGGAAGAGTATGTAGTTCAAATAATAGATCAGCCCCTGTCCATAGCAATATGGTGGACTCTGAAAGTAAACAATACCAAGGTATATGTATGTCGCAAACACTCATTTGTATGTACTATATTTATTAGAGATAGTGGGAACCCATATGCAATCAGTGTATACCCCAATCTACCATAACACATAATACACTGGACAATCAGTGTATATCCCAATCTGCCATCTGACATAATACACTGGAAAATCAGTGTACACCTCAATCTGCCATCTTGCATAATATACTGAACAATCAGTGTAGACCCTAATCTACCTCTCATATAATACACTGGACAATCCATGTAGACCCCAATCTGACATCTTACAAATACATTGGACAATCCATGTGGATCCCAATCTGACATCTCACATAATACTGTAAATCACTTAAAATTCATGGGTATACAATTTTTTGGCATGGTTAGACAATGCACATTCATGGGTACTTAATTTCATGGATTTGTAATTTTAAAAAACAAGAGTCCCTCAATGGGGCTGATGCTCTACTTTTCAAAAAAGAATTTCTAGGAATCCAAGATAAGACCATTACTTCTTTTTAACTGCTGAGTGCTGAAATCATCTTTAATATTCTTGAATAATAAAACAGATTTTTAAGACAACCACCTTGGTGACAATACTGGATGCAAGATTGGCATCAATTTCATTTAGGACCAACTAGTCATCATAATAAGTCTTTTGGTGAAGACCAAATATCAATATGACCATCCATTCAAAAGAAGTAGCAATAACAAGATTTTCAATACAGCCATCATATTGGCCATATTGGATGTAATATCACCACCACTTTTATTTAGGACAAACTAGATATCATAAGAAGATTTTTAGTGAAACTCCATGTTGATATGACCATTCATTCAGGAGGAGTAGCGATAACAAGATTTTAAAGGTCAGAACAGCATCATTTTCATATAGGACCAACTAGACCTTATAATAATAATAATAATAATAATAATAATAATAATAACAATAATAATAAAAATAAAAATAATAATAATAATAATAATAATAATGACTTTATTTCAGACAA
Organism: Margaritifera margaritifera; assembly: GCA_029931535.1. Classification (NCBI taxonomy): domain Eukaryota; kingdom Metazoa; phylum Mollusca; class Bivalvia; order Unionida; family Margaritiferidae; genus Margaritifera; species Margaritifera margaritifera. The sequence goes on along the minus strand of JAQPZY010001334.1, from coordinate 61,261 downwards.
AAAAAATAAATAAAAAAAAATAAAAGGACTTCTGGTGAAACTTCATGTTAATATGACTTTTTGTTCAGGAGGAGTAGCTATAACAAGATTTTAAAGAAGGCTGTTGTGGTGATCCTAATGGGTGTGAGATTGGGACTAATTTTATTTAGGTTTGGTTTGGTTTGGTTTTGTGGTTTTCATGTCATTTCTCAGCACATGATAGGCTATTCATGGCAGCCAGTATATTTGGTGGAGGAAGAACTCGAGAAAACCCCAGGAAAAACCACTGACCTATGGGAAGCTATTGGCAAGTTTTCTCACATATCCACGTTGGACGAGCCAAGACTCAAAACCAAGCGAACAGAGATGAGATGTTAGTGATCTGTAAAGGCGAGTGCCCTTGACCACTCAGCCACTTTGGGTCCCATTTTCATTAAGGACCAAGTAGACATTATAATAAGTCTTTCAGTGAAAACCCCATGTTGACATGACCATCGGTTCAGAAGGAGTAGTGATTTTTAAGAGGGCCATTATGGTGGCCATATTGGATGTCCAAATGGTACCATTTTCATTTAGAACCAACTAGACTTCATAAGAAGTCTTCTAGTGAATACCTCATGCTAATATCAGTTAGAAGGAATAACAATAACAAGATATTCAATATGGCTGCCATGGTGGTCATATTGGATGTCAGATTGGCACCATTTTAATATTGTACCAACTAGACATCATAAGAAGTCTTTTGGTGATCATCTATCCAGAAGGTGGAGCAATAACAAGATTTTCATCATTAGAAGTCTTCTGGTGTAGACCAATGTCAATATGACTTTCTGTTCAGAAGGAGTGGTGATATAAGATTTTCAAGATAGTTGCCATGGCAGCAATATTACATGTCAAACTGGCACAATTTTTATTGATGTCCAAGCAGAGACATCATATAAAGTCTTTATGTGAAAACCCAATGTTGACATGACCATCCAATATCGGAAGGAGTGGCGATAACAAGATTTTAAAGATAGCTGCCATGGTGGGCATATTGGATGTTAGATTGGCACCATTCTGATTTAGAACCAACAAGACTGGGGGATTAATGTGTGTGTAAAGTGTCATGGTAATCCTTCAAGTAGTATAGGAGAAGTAGCAATAACAAACTTGTGGTAATGGATGGATCAACAATGGACAACAGACCATCCCATAAGCTCTTCTGGTCTATGACCAGTAGAGCTAAAAAATCCATAGAATATTGAGTTATGAAGGTATATATCTCTATAAAAGATTATATACATTCACTTCCAAGAATTTTCATGCAAACAGGCTTAATGCCTACTGAAGTAATTAGGTTGATTAGGTAAGTTATTTATTGGTAAACACTTAGTATAAATGAGGAGATCTGAATTAAGGAATATGCCAACATCCTTTTGTATGTAAGTACAAGTATGCAAGCTTAATTCCATTGCTTTAATTAAGATTCAAGTAGGGTTTTCAGTGTTTTTAAGGAAAGCTCTCAGCAATATTGGGCATTATGTGCAAAGAAAGCCAATGACAGCAAAGCAAGCTTTTTCTAAACAAAGCTTTTAACTTTTTGATATATAAACAGTTCTGTCAAAATCTAGTTTCACTCTCTCAACTATCACAATGCTGTTGAGACAAAATGTGGGAAACCTGAAGACTAATCTCCTACCATTGCCTGATCCTAAGGAGTCCTGTTTGTTGACCAGATTCTGATACCATGTGAACTATGTACATGACTTGCCATTCCTTAGTCATTGTTATTAGAAGGCAGTAGTGCTCGCTGATGTTTTCAAAGCACATGGCCAGGAGAGGCTGCTGTCTCATTATGGCAGGCACTTTTTGTGTCTGCTGCATGCAACCATGGATTTATCTGTCATGGCCCAGGCTACAGCTCAATTAAATGAACAAGTGAAGATGTACTAACAGATACTATCTCAGCTGACCTGAAGACATTTCACACAAATTGGATTATGCTGACACATGACAAATTGTCACTTCAGATGGATGTGATTAAAATGGACTCTGAGAAAACAGGATTGATCAGTTGATTGTTTATTCAGCAGTTAGTTAAACGTATGAAATATATTTAGTAATAAGAATATTCTGTTGTGTTCGAATTTGCTCAGTGAAATAATGAATAGTACTTGTGACCAATAAAATTAAAAATGCAGTGAAAACATTGTTTTAATTTACAAAATAACTAATGTTTAAATCAGACGTGGTAACTGATTTCACATTAATATAACTATAAAGACCTGTGTATGAAGATCAATTTAAAATATGTATTAATATGCCAAATGTTGAATATGTATTGATTTATACATAAATCAATACAGTCCTACCCGTTTATGTCGACATCCTCGGGCCCGAGAAAATATTGTCGACATAAGCGGATGTCGAGATAAGTGTTTGGGGGTGGGGGTGACCTGTCGTCAGTAAGCCGGATTTAAACTTTGAGAAAACAAACAATGGAAATTTTGAGTACATGAAGACAAAACCAGTGTGAAATACACGTCTATACTGACAAATTACATTTTGGTTACCTTTGTGTAATAAAATCCACAATGCATTAAGTGCATGTATATGAAAAATCCATGAATTCGTGTACGGGTCTCATGTTAGAAAATGTATGCATCGGTCACATCCTGATAGGAAATACATGTATAAAAAAATGGTTGTCCTCATTTGATCTAACACGTCTTCACAATTCACTACGATAATCATTGTTGCCAGTAGCTCATGGTTGCATAGTTGTTATTTACATGCTACAAAGTACATGTACATGTACTTAAATTGGCCTAGATTTTTAAACAATGTTCCCATCTTACTGAGGCTACCAAGGGGATGGGGGCTATTCACAGGGAAATGATAACATGTATTTATTTACGGAAGTCATCGTGAAAAGTACATAAAATTGAACAAGAGATATGCGGCTGATATGATTAATTTACCGCCATCGTAGCCTTTCTTTATAGACCGGCAGCTTTCATCCATCTAGACCAACAAGTTGTTCTCCTCCTTTTTTTTTTTTTTTTTTTTTTTTTTAATGGTCCACCACCAGTAAAAAAAATAAAAAAAAAAAAGGTGGAGAACAACTTGTTGGTTTATCATCCATCCTGACAGGGTGTTATGTTTAAGTGAAAAGTTTTCACAGACATATTTGCGAGATGCTCCACCTTCAACTTCCTTAACATCCAGACATTTAGTTTCCAGAGACTGTAAATTTAATCTGCGTTTTACACTGCCGTTGGTAGCCATCGTAAACATAAATAAAGTTAAAAAGGAAACTTTCACAGCACAATAAACTTGTTTTAATCACCGATCACTTTGGAAAATGCAACACTCGATCAGATTTCATTGCTTTTATTCAATTTTGGTGATGATTTTTTTTTTTAATGAAGAGTGGATTGTTTTTATTGAACATTGTAACCGGCTTGCTTTGATGAAGGGTACATGTGTTATTTAAGTCGCCGCGAGAGGCTAACTTTATAGGACCAAACAAAAGCCTGTTTTTTAATCCACCGAGACAGTAAAGCCTGGCGGCAAGATCAACTAATTGTTGAACAAAGTACAGGTCGGAACTGGCCGCTTGTTGACATAAATGACCCGGCGGCAAGATCAACTAATTGTTGAACAAAGTATGGGTTGGAACTGGCAGCTTGTCGACATAAATGATTAGAAAACAAAGGATTTGTTCAAGCTGGGACCAAGGGCTTCTGTCGACATGTACGTTTATTTTTTATCTCGACGTCGACATAAGCATGACAAATTTGGTAGTAATAGGAGACCAAGGGACCGGGACTTTGCTTTTTTGTCGACATAGGCGGCTTGTCGACATAAGTGATGTCGATATAAGTGGGTAGGACTGAAGTACATATTTCTTTGCATATAAAGACCACCAGTTCATAAAGATTGTTTCTAACCCATCCACGGAGTTCTTATTATACATAGATTTCATTGTAAATAGTTTAGCCCAATGAAAACAAAATTGTGAAAAAGAAAAATTTACCTTTTTGGTGTGCTGTTTGTATTGTAGGGCTTGTCTTACAACATCTGCAGGACTCATGCCTGACATCAAATAGTAAGGCAAGCAAAGGCGCCATTCTGTTCTCTCAGGCCTGAAATTACAAAGTGTGCATTAATTTCTTTCAAAAGTCCAACATCCTGTGCCTTGAGTTCAGGGGCTTGCAGAATGCTGGATCTGGACTGTCATGTTTTGAATTCAGGTAGCCCAGTGACATCCTGTGCCTTGAGCTTAAGAGCTAACAGAATGCTGGATCTGGACTGTCATGTATTGAATTCAGGTAGCCCAGCAACATCCTGTGCCTGCAGCTCTGGGGTTAACAGAATGCTGGATCTGGACTGTCATGTGTTCAATTCCGACAGCCGAGTAACCTACTATATTGTATCTTGACTCATACATTTTCTCAAAATATAACTATATAACTATAAAAATACTTCACAAATTATAACCACGACTGTCAATCATAACAAGTTAAAGGGGAGTCTTAAAGCATACAGTTACATAATAAAATGTCTTTTCTGAGTTTAGGCTGTGCTACCAAGTTCTTTTCCTCGTAGCCCACTGAACTACCGTCTAATTTTGATGCACCCTTGAGTTTTTCATGCCTTATCATAACACAGACAAGTACCTTTCTAATTTTGATATCTGATGCACCCTTGACTTTTTCATGCCTTATCACAACACAGATAAGTACCTTTCTAACTTTGGTATCATTCTGCAAAACAGAATGGTAGACATAATAGACAAATGGACAGACAGACACACAGTAAAGCAGACTGATAGATGGAGTAATGGACAACAGAATAAGGTATAACAGTATCACCAAAACTTCCTTATGAATGTGTGAAAATGCAGATAAAGGTTGTGATGATGATGATGATGATGATGATGATGATGATGATGATGATGATGATGATGATGATGATGATGGTGGTGGTGTTGGTGGTGGTGGTACTGGTGCTGACAATGAAATGACCAACTGCCTCTATTAAAGTTTAAACACAGAAAAATAACAAGAGTCCCTCGAATTGATTGACATTCTATTAGCCAAAAAGAATTTCCAGGAATTCAAGATTAAACCATTTCTTCCTGTTAGCTGTTGAGAGTTGAAAGTATCTCTGTTATTCTTTTGTAATTACAAGATTTTCAAATTAGCTGCTGTGGTGGCCATATTGGATGTCAGATTGGAAACATTTTCATTCAGGGCCAAGTAGACATCATTACAAGTCTTTTGGTGAAAACCCGATGTCAGTATGACCATCCATTCAGTGTTAAGTAAACACAAAAATATTTTCAAAATGGACATTGTGGCAGCCATATTAGATGTATGTTACGCACCCTTTTCATTTAGGACCAACTTAGTATCGTAAGAAGTTTATTGGTGAAAACCCCATGTTGATATGACCATCCATTTGGGAGGAGTAGAGATAAAATATTTAAAAATGACCACCATGGTGGCCATACTGAGGGCCAGTTTGCATCATTTTCATTAGGACCACCAAGACTCCATAAGGACTCTTCTGATGAAACCTCATGTCAAAATGACTTTCCATTTAAGAAGAGTAGCAATAACAAGATTTTCAAGATGGCCACCATGGTGGCCATATTAGACATCAGATTAGCACCATTTTAATTTAGGACCAACAAGACATCTTTACAAGTCTTCTGGTGAAAATCCCATGCTGATACCACTTTCATTTTTGGAGGAATAATGATAATAAGATCTTCAAAATGGCTGCTATGGTGGCCATACTGGATATCAGCTTGGCAATTTTCATTTTGGACCAACTAGACACCATAAGAAGTGTTTCAGTGAAAAACCCATGTTGATATGACCGTTCACTCAGGAGAAGTAGTGATAACAAGATTTTCAAGATGGCCAATGTAGTGGCCATACTGGATGTCTGAGTGACACCATTTTCATTTAGGACCAACTAGACATCATAAGAAGACTTTCAGTAAAAACCCAATGTTGATATAACCATCCATTCTGGAGGAGTTGCAATAAAAAGATTTTCAAGATGGCAACTGTGGTGGCCATACTGGATGCGCAAGGGGCACCATTTTCATTTAAGACCAACTAGACATCATAAGGAGTCTTCTGGTGAAAACCTCATATCAATGAGACTTTTTGTTCAGGAGGAGAAGCGATAACAAGAATTTCAAGATGGCTGCTGTTGTGGCCATATTGGATATCAGATCAGCACCATTTTCATTTAGGACCAACTAGACACCATAAGAAGACTCTGAGTGAAAACCCCGTGTTGATAGGGCCATCCAGTCAGGAGGAGTAGGAATAAAAAGATTTTCAAGATGTGGTGGACATATTGGATATTAAATTGGAACCATTTTCAGTTATCATGAACTAGACATCATAAGAAATCTTCTGGTGATAACCCCATGTCAATATGACTTTCCGCTCAGGAGGACTAGCAATAACAAATTTTCATTTAGGACCAAGTAGATATCATAAAAAATCTTTTAGTGAAAATCCCATGTAGATATGATCCTCCATTCAGGATGAGTAGCAATAACAAGATTTTCAAGATGACCACTGTTGTGGCCATATTGGATGTCCAAGCAGCACCATTTTTATTTAGGACCAACTAGACCATGCGATGAATGTGTTGTAAAGATTCATGGCAATCTTCCAAGTAGTTTAGGAGAAGTAGTGATAACAAACTTGTGCTGATGGAAGGACAGACGATGGACAACAAACCGTCCCATTAGACCAGGAGAGCTAAACCATACCAATCAAAACTAGATCTGTGTCTGTAATGATATAAAACAATGCAAATCATACCAATCAAAAAATAGATGATATAAAACAATGCAAATCATACCAATCAAAAACTAGATCTGTGTCTGTAATGATATAAAACAATGCAAATCATACCAATCAAAAACTAGATGATATAAAACAATGCAAATCATACCAATCAAAAACTAGATCTGTGTCTGTAATGATATAAAACAATGCAAATCATACCAATCAAAAACTAGATGATATAAAACAATGCAAATCATACCAATCAAAAACTAGATCTGTGTCTGTAATGATATAAATCAATGCATATCATACCAATCAAAAGCTAGATCTGTGAGTAATGATATAAAACAATGCAAATCATACCAATCAAATGTCAGATCTGTGAGTAATGATATAAATCAATGCAAATCATATCAATCAAAAACTAGATCTGTAAGTAATGATATAAAACAATGCAAATCATACCAATCAAAAGCTAGATCTGTGAGTAATGATATAAATCAATGCAAGTCATACCAATCAAAAACTAGATTATATAAAACAACGCAAATCATACCAATCAAAAACTAGATTATATAAAATAATGCAAATCATACCAATCAAAAACTAGATTATATAAAACAATGCAAATCATACCAATCAAAAACTAGATTATATAAAACAATGCAAATCATACCAATCAAAAACTAAACCTGTGTCTGTAAGATACATATTCCTCCAACAAACAAGTCTAAATAATTCAAAAAGTTTAGAAAAAGGAAGGTCATCTACATCTGGATACAAATATGCTTACCAAATTTCATTTGTCTACCTCAAGTGGTTTATGTTTAATCATTTTAACAAGGTTTTTGTCAAATAAGTCTAAGTTCAAACAGGAGAACTGAAGGTAGGCAGTTTGTGATTCAATCTTGTCGCAAACAGATCTATCATCGGACATCCCCAAAGTGGATAAATCTGCTGAATGATCATTGGATAAAGGAACCACTTAGTGTGGAGAATTTTACCATTTCTTGAAAGAGAATCTGCCAACACATTCAGTCTGCCATGAATGTGTCTGATCTAGATTGTCATCTTATGCCAGGAATACCAGCATAGAAACACCCAGACCAGGATGCATAAGTTGAGTGATTTTGTCTCCCTCTCATTGAGGAGGTAAGTTACCACTACAGAATTGTCAGACATTACAAGAATCACTTTCCTGCACAGATTCTCTTGCCATGAGCAAGAGGCATTCATTAGAGCCTTCATTTCCAAAAGGTTTATATGAAGAGCTCTATCCTGTAGGCTCCAATTGCCACTTACTGTGGTGAAATGAGGCAACAGGTGAGCCCCCCACTCTACCCCCCAGCCAGACAAACTGTTGGCTGTAGAAATCATGTCTGGTTTGGGTTTCTCATGTGAAATTCCTGCCACAAGCCATTGCTTGTCTTGACACTGATGCAGAAACTGTTTTCACCTGGTCTCTTGATGTGCTGATCTAGACGACCAGAAAATGGGTGCCACTGAGTGAGCAATGATATATGCAGAGGGTGCATATAGAAGCAGCCTAGAAAAATCAAATCTGCCGCTGTGTTTAGTAAACCAAGGAGTTACAGAAACTTGCTTGCAGAAACTGATTTCCTGTTTGAGATCAACCTTGAAAGCTCAATAATCCACACAATTCCTATTTGAGAGAGATGAATGAGATTGAGATGGGTGAGAAACTCCATACCCTGATGGACGAAGTGTTGAGAGGGGATGAGATCCAACTTTTCCCAATTCTTTAGAAAGCCTAGGTGGGTAAAAAGTGATATAAGGCCGATCTTTCCTTTAGCGAAACAGTACTTACCATGTGTTTCTAAAGGAAGTGATCCAGGTACACTGAAGTTGCTGTAAATGAGGAGGTCCTAAACAAAAAGATGACACAGATGGCTATTTTTGTAAATGACCATGGGCTGAATTTTAGTTCAAAAGGTAGAGCTAAAAACTGGTAAATTGTTCCTCCTATTGCAAATCAAAGGAACTTGCACAAAGATGGATAGATCAGGACATGAAAGTATGTGTTGGTCAGATTGAGACTGATTCTAAATTTGTTCCTTTTCCATCATGATTTTTGGTGTTAAAATGAATTTGTTCCTTTTCCATCATGATTTTTGGTGTTAAAATGAATTTGTTCCTTTTCCATCATGATTTTTGGTGCTAAAATGAATTTGTTTAGCCAACTGAGGTTTATAACTGACCGGAGTTTGCCACTGGCTTTTGGTACCAGGAAAAAACCTTCAAGAAAATCCTTGAGTTCGGCCTGCAAACTCTCTCCACTGCCTGTTTGGATAGTAACAGTGCAATTTCCTCTTGGAGCCGTGGTGGCCCAGTGGTTAGCATGCCGGACTCACGACCGAAAGGGTGCGGGTTCGAATCCTAGTGTGGGTTAGCTACCGTGGTGTGTCCTTGGGCAAGGCACTTTACTCCAATTGCCTTGGCACTAAATAACCTACATGTGTTGCTGTGCCGTAAAGCACCAAACAACAACAAAGCAATTTCCTCCATTAAAATCTCCCCCTTCATGGGATCTGTCAGAATCTCCATCATAAAAGGGGAGGGGCTGGATAAACAAAATCCAAAGCCCCTCCAAAACTACTTGGATCACCCATTCATTGTTCGGAAAAAGGTTGATCCAAGTATGACTGATACGGAGCAGCCTGGCACCAAGCAGTAGACTCTCCATGGGTGGTGAGGTTAATGAATTATTGGCGATTGTTGGGAGGCTTGGGGAAAGAGACACTATTCTCTTTTTTAAATTGACTCCTAGGCTGAAATGTCTGCTGCTATCTGATGCCTTGTTTCAGTCAAGTTTGCTGTTGTTGTGAGGGATACTGTTATCAATCTCTCTGCCTCCGAACATATCTCCTTTGTGGCAGAGACTGTTGGGGAAAAAAGGTAGAGGAGTAAGTAAGGAGAGCTAAAGAGGCACCTTTTGCACCGCCAGCTTTCATTCGTCCTTTTTACGACCCCCAAACAAAAGCAGGGAGTTGAAGGGCAATGATCATAATGCCAAGGAGTGATGCCGCTTCAAAGACTATGAACACAAAAAAGTCACATCATATCAAATCAAGATTGAACATAGCTGTAAGGGCATTTGCTGTGGAGTGGTGAGCTGCCCTATTAATCCCTTTGGCTTTGCTGTTTGTCGATTCCCATGCATGCTCATTTCCCACTGTTTTGGTTAGGCAAAACATCACCAAAGATGCCATGTCTAGCATTGACAATGTCACCACCATATTCTGCATTATTTTCAAAGTCACCTCAAATACTCTGTGATTGACTTTATAGAACAGCAGATTCAACATCTGTACTGCTGCAATGTTCTTATCAACACTTGAAACATCAGTGCTCTAGAAATGTCATCATTAGGGTGCATTTGACTGTATATAATTTTGTATTAGTGCCTTTTGAAAGTACTTGCACAGCATAGTACTCCCCAAGCAGAGAACTAAACCACTGAATGCTTTACCACTATAAAATCTTGGTCTCCCTAGACAATACTTACATAGCATAGTACTCTCCAAGCAAAGCACTGGATTCAGCAATGAGATCCTTCATCTGCATAGCTTCTTCTTCACAACAACCAATTAAATTAGATTTAAGAATCATGTGACCTTCCTGCAGGATGTGACAGTATGTATCTGGACCACTCTCCTGAAACTTGGAACCAAATGCCATCTGTTTGAAAAAAGAAGAGAAGAAAAAGAAACTGGAATGAGTGCTTGTAAAATATATTTGGCACCACTGCAGGTAAATATTTTGGAAGAGACCCTACTGGCATACAAAATTCTGACACAAAAAGGAAATAGCTGCATCAAATTCCAAAGGACACATATCATAATTAATCAGGTGCCAAAATTATACAAACATTCTCAATTTCAAACTCAGATGAAATTCTCTGACATTTCATTGGTTAATGATTTGATGTTAGCCAATATGACATTAGAACTTGATTTTATGTTAGTCATTCAAACATCAGAATATTTAGTAAAATCTGAGCGTGAGATTTGTTTTATAATCTTGAGGCCAGGTATTCTACAGATAATCATGTTTTCGATTTTTCACTTGGGATAAAAATATCCTTTGGTGATATCTGGTGGTTTCCTAGGGGCTCTCCTTGAAGATGACTTTACATCATCTGAGTTGGTGAAAGTACTTTGTATAATGGTGAGTACCTATGCAAGCCATATAAGAGAGTACTTTGTAAAATTTATGAGTAGTCTAACAGTACAATCAATGGAAGAAAATACTTTGTATAATTTATGAGTACTTGTAAGAAAGTACTTTTAATGAGTATTTGTAAGACTCATGTAAGAGAAATTAACATTAAACTACAAGAGTTCAAGTGGAAACTTTAATCATAATACAAGTATAAAATGCAGACTCTGTGTCGTACCTGTGGTCATGCTAAAAATACATAATTTTTTCCACAGACATAATACTGTTGATGGCTAAGCTGAGCAGGTCTTGAAGAAATACTTCTGAAACTTGCACTAATGGAATTTTTTTCCCCATACTTCACTGGAAATTTAGGTTCAAGATCCCCAACAACACCTGCTACAACAACAACATGTGTGACCACAGGTAAAAAAAGAAGCTTTTAATTTGTTAACCATAAAAGAGACCTATATGAAATACATACTTCTTGGAAGTTTTTCATTTCTAAATGATTATGCAGAATGTCAATGTCATTAACTTTACCATTAGGTTCGATAATTCTTGCTGAAATTGATGTACAAGGGAACTCTACTATAATGCAGTAGTTGGGGTCCATAACTGCCGACCACGTTATGTACTGAACCCTGGTATAGTGAAAATGATCGAAAATTTGATAAATTCATGGATGAGTGCATGGGTGGGAATTTTAAAAATGCAAGTCAAGCATATAGTAATAGTTTTACTACCTGCCACTTTATATAACAATTAGGATTAAGATATCCCCATGCTGGATGAAAATCAATCACTGCTGTGTAAGAACATTACTTATGATCTGTAAGCTATAGGTTTCTGAAACTTAACTGATTTTGTTTTCTGTTTGTCAGCTGATGTTTTGATTGGTGACAGAATATAAGGGACATCTAAAACCAAACAATTGAGAACCATGATGCAACTATGTTATATCTGAATGTATAATGAACACATTGAAGATAATAGATATATATATATATATATAGATAATATAGTGGGGTTCCCCTGTGATCAGGACAAAATCTGATATTGCTATCTGGGAAATGCCCATTAAATAAACATTAAGCCTAAAAACATAAATACAATAAAACACATTTTGCGAGATCACCCTTTTGGCATATAAAAAACAATCAATATTTTCATAATATACAAATGCTCCCTAAGGTCTAAAATTCAACTAATAGCAAAACATAACTGACTGCATTGATGTAGGGATAAGGATAACACTATAGCCCATTACAATACTTGTTGTGGGGCATAACGAAAATGATATCTCAGAACAACTTACCTCGCACAAGAGGTCATCATATTATATAAGAAAACTGGTTTGTACAGTAAGAATCTTGTCTTAAATGACAAGTGGTCTTCCAAAAAAATTGTTCCTTCAAAAGAGGTTTAACTGTACAGTCAAATCTGTATATAACAACTACTAATGGAACAATCTAGAAGTGGTTTTAATGAGCAGGCAGTCTTGATATACAGTATGGATATATATGACTTATGGAAACTGATCTTATAATAAGGTTTATCTTAAATGTAGGTAGTCACAACATCAGATTTGACTGTATCAAATACAACTGGGTTTCATTATAATGATGCAAGTGATTAACATTCAATACATTGTCCTGATACTGGTTTGGTTTGGGGTTTTATCGCACAGCAACACAAGTTGGTTAGTAAATGGCAAGGCAATTGGAGAAAAGTGCCTTGTCTAAGGACACAACATGGTAGCTGATCCGATAGTAGGATTTCAGTCATGAGTCTGGCATGCTAAAAACTGGGCCACGGTGACTCCTACCAATATTAGTCGACTCTTACGACATGCAGGTGAGTACATCAAAACTACTCCACATCCTTGAGATGCAAGTGGTTGACCTGATACTGGATAAAGAAGCAAGATTCTGAATGATTTGAAATGCATACAAGTTGTTTCCATTATACTGTCTAATACAGTTAAACATGTATATAATGGTCACCCTGGAGTCTGGCAAACACTGGCCTTTACAGACTGGTTGCTTTTATACTAAGGATCACCTAATACATGAATCAACACTTCAACCACCATTACAATTTACTCTTGAAGCATTGAAGAACTTCAAAGATCAGAGGTTATTCAGAGTAAAATGGTCTCCATTCAGAAGCAATTTTCACAATTATTTGCTGATATTAAGCAGAATTTTATATATGTTGTGTAAATGTTTATGTCTACTATGAAATGTGACTGAATCTTTGTATATTTTGTGCATTCATGATTGTGATGCATTTATACCACTAATGACCTCTGATATAGTGCAAAGGGATGCAACTCTTACATCTCCGCACAGAAAGAGTATACTGGGCAATCCAAGATATTCAGCATGGAAGGACAGCAATGATTTGCAAGAAAAAGCAGAAACTGTAAAGCAAAATGCCAATTATCCAGATCTATCATTAGACAATACCTTTGTTCAGAAAATCCGTCATCCTGATAATCAATTTTAATAACTGGGGATTTAACATCGTTAGGGGGGCATGGTAGGAGTGTTATGAGCAAACAGTCTGGATAATCTGAATCTGTATGATCAGCACTCTACTCTATTTAGAATCCTGAGTAAAGCATAGGTTTGATTTGTTGATTATTTTAGTTATTGAGACATTCATTTATTTTCATGGTTTGGCAAAAAATGAAATTTTAGGCAGTGCTTAAATTTGTGGTTTGAGGGAGGAGTCCTATCATTTTCATAGGAGATCACTGTTCACTGGGTCTTTAAATTTGTGGTTTTTAGCAGTCAAGAAATTGATGAAAATTGGTACCCTATGAAAAAATGAATTCACAGTAAATAAATAAAATTTAACTCTGCACACTCAAATATTAAGTAAAAATACTGCATGGATATATGCTAACCTGACCATTTCACACAGAAATTGTATGTATCTGGAACTGTTTATTTATTGTGCCCTCTGGCTGCATATACAGGTTATTTATATAGCAAAATGTGATGGGACCTCGTGAATGTAATCTGACCATTATAAGCAGTTGACTGTTATATTGAGGTAAATGTGAATGTAGGTTTGTCTGTAAATGCAATAATTGAATACACAGGGTTCAGACTGATGAAACTAGAATTACTTTTCCTTGCTAGAGAATTTGTAACATACCATATCTTTGTAAAGCTCTATGGTGCTGCACTTTTCGAGAGCATAAACATTCCAAACACAAGCTCTGTAAAAGATATAAAAAAAGAAAATTGCAAAATAGGGTAAAATTACTACAAACTATGTTCAGAAACTCTAAAACACAGCTATCCCTCATTATAACATGATTGCAGATATAACATGGTTCCATTATGAACCTTATGACCAAAATTAAACCATTGTATTTTAATTCGTCTATCAAATGTATGACAATATGGGTTGAAATAAATGAAGCTTAGAATTATATCTTTATATTTTCTTCTGAAACATTATTTTTTGACAAAATTAAATGCACGAATACCAAGATCTGAAAAAAGTATATTTAAGTTACATAAACTAGAATTACTACCGTATGTCTGACTGGCATTTGTTTAAACACCTCCCCCACCCCCCAACACACACTTATCACATTTTCAATCATTCTAGCCATTACATGTTTCAGTACATAATGGTATCAGCAGTACTGGACCCCAACAACTGAATTATAATGAGAAAGAGCTGTATATGTCAAATATATAGGTGGTCCGATGTGAATGGTAATTACATACCATATATACTCGCGTATAAGCCAATGCCAACTGCAAACTGCATAGACCCAGATCTGCTGGCGCATAATGTGCTGGCAGATCTGGGTCTATGCAGTTTGTAAGGACTAATCAGTAGAACAAACAACATAGACCCTGATCTGCCTGCGCATTATGCGATGGCAGATCAGGGTCTATGTTGTTTGCATTTGGACGGACCCACGTTATACACGAGTATATACGGATTGAATCTATTGGACAACTTCAATATTTTATGCTATCATCTACCTATCATATAGTTTACTCAATAAAATTCATAATTTCCTATCTCATAATCATAATCATGAGTCTGAGATTCCATTTATCACATGACTAAAAAACTAAGCTCATCAATGACATTGTTATGTCATGGTGTTAAGTATTAAGTCACAATGCAACACACGATTTGGAAGATGCGATTTTATAACATAACATGTTATGGGATAATCAGTGTACCAGTATATTCTGAGAAATCCAGATTTTAAGATATTAGTTAAGAAATACTTTAAAACTTACTTGTCTACTTTACTCTTAGAGAAGAGGATGAGATGTTGGTTAAGGAGGGTGATCTCCTTTGCTCCTGGGAAGGGGAGATTCCCACAAAGGCAGACCTCCAACGTTGCTTGTGGAATGGTCTGCAGAGAAAATTATATCATTTTATATACATGTATTCATAGCTGGTACACAATATAAAATTACAACAGTACAGTGTATTAACATAAATATTTGTTCTCTGAAACTTAAGTATGCATCGCAATGTTCAAAAACTACTATTAATCATTTTGTAATCAAAATTTCTTGGTAAATTTCATCAATTTGCAAAATATTATTCATGCAAAAGTATAAAGTATGTTTTACAATACTATAAATCAGTAATCTTATAAAACTTTATGCCATGGAATATCCACATTTATGTCACATAAATTCATAGTATATGTGTATATGTAGAGTTGATCAATACTATCTGTTATGTTGTTATATTATTCATGCAAAAGTATAAAGTATGTTTTACAATACTGTAAATCAGCAATCTTATAAAACTTTATGCCATGGAATATCCAGAATTGTCACATAAATTCATAGTATATATATATATATAGTTGATCAATACTATCTGTTATGTTGTTATATTATTCATGCAAAAGTATAAAGTATGTTTTACAATACTGTAAATCAGTAATCTTATAAAACTTTATGCCATGGAATATACAGAATTATGTGATAGTCACATAAATTCATAGTATATATATATATATATATATATATATATATATAGTAGGACCCAGCTATAACACTCTTCGTTATAGCACGAATTTGGATATAACACGATCGTGGCATGGCTCCCGAAATGACATCTATTTTTTTGTACATGAAAAAAAATAATTTTTTTTCTTCAAAGTACGAAAAATAAAGTGTAAAAAATTAATTATCATTTTGGGGAAGAGATCGTGTATGAATTCGGATATAATACGATCGTGGCATGGCTACCGACATTTTACAATAATTTTGCCAATATCTTGAATTACTGCAAAGTTTTGTGCCAAAATAAACAAGAGTTTGATTTAATAATTTGGCAAGCTGTATTGTATTCTTGAAGAAAAAGTGTCTTATGATTGCATCTTTCATTATATGAATAAAGATCTTAACATTTCTATTTGTGAATGTTCATTTTAAATGTGTCGGTAGTCAATCACTGCACTTTGATCTTAGTTTATTTTTGAAAGATGTCAGCTCATTTTAAAGCTGATAAGTGTTAATCTTATTATTACTGATACAAGAACAATAAAGTCATTAAGTCTTCTTTGTGTTTGTCTTCAATACATTCTGTGTACAATGGTTGTTCAAACAATAGCCGACATATGTTTGGTCATTCAACTGCATATACAGCCAAGCACCAAACAATGTGGTGGTTGATAAAAGATTTGCACCTGAATTTATAAATCAATTAATTTAAGTCATTGACAATCATCAAAGTCAGTCTCAAAGCTAAAGGTTGTTCAAATCATGCGGCAATGATTTAAAATGAAAGCCGCCAACGCGCACACATGGCTTGGCGGTGTTGTTAGACAATCGCCACGCAATCAGTTGACCAGTGAATAATATTGCACATTCCCTATAAAAATGACCCCATCGTTGATTAACAATTATTCTTGCTGTAGTCATTCAAACAAATAGGTGTCAGAGTTTTAATTAGTAGTTATTTACAATGGATAACAGTACACGGAAACGTAAAGCTTTTACTGTTAAAGAGAAGCTTGAAGCCATAGACAGGATTAAGTCCGGTGTTTCCACAAGTCAGATTTAATTCCCAAGTGATATTTCCCAAGTTATCTGCCAGTGCACGTGGACTAATAAGCCTTTGGCTTGTAAAAGCACTCACTTTGTTTTCAAGTTGACAATCCTTTTGATCGAGCCACGAATCTAATCTTGTTCAGTGCCAAGTAGAGTTCTACAACTTCTTGTGCATATACTTTGACCTTAATCCATTAGCTTGTAAAGGCACCACACTCTTTGTTTTCCCATGTGACAACCCTTTGATCAAGCTGCGAGTTTGATACTTGTTCAGTGCCAAGTAACAGAGGGTGGTTATTTGAACTCCCTGTGATCTTGCCGCACAATTGACATGTGTCCAGTTACATCCTTTAATAGATTTATGACTTTATTATCAAAGTGTTACTTGCAAGAGCCCAAGCTCAGTCTCTGCATAAACACCCGCATATGACAGTAAAGCTGAGGAAACGGAGTCGGACGTGATTTACGATGACTAGACGACGATTTATAATGACTAGACTACGATGTAATATTTCAGAACTTTATCAGACAATGATATTATACTTCTGTGTGCATATTTTCGATGGAATTATTATGTACTCACTCCTACGCATGCCATGAGATCGGTTGGTGAGTACACGTGTTGATCCTTTAACTATTCATGCTATACAATAGACATGTACATATAAATGTACCAATGCATGGTTCTCTGAATAAAGTAAAATATGATATGTGCAATCTCTGTTTTCACTGCATGTGTATTTCTCGTTTAATATGCATCGATTTATTATGGTAACTGTGCCAATGAAGCACGTTGTTTTTAGCCCACAATCCCCCCCCCATTTTTTTTGGTGCATGCATCATTTTCTTCAGCTAAATGACTTAGTTTTGCCTAGGTTGGTTATAGCACGATCTCATTCATACTGTATATATATATATATATATATATATATATATATAGTTGATCAATACTATCTGTTATGTTGTTATATTATTCATGCAAAAGTATAATACTGTAAATCAGTAATCTTATAAACTTTATGCCATGGAATATACAGAATTATGTCACATAAATTCATAGTATATATATATATATATATATATATATATATATATATATATATATATATAGTTGATCAATACTATCTGTTATGTTGTTATATTATTCAAGGGGAAGAATAATTATCTTAAAGCTTTCCATACTTTGGTGATGTTGTCAAATGATTGTGAGTTGTGAATTGCTGCAATACTAGATCTTGCTGTGTAAATCTGGAGCCCTGAGGTAGTGACCACATAAAGAAGGTCACCATCTGTAATTATCTGAAAAAGAAAATCAAAATTAAACTCTATTTAGAAATGTGACATTGCTATCAAATCTATCATGCAGTATCTTTCTAAACTTCACTCAACATAAATACATGACTATACTATAAAGAGAAATTTTGAAATTTTGAAATTTAAGCTCAGTAAAAGTATTTAATATACAGTAATATATTATGTACCTATACATAGCTTTGCAGCAAAGTCGTTCAATCGGTAATTATTCATTGCAGGCTTCATAAATTTCATGAATCTACATTTGATAAAATAAAACAATAAGATTTCTTCATGTAGCCATTAATTTGTGACACAGACATTGACAGAACATGTACCTGACTGGTTACATTTCCTACAAGAAAATAACTGACTGGTTACATTTCCTACAAGAAAATACCTGACTGGTTACATTTCCTACAAGAAAATAACTTAAGCTAAAATTTAATCATCTTAAATAATGCTACAAAACCAAAAACATTATATATAATAAGTACCTTTTTGTCTTCTAGAAAAATATTTTGACTCTGTTCTACATATTTTGATAGGTTTTTGAAGACACATAGGGATTTTATTTAAAGCAAGTAAGGGAAACAATTTTAGTAATTGTATCATTAAGAACGGGCTTGAAAACAAGAAAAAGCCAAGATTCAAATTTTTTTTATAACTTGTACTAGTACATCAGTCTCTATAATATCTGGGTTGGAAAAATATTCTGTCATGCAGATCAGAACAAAGTTCCATATTTTTAAGATTTGTGTGTAAAATATAAAGGAAAAATGTATAAGTCTTAATTCCAAACAAGTAGAAAATATGGATTTCTTCAAACTACCCTATATATGTAAGGAACAACAGTACTCATAAAATTATCTTTATTTAATTTATCCTTGCATCAACAAGGAAACGTCATTTAATACTTACTTTATTTGCACCATCTGATTTACAGTAGAGGTATTAATTAAAGAATCTATTTTATCATAAGATTCATATTATAAATATACAGTGAACTTTGTAATAAACAATGATCAGGGGACATACAAGTTTAGTTTGTATATAAGAATCTCATGAAACAATTTGAAAATGATGCTTCATTTTGCTGGGAAATAAAAACAAGAAAATGATCATTATATTGTTTTTCCTGATGCCAACAAGAAATACCCCATACTTACCTTCATTGCATCCCCTGTGTACTTGTAAGTGGACAAAAGTTTGGCACCTTGGGTCAGTGAGTACATATGACCTGACCTTGACCCACTTAAAAAACAACTGACATCAGCAAGAGTTGAGTATCTTGAAGAGTATACAGGTATGGAATGAGACAGATGATTTGGCAAAGTTTCCGTTTTACCTGTCAAAATATAAATACGCATTTTAGAAAATATTTTCAACAAATTATATATTAGAGACAAACACTCATGAAAAACACAAACACAAATCAAAAACATATCGATTAATGAAAAACTCCTGTAAAAATATGAAATCTTGAGTGTTTCTTCTTGTTTTTTCACTTATGTACAAAATTAAGTTCCTAAATTTATGAAAGGCCTGATACATGTTAAACTGTAAGGAATGACCTTGAAACAAAGGAAAGCATTCCAAGTATACATGTTGAACTGTGATGAACGACCTTGAAACAAAGGAAAGCATTCCAAGTATAGTGTCACACTGTTGTAGCATCTATAATAAGCATGAGTATTCCTTCTGTAAATTGTATCCAGGATGTGGATGTAATCCAGTTTGTACAGATATAAATAATAATAATAATAATAATAATAATAACAACAACAATGAAAATAATCTATGTGCATGGAGATGCCTACTTTGATTCTTCCTGGTTCAAGCCACTGGCTTTGAGTCTTCTTAGGTGGTATATCCGGCTGGTTTCTTTTTCTTTCCTAGTTTCTGTACTCAAAGTGTGGTTGTAGGCTATTTCAGTCAAAATAATGTCATTGAAAGTGTGGCCAAGGGATGAGTAATGTTCACCAACAGAGCTTCTTTCCAATTTCTTGGCCATTCAGTCAGATCCATGGAGGTTTGTTCTTTTATTAAGTTTCTATGTCTCTCCAACATACTGGAGGGCACATACCCTGCATGAGACTACACTTTTTAAAAGTCCTATTATAAATACAGGAATTGATTTTTGTACATAACTGAAAAAGCAAGAAGAAACAGATAGGATTTTATATTTTTACAGTTTTTGTGTTAATTGTTGTGTTTTGTGTTTGTGATTTTCCTGAGTGTCTGCCTTTGACAAAGGTACCCATAGGTCCTGCAAGCACTGAGGCAAATTCACTCAAGTTTTGCACTGTATGTTGCTGTTTGGTTTTATATATGTAATCACTGTCTGACAAACGTGATCTCTAGGAATACACACACACGCAATGAACATTCCCTTAACTGGCTCCTCTGTAATCTGGCCTCATCTGTGGAATGGCTGAAGAGTTTGGTCTTAATATGGTCATTTTAGTACTAACTGACCCCCCCCCATGTACTGGTAATCTTTATAAATGCCAAATTTACTTGGTTCCAACAGTGTCCAGTTTGTGAAACCTTTACTTATTATAAAAGCCATATCAAAGTTGATTATCATCAATTCAGTCTTTCATATGCTATCAAACAAAAATTACTAAAAAAAATAACCCTGGATGGACAGGATGCACAAATGAACACGTACACAAATATAGCTCTAGTCATGAGAAATATTACTGCCCATTCCTTGATGGATAGGATGCGGACAAATGAACACACAAATAAATATAACTCTAGACTAGAGAAATAGTGCTGCCCATTCCAGGATAGACAGGATGGACAAATTAACACAAAAATAAATATAACTCTAGACAAGAGAAATATTACTGCTCATTCCTGGATGGACAGGATGTGGACAAATGAACACACAAACAAATATAATTCTAGACAGGAGAAATATTAGTCCATTCCACATGCAATGATTTAATGTTTTTGTAACCTAATTTTCTTTTTTGTAAAAATTTGTACACTTTTGACTTTCCTATTTTTCAGGTGTAGAAATAGTTATGAGTAAAAATAATAATGTTAATTTTGTTAATTTTCAGTGGATTTCCAATTTGTATGAAAATTGAGAGTTTAGAGGTTTGATACTTTCCAAGGTTTACAAAAGGAGTAATGATATCCACCCTACTTCATTCTGTTGTATCTACAAAAGGAGTAACGATATCCACCCTACTTCATGCTGTTGTATCTACAAAAGGAGTAATGATATCCACCCTACTTCATTCTGTTGTATCTACAAAAGGAGTAACGATATCCACCCTACTTCATGCTGTTGTATCTACAAAAGGAGTAATGACATCCACCCTACTTCATGCTGTTGTATCTACAAAAGGAGTAATGATATCCACCCAACTTCATTCTGTTGTATCTACAAAAGGAGTAATGATATCCACCCTACTTCATTCTGTTGTATCTACAAAAGGAGTCATGATATCCACCTACTTCATTCTGTTGTATCTACAAAAGGAGTCATGATATCCACCCTACTTCATGCTGTTGTATCTACAAAAGGAGTCATGATATCCACCCTACTCCATGCTGTTGTATCTACAAAAGGAGTCATGATATCCACCCTACTTCATGCTGTTGTATCTACAAAAGGAGTAATGATATCCACCCTACTTCATTCTGTTGTATCTACAAAAGGAGTAATGATATCCACCCTTCTTCATTCTGCTGTATCTACAAAAGGAGTAATGATATCCACCCTACTTCATTCTGTTGTATCTACAAAAGGAGTAATGATATCCACCCTACTTCATGCTGTTGTATCTACAAAAGGAGTCATGATATCCACCCTACTTCATTCTGTTGTATCTACAAAAGGAGTAATGATATCCACCCTACTTCATTCTGTTGTATCTACAAAAGGAGTCATGATATCCACCTACTTCATTCTGTTGTATCTACAAAAGGAGTCATGATATCCACCCTACTTCATGCTGTTGTATCTACAAAAGGAGTCATGATATCCACCCTACTCCATGCTGTTGTATCTACAAAAGGAGTCATGATATCCACCCTACTTCATGCTGTTGTATCTACAAAAGGAGTAATGATATCCACCCTACTTCATTCTGTTGTATCTACAAAAGGAGTAATGATATCCACCCTTCTTCATTCTGCTGTATCTACAAAAGGAGTAATGATATCCACCCTACTTCATTCTGTTGTATTTACAAAAGGAGTAATGATATCCACCCTACTTCATGCTGTTGTATCTACAAAAGGAGTCATGATATCCACCCTACTTCATGCTGTTGTATCTACAAAAGGAGTAATGATATCCACCCTACTTCATGCTGTTGTATCTACAAAAGGAGTAATTATATCCACCCTACTTCATGCTGTTGTATCTACAAAAGGAGTCATGATATCCACCCTACTTCATGCTGTTGTATCTACAAAAGGAGTCATGATATCCACCCTACTTCATGCTGTTGTATCTACAAAAGGAGTCATGATATCCACCCTACTTCATTCTGTTGTATCTGCAAAAGGAGTAATGATATCCACCCTACTTCATGCTGTTATATCTACAAAAGGAGTAATGATATCCACCCTACTTCATGCTGTTGTATCTACAAAAGGAGTAATGATATCCACCCTACTTCATGCTGTTGTATCTACAAAAGGAGTCATGATATCCACCTTTCTTCATGCTGTTGTATCTACAAAAGGAGTAATGATATCCACCCTACTTCATTCTGTTGCATCTACAAAATGAATAATGATATCCACCCTACTTCATGCTGTTGCATCTACAAAAGGAGTAATGATATCCACCCTACTTCATGCTGTTGCATCTACAAAAGGAGTAATGATATCCACCCTACTTCATGCTGTTGCATCTACAAAAGGAGTAATGATATCCACCTTACTTCATGCTGTTGTATCTGTTGTCACTTTAACCTCATCATTTATAAATTTCAATGCTCTCTGGACACAACTGAGTGACTAGTTATGAGATCACTGTATATTCTGTTCTACTTGTATCATTTCAAACATTAACTGAATTTTACGCCAAAAATATTATGAATCAAGCTGTACAAAATATTAGTATAATTAATCAATGTCCATTTTTACATTTACCATGTACCAAAACTTAAGGGGCACAAAGAATGACTGAAGACAATAACTTCTATATTTGACTGAGGATTGATGTTTTGCTACTTACTTGTAAGATAGGTTGGAATGAACTGCACACATGTATAAAGTTCCTGTGATAAGTTTGTTCTCTCTGAAAGTATCTCCTGAACTGCTATATTTCCAACACTTCTATGACCACCTCCTGAAAAAAAATTTACTACTGACTGGTATTACTATAGTAAAATTACCATTGACTGGTATTACTATAGTAAAATTACCATTGACTGGTATTACTATAGTAAAATTACCATTGACTGTTATTACTATAGTACAATTACCATTGACTGGTATTACTATAGTAAAATTACCATTGACTGGTATTACTATAGTAAAAGGAATAGCAGTATTGTACATAATTACTTATAAGTCAGGTCCAACTGCAAACAGCATGGATCCGGATCTGCGTTCGCATAATGTGTAGGCAGATGTGGATCACTGCAGTTTGTTAGAAGTAATTAGAAGAACAAACATAAACCCTTATCTGTTGGTGCATTATGCTACAGCAAATTAAGGTCTATGTTGATTCCAGTTGGACCCGACTTAGAAGTGAGCGTATATGGTACTTTAGTAGTAGTAATAGTAGTGGAGTTGTCCTTCACCATGAAGCCTTTCAGCATGCTGTTGCCCCTCTTATAACATGCTTACACTGCCCCTCTCATAACACAGGCACACTACCTCTCATAACACAGGTACACTACCTCTCATAACATAGGTATGCTGCCCCTCTTATAACATAGGTATGCTGCCCTTCTCATAATATAGGTATGCTTCCCTCTCATAACATAGGTATCCTGCCCCTCTCATAACATAGGTATGCTGCCCTTCTCATAACATAGGTATCCTGCCCCTCTCATAAGATTGGTATGCTGCCCCTCTCATAACATAGGTATCCTGCCCCTCTCATAACATAGGTATCCTGCCCCTCTCATAACATAGGTATACTGCCCCTCTCATAACATAGGTATCCTGCCCCTCTTATAACATAAGTATGCTGTCCCTCTCATAACTTAGGTATGCTGCCCCTCTCATAGCATAGGTATGCTGCCCCTCTCAAAACATAGGTATGCTGCCCCTCTCATAACATAGATATGCTGCCACTCTCATAACAGAGGTATCCTGCTTGTCTTTTATAACATAGGTATGCAGCCTCTCATAACATAGGTACACTGCCCCTCTCATAACATAGGTATGCTGTCCCGCTCATAACATAGGTATGCTGCCCCTCTTATAACATATGTACGCTTCCCCTCTCATAACATAGGTATGCTACCCCTCTCATAATGTAGGTATACTGTCCCTCTCATAACATAGGTATCCTGCCTCTGTTATAACATAGGTATTCTGCCCCTCTCATAACATAGGTATGCTGTCCATCTCATACAAACAAAGGTATGCTAACACTCTTAAAACATAGGTACCCTGCCTGTCTTATAACATAGGTATGCTGCTTCTCATAACATAGGTATGCTGACCCTCTCATAACATGGGTACACTGCCCCTCTCATAACATAGGTATCCTGCTCCTCTCATAACATAGGTATCCTTCCCCTCTCATAACATAGGTATGCTGCCCCTCTCATAACATAGGTATGCTGCCCCTCTCATAACATAAATATGCTGATCCTCTCATAACATAAATATGCTGCCCCTCTCATAACATAGGTATGCTGTCTCTCTCATAACATAGGTATGCTGCCCCTCTCATAACATAGGCATGCTGCCCCTTTCATAACATAGGTATTCTGCCCCTCTCACAACATAGGCATGCTGCCCCTGTTATAACATAGGTATGCTGTCCCTTTTATAACATAGGTATTCTGCCCCTCTCACAACATAGGCATGCTGCCCCTGTTCTAACATAGGTATGCTGCCCCTCACATAACATAGGTATGCTGTCCCAGTTATAACATAGGTATGCTGCCCCTTTCATAACATAGGTATGCTGCCCCTCTCATAACATAGGTATGCTGCTCTCACATAACATAGGTATGCTGTCCCTGTTATAACATAAGTATGCTGCCCCTCACATAACAAAGGCATGCTGCCCCTGTTATAACATAGGTATGCTGCCCCTTTCATAACATAGGTATGCTGCCCCTCTCATTACATAAGTATGCTGCCCCTCACATAACATAGGTATGCTGTCCCTCTAAAACCATAGGTATGCTGCCCCTCTCATTACATAGGAACACTACCCATCATATAACATAGGTACGCTGCCCCTCTCAAAGCATAGGTACACTGCCACTCTTATAACATAGGTATGCTGTCCCTGTTATAACATAGGTACAATCATGGAACCCATTAAATGGACCTAATATTATTTTACTGTTGCTACTTATTGAATTTCACTTAATTTTCATACATTTTTTTTGTCCTTTTTGTCTTGTTGGCAATATTATGACATAGCCTTGTAGGAACATACTACAGTACTAAAAAGATTTGTTTTTGGAAAGCAAAAACATATCCCCCACCCCCATCTCCCCACCAAGACAATTAAAGTCATTCTGTGAAACTGAAAAATCTAGCAAGGTGAATAAAATGAAATTTTGCGATATATAAAGTTCTTGATTTTTAAGGTTGGATTTTTTGTCTTCCTGTCAATAAATCTAAACAGTCCATTCAATTAGCATACACAAGCTTGGTTAATTCAAGTACCATACACAAGCTTGGTTAATTCAAGTACCACACACAAGCTTGGTTAATTCAAGTACCATACACAAGCTTGGTTAATTCAAGTACCATACACAAGCTTGGTTAATTCAAGTACCATACACAAGCTTGGTTAATTCAAGTACCATACACAAGCTTGGTTAATTCAAGTACCATACACAAGCTTCAGCACTGCAAAAAAATTTTTTACATTTATAAAAATAGGAGAAAATAGGATAAAATATTGACCCCTTCAAATAGATTTGTGTTTGTAAAAACACTAGAGACCAAATAAGTCTATGCAAAACAAAAATAAAAATGTAGAATAACTGCTATAATAAAATGAAAATCTGAAAAAGTTACCTGCATGTGTATACAAACAGATATTGCTAAATTTCATTTGTCTACCTTAAATGGTGGTTGCTAAATTGTGCTAATAAGACTTTTGTCAGAAAAGTCTCATTCCATAAAGTTATATGCCTGCCCCACGTATAATTGTTTTTTATATAGATAGCTGAAATTTTTGTGGGGGTACTGTTTGTCTAAGTTTGGTCTGTGACCTTGACCTTTGCCCTTTTAATCCCTAAATCAATAGGCTTCTTCCTTATCCCAAGTGCAAGCCATCTACAAAAGTGTTGGCCAGGTATGTAATGTATAATGTAGAACTAATATGACTGTGCAGAAATAATTTTTCTCTTTACAGTAACCTTGACCTCTGACCGTTTGGCCCCAAAATCAACAGCTTTCTTCTTGACCTCAAGTGCAAGGAATCCAAAAGGCTTGGCTAAGATATGTCATGTAGAGCTAATGTTATTGTGCAGAAACCATATTTTTTATTCTTTCTGTCACAGTGACCTTGACCTCTGGACTCCAAAATCAATAAAATTCTTCCTTGCACCAAGTGCAAGTCATCCACAATGTTTGGTGACTGTAGAGTGTGTAGAACTCTGGTTATCATGCAAAAACCATTTTCTTTCTTAAAGTCACAGTGACCTTGATCTTTGAGCTTTTGAGCCTGAAAACAATAGAGTTCTTCTGTACCCCAAGTGCAAGCCATACACAAAGTCTGGTAACTGTAGATGGTGGACAACTAAAGTTTTTGAGTGGAAATCAAACAGGTAACATACGGACAGACAGACATCATAACACAAGAGTCCCTCGAAGGTACTGAACCTCTACTGGCTGAAAAGAATTTCCCAGAATTCATGATAAGACCATTTTTTCCTTTAAACTGCTCAGTGTTAAAACCATCTCTGATATTCTTCAGTGATAATAAGATTTTCAAATTAGTTGCTGTGGTGGACATATTGTAAGTCCTTGTACATTAAAGGATGGGGTGATACAGATGCCTACTGTGATGCATGTGACTAAGCTGGGGAAGTCTACCAAGACAGATGGCAAACTAGACTAGGAGTCCAACCATAATGGGGATGGTACTGGGCATCTGGGACTGTATCGTTGTCATTGCCCATACCAGATTGGTAAGCTGTGATGGGCCATGATGAAGCCAAAGCTGTCTACTGTTTCTTGTGTGAACCATTGATGGTCCCAGAATGTACTGGATCATCATCATAACCCATGCTGGGTTGGTATGCCGTGACAGGATGCGCTGAAGCTGTTTCTGACATAAGTTCCATTATGGCAATAGACTGACACTGGTCCATAATGGCACTGGGCTAATCTGGCTCCATAACTGCAATGGACTGACATAGGTCCATAATGGTACTGGGCCTACATGTATCCATCATGGCAGTGGGCTGATATGGCTCCACAATGGCAATGGATCAACTTGGGTCAGTAATGGCAATGTGCCCACATAGATCCTTCATGGCACCGAGCCAACATGGATCCATCATGGCAGTAATCCAATCTGGATGTCTCATGGCACTAAAATCAGTAGTGGCCATCTGCTCTTTGATGTTGATACCAGTGTTATGATCCTGAGATGGGATACGTGCTATTGGTTCATCATAATCGGTCCCTTAAAGAAAAATGGTGTGGACATGTATCTTGCAGGATGAGGTTAAACTAATAAAGCAAGGATCTTCACCTCGGATAGAATAGAGCAAGAAATAGAAATACAGGAGTATACTTCCCCATGTGAGAAAACTCATCAGAATTGCCCCAAACATGAGAAAGGCACAAATTGAAAACAGCTTTGTAAGGTCTCCAAAAAAGCATGCTTCAAATCGCAGGAGGAAGTAGTAACTGAAATATGGATTGGATTTGGCACCAATTTCTCTATCCAAATGGAGATGACTCTTGTTAGAATCTCACCTTCCTAAAAACTAGCTTGGGAGGGAGGGTTTTGCGATGCATTGCTCCTAAAGTAATATGATCAGGTAATGCATTGGAAGAAGAAACTCATAGAATATTTTGAAGTTTTCTTACTTTTATATGTTGACAACAACTTACTGGCCATGACAGGCCCCTTAGAAAGCTTCACCAGCTCAACCAAGAATATCACTTGTATTGGATATTGGGCTATGGGATTTGCTCAGCACTGAAGAACCATATTTTTCCCAAATGCATAAAAAGCTATATAAATATCCACAGTTTGCAAAACAAGAGTTCCAAATAATGCCATGGAACCATGCCAAAAACTTTAAACACAAAATCTTTGCATGGACATTGCCACCATTACAATTACCCTTGCCCCCTGAAAAGTGATACGTATATAATTACATAATTTTGCTAAGCCTTTGTAAGAATCATTTAGATTGGACAAAACTACATCATGTGATGCAGAAAACTGTAAAGTTATTAGTTCATCGTAACACCAGAATGTAACTACTTATGTATTCATGCACCCTTGTTGTGTTCTTTGACATTATGCATAAACAATGTTTAAAATATAGTTCTGTTATTTATTTCTTGTGATCTGTTATTATTTTGTAACTATTTGTAGTTACAAGAACAGAACTTCATATTTTACAGATTCATGAAGTTATGAAGCTTGTAAATTGATTACACACAATGCACAAATATACTCTGCTTCCCTACTGCCATTCATGCAGTGTGTAATTGATTTTTATGCTTCATGACCTCATGAATCCTGTGAAATATGAAGTTCAATTCTCCAGAAGCTCACTATTGGTTAGCACCAGCTTGACTAAAAACCACAAGACTAGTGCAGTTAGCATGAAACTCACCTCTGTGATCTTTGATGACAGGATGTAAGGAAGATTGTATGGTTACATCCCAGCCCACAGCCTCAAGACCTGGGAGTAAAAGTGTCTTTGAGTCAGGTCTCTGCCCCAAAGAATTCCTGAAAGACTGTTCTGGATCAAAATCATTTTGATCATCCTCAAAGTTCCATTGCACAAAGTCTACATCATCTTCAATGTGAGAGTTCTGCATATACTGCAATATATATATATATATATATATATATATATATATATATATATACACATTTGATTTGTGAGGATTCCAACACATAAAACTATTGAATTCATGGTGATAAAAAGCTGACTTATAATACCAGACAAACTAAAAATCTTACCAAAACCTAGTTGTACTATACAAAATAAAGTTTGTAACTTATAATTTTCACAGAAGTAACTCTTACCATTCTATGCTAAGTCAAATATTTGAAAAATTTTGACTGATAAGACAATTTACTGTAAAACTGGTTAATTTTGTCAATATAAAATTTAGCAATTTTTTTTCTCTAAAAGAGAGGTTTAAAATTTGGGTTATTTAAATTTCAGCAATTGCAGATACTGACTTTGGAAGGTTTCTTTTTAGCGGAGATAAGAGTAGAAATTAGAGGATTACCATTCAATAGGGGAATAATCATGAAGACTAATTCATGCAATATTATTTTACTTAATTGCTTTGCCAGTCTGCTCCAATAATACTTATTAAACAAAAAAGTAAAATGGTGTTAATTAAACTGAGCTGCAGGTGAGATTTGAAACAAGAATACTCTTTGCCATTTCAATTGAAAGCTTGACTGGCTTCTGCCTGTTCACAATTTAACCTCTTAGCTGAGCATGGCAAATGTTTAAATTTTCACATACAGAAAACATTTTGGTGACTCCATTTCAGGGGATAATAAATCTGTATGGGATTTATTTTTGTGATCTCAATCTGAGAGTGCTAATCACTAACATTTCTCTATGACTAACCAAAACATGCGATATGGTATATTGCTATTGACTAATAAAATATG
The DNA here is from genome assembly GCA_029931535.1 of Margaritifera margaritifera. NCBI lineage: Eukaryota > Metazoa > Mollusca > Bivalvia > Unionida > Margaritiferidae > Margaritifera > Margaritifera margaritifera. Next base: position 30,935 of record JAQPZY010001334.1, on the reverse strand, counting down.
CATTCAAATACAAGTAAAGCCAATCTTTTTCCTGGCAGATTTCATAGAACAATACATCCAGACTTGTAAAAATATCATAGAGAAATTAAAATTGTGGTGGAATTAAACAAAGGGTAAACTTATTACTAGGTTGACTTATAAAATAAGCATATAGAGTACTCTGCTAAAAATTAAAATCTAGATGACTTAACTACTCTATATACTTGTGTATAAGCCAAGTCCAAATGCAAACAACATAGACACTGATCTGCCATTGCATAATGTGCCAGCATATCAGGGTCTATGTTGTTTGTTCTACTGATTAGACCTAACACATTGCATAGACCCAGATCTGCTGGCACATTATGTGATGGCAGATCTCGGTCTATGCAATTTGCAGTTGGTATAAGCTTATATGCGAGTATATACGGTACTTGTATCACCCACCTGGCACCTCTTAAATTATAGATTTGATCCTTGGTCTTATGATACAATGTTTTGATCCGTGGTCTTATGATACAATTCTTTGATCAAATTCTTTGTTAAAAAGAATGTAATGATAATAAATAAAATCACCACTAATAAAAATTAATATTGAATTCTCAGTTTAACTTATCTATCAACCAAGCTCTTTCAACAGCATGTAACTTTCACAAAACCAATTTTCTTTCAAAATCACCATTTTGTATTTGACAGTTTTAAAAATTATATACTGAAAATTGTAGGTATATTGGATCAAAACGTGGCAAAGCTAAAACAATTTATAATTTGTATTTTATATGGTCTTTATTCTTTCTGTACACTTTAATTATCTTATAATATATTTAATAATAGAATCCACAGTAAATAAAAAAAAATTATCCTTTAATTTTTTGGATGATAATTTCATATTCTGCTGCGATTTTGCAACTTTTTGTACTCAAAAATGAGCTAAAAAATGTAATTAAAATTTTTAAATACTGGCATCATACCAGTTCTCATCAGAATTCTCAAAAACACATTTTCAAATTTGACCTAATTCTATGCTGTCTCTGCCTTTAGCCACCTTTTAAGAGCAACAATCACATCGACTTGCAAATAGGTTTATTCAAACTGTGAACTTGATTAAATACATCTTGTTTATATTGCTTTGCAGGGAGAAGAATGCACCGAGTTTGTGTTTACACAATAGGAAACCAATAAAGGAAAATATTCACAGATCATTATATTATTATATGCACATGTCATGGACAGCAAAATAAATATATGCATTTAAGAATTAGATGAGCAATAAATTAGGCATATAACAACTGCATTTATTTCATGAATAACATTGGCTTAATATTTTGAAGTCCACCTGTTTTGCAAAATCTGGACAGCCACTGATTAAATTGCAATGTCATTTCTAGATCAATGGCGCATCTTGAAATGATTATCACTAACAAGATATTAGGTATAAAAGTGCAAAAAGGAAAAGTGCTTACTGAAATAAAACAGGCCACTCAAATAGATATATTACAGTTGTTTAACGATGGATGAAGAAAACTGGTTCTGGAGGATAAGGACCACTGCTCCAATTGGGCTATTTTTAGAAATGGCCTACACAGCAAGCTATTGCAAAAGAATTATTTAAGCGGTATTTTCTTGTACATAAAGAAGTTAACCAATTTTAATGTTAACCTACTGAAAATATAAAAACTGATTTGAATAGAGAAATAATATTTGTATTATTGATGAGAACTGTTATGATAGGTCCATTGGACTTATAGTGTGCTTACTTGGAATGACAGGTCCATTGGACCTACTTTGTCCTTACTTAGAATGATAGGTCCACTGGACCTATTATGTGTTTACTTAGAATGATAGGTCCACTGGACCTATTATGTGTTTACTTGCAATGATAGCTTTATTGGACTTATAGTGTGCTTACTTGGAAGGAATGACAGGTCCACTGGACTTATAGTGTGCTTACTTGGAATGATAGGTCCATTGGACTTATAGTGTGCTTACTTGGAATGACAGGTCCACTGGACTTATAGCATGCTTACTTGGAATGATAGGTCCATTGGACTTATATAGTGTGCTTACTTGGAATAATAGGTCCATTGGACTTATAGTGTGCTTACTTAGAGTGATAGGTCCATTGGACGTAGATTGTACTTACTTAGATCGATAGGTCCATTGGATTTATATAGTGTGCTTACTTGGAATAATAGGTCCATTGGACTTATAGTGTGCTTACTTAGAGTGATAGGTCCATTGGACTTATAGTGTGCTTACTTAGAATGATAGGTCCATTGGACTTATATAGTGTGCTTACTTGGAATAATAGGTCCATTGGACTTATAGTGTGCTTACTTAGTGATAGGTCCATTGGACTTATAGTGTGCTTACTTATAATGATAGGTCCATTGGACTTATATAGTGTGCTTACTTGGAATAATAGGTCCATTGGACTTATAGTGTGCTTACTTAGAGTGATAGGTCCATTGGACTTATAGTGTGCTTACTTAGAATGATAGGTCCATTGGACTTATATAGTGTGCTTACTTGGAATAATAGGTCCATTGGACTTATAGTGTGCTTACTAAGATAGGTCCATTGGACTTATATAGTGTGCTTACTTGGAATAATAGGTCCATTGGACTTATAGTGTGCTTACTTAGAATGATAGGTCCACTGGACTTATATAGTGTGCTTACTTGGAATAATAGGTCCATTGGACTTATAGTGTGCTTACTTAGAATGATAGGTCCATTGGACTTATATAGTGTGCTTACTTGGAATAATAGGTCCATTGGACTTATAGTGTGCTTACTTAGAGTGATAGGTCCATTGGACTTATAGTGTGCTTACTTAGAATGATAGGTCCATTGGACTTATATAGTGTGCTTACTTGGAATGAATATTCAAAGTTGAAATTTACATTCAGGAGCCAGGACAAGCTTCTTATTAGTGAGAGCAATGTTTGTGTCCCTTTTACCCTGTTTTTTTCCCTCAACTTGTAACCTCTATGTGCAGACAATAGCATGATGTTTAGACCCTTTCCTCAAGATAATTTTGTTAAGATTTGTCTCCCTTGGTTGCATAGTGTGGAAAGGTAAAACCAATTTTAAACACAGACTTGTTACATTTTTCTATCATATATGTTCCAAATGACAACATTTTTCAATATCATTTATGGACCTAGTAGCATCAACAAACAAATATTTCACAAAATACCTATTGTCGATATTTTTTATTTAGAATGTTAAAACACTGAATTCACAAATGATAAATTTCCATGGTGGTCTTTGCACCACCTGTTTTGGGATTTCACTCAAAATGCGAAGTACATGTTCTAATGAGAACAACACGAACCATGTGAAGAATGTTCTTGTGTTGTTGTTGTTTCAAGAACAGGCTCACCCAAAGACCCCTTAATTGTGTCCAACATGGCAAATGGAGATTACCGTATATACTCACATATAACCTATACCAACTGCAAACTGCATAGACCGAGATCTGCCATTGCATAATGTGCCAGCAGATCTGGGTCTATGCAGTTTGTAAGGACTAATCGGTAGAACAAACAACATAGACTCTGATGTGCCAGCACATTATGCGATGGCAGATCAGGGTCATGTTGTTTGTATTTGGATCTGGATTATATGCGAGTATATACGGTACATTTTTTATTTGAGATAGTCTATATGCTCCTTACTTTAAATTTCATTGACTGTGCTGGACTTGGAGTATGTGAACCTCTTTCTCCGATGGTGGAAAATTTTGAGGTATTTCCTTCCCCAAATCTGTGATCATCTGGGAGTATTTTAAACAGTGTGTTGGACAGCCTTCTAGATTTAATCTCATTAGGTTCACCACCTGCAGATATTGAAGAGGATGACATTCGGGATCTTGATTTTCCAAGCACATGTTTGTTAAGACTGCTGTCCTCAGAGTAGACAATTTTATAAACTCTGGCTGAATCCCGGGACGTGATTGCAAGGTAATCCTCGCATATTGCCAGATGATCAACTGAGAAGTCAAACTCTAACTCTAAGAATATCTCTATATCCAGATATGTTGACATTGAATTTGGAACTGTTTTCTCAACAATATGGTAAAGCTTCACTGTATTCCTAAAAGCTATGGCAAAGTTTCCTGTTTCTTGGCAGGATGCGATGACTCTTGGAACTTCAGAGCAAGGTAAATTTATGACTTCAAGGCGGTCATCTTGAGAGTCATATGGGTTTCCTCGAAAACCCTGTCCTGACATCCGTATTCGGGTTCTAGCATTTGAAATGTTATGAGTTACCTCCCAATTCAAGTAGATCTTGATAGAATGAAGCACAAAGGATTTACATTTTTTGTACTCTATGGTGGCCACATAGTTTCCTGAAACAAAATGAATAGGTGATATCTTGTCATGATCATCATTAGTTCTTAAAATGGCATTCTACTTTAGTAGGTGTCTTAAATACTTTTAAAGGGAAAGCTGTAAAGTTATCTATAATGTATACAAGTCTTTTCTCTGTGAAGAGTTTGCAATCCATTGGTTAGCTGGGTATCACACCTGTTTGATTATGTTATAGTATGCAATGCTCCCAGTTTACTTCCTTAAATGACTGACCTATGCTGTATCAGGTTACATGCAGGGACTCTTTTCTTGAAGAGACTAGTATCATGTAGCATTATACTACTACTACTATAAACCCTGAACACAGGTCATTTAACCAGTGAAAGAAAAAAAGAATACAGGCAAAATGCAAAAAAAAAATGCAGACAGAATGCAAAATGCATGCAAACAAAATTCACAATGAGTACCCAAAAAAATCAGAATAAGCACAAATAAAATTCAGAATGAGTACAAACAAAATTCAGAATGAGTACAAACAAAATTCAGAATGAGTACAAACAAAACATTCAGAATGAGTACAAACAAAATTCAGAATGAGTACAAAAAAAAATTCAGAATGAGTACAAAAAAAATTCAGAATGAGTATAAACAAAATGATGAATGAGTACAAACAAAATGATGAATGCAATTTGAAGGAAACTGATTTCACAAAACGCAAAATGTAGAACAATGAATAATGAACAAAAACAAAATGACATATGAATGCATTTCTTAAATGAATTTGAAAATCTATTTGCCCATATTTTGGACTGCCTCTAAATTTCCATGTTCAAAAACCCTTTTGCATTTAAATCTGGGATCCTATTCTCGACAGTGAAAAGGTTTGTATTACTTAGAAGCAATGAAATTGTTCTAACAACAGATGTGATGACATTATCACTGGTTACCAGTGGTACATGTAGTATGTTTATTTAAACAAAAAAAAAAAAAAAAAAAAAAGAAGACATAAATTTTGCTGATATATACTCTGCATCTTATTATCTTATTTTTCCATATACTGCAGTTGTGTTTATACTTTATCTTATTTTTACATATACTGCAGTTGTGTTTATACTTCATCTTATTTTTACATATACTGCAGTTGTGTTTATACTTTATCTTATTTTTACACAGGCTGCAGTTGTGTTTATACTTTATCTTATTTTTACATATACTGCAGTTGTGTTTATACTTTATCTTATTTTTACATATACTGCAGTTGTGTTTATACTTTATCATAAATTCAGTGCTATCTTTTGAATTTCATGCAATTTCTATTTTAATAAAGCACACTTTAATAAGATACAGAAGTAACAGTTCTCCACATATTATAATACTGAAAATGGAAATCAGGACTTTGGTAAATGTATTCCAAATGAACAAAAAATTTAAGGAAGTGATGCACAGAAATGATAAACTTAAAATCAGAATGCATTCCAAATGAACAAAAAATTAAAGGAAGTGATGCATAGAAATGATAAAATTAAATCAGAATGCATTTCTGAGACTGTAAATGAAAAATGACAAGATGATAGCTAAAATGCAAATGTGAATGGAAGGCAAATGAAATGCAGAATGAACACAAATGAAAAGCGCAATGAACACAAATGAAAAGCGCAATGAACACAAATGAAATGCAGAATGAACACAAAAAATAAAATGCACAATGAACACAAATTAAATGAAGATTTAGCCAAATTACCCATTTCAGGGTCTGCACTATTGTTGCTGCTACTACTATTATTATTATTATTATTCATATGGGTTGCTAATTTCAAATGAAATGTATTAAACTGATTTCAGTCAAAAAACAGTGGGAATTCTCAGCAAAAAGAAATGAAAAAGAAATATTTCACAATCCTTATTAACTTGCATGAAAATAAACACAAAAAACGCAAGACCATAATAATACACAACAAATATAACTGAATGTTTTAAATAAAACTACAAATAAGTGCACTGAAATGACTTTACTTGACATTGTTGTCTGTACTTATGTTACTGTTGTTGTTGTTATTGTTGTCACAATTGTGTAATCATTATATTCATTTATTTTTTATATTAAAATGACAAATCAACAATTTTGAAAAGTTCAAATGGCAGAAATACTTCTGAACTGTAAACCTGTTGGTTTTTTTCAGACTCCACAAAGTTATTGTAAACTTTTATTTTCTTATATCATGAAGATGCAAGCCTGTAAAATAAATATCTACAAAAATTGACCACTGATAGTCTTCATCCAAGCATTCTTCTGCAAACTCAAGAAATGAATACCGTATATATTCATGTATAAGTCGAGTCCACTTGCAAACAACATAGACCTGATCTGCCATCGCATATGTTGTTTGTTCTACTGATTAGTCTATGCAGTTTGCAAATGGTATCAGCTTATATACGAGCATATATGGTAGATCTATTTAATTTTACTAATAATCAATATAAAATGTTTATTCAGACACTGTATATACTTGCTTAGAAGTCAGATCCAACTTCAAACCGCACAGACCCAGATCTGTCATCACATAAAGTGCTGGCAGATCTGAGTCTATGCAGTTTGTTAGGACAAATCAGTTGAACAAGTAATAAAGACCCCTGATCTGCCAATGCATTATGCACCGGCAGATCTGGGTCTATGATGTTTGCAATCAGACCCAACTTATACACAAGTACAAACAGTATATGCTCATTGTAATGGTACAAAAAAGCATATAACATTCTGGGGTATGGGTTCAGCTCATGGAAGTTGATGCATAAATTCTTTGAAAGTTCTTGATGATAAATTCATAACTGTTGACAGATAATGCCATTTAACCAGCAACAAAGTTGACTACAAAGCATACATTTACAACATATTAACACTTTATATTACTCCTTAATTTATTGAAGTAAGAAAAGCAGTTATCATTCCAGGGAAAAATGCAGGGGGAAACAGTGCAAAGTTAGGAAGCAACAAGTCATCTTTTGTTTCTCTGTGTATCAATGCCAAATGACAACTTGCCTGATCACCCCTCTTCTTAACATTGACCCCGAGATTTTTTTATTGAAATAAAAGCTTCACAGCAGGCCTACTTTACATTTTTTTACTGTCTGATTTATAAATCTAAATAATCTATTCAAGTGTCTAGTCATTTATGGTATGTTTTCTCTGATGTAATCCTATCTCCTATGTAATTTCGCATGTTGGTAATGGCAGAAAATAAACTGAAATTGTGCAAAATAATTATCAAAATAAGTGGGTTTCCAGCAATATAAACTGAACAATAGCAATTATTATTGGAACTATTTTCTTTGCACAACCTTAATTTTACATGGTGAATCAGACTTGTACAGACTTTTTAAGAGCAATCTGTTTATAAATTCACTATTTTTTAAGGTAAAATTTCACTTAAACAAGAAATTTATAGGACCTTTTAATGTAGTTTTCAATTTAATGATAAAACATGTTAAATGTCAATTTCTATTTTGATTAATACACCACATTCAGGACTTAATGTATGACCCAGGATTAATTCCTTTAGGGATTTCATCCAGGGATTCTTATTTATTGAGTTTTCTATGGATATCCCTCATGAAGGGATGTTACTTACCGGTATTGAGTTTTCTATGGATATCCCTCATGGAGGGATCTTATTGACTTTTCTATGGATATCCTTCATGGAAGGATCTTATTTATTGAGATTTCTATGGATACCCCTCATGGAGGGATCTTATTTATTGAGTTTTCTATGAATAACCCTCATGGAGAGATCTTATTTATTGAGTTTTCTATGGATATCCCTCATGAAGGGATCTTATTCATTGAGTTTTCTATGGATATCCCTCATGAAGGGATGTTACTTACCGGTATTGAGTTTTCTATGGATATCCCTCATGAAGGGATCTTATTCATTGAGTTTTCTATGGATATCCCTCATGAAGGGATGTTACTTACCGGTATTGACTTTTCTATGGATATCCCTCATGGAAGGATCTTATTTATTGATTTTTCTATGGATATCCCTTATGGAGGGATGTTACCTTTTGAGTTTTCTATGGATATCCCTCATGGAGGGATCTTATTTATTGACTTTTCTATGGATATCCTTCATGGAAGGATCTTATTTATTGAGATTTCTATGGATACCCCTCATGGAGGGATCTTATTTATTGAGTTTTCTATGGATATCCCTCATGGAGAGATCTTATTTATTGAGTTTTTTATGGATATCCTTCGTGGAGAGATCTTATTTATTGAGATTTCTATGGATACCCCTCATGGAGGGATCTTATTTATTGAGTTTTCTATGAATAACCCTCATGGAGAGATCTTATTTATTGAGTTTTCTATGGATATTCCTCATGAAGGGATCTTATTTATTGAGTTTTCTATGGATATCCCTCATGGAGAGATCTTATTTATTGAGTTTTCTATGGATATTCCTCATGGAAGGGTCTTATTTATTGAGTTTTCTATGGATATCCCTGATGAAGGATTCTTATTTATTGAGTTATTGAGTTTTCTATAGAAAACCAATAGGAAAGTATTGTAAAGTGAGATTCCTAAAGGTATTAATTGCCTGGGATTGAGTAATGTTATGTAATGGCAGTAGCTATCCTAACCTTATATGGCCAGAGAGAGCACTCTTAATTGTACACCTTAATGTAAAGAGCGATAAAGAAAAAACCCAAAAATAGCTGTATTTTCAGATTACTCATGTACAAAATGATAAGACGATGTATGCTGCATGTCCATAAGGTTAAAAAATTTGGCAAACAGTAAAACCTCTTGAGAGACCACTCACAACTTGCAAGACAAGTGGTCTCTCAATTAAGGGCATCACAATATACAATAAAATTGATTTGTTCATTAAAAGTGAACAAAAGGTTTATCATAGTCAGCAAGCAGCCAATCCATTATGAATCGTACCTTACCTTCAATCGCAAAAAGTATTTACCTGGCACAATTAAAATCTGAAAATTATTTAACACCATTATTGTGGAATGTTTGGCATATCACTAAAAAAATGACAAAAAATCTAAGAACACGACATTTATATGATTCAGAGAATTCTGTCACTGCGGTTTCATCTCCCTGTATTTTAATTATAGTCGTTATAGCAGTAAGTATCTTGCATGGTGTATACAGTATAAATGTATTGACTTTATTTAACCTGCACGAGAGTCCACATCACCCCCCTGCAGTTCATCATGTACAAAAGGCTGTTGGGGTTACATTATTTTCAGTGAGATTGTAATTGTGACAGGTAAATACTTTTGGAAATTGAGGTGGGTTATTATTCATAATGGATTGGCCACTGACTATCGTCGTCACATCAGTTTCATAGTGTCACATGTTTTTGGAGCGGCTATTTTATTTTGTTGGTATCACGTGATAACACAATTTTCTGAAGTTTTGTTGAGAATAGTTTATGCTTTGCTGCAAGTACCATACATACTCACATATAAACTGATCCCAACTGCAAACTGCATACACCCAGATCTGCTGTCGCATTATGCGATTGCAGATTAGGGTTTATGCTGTTTGCATTTGGACTCATCTTTTATGCGAGTATATACGGTAAACAAAATGTTTAGTGTTCTTCTAGATGTCTTAAATATACACATTATAAATTACAATGACCAAAATAAATCAAAGTTCATCATGTACTTTCATACCCATTCAAAATGCATTTATATTTTGATAATTTTTAATGAACTGAAACCCATGCAATAACCTGTTTTGTTGTCCTCTGTCAAATGAATAAGATCATGTGACATCTTATCTCCACCCCTTTTGTGTTTTTTTCCCTATGGAAGCCCATTTATGAAATAATTATCTATTTTGCTTTTTAATATAATGCTTTTTTTTAATGCACTTTGAATAAAGAAAAAGAGAGTAATCAATGATAATGTATTCAATCAACATAATTTTTTTTTAGAGATAAATAAATCATAAATGCATTACACACAGTTTTCCAAGATCTTTAGAATAGTGAAAAACTTCATTGACACTATTGCATACATCAATGTTAAGAAGTAAAAAAACCCAGCAAGGTTGCACAGTGTTCTTGAAACAACTTTACTCCAATGTGTCATTAGTGAAGTGGACATTGACAATGGGATGAAGTCCATTATTTTCCTTGGAGCAGAAATCCTGGCTTGTATGTCACATCTCACTTTTGGCGAAAGTAGTCTATGGTTATACCTGCTGAGATGTAAGTAATTTATTAAACTGTTAAGAACAAATAAGATTGAAATATTTTTGATTCATACTAATATGTTTAATTATTATATTTGCCATTGTTGCTGTTTTGCATCAGCATACATTCCTTTTCTTGTCTTGACAATGGCCGTTAGGTGCTGAGGTCAACTACTCCCAAAAAAATGATGTTATGAACTGGCTAAGTGAAATCGGCAATATGATTTACCACAATCAACAACAATCTACCACAATTGACTATGAAGATACCACAATCTATCACAATCAACAGTATTTACCACAATCGACTATAATATAACCACAATCTTCTACAATCAAGCTTTAAAAATTGTAAGAAATGTAATTATTGTTATTGCCATTCTAATAAAAGGATGATTAAACTGTCACGTGGATATGATAACATAATGATATTATACAAGAACTTATTTTTTTACTAACAAACTATATGTAGCATTGTTTTAAATTTATAAGATATATTACATCATAATGATCATCATTTAATATAATATTATCATTTAAGTATAACACGTATTACATGCATATCAATTAACCTATTTAAACATAGGTATATATTTTATATTATATTCATATATAAGCGTAGTTACATGTACTTTCACAAATTATAATGGTATATGTATGATGCACAATATTCATAAACTTTAAGCTTTGCATAATTTGATCACAAAGCAATTACAGAGATATGTCCAAAAGCGGATATACTGCAGAACTTGGCTGTTGGGGGCAAAATAAAATGTCACGATCAGGATAAAAATTAATAAAACTTAATATTAAATAGTACAACATATATTTTGTTGCATATATATATATATATATATATATATATATATATATATATATATATATATATATATATATACACACACACAAAATATTTCTGCAAGATTTTTTTTATCTTTAAACCCCATTTTGGTGAATATTTGAAAATACATCATAACCCATGGAACTTTTATTACTCTTCCCCAAATACCTTCCACATTAATTCCCCTTCAAATTGTTACTACATACCGGTTTGTACTTTCATGGATTTATTTTTTTTATTTACTTTACGTTTCTTTAGATGTATTAGAACATCCAAGGTCAATGGCAGGTAAAACTCAAGATCCAAAATAAGAAAGTTGCAATTTATGAAAACTGCAATGAAAGTAATCTACACATATCAGACAATGAATGTGACAATTTTGGAGGCAACATCGACTTGTCTGATTTTGACAATAATCTGAAATCTAACAGGGCAATAATATTCCATTAGTAGCTCAGGCAGCTCATATATTAGCATAGAAAATTACTTTAGACATGTTCCACAGAATGAATGAGATGAGTACAACAGCAATGGTCACAACAGCGAGAATGAAAGTGGATGTGATGAAGTAACATCTCAAGACTTTTATCATGCACCAACAAGAGGCCAATTTATGAGGAATGAACAGTTGCTAGAAGCTTTGAGAAACTGTGAAATGGCAGTAGATCATATACCATGTGATCGAAAACATTATGTGCATGTCATTCTGAATAATGTACCAGTTATCAATGGTAAAAGTTCATTCTCCGATGATTGTGGCATCGAGCACTCAATGGCTGAAAAAACTGACCCACGAGAAGCGTTCAGACTTTTTACTTTTTTGATTTTATTGAAATAATATATTGATTACTTAGGTCATGGACCAAGTGCATTTTGAATGTACTTACTATTATGTGTCTGTTTGAATGTACTTACTATTATGTGTCTGTTTTGGATCATATAACATTTAGTATTATTTATACTATATCCATCCGTGGAATACCTGAGATATTGTAGGTTGGGGTGACAAAATGGTATTGGTAGAGAAATCTCTGCCAATACCCTTTGAGTAGCCCACCCTAACTTATCACTGGTATCACATGATAGAACTGACTTACTGTATGATGCCAGCTTTCTTTCCAATTTGTATATAATTAGCTTTCCACTCGTCACGCATATCTCCCTGTCTACCTCTTGCATGTTATTTTTTTTTCACTGGGAAATTGTTGCATAATCCAAATGATTACATGAAAACATCCAATCAATTCAAATTACTCACATGACTATAATTTTGTACATGCAAAATTGCCAGCATAGACATTTTCTCAGAAGATGACTACCTCATTTTGTCTCAAGTTTTTGGACCTTTTCAAAGGAAAGGCCAAGAATGATGATGACATTATATTGTCTCAAGTTATGGATCTTATTGAAGGGACTGATTAAAGATATAATTCTACTGAAGATACTTTTGAAATGTACCAAGTTTCCAAGGGTGATTTTGGAGGGAGAAAATTTGTGTTACAGCTGTCAGGTAGTCGGTATTAACAAACTACATTCTTGCACGAGGGATATGTGCTCCAAAGTGGAGCATCATAGCTAGAACTGGCCATAAATCCATTGCTGGTGTTCATAAATAGACAAAACTTTCAGATAAAATGCTGATGGATATTTTCAATATTCTCAACCCAAACCCAACCAGCTGGATAAATCTGTGCTAAGGAAAACTGCCTTGAAAATGTGAAACTTTGCCAATCCATTATAAATCTACCTGACAGACAAATTGCATGTTTAACATTAAAATGGGTCAGTGTCATAGAATGTCAAAGCTTAATTTTAGGATTATGTTCATTGGAGTCATTCTTAAGAAGGTTTGTTTGTTCTGTGTTACTCGATTTGATTCACTTTCTTGGGTCTGAATGATCTTATGCAATTTGATATTTACTTTAAATTTGAGGTTTCAATAAAAAATAATTTTTTGTTATAAAAAAATTATTGACTTGTTCTTTTATTCATGTTACATAGTTATGCTCTCTCTCTCTCTCTCAGGCACACACCATAATCTTGGTGGTTTTTTTCCCCCTTCACACCGATTCTTTTTTTTTATGTAGCCGCCAGTGAGAGGAGCACTCTACTACATGGTCCGTCCAGTACCACTGATATCATTAATCAATATTCCACTTGGTAACATGATCTGTGGAATACCAGTTACTGCTACCCCTTGGCCTAGCCTTGGGTTACCAGAATATACATACCTGTGATTCTACTGGCGGTAGGCCAAAAATACCGTTTTAAAGACCGTCTACCGCACATACCGTTTAGTAGTCGAAATCTACCGGTTTTGAAAATTTCAAGGAAAACATTTAAAAAAAAAAAAAAAAAACCTGGGTTTTTTACGCGTTGTATCAACACATTAGATAAGCCAGCCAGAACCAGTCTACTGGGAGCCGGAAATGTTCGACCTATGATATGACCGGTGCGATGATGCGTGGTTAGCATGTGTACACAGAAGCGGCTAATTGATTACCTTGTTGTTGTAATTTGGAGAGTTTAAGGCCAAATGCGGGATGTTGTTTGATGTGTTATAAGTAATAAAAGGATCAAAGGTAATCCTTGATGACAGTGAGTCTTTGAGTAAAACTCGGCTGATCTGTTGTGGAAGGAAGATAAAACGGAGAGACCGACCAAAAATGATCTTGGCAGTGAGTGCAGGCGAGTAGCAAAGGTCCTGACTTTGCATTGGGGTTTTCATGCAAATTGGATTTTAAGATAGCATACTCAATTATTTTCTTTCAATATAAAAATATTTGAAATGAGCTTGGAGTAGTATTGGAGATCTGTCAGCAGCCTCAAAAACCCAGCAACAGGAAAACTTAAGTTAGAACTTCTTTCCAGACTGAGTGTAGTTGTCCTATCAGTGCCAAATTCCAATGCTGACACAGAGAGGACATTCTCCATTCTTCGGAAAATCCAGAGTGATTCAAGGGGAAGTCTGGACCAGAAAACTATTGAGAGCCTGCTAAGTGTGAAGGTTAACAATCATAGTGAATGTCACCAGTCGTCACTAGACAGTGATCTTCTGATAGGAAACTAAAAATGCCTGTGGACTTTATAAAAAATCTTTGCAGTGAACTGTGAGATGTACAACTCTTCCTTTTTCATTTAATTAACAATATACTGGCTCATATTAAATAACTATTATTGTAACATTTTCCATCAGATTCTGAATCGTGTTCAAAATTTGTGTTTTATTATAATATTACGAGAATACATAATATGTGACAAAATTAACTTGTTTTATTTTCAATCCCCTTAAAACATGTAAAATTTATGCCAATAATAAATCTACCTTTTTAGAAGCCAATCTACTGATCAAAATTTGTAAATCTACTGTTTTGAAATCCTGCTTCTGTCACAGGTATGAATATAGAACATGGGAAACAACAGACGAGAAAGCTGTAGTCATATATATATATATATATATATATATATATATATATATATATATATATATATATATATATATATATATATATATATATATATATATATATATAAATATAAAAAGTACAAATCATATGGAGAATAACAGTCCAAATAAGTGCACTGAATCCAGCAAGGGATCACATGTCAGGGATTGATTAAGATAAACGCAACAAACTGACAACAAACAGTGCAAAACCAGTTTTTAACTAGCCTAAGTATATATATATATATGGTATTTTAAAGTCAATTGTGTGGAAGATTGTAGTATTTTCAAGGTCAATTGTAGTAGATTGTGATATTTTCATGGACGATTGTAGTTGATTGTTGTATATTGTAGTTGACTGTGCTAAATCGTGACGACCAGGTGAAAAGTAAAGAAACTGTCACAGAACAAATATTTGAGCCCATGAATAGTTTGAAGCTTTGACTTACAGTGCAGGTATAACGGTGATTCAAAATGTTAATGAAATTTTAATAAAAATTGCATTGTTGACGAATTATTCAGCGATTTCTTCTTAAGGGCTCTAAAACCTATACCGCGTGGATATAATTTATAGTAACTAAAACAGAGTGGTTGATATTCAAGACCCAAAAAGAAGAAGTAGATTATTTAACAGAGTCTACCAGGCCTGTTGTAAAGAATCTGGTATATATCATCTCCTGTCTGAAAGCGGCAGAATTTCGTCAACGTTTTTTCCCCCGATACCGCATCTGTATGGAGGGAAAACACTTCGACTGACGCCCCTGTCGTTCCAATGAAGAGTTTGTCGTGTCCGCCAGCAAAAAATTTGGGATCTCTTTCCACAGGCACGATGCTTGACGAGCGGAAATTGTAACATTTTAAAATTTTAACCATGTTTAGTTATAACTTGGTTTAGACTTCTGCCTTCATCCCTCGTTCAATTATCTTCTTTAGGGTAAGTAAACGTAACTACAAACTAAAGGCCGCCATTTTGTATACAAAAGTAATCACATGATTCATATCGGAGCATCTTGTCACTTTCTGATATGAGTTTGTTGGGCGACAATTTAGAATAAGACTCTTCTCGAGAAATTGTGCGCATCAACTTGTAATTCCAAATTGCTGCGCTCTTTCTCGAGAAATTGCATAGTGTGGTTTTCAGACTCAGGCACTTACTTGACTTAATTCGGCAGCACGAAATACCCCAAACTACCAAAACTACCCAGAACTAGCTCAAAACTACCACAAAACTATTAAAATATAACCCAAACTACAGTGATATTACCCAAATTTAGACATTAAAAAAATCCTGCCATCCTGGCGTTTCGCCCTCTAGATATATTATAGTACCGGTTTATAAAAATGAAAAAAACCGAGAAAGTTCAAATATTATTTATTTAGATACAAGATACAAGAAATTGTATTTAACGTCGGTGTTCTGATTAAAATACAGATAACACTAGCTCTGTACGAGCTATTTTACCAACATAACAATAGTATTTCATAATTGAACAGACAGTTAGTACATTTTTACAGTGTAACAGTACACATATATACATTACAGTGTCAATGGTAAATGCATATTAAAAGAGAATGTAACATTAGATAAAAGACAATACAACAGCAGATTAAAAGACAATACAACAGTAGATTAAACTACAACACAGTAGTAGACAACATACAAATGCAGATTTAAAAAAAAAATTATGTATGAACATATGTAACACATCACAGAAAGGAGTACACTTAATAATATCAATTGGGAATATGACTATTTTATTGCTTAAAAGCATGCACAATGTCTGCGAGTACAGCCGATTAAAAGACAAGACAATAGATAAAAGACAGTACAACAGCAAATTCAACTACAACACAGTAGTAGACAACATGCAAATGCAATTTTTTTTTATTTTTTTTTTTATTATTTTTATTTTTATGTATGAACATATATGTAACACATATCTAGCTCATAATTACATAGGTAGGCACGTTCTTAACAAAACCTGTATTAGTCATCGATGTTTAATATTAGTTGCCCTTTCAGCTTTCGGCCGTTTGCGTTGCCCTGGTTTTCGACCAGCAGAATCTTGGTTTCTTCAACTTGTATGCTCCATTTGTTGATAGAACAAAATTGTCATTTTTATTTTGTGTATAGAGTTGGGCGTTAAGAATTCTGTTGAAAATATTTTTTTTTCTTGTCAGCAGTCTCTTTGTGCCAAGTGTTTTCATTCATCAAGAATGACACAGATTTCCCAAATAATTTATAGTTCCCACTCCCATACAGAGATCGTCTCAAGTCTAAAGCTGTGTTCTTTCGCCATATCATTCACTGCTTCAGTGGACTTTTTCATCCCAACTTTTTCACACGCAGCCTGCAGCACATTGGGTGGGGGGTCGGTTCTTCTGAACGCTTACCCGATTTGGAATTTCCATGCGGGTGATTTTGGACAGATTGTATGGTACCTACGTATTCTACAACAGCCCGAGTTTTTAGGAATGACAATCGCTCGGGCGCCTCTGTAACTGTTGAGACTATTTTTTTGTAATTTGTGTCATTTTTCAATTTAGTATAGTACCGATGGATTGTCAAAATATCTAGAGGTTTCGGCTCTATGGGAGTGTATGTGAGTTTCTTATTTATTATCTTACGGACACATAGTGTGTTGTTTTTCTTATTAGCGTTTTTGATCTGGTTGTTGCTTGTAACTATGAATGTTTGGTTAACAGTAGTGCCGGCATCATAGTCCCACGCACCACAGTTAAATCCTGCCTTTTTTTCACCATCGTTTGGTCTGTGGTTCAAAATTTGGTCTGGCAGAAAATAGACATTATATTATAAGTTAATTCAGTTGTACTTTCACTATTGTCATTCAGTCATTCATTCTTCCTTCTTTCTTTCTTTTGTATGGCTATAATTAATATTTTTCCGTCGCATGTTCCAAGAAGATCCGTGTTTTAGTGATTAGTAAGAAAACATTTCGCGCGCAAATTTTAGCTTTAATCAGTAAGGGCGCCATCTTTGAAGAAGGTCATTCTAAGTAGTTAAGGCGTTGGAAGGAGTTAGCAACAAGTGAGTATTTTAAATGATTTATATATTGATTTAGAACTGTATGCTGCCATTAGAACGTATTGTCACGTCAATGCAAAGTTTTGGTAATGAGAATCTTAAATTTAGGATAGCGTAAATTGCATCTGCAAGGTCTGGCCGATGTTGCACGTGCATTTACAATTTGAATAGGGAAAGCATGTTCGTCTTCGAATTTCAGACTTTCGTGACTTTCAAAGACGAACATTGTGCAATGTATATAATACAGACAGGGCCGGCGCAAGGGTATTTGGCGCCCTAGGCAAACCTTCAGCCTTTAGCCATCACCCCCACCCCCACAGTTAACTTTTGAAAATGAATATTGTACATTTATTCTTTTCTTCTGTTTTTTTTTATATCTATTTTTAGACGCTTATTATCTTCTAATTTCTAATTTAAGCTATTTCTCTTATTTAATTAGTTCTTTTGCCGCCTCCCCCCCCCCCCAATTTTGCCTAGTTGTTAAACCGGCCCAGAATACAGATTTTTAAAAACGTTATTTAGTTACATTTCCCATCCACGCAACACCGGATAAAGTTGGTAGAGGTTGGGAGCAACTGCTGCATTTGCACCACCTTTAATCTGGTCTTGCATTCATGGAAGTATGTATAATACAAGGGCGGATTTGAAAGGGAGTGAGGAAAAGTCTGTGCCGCTCCCTATCCTCTAACAAAATGAGTGCCAAACAACTGAAATGTTTCCTTGAGCAAGTTTTCTCTAAAGTTAAATGGTTAAAATTATGCTTTGGAAATGCTTAAGGGCTATTGGTAATGTGCAGTTAATTACTTGTGGGTGGGAGATGGTGCTTTGAAGAAATGGCTACATATTTTGGTAATAGTGATGTCCTGTTTCCTGCAGTAAAATACTTGGCAGTGAGTTTGTGAAAGAATAAATTCCTTACCATTTTGTCTACAGACTGAAGCAGTGTGCATCAATATGGAGTTTGTATGTGCTAAAACAAAAATGTTACTGAGGCTTGTAAATAATCCAATGAGTGGCAGGGAGAAGTAGATTTTGTTTAAAACTTGGAGCAATTGAACATAAGCTGTTTGTCTGTAAAGACTTTGTAAATCTAAGACGTTTTAGTTCGTCGATAAAACCTGGAAAGTAAAACCTAATAAATTGTATGGAGGTCTGTACTAGATGTAAGTGGCATTTTATGAGAAGCACAATGACAGAAATGTCTGTTGGTAATATTAATAATGAGAATGAACATTATGATGATCCCCAAGCTGAACAGTTTGGAATATTTTTATAATCTCTGGTCATATGTCTTTCTGTATATCTGTCTGTATCTATGCCGGCCTGGCTGTATTCAATCGAGGTTGAAATTTTGTATTGCAACCATGGCAAATGCACCATAAAATATTCGCTAGTCCCCTTTTATGACTTTCAGAAAGCAAAGCTACTGGACTGCCACCATTCTCTATCGTTGGGGCTCCCTGACATAAAGCAGAGCGAGTTGAGATGTCACTGACATGCTTTTTCAGACACTCTAGGTTTATCATTCTGTAACCATCCAGAATGTCTACAGACCGTTTTTATTTGAAACGTAGCATTTTTACTGTTGTGAAAATGGCAGTCTAAAACATTTCTAAACTAGTTTAAAACAAACTCCCAAGGTCCTCAATATACACGTTTCCTCGGGTTTTGACACTTGGAATTTAAATTTGATACATTTTTTATGCATACAAATTCCAACCTGTGCGTTGTTATGATGCATGTTGATTTAGTCAGATCATTAGTCTTAATTATCCTTGATTCGCCTCTATAATAATTTCCTACTGAGCGCACTCTGTCCATAACAAATTGACTGTATGCACCAGTAATTGACATTTGCTAGTCTACTGTCTACACCTTATCTGCCAATAATATCGCACCTACAGTACACACATCATGTTTAATGGAAAATCCACATTCCCACAGTGGACCTTAACTCTTTAACTTCGACTGACGTGTATATCCGCTGCATAAATGTGCCTTGCCTTCCCAGTGACTGATAAATCCGCTTGTAAACAAAGCACTGCTACTCCCAGTGACTGATATATCCGCTTGCTGGTTATGCTCCCTGTACCTCGGTGACGGATAGATCTGCACTGTATGTTCATGTTGCAATCAGTCTTATTGGTTAGTAATTGGAAGTAAAAGGACATTCAACCAATCAAAATAGAGTTAACAAATGATTGTTCTTACTAAATACGGGGATTTTTTACAATTTTGTACCACGTGTTAATTAATACATGTGTTTGTAGTTGACAGTGGAAATAATGGCTTTTGCTTACACTAGCGATCGAGAATCCAAATTTTCAGGTTTTTCCAAAGACGAACTTGACAATGTTGAATTAAGAAGTGTTGGTAGTGACATTGAACTATTTTCTTTGTCGAGTCGGTCCGAAATTGAGACAGAATCTGATGAAGAAGACATCGAAATGTGGACAAGGGAGCCACGTGCTTCAAAAGTCAGTGTTTACCGAAAGTGTCGGCCCAACTTTCGTTTAGATGATGGGAAGAAAGAAATAGACAAACAGTGCAATGTCTGTCTGTGTATAAAGCATAACTGCTTCTATAAATACCCTGCAGAACTTAAGAAGTAGTAGAACATAGTGACTAGTTAAACATTTTTTAGTAATTACATGCATATATTTGACCAATATCTTTTTATAAAAGACCGACATATATTTTCGTGTTTACAAATAGTGTTTTGTGTTCTATTCATGGATTTTATTCCAATCTTGTGGATGTCGGCAGGATAAAAGAATAAAACAGACGTACGGTAGTTATAGCTTTTATATATGCATGGTTTTAGTCTATAAATCAGTCTATTATACAGAAAATAACTAAAACAATTAGCCCATATCCCCAAATTTGTCAGTTAAAAAGTTCTCATTGGCTGCAGCAGCATCAGGCTCTGGTAGTCAGCCCCCAAATCGGCTGCAGTAGTGACCCCAGCAGCTAGGCAGAGTAGTGAGCCTCTACAGTAGCATTAGTAGTTAAAGAGTTAATCTTTCACTGATCGGACATTAGGGGTGAAACGATACACCTCTGCCACGTATCGATACGATTCTCGATACACAGCCTATGATACGATACAATATCGATACACCATTCGATCAGATGCATGACTCGTCATGGTCACCATGCCATTTGTTTTGCATTGAATTAATGTTTTTAAAACATCTTATTACCAATTTCATGTCTTCACTTAAATTTTGAAGGCATTACGGTGTTATCTTCAAAACAGAAGAAGCAGTGCAATTTCCTAGTGCAAGGTAAATCTTGTCATCTAGAACAAGTCTGAGTGGGGGAGCAGAGATGATTAACAACCAAATCCTTCACATTGTATTTCCTGCAGATGCAAAACAACTGCCATGGCCACAGGCACTTGTTTCTGTCAGTAAAAAAGGAAATTATTGAAAACACCCACTCCCCTTCTGCAAATTGACATTGTGACTATAACTTGTGCGGTTTGGAATCTGCTCCCTTGCCGATTCTGTGCTAATTGTTTATTTTTTTTTTTATCCCATCTGCACTACATCACGTGGAACTTGCCTGTCAGCTCAGCTACAGTACACAATGCAGAATGCTGTTTTTAAGTTGTACACAATGCCGTTTAATATCGAAAGACTTGCCCACTAAAATGCATTCACATACATGTATTGTGAGAGGTGAATGATACATTTCTGAACAAAGAATCCTGAGACTATTTAGGTGCTTCACAAAATATACAGTTTAATTATAGCAATTTTAATGAGAGAGAGATAGTTTGAGATTCTGCTTTTAAACAAAGGAAAAAGAAATCACACATAGGCATTAGCGGGTTTCATTCAATTATTATAATAAATAAATGTGACAAAAGCAGTGATTTATTTTTTCATTCCCCCAGTCACTTTTAAAAATATACACAGTACAATCTAGTATACAACTTCTACTAGTCCGGCCTGTTTAGCACTTTTGATCCATATATTCATGTCCATGCGACACATTTTCTCAGGAACTACTGTTTTTATGCAGACTGCTTTCTATAACCAACAGCTTAACAAATATACTTGGGATTGCTGGTTTGGTCATCTAAGTTTAATATTGCCAAATTGATGGGTAAAAGTGATGAAGTATAATTACTTAAATATTTTCGGTAGGAGATGAACTTATATGTATTATTTTCATTTAATGCAGATGCAATTTATTTGGTACAGTACATTCTTTCAATGCACATAACAAACACTGCAAACTGTACTCGAATGTCAAGCAAATATTGTAATGAACACCAAGTTCAACACCGTTCTTCTGGAGTGCACAGAGCATTTTCATATCAGACTGGTTTTCCAAAATGGGTAGGGTGTAGGCTGCATTAAAGAGAACCACCATTTTGTTTTTCAATTCGTTCACATTTAGTTTTAAAATGTACATTCCCTGTGGAGTGTTGGCAAATTTTGACTTCAGGATTTTCTGCATATGCTGGACAGTGTCGGGCTAATACTGTGCCGTCAGGCCTTGAGAGGTCCATAGCTGTAATGAAACTTGATTGGTTCAGTCCTGAATTTGTCAGTTCCATTGACAAAAACTAGTTGAATTTCAAACCTGTGCCAGTTTGGGATATTGTTTGTGGTAACTGCAAACTATCTTTCGTTCCATTTCTGTCTCAGTAGTGTCTTATTTGACATGTTTTGCTACTATGGAAACTAGCTTACGTCTCTTTGGACAAATGGTTACCTCTGATTTGGTGGCAGTCTTTCATTTTATCCCTCCATATTCATGTGGATGTTCCTTCTCTGAATTTCCCCTAGAACCTTCCTCGCAAAAAATAATTAAGCAAACTCATTTTATCCATATAATAAAGATGATCTCCCTTGGCAACTACTTCTAAAGTTGTTATAACATGCATTTTGCGGTTTAAATATAAAACACAGACAAGTCCTTAAACACTTTTGCAGTGGGATACGACTCCAGTCATACTTTACCTTTGCCAGCAGGATACGACTCTGATCATATGTTCACTATATTCCGTTACCAACTTTGCAGAAACGTAATTTTAACTGTATAATACGTCATCAATTTACATGTACTCTTTTGAAAAGAAGGAAATAAAGGTAGAAGGTACACCAAACATTACCAGATTGTGTTTAAAAGACACCAAAACTGGCAAAAATTCGATTTCAAAATCGAGTTTTAACGTGCGTAGATAAAAAATGGCAGTCATATTCTGAAGAGGAAAGTGAAAACAGTTATGTGCTTGCTGAATTAGTTGAAAATAAAGACCATTCGTGTGGAAAATTGACATTCTAGGCAGTGGGGATCGCCATCTTTACTTCTTCAAAATGAACAGAGCTGATGATAACTGGTTATTTGAAATTTGATTTCAAACAAGACTTTTAATGTGTGGAGATCAACATGGTGGACAGCGCTGAAACAGTATGTTACGGCAGTGATGGGGATGCCGATTTTGATGAAAATATAGATCATTTTATGGAGAAAATTTATGTTTTGGGCAGTGCAGATCGTGAGCTTGACTTTGACGAAATGAACAGAGATGATGATAACTGGTTGGTAGAAAACTTGCTTTCAAAACTGAACTTTAACGTGTGTAATTTAAAATAGTGGACAGTACTGAAGTGACAGTGATGTTGATACCGATTTTGATGAAAAAATAGACAATTTTGTGGGGAAAATTTATATTTTAGGCAGTGGGGATCGTGGGATCGTGATCTTGGTTGCATCAAATGAACTGAGCAGATGATAAATAGTTAATTGGTATTTTTTAATCGGATATTAACGATGATGAAGACATGGATGCTATTCAAGCTAACTGGACATTTTGAGAACTTCAATTCTCATAAAGTTCACACATATATACTGATATTGGGTGTGTGCATAATATTATGAAATTTTACTGCATCCCTGGAAATGGACCAAAATACACCCAACAGAACTCTGATATTATTACATTAAAATTTATTGTGAAATAAAAACACCGAAGAACCAAAATGAAAAGCTTTGTCAACTTATCAGTAAGTTTTTCTGTTTGTTCTCCAATTCTCATGTGAGTAAATTTAATAAAATTATAATAACTTTCGATATTCTTGATGGATTTTTATTATTTTTCACCTTCTTAAATGGCATAAAATTCTCCTCATTTCATACATTTACATATAGGAGGTAAAATGAATATTGCAGATAGGAAAATTGCATTGAAAGCAAGTTATTAAAAAAAATGTAAAGCATGTTTTTTTGCTTACATAACTTTACTATCAACTGAAGTTTTACGTCTGAAAATTGTCAGTCAAAAAATATATGACCTTAAGGAAACTTTTATGTTTTTAAAAATCGTATACAATATTGAAAAATAATTTAAAAAAATTGCCATGTAAAGCCAGATTGACCAACGTCACTGCATTCTCTCATGCTGCTACACCACTGACTGAAAAAATTTCCAGTTCTACACAACTGCCTGATTGGGCTTCAGTATGCAAAGGGTTAATTAGCGTAATTGCTTTGCTTCAAATGGAATATCTTGCATGGAAGCTGATCCTCTGTATAATCAATTAAAAATTAAAGAATCGTCACTGTGATTTAATGAGTTCATAAAGGAAATCGACACTAATGTCGGCAAAGTGCCTTTCATTAATTTGATTGCATTGAATCGTTGACTTTAAATCAAAGGGTGATCCACTTGTATCTGGGTCAAGTAAACAAAATAAAAGCCATTTAAAAAGCTAATTAACCATATTGGATTTGTCTTCAAGTATTTTGATTGGCCGATAATTTGGTTGCTTAGCTTGATGTGCATTCAAGTGGTAATAGAATGTGCAGACATGCGACAGTTATCGATGACAACTTGCTGTAGTATCGCAGGATATGAACGAATAAATGGAGAGGTTGATTCAAGCATTCAGTATGCCTGGGGTGGGTGGTGGTGGTGGTGGGTATAAATGGCCAGATAAAGCATGTAAATCAACACTTGCCAGACTGGTTTCAAAGTAGGAAATAAGCACTTGTCGCGGAACAGCATCTTGCAAAATTTTACTTGTCTGACTTCGAAAATGAATAATATGGGGATGTAGGTCTAAAGAAATTTGATCAGCCCAGAGTAAGTTGTGAGATTTTGTATAGATGGGTTACTTATAATTTCTGTTGGTAATGTGTTCCACTGCTGAATTGTAAAGGCAGGAATTAATTTTGATATAGGGTGGTTATACAGAAAGGGAGCTGAATGATCGAGTGCAGTAGGTCTCATTGTTAATAACAAAAGGTCGAATACAATCTTGGTAAGTAGTGTGAAGCAAAATCATTGTCCATTTTAAACAACTAATCTTATTTTGAGCTCTCATTAATAAATAATCTTTAGTTAGGTGATCTCAGACTCAAGGAATGGAAGACAATAAACAGATAATGCACAAATTTGATACTAGCTGTTTTGATTAGAGTAGTTCACAAGTTCTTTCTATCACTGATTTTTCTTTTATGAGAATCAAACAATGGAATAGCCTGTGGGTTATACAATATAATTCAACAAATTGTTTATTCAATAAAATATACACTATTCACTTAACCCTGAGTACACGGTTTATTGTCAACATAATGGCAAAGAAAATAAACCTGCAGAAGAGCTGGTCTTGTACTTTTAAGTTATCAGTTCACACATGAAATTAACATGTCAATGGCAATGAAAACAAACCGTCTTGATGGCTTCTGTTGTGTTATTAGTTTGCACATGAGCATCTGTCTTCAGAAAGTGTACGAGTGAACCTATATGTATCTAAGATGCCTTTTGCAACCATTTGTGATTTAAAAAAGAAAAACGCTACTTTGAGTACAAAATAGTACAGTTTAAATTGAAGTATAGATACAAAATCTTAATAATGCTCTCTCTCTCTATGGCATGTATATCTGAGACTAACATACATGTATGTAGTGCCCCTGCCCATGTACACAGATCTGTTATTAAGTGCATATTGAATGCATCTTCTTTTTTTCACAATATATAGAAATTCAGTATGAGAATGAATTTGACTTCATTGTCCTTATATTTCTGGAACAGTACATGGTTAGTTGGCTTTTAGCAATTCTTTTTGTTTTTGTATGTTTATGCAGCAACCACCAGTACTATGCTTTCTTAAGTTTTAATTACCCCTCTATAATGCTGTAAACAGTTGTCAGAAGAAATCATACATTATTTTAAAGAGCACTCATGCATGGGGTAACCATTGAAACTTTTGCGATTTTGTTTCACTTCAGTCTGGTATGAATGTGATTTTGTTATTAATATTTTCATGTTTATTGTTCTTTTTACTGCAGGGAGTACAATATCACAGACTTTCATGTAATTGTTAAAAAAGTGTGTTGTGCGAACTGCAATGGAAATAAGGACATGAATGAATCTGTAGATTACAGTAGTGTAGTATTCAAGAAAAAAATTAGATTCATTGCTCAAAATGTAGTATCAGTACAGTTTCTGTGGCATTGTCATTATGTTAATATTATAAAAAATTTGATATGGCATTATGTATCATACATTATCTTCGTTAGAACTAGCAAATGTTTAGCATTAAATAAATGATCACGTTTAATCAGTATTAAAAGGTAAGCAAACTACACCTGAAAGAAATATTGATTTACATAAATTGGTGAGTCTCTTTCGTTCTCTCAACCTCTTTAGAGCATGCTTACAGGGGTCATAAACAGTGAACGACTCATTTTATTGAGACCACATCCACTCTGCGGTGGTTATCAAATGTGAGAAAGTGTGGTGTGCAGAGCTATTCTAACACTATACGCCACGGCAACTCCTTCAGGGTGTGTGGAGAGCTGTTTTTTTTTAATCCTCTCCACTCTCTCTATATGCCTACCGTGAAGCATAGGGAATTTTAAAAAATCTTGTAAGTTGTACTGTATTTCACAAATGTTGTGGAATTTTCTTCTCTATGAACAGTATCAACCACAATTGTACTTTCTACATGGAAATTTTGATAGCCACCAGGTTACAAATGACTCGGTCAGGGGATTGTTAACAGGAATAACAATATGGCGGCCTTCATTACATTATTGCATCAGTTATTTGCCATGTGCAGTGTACTTAAGGCCCCATGTGTATGCAAAATGTAACACTCATTGCATCTTGTTTGATCTGTTTGCAATACGATAATTACAATACAATAGCTTCATTATAACTGTGCTTATCTGTTGTGTATGCTATACAATATATTGATTATTTTAGCTCATATAAATACCTTTTTCGTAAAACAGGTTGTACTTGCACATTCCATTGACAGTTTTTTAAGTGAATAATGTTGGATTTTCTACTTGCTGTGTTCTGTACATGATATTTGGCTATAACACATTAGGGGTGAAACGATACACCTGTGCCGCGTATCAATACGATTCACGATATAAGCCTACGATACGATACATTATCGATTCTCAGTTTAAAGAATAAGAAGGCAAACGATTAATAATTATTAATGACTGCTGAAGATTAAAGTAACTTATATAGGATAGATATAATTTTGTATTGATTCTTCACCTCTTGTATCGATACGTGTATCGATATAGCAAAAGTATCGATGCATCAATATATCAATGAATCGTTTCACTCCTATAATACACCCACTCATCCTATGGGCCTGTTCACATTACCAACAGCCCTTAAAATGTAGGAGCTTCCTTTAAATGTAGGAGCTGCCTTTGCCTTCTGGGCCCCCACCAGGGGTTCCTTCCCACAGACCTCTCTACTTGTTTGTTCTCCCCGCATGCACATGCACAATATTTCTGGATCCATCCCAGTGCTGGGTTATGTTTGATAGACACCATTAAAAAAATGAAGTGGTACCCAAGTATACTAGTAATTTGCTGTTCACAGGGTACGAAATGTTTTTGAAAATCCATGGTTATCCCAGCAAGATATCATAGTGCTTTTCAAAATTTCAGGATAGAGTCAGAACTAAAGATTTATGGACAAGTACACTGCTCATGTAAATAAATTGTGTAAAAAAGATTGACAAACATGGGAATAAAGTTACAGCAAATTCCCAAGTCCATATAAAATATAAGGTATTAACAGGCAAATATATGCATGCATGTATTCTGATATTCATAAATACCATTGAAAATACTACTGCTGCAACTATTGTACTATAATTATTACTATTGTGTAGCATAATTTCTATCCTTTTTAACTTGTTACAGCTCAATGCAATTTCTGGGATTATATTATTTATTTATTCTCTCTCAAATTTCTGACAGCACAACATTCCTGTAGCTCCAGCCTAAGTGTTTGGTTCCCGGTGTGAGTGTGTTGCTCTTACCATGGGGTGATTCTGCTTCCACACATGTGAGCAGTTCAAATCCATGGTCAACAGATGCTGAATACACAAGTGTTCCGACGGGCATTAATAATAAAAAGTGAGTGTTCTAAAGTATTTAAGGTCATGGATCAATAGAAGAGAGATTATACTTGCTATCTGGATACAAAGGTCAGTTGAAATTCATTTATTAGTAGTGAGCAGCCTGACAATATGTATTTATAACAGATCTGTCCAACCTGAATTCTGCATAATACAGTTGCTGTACACCACCAGTCATATCAGAAGAAAACAAAGGCAGAGAACAATTTTCTGGTTTATCAGGTTATCTGATAAATTACTGTTGCCCCCAAGATATCTATATATAGTCCTAATTGCACATATTGCTTGTAAATCGTCATCAGTCCAAGTAATGGAAAGTGTGAGACAAGTTTACACACTTTTTTAATCTATTTAATTAGGATCAGCAAATAAAAGATAATCGAACAATTCCCTTTTTTTTGACACAGTCTTGTTGTATGTCAGCTTTCTAGTGGTTGGCCACCCCTGATGACAAACTTGTCCATATTTTATGTTAATCTGAGTTTAAATCATTGCGATTGATTATCATTAATCCAATATTATTAACCTTGTGTCTAACCTGTTAGGGACTCCTGACCATAGAACAGAATAAACACAAAAGTGATCCAATTTAAAGGATTTCAGAACAATATCCATTGCAGAGATGTGCCCACTACTGAACAGGCTCTATCTACCATGAATATGCATGCCTGTCCATGGAATGGAATAAACACGAAACAACACAAGCGATCCAATCAGAGGCATTCCATGGTATGTCCATTGCGGAGAAGATGTGTGCACTACATAATAAGCCCAATCTACATGAATACGGCATCATGACCATGGAATGGAAGAAACACAAAGGAGATGACAGTGTTAGGGACCCTCTGCCAATAATATGGTTAGAAATGATAAATTAATGAATGAATTGACTAGTTTTGTGCATTTTATTACATCCTACAGGCTTTTTGTATTTCAAATTGGAAGGGGGTACAAACTGCCAGGGGGGGTGTCCCAATGAAAAAAAAAATATCTAAAAAATCGGATGTAGCCACTAGTCCTGTGGGTTTTAGAACCTTAACAGTTAAGTAGTAGTCTGAAAACATTTGCTAGTTCCAGGTGCACTTTGAGAGTGGCAAACTAACCACAGAATGTAGGTCTCAACAACCTAGTTTTGATATGTGACACAACTGATTTCCCATATACACTTGACATGTATTTTTGGTAGTAAATAGCTTAAAAGGTGTTATAATTTGAGCGCAGACACCATACATACATGCCAACCATTACACTTTTGGTGTAATCATTACACTTTTTTTCACCTAATTATGTCTTACGCTTGCCTGTATGTTGAATACGCTTTTTTGGTACATTAAAAGATAAAAATAAAGCAATAATAAGTTGCGTTTTTAATTTTTGTTATCACCTCTTTAATCAAATATATCATAAATTTTAGAATATTCTAAAAGAAGAGTGCTAATTAAGAATAGCGCAAGAGTACATTTGTCAATTGTAGACCGACTTGTACTTGTTTTCTATTTATAGCAGCTGTATATGACACATTTCCAAGAAAAAAGACCAGTTTCTTCAAATCAATAGTGCTTTACAAATTTAAAATGAATATGAGTGATGTAATACAGCACTCGGGTTGAGCATGTTGTCATGCTTATTGCATGATTTGTGGACTTGACTTTACAATCATTCAGTTTATTGTAATAATGGCATGTAATATATAGATTACACTTTTATGCTCAGATTATGCTTTTTTGCCACTTCGGTTACGTTTGTATCTCTGTAGGGGTTGGCAGGTATGATTCTGGCTGGAGAGGTAAATTAATCCAGATATTAGGGTCCAACTTGGACCCTGATTTACTATGATTAAATGCACTTAAAAGTAATGCCAAGCGTTTGTATGATTAACATGTCTTCTGGTAAGGAAAATAGTAAAAGTGTGGTTGTGATCTAGCAACACATGTAACAGATATGAATGGAATAATTAAGGGAAAAGTTCAGGCAATCAAGATTTACTAACTTTCTAAAAGTGAAAATGTTGATCTATGATTTAACCGTGATGAAATACTATGACAAATAATGACACATTCAGGAGTAGTACCTTCAATGGTTTCAGTGTTACAGTCCTAATACAACAAGTAATTAAGCTTTGCATGTGACTTTGATCTTCCTGATTGGACCATGCTGTTGATACACATGATTGGTACAAGATACACCCCCAAGCTATGATTTGACAGGGTGAAACATTTCTTCACATTATCTGTAATAACTTGATTGCTTCTGGGTAACAGTTTGGACACAAAAAATGATAATGATTTGAGACCTGGCTGTAAAGATGCCATAAAATGCTAAGTGACAACATCAAGTTCTGAGATTTAGCTATACAAAGCTTTCGGTTTATTACTTTATTTAAAAGTTTGTGAGTTACATCTCCAAACAAATATAGTAATGTCCACCTTTCACTGAAATGAAAACCATGAAAGTGGTAAATTTGACACTCTTTGTCTTGCATATATGTAAAAGTTTACTAATTTTCCTCCCACTAAATCTATCCTTTCAGATTGAAAACCGTACACTAAAAGTAAATGTAACCTTCATCTGTAAACTTTGCCTTTAAGAAAGGTGGCAACACATGTACTAGTTACGATGTGTAAATTTACAAATATCATCCAATTGGCTGGTTTCATTAAACTCTTCCAAGCAG